>OY728143.1:1992410272-1993660272 GCA_963277665.1 Viscum album | reverse complement strand
ATCAGTTCTTTTTGGTTCTAATTGGGAAAGGAATTCTAGATGTTCTACTAAATTTCTTAAGTAACTTTTACTCCTTACAATTTTATTGACATCACCAATGATACTATCACTGGGATGATTCTTTAGAAAAAACTGGTTTGGGTTTTGTAAAACTTGTTTATCAACATATGGTATGAAATCTTCTGGGGTAAATGTTTCAGTAGTATATTCTTGATAATTTTCCTTACCAGAAGGATATTCTATCAAAGGTTGATAATTTTTTTTTGAAAATACATCCAAGGATGTAGGTTGGGGTTGTTAAAAAAATAAAGGGATCAGTTTCATCAAATTTCACATGCACTGTCACTTCAACAGTACAAGTGTTTTTATTGAAAACTCTATATGCCATAGAAGTTGTGGAGCAGCCTAAGAAAATTCCTTCATTAGATTTTGGTGAGAATATATGTAGATTATCTTTAGTATTCATAATGAATACCTTGAAACCAAAAACCGTAAATTAGGAAAGTCTATGATTTCTACCATTCCATAACACATAAGGAGTTTTATTAAGAAAATATTCAATTAAAACACGATTTATAGTATAACAATAAGTACTTACAGCTTCAGCCTAAAAATGTTTGGCTACAGAATACTCACTCAACATGGTTCTTGTTATCTCTTGAAGAATTCAATTTTTTCTTTCAACAACACCATTCTGTTGAGGTGTTCTGGGTGCTGAGAAGTTGTGAGTAATGCCTTTTCTACTACAAAAAAGTTTCAAAATAAAAATTTTGAAATTATTATCCATGATCACTATGAATAGTTATCAATTGAATATTTTTCTCATTTTTAACATGGGATCTAAAACTTTTGAAATGAGAGATGGATTCAAACTTCTTTGCTATAAAATAGACCCACATAAATCTAGCGTAATCATCAACCAAGACAAATACATAATACTCCCCCCAATGATTCCATTTTATGTAGGACCAAAAAGATCCATATGCACTAACTATAATTCATCAGTAGTTGTGACTTCACTGACTGATTTAAAACTTGATTTATGTTTCTTGCTATATTGACAAGGATCACAAACATTTGAAGAATCAAATCTATACTCTGGTAGATCCTTAACTAGTCATTTCATAGAAAGTTTGCATAAGTTCCTAAGGTTACAGTGTCCCAACCTTCTATGTTACAACCAAGAATGATCTTACATTGCACTAAGACAAGGTATGTCTTGGCTCCAAAGGTCTTCTAATTTTAGTTTGAAAACATTGTTTTGCCTATAGGAAGAAAGGATAAACTCTTCATTGGAATTGTGCACTAAGAACATGTCATTCCTAAAATTCACATGGTAGCCTTCATCACATAATTGACTTATGCTAATGAAGTTGTGATTAAGACCTTTAACAAATAATACATTTTAAATCAAAGTTTTTCCCATAAGAACGATTTTACCTATACCAATAATTTATCCCTAAGGATTATCTCTGAATGTTACTTTTCCACCTTCTGTCTTGATAATCTTTTCGAAATAGTTTTTGTTACCAGTCATAAGACTAGAATATCCGCTATCCATGTACCACGTATTGTGGTTTCTACCTTATTTATGTTCATGAAAATAAGAAAGTTAGACATTCATAATCCAATCCTTCTTGGATCCAGAATTGTTAGACAACAAAATTTTGGGTATCCACATTTGTTTAGAGAAATAAGTTGTTTGAAACCCCAGAGATTGAACATTATTCAAGGAGTAATTTTTCTTCCAATGACCACCACATTGACATTTAGCACAAAAAGGGGCTCTAGGAGGAACAAAATAGTTGTTTTTGAAAACCGGTTTTTTGGTAAGTATAACCTACTCTAGTAGTGTTTCCTAGAGGTTTAATTTGAGAATACATTTTTTCTAAATTTTCCTTCCTAGAGTTAATGTTTTCAAGAATCTTCTTAACAGAAAATATTTCAGATTTCAGTCTGATGAATAAATTCATATCCTCATGAACCATTTCATTAGAGTTAGATTTTTTCTTAAACAATTTTATTTCTAAAATAGCATTGTTAAGATCTTTAGAAATTATTCCCTAATAGAATTTTCTTTCTCAAGGTCTTTAAAAAGTTTTTCTAAAAGTTCATCTTTATCTCGAAGATCTCTAGAATGATCTGAAATATCTTTTATAAGAATTTCTTCTCTAGTGTTTCCTTTCGTAGAAATTTTACAATTTATCACTTCAAGTAACATCGAAAATCTAGAAACTTCTTCCTATGAAGGTATTTATTCATTTTATGAGGATAAAGTATCTTCATTAAAAGTAATATTTTCCGAATAGTAATTCTTATCAAGAGAAATTTTTTTAAAACCTCAGTAGAGCATACCTTGGCCATAAGTCATGTATTGGGGAAAGAAGTAGTAGCAATGAATCCCATATTCTCCTGTGCTGATGAATCATATTCGAGAGATTCACTTTATGAAGAGTCTCCTCATCAAACAATCCATGTATCATTAGCTTTAAGGATTTTCTTATTCTTTGATCGATATAATTTTTTCTTGTTCCCTTCTAAATTCCATTCCTTATTTTCTTTCTTTTTTAACAAAGGACAATCAGGTCTAATATGTCATGTTCTTCTACATTCATAACAAATAACTTCTCCATTTTTCTTATCACTGTAGTCGTTCTTCTTGTACTTATTCTAATGTTTCTTTTGAACTACAATCTTGTTCATTCTATGAGAAAGATTAGCTAATTCATTCTAAGACTTTTCGGTGTCATAAGATTCTGACTGGATAAAGACATTCTTTGTCTTTGATCTAATTACTCTTTCTGGGGTATTGCATTTCATATTTTTAGAAGTGGTTGTAAAAGAAACTCCTCCATTCCCATTCTTCTTCTTAACATTTTCAGCATCTCTCTTCATTCTGGTTTCATGCTGAAGAAGAGTTCCAAACAACTCATCTAGGGAAATCTGAGTGACTTTCTTGTTTTCATCAATAATTGCCCTCTTAGACTCCCATTAATTTTCCATGATATCTATGATCTTGTCTACAAGAGCCTCATCATCCAAAAATTTTTCTCCAATAGATTGTAAGCTTTTCACGATAGTCATAAACATTTTCTGTACTTTTCTTATAGGTTCTCCCTAAGGAATGTTAACGCCATGATATTCAACTCTCAACATAGCTCTTCTTATCTCTATGACTTTAGATGTACAAAAATATGCAACTTCAAGTTTCTTCCAGATACTTCTTGCGGCATCACACTATGATATTTGACTATAGATGTTCTTAGTCATGGAACATAACAATGTATTTTTGACTCTAAACTTCGCTTTATATTCTGATTTTGCTTGATTTGTAAAGGTTCTCAATTCCATATCCTGAATCTTATAATATCTAGTCAGCATTAGATAGTTATCAGCTCCAATATTGATAATGAATGTCTTCATCCTATCTCTCTAGTACTCATAATCATTTCCATCGAAAACAGGATGTTGGGTATGATTTATATTATCAATAGAACCAACATTTAAACCTTCCATCCTTAAGATAATATTTGGCACAAAAACTTGTTAGTAGTATGAGTTTGTAAACAATAAAAAATATCCTCAGCAAGGAATATATAGAACAAAATTAACTTTAATAAAAAATGAATCTGAACTATGTGATTCCGAAAAAGTATAACTCTAGAAAATATGATTCCGGAAAATCAATTCCGAAAAGTAATAAGAAAAAGAATTCTCTTCTGAATCTAATTGTGAGATTAATTTGGAGGTAACCAACCCTCTGATACCAATTGTTAGATGGTATTTCTAAGTATGATGTACTCTATAATACCAAATGTAGTATCGAATATGTTAACATGAGATAAAAATACAAGAGAGTGGGGTGGTGAATTGTATAATTTAAAAATCACAATGGAAATTTTGTATAACCAAAATTCACAACACGTCTATGTTCTAATAACTTGCTTGATTCCAGGAAAGTGATTCTGGAAATGAAACCTAACAAAAGTTTACACCAACTAAGATTCTACCTTAAACCATACAGAATCTTATAAAATTAGAGTACACATTTAAGAAAGTATATGAATGTTATACTTTCCTTAACAACAAAAACACAAAATGGAAAACAAAGTAGTAACACAACAAGTAACAAGTAGGATCTCGTTTGACCCAAAGAAGAGGGTATCCAATAACCATGGATAATAGGTCCCTTGATTTATTCTTCCAAGAAAGTTTGTCTTACCCAAACCCAGGTAAGACCTCAATTTGAAGATCGGTATCCGTCTTGTTATCCCCACAAGCCCTCAATTTGTAAGGAAATCAACACATCCGACTTCACAACCCGAAGTCTCTGATTTTAAGGAAATAGAACCTCTGCACTAAGAAAATCTGCGTGAAGAAAATTTTGAACTAGTCGTTCAAACTTTCTGCATAAATCATGAGAGTTTATAAGAGCCTCTCTCTCTAGAAATCACATCAACAACATGTAAGCATATTTGTAAAAGTTTTTCAAAAGTAATGATCTCTTTAAAATGAGTGCCTATTTTTAGGCATGGCTTCAACGGTCGGCTCCCTCCTCCAATGGTCATAATTTTCCTTGAATGTTGGAGGGACCGATACATGTTTCACTCAAACAATGGTTAGTGAGTAACTGAAAGCATGACATCATTTTACAACTAAACAAGTGTAAGCATAACAAAAATCTGATATTCGGAATGTATTTAAATATGAATGTTTATTGTCTAACCAAAAATGAATTCGGAGTCTATATTACAAAGATATTTAGATTCTGTTTTCTAGGAATTCAGAACCTGAATTCTATAGAGTTCCAGAGTATGAATTTTACGGAAATTCGGAGTCTGGATTCACAAGAATTCGGAACCAGAAATTACAAAGTTCAGAGTCAGAGTTCATAAGAATCCAGAGTCAGAACTCATAAGAGTTCGGAGTCTGAATTTAGATAATTTAGAGTCAAAACATAGAGAAGTTCGTAACCAGAATTCGTATTTGGAATTCAGAGTCAGAACTCAGAAGAGTTTGTGTCCAGAATTCGTAATTAGAATTCATATCCAGAATTCATAGTCAAACTTTACATAAGTTCATAATTATAATTTGGAGTCGAACTTCATGAATGTTTGTATCCAGAATTCGGAATCGAACTTCATAACGTTTGTATCCATAATTTGGAGTTGAACTTCATGAGAGTTCATAACCCGAATTCGGAGTTGAACTTCATGAGAGTTCGTAACCAGAATTCAGAGATGAACTTCATGAGAGTTCATAACCAGAATTCAGATTTGAACTTCCTGAGAGTTTATAACAAGAATTCATAGTCTTTAATAGAATTATTCATATCTAAGTATTATATGATTTCAAGGTTTTAGATATGACACATAATTTTATACTTAGACAAGATAAAGAACTAAGTAAAACATGGTAAGGATAAATTTCCTTGGGGAAGGAAATTTTCCTTAGAGAAGTAAAACAAGGGTAAAAATAATATTTACCTTAAAATAAGGTGTTTGTGATTTTCAAAACAAGAGGAATGTTAAAGTAATAAGGAAATTATTCATGACTTAACAATCTCCCCCTTGAATTAACTAATGGAAAAGTCAAAGGGAAAACATTATTGACTGAACACAATCCTTGCTGTTGTTTGCGGGGTTATTTGGGAGGCCTGGAATGATGAACTTATGGGTTTCTGAAGCTCTATATTCTTGCTCTAGTTGAGAGGAATATCGCTAGTCTATGGGTTGGTCTCACTGTTGGGGATTGATTAACACTCACCTACGGTGTCCAATTTTATAGGAAGGCCTCGTGCTCCAGACTGTTTTGAAGGGAGGTGGGTAAGATGGCATCCTCATTCCAACGAGCCCATGTTAAACGTTGATATCTCATGCATGCAAAGAAATATGAGAGGGAGTGGGTTTTTATGTGACTCAGGAGGTTCAGTTCACATGGATTTAGTGCTTCCCATGGTATGGGTAATTCGCTAGTGTTGGGGGCTCAAGACCTGCTCTTGGGGCTCACGGTATACATGAGATGGGGCTTTCTGGTGTCGGAGGAAGAGTCAGACTCAGATGTGTTGGTAAAATATGTTCCGGGATGGCCGGTTGTGCCTTGGGAGTTGGCTTACATCATTAAGAGGTGTACCTTGGAGACTAATCAAGGACAACTCATGTATTATAGTTTGAGGGAGGGAAATTTTATTTCGGATGCGCTCTCAAATATTGGGAGTCCCAAAGAGGAGGTCATGATTTATGGAATCTTGGGTACCCAGCTAGTTGAGTGTAAGTCATTTGTGATTGGGTATTCTTTAGGGTTACACCAATTATGTCCTCCTTGAGTGTCTAGGATGTATGTTTTTTGGCATATTCCTTCTTTCATTTTTATAAAAAGCAATTTTTAGTTAGACAGTACCAAAAATGAAAAAATATCATCAGTATTGAGCAACCCCTTGATAATGGGTATGTTATACACATGTAAAACTCTTCTCTAACTACAACATATTCTTATATTAGACTTGTTTATCAAGTAAAAATGATGAATAATTTCGGGTTTTTATTGCATATTACCATAGAGACTAATGAGTTTTTATTTGGATTCATGAATAATGACTCATGGAGAACTAACCTTCACTTTGGGAATATCCATTTTTTGTGGCCTTAAACATTTACCACATCTAGCATGGTGTGTGGATTACTCGTGATTGATGTTTTAAATAATGTGTGTGGGGTGTGTACACATGATATGAAACAAAGGAATTCATTCCCAAGTGATTATCTTAGAAGAGATATGGAACCACTTCATTTGGTTCATAATGATATTTACACACCACTTGAAACAACCTCACATAGAGATAATAAGTATTTTATTACTCTCATTGATGATTTAGGAAGAAATATTTGGCTGTATTATATCAATGATAAATCATCCACTTTTACTATCTTTAGAAATTTTCAAATCCCATGTTAGAGTAGAAATTGGTCCCCAAATATATGTTTTTGGGCCTGAGGGAGGTGAAGAATACACCTCAAATTCATTTCATGATTTATATAAAGAACAAGGCATTAAGTATAAATACACTTAATTCTATAATCCATATAAAAATGGAATTACATAAGGAAAGAAACAATCTATCCTCGACTAGACGAGGACTATGCTGAAAGAGATAGTGATGCCTATGAGCTTTTGGGAATAGGCAGCTACATGTACTGCCTACCTACTCATTTGGTGTCTAACCAAGAGTATCGGAAATTTGACACCACATGTGTCATGGAGGGATTAAAAACTAGGTGTAGTGAACCTAAGAATATATGAGTGTGTCTATTATTCTCATGATCCAGAAGCATGAAGGAGGAAGATGGATGATCATGGTGAAAAGTGGATCTTCTTTATCTACAGTGAAACATCTAAATATTACAAACACTACAATCCAATTACTAATTAAGTAGTTATTAGTAGAGATGTGATATTTTGTGAGTAATAATAATGAAAATGGTATAATTAAGAGTCAAGCAAAGATATTCCAGTCGAAAAAGATGATCCTAAATAAAGACATGATCATGAGGAGGAAATTCCCACACCACCTTCTCTAGGCACATCCATAATACACATAAGTCCATGAGTACATTCCATCACTCAAGAAAGAAATACAACAAGTAAAAATTTGGATATCTCATCATCACCCATTGAATCTATAAAAATGAAGAGGTTAAGAGACATCTATGAGAAATATAAAGAGGTAAATCTTTTCTGATCGTATACAGATCATGAGCCTCTAACATTTCTGGAATCCATGAGAGAAGAATGATGGAGAATTGTGAATGAAATAATAAATTCATTCCATTGATAAAAAAAAAATATGGGAACTAAAAACACATCCTAATATCTATAAAGGCATTTGATTCAAATGGGTGTATTAGATCAAGGGAAATGTTGATGGAAATATTGATCGCTATAAGGAATAACTCATAACAAAGGGGTATAAATAAGGGTAAAAGGTGGAATATGAAGAATTATTAAGTATTTTTAATTTAATTGATACAATAAGGATGATTATCAACCTTGTTTTCCATAAATGATGGATGATCTATCAACTGGATGTGAAATTTTCATTGCTAAATGAAATTTAGAATAGGAGGTCTGAGTTGACCAGTCTAAAGGCTTTGTTATGGAAGGGGAGTAAAAGAAGGTTTATTGACTAAAGAAAGATCTATATGGGTTGAATAAAGCTCGACATTCTTAGAATGCATGAATAAAAAACTATGTTCAAGATAATGGCTTCACCCAATGTCCATATGAGAATGATTTTTACATCAGGAGGAATGCTCATTGAGATATTCTTATAGCCTGTTTGTATGTTGATGATTTTTTTGACTACATGGAACAAATTAATAAATGTTTGATGAATGCAAGGAGGCCATGTTTACGGAGTTCTAGATGACATATGAAGGTATCATGTCCATTTTTATGGGAATTGGAGTAAAGAAAAAACATGGTGGCATATATATATCTCAGAAGAAGTTTTCCAAGAAGTTTCTTGAAAAGTTCAAGATGACCAATTACAATGTTGTAAAAACACCAATAGAAATGATCTAAAAACTTAAAAAGTACGAATAATGAATAATTATTGACTCAAAATTTTTCAAGTGTCTAATTAGAAGCCTAAGTTATCTCACAATCCCGAGGTCAGATATTGTCTATAGTGTTGGACTTCATAGAAGGTATATGAAAGCACCAAAAGAGTCAGACATGTTAGATAAAAAAAATAATGCTTAGTTACACAAAAAGAATTGTATAATATGGTCTTTTTATCCATTCAATGATGAATAAAATATTAATTGGTTCTCCGACAATGATTGGTGAGGTAACTATGATGAATGAAAAATCACTACATGATATGTATTTTTCCATTGACTAACTTCTTTAACTTGGAATTCAAGGAAGAAAAGTTTGGTCGCTATACACACAAGTAAAGTTGTGTCTGTATCATATCCTTACGTTATTTGAGAAAGAATTTTGTTGATAAACAATCTACAGGAGCTGAGTCATCCGCATGATGGATCCATAATCATATATGTAGATAATGAGTAATAAATTGAACATGTCAAAAATATGGTGCAACATGGATGAAGAAAACACATTTATACACAATATAATTTTATGAGAAATCATGTGAAGAATAAAATATAAAATTGGAATATTTATAAACTATAGAATATGATGATGAAATTTTTACAAAGGCATTAATGATAGATGCATTCAAAAAACTTTGAATAATTATTACAATGAATCCGATTTTGGTTTGATGGGTAGTGTTGGAAATTTAAAAACAAATACATTTATTTTTTTACAAAGTATGTGTCTCTTTGTTTTCCCATGCATTGCGTCTTCTCCATATAGCTCATTTTCTCCATATTTGTTTCTCTTCCCCTTAAATTTACTCAGTTCTGATGCATGTTCTTAATATTTTTGATTTGTTTTCTTGTTACTTTGTTAAATGTTATGTGTCTATCCTTTTTGGAGACTTTTTATTTCTCTTGAAAAGTCTATAAATAGGGATAAAACCAATTGTTCTTGTAATAAGTGAAATTCAAGCTTGAAAGCATTATTGTGTTGTTCCATTTTCCTCTCATTTCCAAGATTTTATATCCAACAGGAGAAATTACTGCAGATGTGAGTCGATCGAGGCCATGAGTAAAGTAACCTGGTGACCAATACACACATGGGGATGTTGGAAAGGTTAAAAAGTATGGGTTGGAGGGTTTTTATAATACAAAGAAGTGATCATCCATTAGTGGACATCTAATGATGGTGGTGAGGATTGTGAAGGTGGAGGGGATCTAGGTGTAGGAAGTCCTTTGAGAATGGGGAGTCCACGGGTTGTTGCTGCTAATCATCAAGTTTTTATGATTTATAATATTTTTATATCAAATAATGTTTTAGGAAATATTTTTATTAATATTTGGGGGAACACAATCAAAGGATTAGAACATAGAATTTATTCCAATTATGGACCACTCTAGTTTCTTTTTCGATGTTATTTTATAACTATAGTTGTCCTTAACTAAATTTAATTCCCAATTTTGGTCCCCATATTTGATTATACCATAATAATATTTACCTATTTTTTCTATTAAAATGTTTTATCATTATGTCATAATTTTCTATTACATCCCTATGTGATTCTTAAAATTTAATCTGATATAGTATGAATTTTTTTGAATCCATTTCCCATATTAGAAATTTGAAAAACTAATGCCTCTATTAAGTAGTGATTGATTTGTTAAATATTTTAAAGATTCCACGTAATGGGTTGTGTTAATAAATCCAAAATTCGTTTATAGTAAATATCAAATTCAATAATGCACTTCAGCACAATATTAATATCAATGTCATGGTTATGTGAAATTTATGAATAAATAATTTAATGCTGAAAATAAAATTGGTTCCACCCAACTACGTATTTCTATGAAAATTAAAATACCACTACCTTTCAAGATTGATTGGATGATGGAGACCAAGGGGCCTAGACCCACACTCTCAGACTCGGTGAAAAAATCACATAAGTTACACATCAGTTTTGAAACCAAGTGATATGAATCAAGAAAAACATATTTCCATTTAACATCATTTACATAAGATAAACATTACATCTCCCAAATAATAACAGAATCTGAAGAACCAAGAGTTTAGTGTCATTGAGGATGAGCTACATAAGAAACAAATTTAACAATACCTATGAACATATCTCCATTATCCAACCCCACTATACCAGCTTATAGACTCCTCGTATGTTATTATCATCATCAGAACTTAGGGAATGAAAACGTAAGAATATAGTGAGATCAAAATCTTATTAAGAAAAAATATATGAATATCTCGTCATGGGTTATATCATAATAATATGAGAAAATATGATAATGAGAAAAATATCATTTAACAAAGAAAACAGAACAATACGAGTTTCTTATAGGTCGTGATAGAAGAGAATTTAATCTCAAATGAATAAACATATACCATGACATAAAATTTTGGAAATATGAGATAATAAACATGATATATATAGTATAACAATAGGCATATGACCTGAAAATGTATAATGCTAAGGACACAAAGGATATCTAGAACCATGCTGCAAACATAATCATAGAAAAACATTTCATAGTGGTGTAGAAATTAACATCATGTGACCCAATAAATGGTAGCCCGAAAATTACTTCCTGCGACACATTAGTGAATCAAGCATCATTACTCGCAATCCATTACAGAACTTTTCATCATAACTCACATCCAGTCAGTGGATCAAGTATCAGAACTCCAAATCCTTTTCATCTAATAAAATATAGAACAATGAACATCGAAATAAAGGGTATATATTTCCACACCCATTAACATCCATTAATATATTATCCATATGAAAATAAATCATATATCATATCACGGGAACCAATCAAATAAAAAATGGTTTCATAACATTTCAAAATTGTATATCATAAAATTTCTTCAAGAATTAGATCTATTTATAAAAAAAATCAATCACCAGAAATATTTATTTAATAAGGGAATTGAGAGGTTGAATTATGAAACATTTCTCCAAATGAGATGGATATTTGAAAATGGGCCAAATGATCCAACCCTCTACCCATCGGAGAAATACACATAGTATCCCCTTGTGGGGATACCCAACAACCCACCCATAGTGAAGTATAATGCATGTGGTAGAGGGGATTCATAGGTTGCATGTGGTGTGCATTTGAGCATAGAGAACTGGCACACATGGTTCAGGTCCTTGGGGTGGTGGGAAGACAGTCTCACCGACGTGGTGTGGCGCATGACTAACCTTGTCATCCTCTATCCCCAATCAAACTTGTTGTCAAGAATATGGAAGTGGATAACTTATATAGTGCATCCATCCTTCTAGATTCATAAAGTTTTGGTGCGGAGCACCTGAGGCAGTTTTCACTTAAGAAAAATGCTTCAAATTTTCTCTAGATTTATTTCATCATTCTCAAACACACCAATCACATCCCCTCTATATGGAAATACGACCTCTTTATCCAAATAATTAAGAATTAATCTTTTTATCTAGGATATACATTTCCCTATAGTAATATATATAAGTTAAATGGCTCAAATGATAAAGAGAATGTCTAAAAAAAATAAATTTAATCATCTCATTGTGATTGTTGAAAGAAAAGATACAATAAAATGGGGAATGCATTGTTTTTCCATAGGCTTGGGAATATGATGGGGAGGTTCATCAAATGGTATTAACTTATGTTTTTTTAATATGAAGTTTCTGACCATAGTAAGATGGCTAATAATTATCTATGCATGAACCTCTATAATAGTAATTTTCAAGATGTATAAGGCTAATCTAACAAGGTACGTAAGGGTAAATGTGGAATGTGTAAATGAAAAACATCTTACCCTTACATGAATAATAGGTCATACATAAAGTTAAATCTCTATAACATTACCTATATAATTTGCGTCACCTAAATGTAAGATGTCACAAGGGTTTCCCATGTTGTAGAATTTGATACTTTTGAGATATCAAAGTCATAAGATTTTGTGAAATCTATAGGGATCATAAATGTTACTATGAGTTGAAATAGAGAGATACATATGTGGGGGACTTGATGAGAATATAGTGGATCTCTATAGAAATCAATTTGAGAAAGATGCTGAATGATAAAAAAACATGGATAGAATACTTGACTAACCCCATACTCATTAACATATTAGAATTTTTCAAAAATAGAGAAAGTGGGGTTTCACACAAGGAGTTATTTTAACACGATTAGAAACATATAAAACTGAATAAAAATAGATGGAATATTTTAAATTTTTTTAAAAGTAGGAGAAGTCACTCATGGTGTTATCTTTAAAATGATAAGGACTACCATTTTTCAAAGGGGAACCTACAAAGAGGCTAGTTGGTCCCATAAATTTTTTTAACGAGAAGGGTAGGAGTGATTCTAGTTTATAACATTAATATAGGAATAAAATGATATGAGTTTTATAAAACATCAGAATCAGGAGTGCAGGAGAAGGATCGTATTCTACGACGATGTTGGATAGCTAGAAAATTATTTTTCCCTTTATATTTTTTACTTTGTAATTATGAATTCCAAAATTGGTTGGAGAAGTAATTAATGTATGTGTGAATTATTTTATGAAACATTTTCATAGATCTAAATGTTTTATTCCCTTCCCTTAATTTATGGTTTATTAATGTTGGTTAAGATGCTAGTGACGAATAACAAGGTGTTATAGGGGAAGGTGAGGTAAAGGAACATGATGTGTACCTAATTCATTATTTTTATTTTAGTTGTGATGTTTTCACATTCATTATGAATTTTATTTTTATATATTACATATTTCATTCCATAGAGTCTAGAAATATTGAATATTTCTAGGGGAGGATACACAATGTAATTAAATTGAGTGGGAGTGAGATCCATCATTAACTTCATATTTCTGAATGAGAAAAAATTTAATGGACCTATGTAGAGTAGGGAACCTAAAAAAGAGGGAACCATGGAATTTGGTAATTATTATTGATGCTAATAGGATATATTATATTTCCCTAAGGAATCACATAGATAATTGATTGAATAATTTCATATATAATATTGAATTGACTTATATTCCTTAAGATACATCCTTGGAATCATTTTCACAACTCTTTCTAAATTATTAATTCTAAAATAAAGATTAATTTCATTCTATATTAGATTAAATTTTAGTAATCATGATAATTTCATAGTTATTGAATCATTTATAACTATTTTCTTCATGGGATCAACACTAAATTATAACTTTTTAATGTTTTTTAGTTATTGAAGGTCATACTAATATAAATTTCTAAATTTTTAATAATAGGGGGATTTAATGATGTCTTATGAGTGGGAAATATTTATAGAAAAATTTATAGAGAAAAGGAAATTATAAATTCAATAGTTAGAAAAAATAATAACCCCCATAAAACTTTTCTATTTTTTTATTTTATATTTGGTTCTTTTTCATTTGTGTTCTATTCTGTGTGTTGGGTGTTTTTAGTCCATGATATCAAGAAAAAGTATGATGATGGGTCACTTCCATTAGAAAATTGAGCTATTACACCTCCCATATAAAATTAAAATAATGAAGATAGAAATATGAATCTATGAATGGAGATTTAAGAATATATGAGAGTACAAAAACTGCACCCAAGATAGGAAAATGCATGCCAAAAAATGGAAGATGAGATCAAAATAGGGTTGTTACACTTATAGGATGTGGATATATAATTGTAGTTATTGAAGGAAACAAGAAAGAAAGAGACTAAAATTGATGTTAAAATTAGATATATAACCAAATATATGTTTGAATCTATGTTATGTTTATTTTTTGTTGTGTATTTTTAGTTTTCCATGGAGGAAACTAACCTCTGTTCTGAGGAGGGGGTAGAAAAAGAACCGTCAACTAATGAAAAAAATTAAATGTTTGGGTAAGAGATATAAGAAAAATAGATTATGGGAGATGATGATAGGAATGGTGGGGGTGTAGAATTAGAAACATATTAAATAATAAGACCCACTAAGACCAACCCTTCAGAATACCCAATATAAAGAAGAAGAAAAAATACAATGTGGAAACAGAATTAGACGATGTCATTATTGAATTTGATGAAGTGAAACAACCTAAGAAAGAACACCTATAGGGGTATAGAGTGTTGATATACCATTAACATCTAATACCTTCAATTAGGGTTTCTTCCAGTAAAAACCCTCCACTTAGAAATAAATTGAGCATAAAGAGGGGTGAAAGTAGAAGAGACCCACCAAAGCACACCTCATCTTCCGTTCCTCTCTATAAGCACAACCTGGCCCTGGTCCACCAAGTACTCCGTCAAAGTGTCGATCGTTTACACAAGACATGACACGTGTATGCATAACCTGTGTAGGGGTGAGTAAAACAATACTTAGTAGGAACCAAAAAACCACAATGGAATATACAACTAAGAAATACATCAAGTATTCCACAATGGAATGACCCGAATTACACTACAAAGAAAAAACAAGAAATACAGTCAATACAGTCTCCTCACATAGGTATAAGTTAAAATCATGAAGAGAAGTATTTACAATATTAATCCACATATCATTCAATCTCTGAGAATATAGGTGTGTTGATGATTCCCGGATAATAGATGGTTTATATATCTTAAATGGATTAGGGAGTGTCAGTGGCCCATGGAGCGTAAATGGCGCACAAAGCGTCGATGGCACCCAGAGTGACGATGGCGCCCAGGACGTCGATGGATTATATAGCATCGATGGAGAAAAGTGTGTCGATGGAACCCAGAGTTTCAATGGTGAAAAAAGTGTTGATGGTGCACGGACCATCGATGAGTCAAGAAGCACCCATGACAAATAGTCACCAAGTTCACATAATCACAATGATCCATAGGAATCTTCTCATAGAGCACTTATTCCAGAAGAACCTATACCTCAAGAAATTAGGTCATATGAAAACATTCACAAATACTCACTTAGAGTATCTTAAAAAATATATCCTTATCTAAAGTGTTTCATCACCACAAACAAATCATCAAGCAGACACGTGGTTTGAATGATATGACCAATTTAGTAAAAAAGGGCTCATTCTGTCTGAGTTAAACCCAACTCGGCCGGCCTAGGACGACCCGAACCGGCCCGACCCATTTGGCTGTTAGACCATGGCCCAGTTCTCCATCCTATACCACATCAAGTAAGCCATCCTTGGTCCAATAGACATGGCACACCCAGGTCAAGTCCCTCCAATCCACATAGTCACCCGACGATGTGGCCAGCTAGCTCCCCCTGCTAACGTGGCACTAGACCACGTTTCATGTGGCCGGACCGCATTCCATGTCTGGTCATGTGGCCTCACCACCATGAGGAGATAGCTTTGACATAGATTCTGGGGATTATTATGGAAGAGACACCACAACCTCTTACTGTGACCTCTTCCACTATGGCCCCCTCCTCTGGTGTGGTCCTTCCTGGACTGCGGTTGCATACCCAGCCACCGACAGCCCATTTTTCTAGTGCTCTGATGGAACCCAGCCTCCCGTCGGGTCACATACTGCACTCACCGACAGTCATCCTATTAGTGGCCCTTCATTCATTGTTCCATCTTCTATAAGATGTTTCTTACCTTCTAGACTCTCGTCGCACCTATGAAATGCCATCGTGGATCACAACCATCAGTCATAGATCATGGAACCATAGATCATGGGGCCATGATCGATAATTCACATAGGGTTTCATAGGGGGAAATATTCATGAATAACATGATATATTTAAGAGGGAGATATTAAGAACATAAACACCCAAATAATGGATCGTGGCCTTATTTGTTTTGACCATGATCTATTTATTTAAGTGCGATCATGAAGAAACAAAAACAGTTAAATCGGCAAGATTTAATCACCCTTTTTGAACTCGCAATAAATTAACCCTCCATAAAAAACAACTTAACCGTGGATCAACATGTTAGTGGGTTGGTCAATGTTTTTCATTTGATTATAGAAGGGGGAAATAAATCATTAAGATATTGAATCCCTGAATTTTGGTTGGATTAGCCATTGAAAAAGAACAGGGTTCCATGTATTCATCAATCTATGATCCACCTACTTTCATCATCAAGAGAGAGGATACATCTTTTTTCCTCAAGGGAATTCTAGGGTTATGGAAATAACCATGAATTCCTCTGACGTGGATTTTTAAAAAGTGAAACCACTACTAAATCATCACGTAACATTAAATAAAATATATTTTTTAGAGATTCTAATAACATTCGTTTCCAATAACTATCTTCCACCCTCAACCTGTGCCGGTAGAGGTTATTCCCTGACTAGGGTAAATTCGTTGTTTTTAAAGAAAAAGTACCCTCATATTTATGATATGGGAACCAATTTAGATGTTATCCCCATTTAAAGAAGAAACTACCCAAACACTTTATTAAAAACTTAAAAACAATCACTGTATCATTCTGGGCACATCGAGCCTCTTAATTTCACACCATCTCAGCACTTGGTCTTGGAATTTTTCAAATTAATTTATAAAAATAAAACTAGTGAAAATCCATGTCACAATATTTTTTCATTGATATTTTATTTGTGATTGATTATATATTTCATTCCATATAGTGAAGTGAGAGTGAATATTTCTATGGGAGGATACCCATTTTAATTATATAGATTGGAAGCATGTACAAACCATAACAACATCTTCTACTGTGAGATTAAAATTAATACACATACATTAGTTATGGTACCTAAACGAAATGGACCTATTGGATTTGATATTTATAATTGTTTTTGAGAGGAAATATTAGATATACCTATGCTGTCTCATGGAAAATTTATTGACTACATTCATAAATAAGGTTTAATTAACATTTATTTTTAAAAAACCATCTACGGAACCATTCTATATTATCATTGTTCTATCCATTGAATCTTAAATGTAGATTTATTTAATTATAGTTTAGTTTTAATTTTTTTAGTAATTATAATTTCTATGATATTGAATTATTTTTTACAATTTTCCTCATGGGATTGACCCCATGTTACCACTACTCAATGAATATTAGTTAGTGATGTTTTGGATAATATAAATTTATAAATTTGGTATGTTTGGTGGATTTAATGACTTCTTCTATGTGAATAAATGTTTAAGCTCCATTTTTTGGGGAAAAGTGATTATAAATTCAATGGTAAAAAAACTCTAACCCCCTTTTCTTTTTTTCTTTTTTTATATTAGGTTATTTTTAATTTGGGTTTTATTTTACGCATTTTATTTTTTTGGTATCTGATATCATGAATAAAAAAGATGAAGTACCATATCCATTTGAAAAATGAGTTATCACACCTATCAAATAAAAATTATAGAACTCAAAAGGGATATTATAATCTTAGTATTAGATATTCATGACCAACCGATTTACCACAACCTCACCTAGTGTAGCTACAAGAACTCTAAAGTATGGAAGATGAGTTAAATAGAGTGTTCATACTCTTAGATACCACAGATAATGTAGTTATGGGATTTAATGAAGGAATCAAGTAAGCAAACTAAAATGTATATTCATTTGGATACATAATAAAATATGAGGGTAAATCTGAATTAAGTTCTTTTTTTGATGCATATTCTTAATTTTACAAGGTGGAAACCTACTTGTGTACTAGGGTGAAGGAAGTAGAGGAACCCTACACTACTAAAAAGAACATACAAAAAAAGGAGAAAGATATTGGAGATATTTAATTATGGGAGATCATGCGTGAAATGATTGAAGAAGAGAATGCAGAACCTACTATATACGAATAGCCTCCAATACCAACTATTGAGTAGTCTTAAGTCGAAAATGAACAAGAATACATAGTGGATAATAAATTTAATGAATTTATTAAAACTATTTGGAAACATATAGCCACTAGAGAAGGAAAATGTAGAGAGGTATAATGTGTGGAAAACACAAGAACATCAAATCCATTCATTGGGGATATCCACCACATAGAACCCTATCCCTTGAAATAAATTGAGGATAAATAAGAGGTAATGTAGAAGAGACAGATAAAACAATTATCAATGAAAGAGTTTGTTTAACATGTGACATTTAAATCTATAATATAATCATATTACGTGATTCTTTCGGTAAGGTTTATATTACCAACCGAAATAAAAGATATACGTGGGAGGAAACACTAGTTTATATTTTTTTAGTAATTTTAGATTTAGATGTAGTGAAACCTACCCCTATAATATTATTGATAATTAATTACATGGATCTTGTAAATTTGAAGTTTGATATATTTTGTAGGTCCAGGAAGAAAAAAAGAAGCAAGGAGAAAAAGGGAATAACTTCATTACAAGTGGGAGTAAGCTTAAATTTTTAGTACTTACTTATACAATCTTATTTCCAAAACGTATTTTGGTTTTCAATGAATATATGAATTCCCACACATAGGATCATGATACTATTTTTTATCAATGGTACTAAAAAAATAGAAACCCATTATAAATTGTATTGATTTTTTTTAGATTTAATTTATTAAGAAATATGGGAATATTTAATACATAGAGTGAAACATAAGAATTTGAGTTAAAAAATCACAATTTTTATTTTTATTCACATGTAGTTGAATTTCCCTAACTTCAATCATGAATTTAATTTCCTATGTTCAGTTTGGTAAATTTTTTATTTTTACAAATTATATTATTGATTGAATATAAAATAATATACAACAATTCATGAAAGGTTTATATACTAATATTTTCCAATATGTATTAGTAAAAATCATTAGAGAATATGGTATATGTTACTAAATAGGACTTGTTTTTTTCCTTGTTAAAGAAATGGTTGTGAAAAATTTACTATAAAATTTATTACTGCATTTTTATTGATTCAATCATTATCCTTGGGTCTTACCCTACATCTATTCTACTTATATCACTTAGGAACCATGAAATGACATTGATATTAACAATCCAGTTTACTATGAGAATTTCAAATATTCATACCGTTACTCTAATATTTTTCATGATTTTAAATGTTGACGTGTGTTGGAGTGGGAAATCATTGTAGTGAAAAGGGATATTATTTTTAAAGGGAAAATGTATTGGTAACCCTAACCTATTTTGGGAAAATTATCATGTCATTATTCATATTATTTATTTATTTACCCTTTAAAAATTTAAAAGCATTTGGGTGAGTTATACATAGTCAAAAATAACCATCACATGACCATGTATTTTCATCATTTGGGGTTGGGTGGTAGATGTGATACTTTTACTTGATCAAATTCTTAAAAATGAAAACATAATAGTTGGGAGTGGTAACTCATTCATTACATTCTTTGTCCGTACCCTTGCTTTGATATTTTTTTGTAGAAAAGAAATAATTTTTTATGTGGAGAATTCCATTGAATTTACTTTGATTAGCATACACAACACTTTGGGATAAACCTCATTTTTCATCCTTATTTGTTTTTACATCAATTACTTGTAGTCCCTTATCACCATTATCATATGATCCTATGTTTCCATGTCCTTAATATTTTTTTGGGATTTTTGTCTCCACAAAGTATAGAATGTTTTTCATTTTCAAGTTCATATATTTGGGACATGTACTTAAGGTATTATAAATAATACATTTTTATTTTACCTGGAGTGATGATAGGAGAAAAGGAATGGAAAGGAGGATCATGAATTTCCCTATTAATGATGAAAAATTATAATTATTTAATGGAAGAAAGTATATAATCCACCATTTTTCAATATAAAATATTTTAAATAGTCTTTAGTGAAGAGTTGTAATTATTTTTATTATGTGATAATGGGTACTTATTTCCCCCATGGATAATTGTATAGTTTCCTTAATTTTTAATAATAAATTGAATGTGGGTTGTTTTTTTAATTCTTAATGGATATTTACGGTTGAAGACATGCTTGTATTATGTGTAGGGGATTTGTTGAGGTCATATTAATCATAATTTCGGTGTAATTTTAGTTGATAAAATTCTTTTGTTTTTATTTTTTATACACAATTTACAATTTTTACTAATCATTTGTAGAAATTTTATAGTTTTGAATGAAATATTTGTAAAATAAAAACATGAAATAAATGTATATAATTTTAAATATTTTTCATAGAATTTTAATGTGTATTAGTTAATAATGGGATAAAATGGGCTAAATCTCAACCCATGAGAGAAAATGACATGAAATACCCAGGAGGTGCTACCAGCAAACCCACCCATAAAGAAGGAAAACACATTTGGTAGACAGGATACCAAAGTCTTCCATGGAACATATAAGAGCGAATGAAACAAGTGCATGAGGTTTATGTCTATGAGATATGGGAATATTTTCTCATCAGCATGGGGTGGAAAATGGTGGCATCAGGAATCCGTCAACACCCATCTAGATTGATTCCATGTGAATGGAAGTAGATAAATTATATAGTAGAGCCATCCCCTTGGGTTCATCAATGTGGGATGTGAAGTGCCCAGAGTATTGTGAAGAACTACTATTTCACTACGTCATCATGTCATCATTATTGGGCACACCACTACCTTCACTGTTACACCATTACCACTATTTTATACACAGAAAATCCTCTGTGGGAGCTAAAGAAGATCATGGGTGCCACCGATCATTCAATCCTCACTATGTGGGAACCATAGATGTTTGGAATAGGGATTATAATATCAAACTGATAAAGGGAGGTTATAATGTAACCCATGTACATTTAAGCAAATCCTTTATATCTAAGGATTAATGGAAGAAGAAAAAACGTAATTCTTATATCTAAACCATTGGAATACAGAGAAAGAAATCTGTTAGGAGGAAAAAGGTGAATAGTTACACAATTGTGTTTTCACAATGTTGTAGTGATTATTGAAATGGAATAACTGAGAAAATGTGTCAAAAAACATTTTTGTAATAGGATTGGGACTATGTCGTGGAGGCTCTATGAAGTTAAATAGCAGTTGTCTGTGGAAGAATAAGTTTGGGTACATGGTCAGATGACTATGTTGTATCCATATGTGAAGAAGCGTAATGGTAATTTGTAAGATTACTATAGTTAATAAACATATATACATAAGGGTGGATGCATCATACTTTAGGGTAATATATAATACTCTTATAATACTTCTAGGTCTAGCATAAAGGTAAATCTCTTTCCCTAACATAGACCATTTGATCTATGTGAAGGCAGGCTATACTATAAGTGTATCCCACACTACAGATTTTGGTGCATCTAAAATATCAAGGCTTGATGCTTTTGGGATACCCATAGAATCAAAATAATATTTTTTGTGTTTTAATATAAGGATACATGTGTGAATTATTCCCCAATAAAATATGACTTTGTAATAATCCACAAATATGGGATGAAGATAAATGATAAAAAAACGTAAACAGAACCCTCGGTCAACCCCTAACCCATTAACGAATGATAATTTTTAAAATAGAAAGAAATATGTATTTTCATATAAGGTGTTTATTTAGGTTATTGTTGAAAAATATAAATAATTATAAAAATATTATATCAAAAAATATGATTTAAAACATGAAATAATTGGGAGAATTCACTTAGGGTACTACTTATAAAATTAGAAGGACTAATGTTGCACAAAGGGGAACATCCTTGGAGGCTAGAGGGGACTAGACTTTATCTGACCCAAATGGGGAGGACTATTTCTTGTTTAGGAAACTAATATTGGATAAAAAATATTGGTGTTATATCCATCATATGATGTTAGAGTGGAGGATAAGTGTAATCATCAACCATGATCTTTCATATATAGGAATTTATTTTTTCTCCTTATTTTTTTGGGTTATAAATTTAAATTCCTACATTGGTAGTTATAGTGATTCATGTATGGACTCATTATTGAATGAAGCCTTTTTATAACTATAAATTTTCTATTCCCTCCCCTTAATGACAGGTTCATTTATGTTGGTTGAAAGATAAGTCATGAATTGCAAGGTGTTATATTGGAGGGTTGGGTAGAGGAAAGGGATGTTTACATAATGATGTATTAATTCTTACTTTTAAATTTTCATATTCAATGAGAATTTCATTTTGGGAGATTTCATATTTCATACCTTGGAGTCTAGCGAGGTTGAGGATTTTCAAGGGAGGAGATCCATTATAATTAAGGGGAGTGGGAGTGGAATCCAAACATAACTTTTTCTTCTACTATGATATTAAATTTTATGCACCTATGTGGGTTTGGAAACCTCCACCAAAAGGAAATGTTGGATTAGATGAAAATAACTCATTATGATAGGCTAGATTATATATCCTTTAGTAGTATCATGAAAAATGGACTGACTACTATGACAAATATTATTGAATTGACTTTTATTTCTGGACAACCATCCATGGAACCCTTCTAAATTGTCTTCATCCCGTCCAATGGCTCTCATATCTAGATTTATTAATTTCAATTTTAGTTTTAATTTAAGTGATCATGACAAAATCAAAGATATTAAACCAGTTATAACAATTTTCATTATCAAAGTGACATCATGTTAAAATTATTCTATTATTTATAATTAGTGATGTCCAATTTGATAAAAATTTTAAAATTTGATAAGGTCAAGGGATTTAATGATATCTTCTAGGTCAGTTAAATTTCTATCACCATTATTGAGGACAAGGAAATTACAAGTTCAATAGTTTAAAAAACATTAACAACACACTTTTCAATTTTTTTAATTTTAGATTTGTATGTTTTTAATTTGTGATCTATTTTATATGTTGAGTATTTTTATTCTGTGATCTCAGAAATAATTAAGATGAAAAATAATCCTTTTAGAAATTATGTTGTCACACCCCTCTTTTAGAATTAAGAAATCAAGAGGGAAATTTGAATCCAATGATTGGATATTGAAGACCAATCGAGAGTATCACAAGAACACCCAAGACTAGAAGAAACACTAAAATGATTAGAATCTATGTTGAAAAGAGGGTTTTTACTCTTTAAGGACATGTCTAAGGAAGATGATTGATTGGATGATAAAAAAATAAGGCCCAAAACGAGTATAAATTTTGAGACACAACTGAAACTAATGATAAATACAAGGTATGTTTCTATTATGATTCTTATTATAAATTTATATATTAGAAACCAACCTCAAGTAATGAGGAAGAAGAATAAGAGAAACTCTTAACTATAGAATAATCAAAATGAGGATGAAGATATTGGAGCTATTCAATTGTGCGAGATCATGCTTGACATGGTGGAAGATAGGAATGTAGAACCTATTGAACAAAAAATTCTTTCAACATAGACTATGGAGCATCCCTAAGAACAAGAAGAGAAAGAGATAGTTGCTAATGAATTTGATGAGTTCATTGATAAATTTGAAGAAGTACAACCAACATAAAGGAAAACTATAGAGGGGTATAAATTGTAGACATCCCATGAACATGTAATCCAATAATTGGGATTTTCTACCACTGGAAACCCATCACTATGAATGAAACTAAATAGATAGAGGAGGAAAAATAGAATGTCAACACTAAAAACTTCTCAATGTTAGAATTTAATTAACATAATATTGATGGAAATTACCCTACTCCTATTTCATGATGGATGTGGTAAGTTCATGCTTAATAACCAAAATAAAATAACATTACGAGAGGAAAAATTATTTTTAATTTTTTCCTTATCACTTCTAGTTTAGGATGTCATGGAACCTTCCATTACCATATTGATGAAATTAAATTATGTGGATTTAGTGATTTCACTATTTTATTTCTTATGTAGGTCTATGAAAAAAGAAGCGAGGATAATTGTTGGAGATCTTAATGTCAAAGTGGGGTAAGCTTTAATTTTCATTACATTATTATACACCACTATTTTAAAAATCAACTTTTATTTTCAATGATAATATAAATTCCTAATATTTTATTAGTTTTATTCAACACTGTAAAATAAGCCTTTAACAATATTAAAATGTCCTCTATCAATGCTATATAAGCACTGAATACTAGAGAGATATTAAAATCCCTTGTTTTTTTAAGTGATTATTTTTGTGACAATAAATGGGTCCTTTACCAGAACTTATAAGAGAGATGATAATGGTAAATTATATCAACGTTTGTAAAAGTGATGATAAAGGACCCCTTTATCATTACTCTTTTAAGTGAAAATAATGATTCCCTTTTTCACCATCTATAAAAGCACCGATAAATGAGAATATTTCATTGTGTTGTTATAGTACACTACAAAACCAGTGAACTGTTTTGTAACATCACACACTAGCACCAAAAACCTCCACATATATCAATAAAATAAAGTACCGATACATAATTTTAATGAAATGAAATTTACAACACAAATAAAAAAAATATTAGAGAAATTTCAAACATTGGTCCATATAATTTCAAAAGTGAAAATTATTGCAAACATTAAAAAACCTAAAGGTTGTATTGTATTTTATACTTAACCCAAATAATTTTATTTATTAAAAAACCATCCCTTATAGTAAAAATAAAAACACCTCTATTAGAAAATATTTCTTATGATAGTAATAATATAATGAAATAAATTAACAAAAAGAGTTAATTTTAAATTGAACATTGAGTCATACCAGGTACACTATGCATCAGATTTATTTTCCATTGATTATTACTAATCACATCATATATTATTCATATTAAAGAATTATATCTAAGAAATTTAATTTAATATGTATAATATGAATCCATATGGGAATAACCTAGTTGCTGCGTCCAACAGTGGTGTGTGGGAGTTCTCGGTTTTGAGATTCCCCTAGCACATTTAGGTTGGTTTTCGTTTTTTATTCTTCCACACCAGTCCAATGTAATATTAATAATAATAATATAAAAATAATATGGAAATAAATTATGTAATAGTAAATATAATGATGAGAAAACAATTTGTGTTTGTTTTCAAGGACATTGAAATGTGATGCACGTTTTAAACTAAAATGACACATGTATATTGAAAAGATGAACGTAAAGTCATTCCGGTTACACCATGTGTCAGATTGAGGTTAATCGAAATCCATACATCTCAAATGACTCATAGACCATTTTACCATTGTATCAAAACAATCCAAATGTGTTTTCTCAGTTTTGAGTACATCACATGTTTTTTAACTAAAATTCCATTATAACTAGAAACTCACACATTGACTCATACCAATCACATAATGTGTTATTTTGATTTGATAATAATTTTTACATGTCAAAGATGACTTATTAATTTCATTCCTAAATTAAATAGGTAGTCCGATCATGTTTGATATGTTTTTAGTGAGTGACACTTTTCAACTACAATTTCAATTTTAAGTTGATAACAAACACAGTTGGCCATACTAGGCACATATATATCAGATTAAGGTTTATATGATTCATAAATGTCTCAAATGACATATGGATAATTATAAAAATGTATAAAAATAATATGAATATGTTTTCTTGGTTTTGAGTAGGTCAGTTGTCTTTTTTAATATAATTGATGTCAATTTTAATTAGAAATAAGCACTTAGAGTCATACAGGAAACACCGTACATCAGATTTTGGGGTGTCTGATTCGTACACATCTCAAATAACTTACAGATTTTTATGATAAATTATCAAAACAATACTAACATGTTTTCTTGGTTTTGAGTATGTCACTTTTCTATTTTACAAAAATGTCATTTAAAACTAGAAGCACACACTTTAATTCAAACCAATCACAGAGTGTATCAGTTGGATGTGATACCAATTCTTATACGTCAAAAATGATTTTGAAACATCTATATAAATGATCAATAAAATAAAATTGTTTTTCTTGGTTTTCAGTGAGTGTCACTTTCAGAACTGCAATTTTGATTTTAAAATGATAATGGATACATTGATTCATTCTGAGAAAATTAGGTATTAGATTAAGGTGCAGCTAATTTTGAACTGCCAAAAATGACTTATAGATCATTTTAATTAATTATAAAAATAATATTAATGTTTTTTTTCCTTTTTGAGTAGGTTAGTTTTTCATTTTTACTAAAAGTGATGTCAATTATATCTAAAAAGATTTACTTAGAGTCATACTGGTCAAACCGGGCAATGGATTGAGGTGTGTCTGATTACTACACATCTCAAATGATATATTGACCATTTTGAAAATTTGTCAAAACAATATGAATTTGTTTCTCAGTTTTCAGTACATCACATTTCCATATTTACTAAAATTCTATTTTAAAATCAAAATATGCACTTTGACTTATACCGATCATATAGTGTATCGGTTTGACGTGAGACTAATTCATACACATAATAAATGAATTTTGAAAAATTTTACCAAGTTATAAATTAAATTATAGTGTGTTGTCTTGGTTTTTAGTGATTAAATTTTTTTTTAATAAAATATTGATTTTAAACTGATAATGGATGCTTTGAGTCATACCCTGCACGTCGTGTATTTTATTGATGTATGCCTAATTCTTACATGTCACAAATGAATTATGAATCATTTCACTAAAGTATAATAATAATATGAATGTGTTTTATTTGGTTTGAGTATGTCGATTATTCCTTTTACTAAAATTGATATCAATTTAAAATAAATAGATGCAATTTGAGTCATAATGGTCACACCATACATGGGATTGAGGTGCAACTGATTCCAACATGTATCAAATGACATTTAGATAATTTTCCTAAAGTATAAAATCCATTGGAATGATTTTTTATTGTTTGGAGTATGTCACTTGCCTTTATTACTAAAATTTCATTTTAAAATGGAAATATGAACTTTTAATCATACTAATCACATCATATATCGGTTTTATGTGTTCCTGATTTATACATTTCAAAAATTAATTATGAATCAATGTATTAAATTATCAAAAAAATCCATGTGTGTTTGTTTAGTTTTATGTGAGTGAATATTTTTGAACAAAATTGTATATTTAAAACTGATAAAGGAAAATTTGAGTCATACTAGGTATATATTGTATTATATTGAGGTTTGGTTGATTCCTAAATATAAAAAATGAATAATGGATCATTTTCTTAAAGTAACAAAATAATCTGAATAATTTTTCACATTTTCGAGTATGCAAGTTGTATTATTTATTATAATTAATGGAAATTGTCAATAAAAATTATCTCTTAGAGTCCTCCCAAACACACTAGATGTCTAAATGTGATAGAGATGATTCCCACACATCATAAAGTCTCAAAAATCATAATTGTCAAAGTTAAAATTATTCCATTTCCATTATTTTTTGAATTTCAAAGAAGTCATATTGAGTCACTTTTATTAGTTGAAAAACCTTTATCATTGTTTAATTTTGGAAGATAAATAAAATATCATGTTCCCATTTTAAAATTATATGTCATCCCAACGGGAACATGAAATTCATGTACTCTCCCATATTTCAGAAATGAGAAATCTTTTTTGGAAATGGTCATCAAATTAATATGCAGTGTGGGATATTCAAACCAACCACCTCATCTTGATCAAAATAATCCACCAATATAAGAAAACAATTATTATATGAGTAATACTAACAATAAATATATTAAACATAAATATTAAATAATACATTAATACTATGGATAATTATTTTATAATGCAAACATCAATATTTCATCTAGGATTGACCAGTGGAGGGATCATGAAGAAAAGTGGTAAATGCTAACACTATAGGGGTGAGAAGGTTTTGAGGTAGAATAATCATGGCAATGTTTTGGGGTTATAAAGGAATTAAATATGGACACTCAACCCCAACTTGTCAAAAGAATCCACCTTTGTAAGAAAAATATTTTATGTGAGTTTTATAAAAAAAAATAAGTTAAACATAAATATGAAATAATACATTAATTCAATGCAAATTAATTTAAATGTAAAAAAATCAAGATTAACTCATTTATTGAGTAGAAGAAACATCATTTCTCTTACTACAAATTTAGTGGAAGGAACATAAAATTTGTTGATAAATGTAAATAGTGCAGAAAGGGATGAAATACATATAGGGAACCCCAACACAAAAATATAATCCTTCTATATAAAAAATTATAATATAAGTGATAGTAAATAAAATAATTTAAACATAAATATGAAATAGTAAATTAATTATATGGACAATTATTTAAAATTGAAAACATCAAGATTACCACTATTATTGATCAAATGTATTATAGTTTCTCTTCCAACAAAGGTAGTAGAGGGAACATGAAGAAAAGAGATAAATTCCAACACTATAGAAAGGAATGATATATCGACAGACCAGCCCATATCGAACAAATTAATACAAATATGTATGAAAACAATTATTTTGTTAGTAATACTAAAATAGAAAAATTATATCATAACATTACCTTTAAATATCCCCAAATGGTTTTTTTCATTATAGTTTGTTCTTATGAGGTATCCGTGACATCATCGAGTGTAGAATAAATTTTTATCATGAGTAGTTGGAAATTTAATTTTGATTATGTTAATTTAGTAGAGAACATATAATATTATGAGAAAAAACAGTATATTAAAAAACCCTTTTACGTTATCTCTATTCCCTCTTTCATTTTATAATTTTTTTGGGATTTGGTTCCTCTATCAAGATCCAAATCCCATTTTTGTGGCCCCTATAATTTACAAGACATTGTCTACATTATGAATAATATGAACTGATTGTGATCTCCCAATAAAAGGGTCATCCTAGATTGAATTTTCATCTAACTTTAGATTTTTTTAATCTCCACTAGGACAATCGAACAATTATTGTTTTCTATATCTGGGACCTTAAATACTTGCACTACTTCTGATTCCATTCTGAAAAAAATCCCATTTTCCCCTTCCACACTAATATTTTCCTTCATGAAGCCCATTTAGTCAATTTTCACTACACTCATATTGTCAACCCATTTGAAATGGAAATTTACTCTTGAAATTTCACATAATACAACTCTTATATCTATTAAATAAAAAAATGACATATTTTTATAAATTTGATTTCTATTTTAAGAACCAAATATCTGCATTGCTTCCTCAACAAGCCTTACACCACTATTTTTCATCATATTTCAGTAATTTTTTTCTTTTATATAGAACCTATAAACATTGATTACAAAACCTATTTAAGATATAACATTTTCATTTGGTACTCTTGCTGGCCATATTTGTTTTTATGTAATTCAATTTTTATTTTGAGATAACGTTTTATATGTTGTATCTCAGAACCATCTTATAACCAATTAATTAGGTGTTCTTATATCCATCCTTCATCCGTTGATGTATTTAAATCTATAATAATTTCTTTTCAGATTCAATACATGCACTAATATATTCACTATTATGTAAAATTCAAATATTCTCTTGCACACACACTATTATGGTAATTGTAACAATATCTATTCCATAAATCCCTTCTCCCATAAGTTGTTAATTTTGAGGATACTTTGGGAGACCGATGTTTTCAACATATGATAGGTAATTAGTACTGAAATCAATATCTTCTTCAATAATATATTATTATGCAATACAATATTCTCAACAACTTTGATTCTTGACATTCCCTTTCAAAATATTCATATATCATTCAATTAGTTACATTAATCATTAATGAATAGGACCATATAGTTTAACTACTCTAACCAACTGAACCATTAGGTGAACTATTATATCAATGAATTATGGTGGGGAGAATATCTATAACTCACATAATATGATATCAATATTCTTATTCAGGATTGGAAACTTCACCAGGTCTATAACTTTACTGCAAATGGCTTTGAAAAATATACAATGTCTAGTTAATATATGTCATACATTTTAAGTAAAAATGAAAAGGAAGTAAACATGCATAAAATCTTACATCAAAACAAAAAATTCGTGTTATTTTATTCCTTATAACATAAAATTAGTCCTTGAAATGACATTCTTAATATTTGATAAATACAGAAATGGAAATTTCACACTGTTAAAAAAATAGAAAATAGAAATTCTTTCTATCTGGATATAGTTTAAGTCGATAGAGGAATAAAATTTGACTTTTTACCCTTTACCAGTGCCAACACTTCTCTTATCCCATGTTGATCATGTCTGACCTAGCCTTGATGCCATATTTTTTAAGAAGATTTAGTAACACTCTAATCAAACTACCATATACATTTTTTCTACATACATTACATCCAGAAAATCTCTGACATACAAAAAATTCCAATACAGTAATTCAAAGATAATTGGTCTTTTCTTCTTAAATGATTTTTTAAGGTTTTTTTAAAATGACCTAACAAAAATATTGGTAATATATTTTATTTTATCATAAAGTCGATCACCCGCTAGTGAAGATGCTGAAGTACCTTGTATGATCTTCCCATCGAATATTATATTCCTGGATTAGTATTTATGTCAACGTGTTAATAATTTATGATGTCTTAAAAATACAGTCTTCATGGATTGTTTCAACTGAAAATATTTTTTCTATTTTTCACAAATGGTACACCCCAAAATTTCTTTAAATATATATCTTGATAAATTTGAATATGTGGGGAAGCAATTTATCATCCCATACAACATGGGGATAAATATGAATTATTCACTTCTATGAGAATTATACATTGTAACAACTGTATCCCACATCATTTTAAGATCATTAATTAATGTATCCAAATAGAAATAAATATCATTACAATGTTTCTTTCATCATGATTTAAGTAGAGGTAACATAATGTATTTGTTCTTCAGACATAACCATGGAGGTAATTTATATTTTACCAACATGATGGGCCATATACTGTGAGTACTAATATATACACCAAAATCATGTAATCCATTTTTAGAAAATGCGAGGTAGATGTTTCTCATCTCTTTACCAAATTCAGGATATTTATAATCAATTTTAATCCACTGAGTAGAATCTACTAGATGATGTAGGTTCCCATATTTAATTATTGTATATGCATACAATGTAAATTTTCTCTTGGTTTCCTGACATCTATATATTCTTCAAAACCATGGAATCATAGCAAAGTACCAGACAAATTTCAATGGATATGATTCATTTTTCTTCTATCGAGTTTCTCCACACTTAGGTGATTTTATGAGTGATTCATATTCATTGATAAAAAATATGAAATCTTTTGGAAAAAAATTTATTTCTTTAGATATCATACCCATTTAACATATCCTTTGTTTAGAAAAATTTGATCAGTATTTTAGTTCATTTTCTTTTCGTATCATGTCAATCAGGAGATTGAGTTTTTCTATAAAGCTAGTGTCACTCCATCCGCTGCCAGCTTTCATATTTCACAACTTCAATACAGAAAATAATTTTGTTCATTTATTAAAACTATTATAAAATGATCTCTTAGAATAGATATTTAACATGTGATTTTTTTTTTGTAAAATCATGAAGGTTATCTTCAAATTCCATTTTCATTTATTCTAGGTTATATCCACCATAATTTACACAAGTATTCATATTAAATGATCCATAAACTGCAACATCAACCCAATCAGTGTGTATGTTCAATTTTCCCCATGTTAAGTCCAACATTTATAGCTCTGGTATATTCTTTAACAAATAAAATATTCTACCAACTTTTCTAGACTAATTTATGTTGAATGATAAATTATTAATATGGACAACGAATTTGAGAACGTTCATATGCATGCTGAATTTCAATATTGATTAACTCTTTAACTCCATATTCATACTCTTTTGTAAAAATATAAACATGAATCAATTTTAAATTTATATACATCCTATTGTGTTCATAAAATATTAATTTTTTAAAATAAATAAATAAATACACATAATATATTCATTATCAAAGGTGAAAATTATTGGATGTTGGAAAAAATCCAGTGGATCTATACCCACAGTTTAGTGAAAATGTGGGTATAGATCATTTTCACAAACCTATACTAATGATTTTATACAACAACATGGGAATATCACCTTACATATCTTGACTCACTCAATCTCATCTTCCCCCTCACCCTTCTATGATCCCTACTCTTTCCTCCTACAAGACGAAGCCTCATGAGCCTCCCCTCCCCTCCTCACATTCTCCTTGAACTCAAACTCCGGGTATACACCTCTCGGACCTACCTTTATCTATGAGCCTCAACATCCCAACCTCGACCTATCATCCCCCACCTCCCTCCCTCTACCTTCCAGAATCTATGTCCGCCTCTTCCTCTACCTCTGTACCACTTCATCCCCATATCCTCCTCCACCACGTATCCCTCCCTTAACTATCCATAAAAAATAATTTACATGGGTTTCCTTAATTACCAATGAACTCATTCTTCTCGGGCTATTACTTTGTAATATCTATGATTGTTTGGTCACACAAATACCATCGATAGGTTAAAATCTATTAATTAATCTTTTTCAACTTTCTCAATATTCACTAGATGAATCACAAGTAAGTTCTATTAAATATCTATTGAATTTACCTTCATTTTAAAATGCATCATAAATATCAAATATAAAATATGTCATTTCATTTTAATGTTTTTTTGGACAATAAAATTTAATAAAATATCTTCATCTTTTCTAGATGACCACCCACAGGCCTTTTATTTTCATAAGTGGCCTATGGTTTGGTGTATCAATTATTAGACTTCTGATTTGAAGTATTTGTTTTCATTAAATTATGTTATAATGGTCGAATATGACTATGTTATTATGATTTTCTTATTATAATTTCCTATTTCCCAACTACTTGTTCATTATTTCAATTTTTCTCCGCTTTACATCATATTCTAGTTGAACGTTTTTATAATAATTTTTTTTCTTAATTTATATCTTCCTTCTTAATTCTATTTTCATAAAACTATGTTTGAATTTTATATTTTTAGTTCTGGTAATATTAAATGTTATAATTACTAGTGTTACTCTTTTCTAGTGTTTATCTTACCTCTATTGTATTCTTCTCTATAGGAAATTCAATTGCTTATTATTCCCTGTATATTCATTTCAGGTTTGATCGTGATTAATTTTTTGGTGAAATTATTTTTTAAGCTATATTATCTACTCATTCTTCCCAACTCATTTTATATAAAGAGTTGAATTTTTTTCATTTGGAAACACCTCCACATACACTAAATTGGTAAAGCCTTTTTAAACTCCATCAATGTGAAATTTTATATTTATGGATATTACATCAATATAATTTTATTGTTTATAACTTGGATGTTTTCTATAGATCTACATCAATTCTCCCCTCTCCATAATAAAATTTGTATCATTTTTAATTTCCTTTATATATATATACCTCCAACTCAACATCGATGCAATTTTTTTCTTATACTGCCTTTTTTATCATATCATTAGTATTCTATGTTTGGAATTCATAGTTCATTATACTAACAGATGTATGTATATTATTCAATAACTGTTCTAATAGTTGATAGAATAAAATTCTTAACATGGGCTTATTTTCCATAAATTGATGTATTTTTATTACTAACAGTTTGTTTATTACTCTTCCTAAAACAAAAGGTTAGTACATGGTGATAATTTTTATTTATTTTTTATTGATACACATCACATGTAATAATTAGTCATAAAAGTTTTAGTATAGCTTTTAATTTTATGATCGTTAACAGATACAATAGATCATCATAATAAATACATATCAAACAATCTATGATACACTATTAGATTATACACTATCATTTAATACTGTATACTATTGTAAACTAGAATCATTTAATGTTTTTTCTAATATTTTACACTATAATTGTTTTGAATGTTGGGTGTCCATGATATTTTTTAATTTAAATGGGGGACCTGCCCATTTTCTATATGATAGCTAATAAATCAGAGACTGCCAAGTTTTTATAATTACAATGATTTATTATCTACCCATTTCGCTAAAATGTACTAGAATAAATGGGCTTGTCCTTCATCTATTAGTTATCCCATCTACCATTTTATCTTAATAAAATGTATATAAATATAACTGAATTTGGGTATCTAAAAATTAATTACTCTTATAAATATATATATCAAATTAAACACCCAATGTACCAAAATGAATGACTATTTGGTTTATCTTAATATATTATTTATTTCTATAATATATTTTTCAGAAATGAAATAACGACATGTTTTAAAAGTTTTGAAATAAATTTCCTTATTACATGTTTAATAATGATGACATAGTATACTATGTATCTAAATTCTATCTATCCTACTTTTTTATGTTATCATTATTGGATATTTGAGTATCTTTTAGTCAATTTTTTCTATATGATTTTTTATAGGTGGTATTTTTTCTATAATCCTATTAATAATTTTTTTATTTTTAGAGAAAACATAGTATTAGTTAATAATATTTTTTTCCCAATGATTAAATTCTTTATGGAGTTACGTTTTCTTTAGAAAGTGTTTTTTATGATGCATCGACTTACTTGGTATTTTTGGTTTCCTCATCACTGTTCATTTCATTTTCAATTACTGCAACTGAAACCAAAATCATTTTGGCTGCTTTTATTTTGGTTGATTCCTAAATTTTTGGTATCTGGGGTCCCATTGAGGTTAGTTCAATACCCCTCCTTCCGGTGCAGTGGGTTCACATGGGATTTGGGTCATGTTTTTTCTATTTAAATTCTTTCACTTTTTTAATTTAAGGGTTTTGTGTTTTTGTGTTTTTGATATTTCTATAGAGTATTTTGGACCTACTATTGTAGTTTCTGGTTTCCATTGTCAATACAGACATCCACATTTATTAATAGGCTGGAATATAAATATATATGTTCCCCCATATACATATATTCATTCGCGGCTGTTTGAATATACATATATATAAGGGCTATGTGTGCTTATGTCTGTATATGAAAAATTCATATGTGTGTAAGGTATAGGTGTATATGTTTATATAATCATATACATAAGGACCCCCTATAAATATTTATCCATGAAAATAGGTACATAAGGTCTAGTTGTTCTAATATATATGTGAAAGTGTATATGTGTAAAGGAGGTAAAGGGAAGATTCGAGTTTCCTTCTTCATAAGAAAAGTTACATGTGTTTGAGGAAGGTCCCATTATGAATTAGCCTGTAAATTTATGGAATATTTGATTCCTTTTATTTAGAACCATGTTTTTGAACTAAAAAAATATACAGATTTATTTTAAAAAATTTCAGGATCAATGTTGATGAAAACAAAACTAACTGATATAAAATTTAGTAACATTCAATTGTACTAAATTTAATGAAATAGACATCATATAAACTTGAAAAACCAAAATAATCTGAATTTTATTTACCTATAAAGTGTAAGACTGAATATTATTAAATTATTATTGAATAATGTAAAATATCCTATACCTAATAGATTAATTAAATATAAAAAGATCAAAATGAAATCTAATCATGTTTCACTAAAGAGAATCATGCATGATCAGTATAATCTGATTAGTCCTCACCTGACCCACCTCATTTATGATTGCATCAAACATAACAAACCATCATTAACCACAAGAAACCAAACAAAATAAAATTAAGAAGTTTAAACCAAAAATGGATTTAACTATATAAAGTGTATCCATACAAACCAATAAAATATATATTAATAAAAAATAAAATATAGAATCAAACATTTCTAAAATAAAAATAAAAAATAACTGAAACATTCTAGTATAAATGTAAATCATATCAAAAAAATAGATATATAATGATAAAAATCAAGAAAAAATAATTCATATAGAAAAAAATTTAGATGAAGCTAAATTGGACCAATTCAAACTAATCTAAATTGAACTAATCAGATATTACTAATGATGAATAAAATTGGACAAAAAATAACAAATTCAATCAAATATGAAAACTCCTAACATTAACTAAAAAAACTAAACCAAACTGATATGAACCAAATACAATCAAACTAAATTGATTAGAACCCAAAGGAATAAAATTTTGCAAGATATTATAAACAAAAAAGAGAGAAACTAAATATAATGAAAATGTATCAAATAAACTTGTATTGAACAAAAATGAAATAACATTTCTAGGGATATGGTAATTCAATACAAACTGAAAGTAATGGAAATAAACTAAAATGAACCATAAATTGAAAATACATGACTACGACTAAACATAATAGAATTGAATTGAATATACTCAATTGTAATTGGTATGAAATAAATTAATAAAAATTGAAGTGTACCAAACTAAATAAATGTGAACATGGAAAAATAGAAATCACAATTATCAACCAAATTAAACTATACATAACATAACCATGAAAAATCAATCCAAGATAGAAATACAAAAAAATATGGAAACAAATCCTCTAGAACTAATGTAAGATGTTTCCCCCATGATTGCAAGAACATGTTTTTACCCATGGGGAACTGTGTTTATTATTTTTTGGCCAGTGACTTATATAGTCATGGGATATAGGTATAGTGTTGTTTAGTTATTTTGGAATCATCCATATAGGCCTTTAGTTACTTTCTATAGGCGGGGGTAACTATATTCTACAAAGGGGTCTAGAACAAAACTGATGGTGACTACACATTTTTCATTGTATTGGAGGTAGATTAGGTTAGTTGAGGGATTAATTAGCATGTGTCAATTTCTTTTACCTTTATACTTTGTTGCCTCAGTTTACTTCCTTTTCCTTCAGCATGTATAGCTAACATATGAATGGGTCAAGATGAAATAGTATTAATTTTCTATTGATAATTTAATAAATCATTTGTGGGGAAAATAATTCACATGTAGTGATTCCTTGATGCTTGGATGCTAGTGACAACCCATGGGCATAACCCATCCACTTTAATCCATACTAGTCATTCCTATATTAGTTATTAACTAGGTCATTACTATTTCGGAACCATGGAAGGGCCTAGAAAACATGGAATAACTAAGGAGGTATTAGGGATTCCTTGGAATGAATTTTGAATTCCCAAGAAAAGGATTAGGGACATTGGAATTTAAAATATGGTTATGTCAGAGACCATGCAATATATCTTTATTCTTGAAATGATATGTGTATAAGTGGTGGTGAACTAGAAATGTGTTTGGACTACTAAATGTAAATTCACATTCATAACCAATTTGATTATTTAATATCAAATCAAGACATATTATACACTATTAGAGTTGATGAGTAAACTCAATCCCAATGCAACGATATAAATAACTTGGTGCTAAAAATACACAATCATACACAAGACAGTTTGGTTTGAAATTAACTATAAAACATTTATTGACTTCTGTAGGGTTTTAGTCAAATTTTATTTTAATTATTTAACTTCACAAAACCATTCATCAATTACATGCACTAATATGACCATAAATCAACATGAAATATCACTCTACTATTTTGCAGATGTATTGGATTTTTATAGAAAAGTGGCGGTGTGGATTGGTCATGCAATTCACACACCAAAAATATTATTCAATAAAGAGAGAATTTACATGTAAATCACGAGGTTTAAATGGATTACAACATATGGTATATTAAGGGGATACAAGGAGATGATATCAATAGAAACATTACAAGATTTTGATCTTCGAAAGACATGATCTTTATCCAAACCATAAAAATCCAAAAACGACATGTCGAACATAATGAGAGAGCAACAAGAATATTCCACCATGTGTATATCAGAAGAACCAAAACCAAACAGTATGTGAAATCATAGCTTCATTTCAACACAGATCTATAATAGTGTAAAATAATGATTAAATAACACAAAAATCCCAGAAAAGGGGGTACTACTTCAAGGTTATATATATAAAAATCATACAAAAAGATGAAAAAACAAGTACATTAGCCACTATAAATAACAACAACAGAATTGAAGGTTTCATCCTCAACAATCCAAGAGCAGTACATTCAAGGTAGAACACTGAGTTGAAATCAGACTTAACCAGTGAACCAAGGGAAGTCAACACAATGAACGGAAACAACCATAATCAAAAGTCCAACACCATAAAATAAAAATATGCCTTAAAAGAATAAAATAGAAGAGTGATGGGTCATGTGATCCAAAACCAAAATATTGTGTGCTGACACCAAGATAATAAAACCTCATAATGTTGGAGATGATACAAAAATAACGTAACACTCAAAAGTCAGACTAAAGGAAAAAACATCAATATATAAAAGTGCCAATCCCAATGAATAACTTTGATGTTGAGGTTGTAGTTTTTCTTAAAGTATTATACCACTCCAAGAAACATTCACTTTTTTATTTGAAGGTATCTATCACAAGAAATTTAACAATTTTTTTATTGATTAAAGGAAAAAAAATCATTATCATCTATCCAGGAATCGAGATCCTCCAAAAAATACAACTTCTCTTTAAGCTAATAGCAATCTCTATAGGGAGGGTTAATTTCAGGGTCATTTTCAGTGACATTGAAATTAGTTGATTCTAGGGATTTTGACAAACTACCAATAGGAATAGGCTTTGGGAGTTTATTAGCCTCCATTGGGAGTGGTGAAGATTTAGTCATTTCCTTCCTATAGACATCCAAATATCTTGTAACAATTGTTCTTTCTAGGTGTGAATATTCTCTTTGCTTCTTAATTTTTTAGGATTTTGGGTGATGTAACTGTTGGAATCAACCATTAGGTTATTTCCATTTGTATCAATTGATTTTAATTATTCATCCTCAATTTTATTAAGTTGGTCATCATCCTCCCAAAAAGATACGCTAGAATTATAAAGATCACCCAAACCCTTATTCGGAATGTTAAGTTTCTTCTGTTCACCCAACGTTGGTGGGGTGTCAGTGGTGCCATTGGGGGAAGTAGGGAATGTATTAACATATCCAAATATTCTTTTTGATTCAATAGGAAGAGGAGGCAAGACAATTCTTACCATATTCATCTTAATCACATTTGTTATAATCCCCTCAGAAGGTACGACATATGAGGGGCGAGCCTCAACTGTGTCATCAAGTCAAAGACTTTTCTTTATATTTTCCACCCAAGTATATTTCTTGATCATAGGATGTGTTGAATTATAATTAGGATCCATTGAATCATTTCCCATATTGCTGTAAGAATGGAAATAATCTGGAAACTTTTCATAAAAATCCTCTTCAAATAAACCATAGTCCCCATTTTGAATTATTATTTGAGAGGTAAGTGGATGAGAAACATATATTTAAACACATAATCTAGAAACTGATGTTCTTGAAAGACTGTGTGTCCCCGAATCTAGTTTTAGTGGCTTTCAAATGAGCATAGAAATTATAAACAAGGAAACCAATTTAAATAAATGCAGCATTAATCAAGGGAATCCGGTCTAGATTAGAATAATGGGGGACATGGAATAAGGGTAAAAATTTAAAGACAATTTAAAATTAGTGTTTTGAGAGATCAGTTTAATTTGATGTTGATAATTATTAAACACCTATGTTTGGATCATGAAATTGGACCACCACAACAAATTTATTATTTTAAAATGATGATATTATTTAAGACACCAGTTTCTCATTAATATTTATTTTAAGAAATATGGATGTAGTGCCTCTTTTATTAAAATCTTGAATAAGATATTATCCCAATAGAGTATGTGAATTCACAAAAAAAATCCCAAGAAGTAAACTATCTACCTATCATTCTCCTTAACCTTTTGGTCAACACACTTTTCTCTTCTGAATTTATAGGCTAGATAGTTCTTCCACGACCACGCTCCTGAACTCTCACTCACCCCATACTTAGAGGGAGTTATTTTAGCCTATGATGTAAAGTCTCAGAGTATATATTGTCAAAATCAGATCTATCCTTCTTCTTCTCCAGAATGTTTTCTTGAGAGGATTTTTAGGTCACTGGAGGCATCATATCCTCAACCTTCATTGTAACAATGGAAACATTAGTATTTTTATTGGAGTGGGGAGTATGACTACATGCAGTAATATTGTCAACCAACCCTAAGGTCACAACTAGAGGATTTTTTTCATATAGGAGACAAGTTGAAAACCATAATTATCCACCATAGTTTTTGAAGAGGAATGAAAAATTTTAGAGATGACTATGGAGTCAGATTCTAAAATTTCCTTACCCTTTTGATGACATGATAAAACCATATTTTTGTGTAAGAGACGATAATAAACCTCAATTTTTATTTCATCTTCCATCACTTTGTCAGCCATCAAGTTAACAACACCTATACAAGGGTTAAGGATTGTTTTAGATTGTTGCTGGATAGCCACCTCTTCAGAGAAAATTGCAGCCTATGATTTCATCTTAGTCTCAGAGGTGATTAGTGATTCACTTGGTCAGCCACCCTTCTCATAAATCGGTGACTTGGAAACCTCACCAGGAACAATTTATTTCATTTATTTTTTGCTTCTGTATTATCTATAGTTTTTCTAGTTCCTTCAACATTATTTCAGGAATCATTGGTGTCCTCTGATTTCAATGGAGGAGGCACACCATCTATCCAAACATAGGAGATTTTTCTCTATATAAGATAATTTATTATCTCATTTCCAAGAAAGGAATAGAGGCTTAAAACCTTATAGAATTTACAGGTAGATGAATCATGACCTATAATATTAATTTCCTTGAAATGTTTTGGAATTTTTTCATAAGATATGTTCAAATAAATAATATCATCAACTGTTTCAAGCATAGCTTTTCGAAAAGGGATGAACCACATTCAATCTCCTCCAAGAACCTAAAAAAATAGAAAAATAAAGCCACTTATTTTTCATTGACAATTTTTATGGGGACACCAATTGACAATATGATGTCATACAATATTTTGGGATTCTATAGTATCGAGTTTAGCCAATAGACCCTTACCCATAGTTGGGTATTTCTATTACAAAACTCAAGAGGGTTGAATTTTTTATCATATTATCACAGGTGAATAATTTCAGGATTGAGAGAAATGGAACAGAAGCCCCAAGATCGAATTTTCATCTCTTCTGTGGGCAAGAGCATGTGTAAATATACCCTTCCAAGAGACACACATTTCTAGGATGAGAAACCCCAAATCATCGAAACTCCCTCATTGATTTCATCAATTTTTTGAGGTTCAGATCCATTGGATTGAAATAAACACACAATTATTGAGAACCCACCCATTTTGAAGCACTCAAAGATAGTTTCAGAGTTGGATATAATTTAATAAATGGTTCCCTTTCTTCGAATGGATGAATCTCTGACACCATTAAATTTCAATAATTATTGGATCACAGTAGATACATCTTTAAGAGAACAATGAAATGTTAGGAATATAAGCTCCAACATTTCAACAGGACCATGATTTCTACCTGAAACTTTACTCATTAACACTTCTGGCTGGGAAAAATCTGGCACTCAGACCACACTAGGTATTTTCACATAAACCTCATCAATAACTAATATTCTGCAAGGTGTGATTCTAGATCCGAGAGAAGTAACTGAGTCAGTCCTCACCACTTTTTATATATGAGTCACATCTTTCAACACCTCTGTGGATGTGAGAGATGATTCCATTGATTTTATTCTAGGTCCATAGACCTCAATGTTGTTAAATTGATGAGTTTCAAATCAGCTGCATAGTTAAAAATCAATTGCTTCAGTTTCCATAATCAAACCCTAGTTCCTCATGGTTTCTGGATTGAAGGAATCACATCCTATCCTCATCCTTTTAACATGTTAATCACTATCTCAAAGAAATAAAAATATGAACCAACCACTCTCGCTATTTCTCATTAACATCTTTAATAATTTCCTAATGAATTTTTGTGTTCTCAATTGATATTTTTGAATCTTAAAAGATTTTTATTATTACCATGATAACATGATAGAAGTATAAAATTACATTTATATAAGATGTTCCATACCACATTATTTGTTTATAACATTATTTATACTATTTAACTATGGTTGTCTAATTTTTTGGATTGGTGTAGGCTGATCCTCTAAGATTATGATGGCTCGAATGCTTGTGGCTCATACATTGAAGAAGGACACAACTCCGTGGGCCGAGCTTTATAGTAAGAATATTGGTGTTCTTAGGGGGGAACATGCCCCTATATCGGGCGTTTGGGGGCTAAAGGCCCTTGAACCAAACATTGGGAGACTATATCAACTCTGATCATCTATAGTAGAGATGAACAGATGACACCAAAAAATCAATGTAGCAACTCACATCATTCCCTATTTAGATCCTAGATTCATGGATTATGGTGCAACCCAGTGCAGGTGGCCGTGAAGTTATTTGGAATTTTTCTATGGATTGTCCTAAAACTAGAATCGAATATTGTGGGAATAAATTCAATGATAAATTGAGACAAACATGATATATTTCATAAATCAAAAAAACTAAACCCTCTTAGAATAAATTTTGGTTAAATTTTATCATGTTGATAGGTTAAATAGGTTTTTTAACCTTTTTATATGTAAATTAATTCCTATAAAATTCATTATGTCAAATGATTGTATTCACTAATGATATCTACAATGTACTATGGTTTGTATTTTTTTAGTCATAGGATGGTAGTTAGGATGCTAATACCTATTTGGGATAAGTATTTATACCCTTGATTAATTGAATTGTGTATATATTATCTCTAGTACGATAATCTATACCAATATTTTTGTAAACCATGGTTAAAGATATATTCCCATGGTTTATGTAAAACCATAGTTATTTTAGAAATATACAAGACTATACTCATGGTTTCGAAGGAAAATGTGGGTATAACTATATAATAATGAGTCTAGTGTCCACGATTCATTGAAATGTGGGTATATCCTATACACATCATTTTAGAGGTTATGCCCATGGTTCCAAACCATCGGTGTATGTGATGTTTCTAGTACTATAATTTTATAGACAATTCTAATAAGAGAACCCCATTATTTTTATATTTAAATGGATTTTAGTATGATTTGAATAAAACAGAAATTTTAATTTAATAAAAGAATTAATACTCTATGGTATGTGTTATCCTTTGAATTAATTAAAAGGTGAATGTTATAGAAACCATTCATAAACATAATATCATCTCCAAAAATTTGTCATTGAAATTTTTTGGTTGATACACATCCTCCATCTCATGAGTATATACGCCTTTGTTGATTGAAATACTATAAGCAGTAGTTAACCCTGGTATGACTCCTATTTAGAGTAGTAAAAGAAACTGAAAAGAGATGGATGATGATTCTTAGGAAAAAAATGAAATAATTATTTGAGATATGAAACTAATGATGATGAAACTTATATATAAAATAGATGGCGGTGAGTCTGAAGAAACAAATGTCAATAAAAACTATTCTTTGACACACATCATGTTTTTATTAAATATCCTAAACAAATGAAAATATAATATATATAATTAATGATGAATAAGAAAAAAAAATATGATAAACATGAATAATAAAAACACATTCAAGAAACTAGAATATTTTTATATATATTGATAAAACATTTTAATAAATTGAGAGTTATTTTATATGCATGGATGGTAATCAGAGATTCAAAGGGGTGGAAGTAATACATGTAAAACAATAATGATGAATACCTAAAAGTTATTCTAATAAATCTAATTTTATAAGATCTATTAGATTTTTGGGAATAAGTAAAATGAAAACCTAAAGAGTTTTTATATTTAAAATTAATGGTTTATTAATTATTTTAAAATATGACAGGACTTTTGGGATGTCATATCACCACACCGACCCATCCCAAGGATTTTAGGGTGGTCATCGCATCATATCTACCCATATAAATCATTTTATGAAGGCTATATAATAAAAATTTTCCCATATTTAAAATTCACTTGAGGTCCACAATGAAATTTTCATAAAAAAATAATACACATCAATAATTACAAACAAGATATAAAAATATGAACAACTATTAAAACATCTATCACATACACTAAATTGTCTACTGAGACAGAACGAATCATGTGAGGTCAGATTTTATTAGTGGGATACCCTTACATAACATGGAAATCTATGTATAATCACAAAATTAAATATCTATAAAACATCACTCCCTATAATTTCTAAACAACACAAATATGTAAATAACAAGTCATTTTAATATGATTGGAAGAAATATCATGGGACACCCAACCACCACAATGGAAATATATATATAAAAAATTATATAGACTTTGTAAAATGGGGGGGGGGGGGTAATTCTACCGTTTGGTTAATTATTCAATTTATCCCATGAAAATAAATCATGATTCATCCATACATTCACATAAATAAAATAGTTGCTCACAAATCCCCAACATCAATTCAGAAATGATATTGAGAAATAAAGAGATACTCATATATCTTGGGAGTGAAGATGAGAAGCCTCAAAGTATAGGTGTTTCACACTCTAAAAATACCAACCATCAAAATGGATGATCTCTATTGAAAAATCTCTAAAATTGATAACTCACCACACTCATAGTTGTAAAAAACCTCCAACACAGCCAGAACAATTAATATTTTACACCTTAAGTTCCCCAAGAGAAACTATAGAATGACATAAATTCTAGATAAATTAGAGAATGAATTACGTTAGATCTTTTGAATTGAACCGTAAAAATTTTCAAGTATTTATTCAATCTTTGATTTGAGCATTGATTTGAGTTTGATTCACTCAAAAAATGAAAATAATAAAAGGGTAACTCAGCGATTTCATTCTTTCTTCGTGGACTTAATTTGACATTAGAGATTCATGAAAGATGTGATTTATCAGAAGGATAATGTCATTGTATTTAATTTTGTTATCATGAACTATACATTGGGATAACCTCATTTTCAATCAATAATAGATTACATAAATTACCTATTATCCCTTATCCAAATAGTTATATTATCATAATTTTCCATGTACTCATGAGTTTTCATAATTTTGTACTCTGCAAAGTGGATAATTATGGTAATTTTCATGTTCATGAGTTTGGTACATGTACTCATGGTATTAGGTAAAATACATCTATATTTTTCTATGGGTTATGATAGATGAAATGTAATGGTGAGAAATTTTATGACCCGGAATGTTAATGATGATAAATAATTATTCTGGAATAGAATAAAAAATATTATCTAATATTTTTCATGGAAAAATCATTTACATTGTGTCTAGTGAGAAGTTTGAATCATTTTTCATTTATAAAACTTAAAATTTATCTCTACCTCGTTAATTATTGTTTAGTTTCATTAATTATGAATTTTAAATATTGGAAGAAAGGGGGTGACATTTTCAATTCATAGAAGAGATATTATTCTTGAAGAAAATCATGTTTTATGTGTGGTGGGTTTTTTGAGTTCACATTAAAAATATATTTTTTGATATTTTAGTTGATAAATGTCATTTTTTTAAATTATTTATACCCATTTATAATTTTTTATTCATCATATGGGGGTATTTTATATTTTAGAATATTTTTTTTAAAAACTAAATAAAAAGAATAAAAATACTTGTTTTATAAGATTAATTATATTTTTATATATTTTTATGTTTTTGGGTAAAAATGGGACTATATGGACTAGCCCTCAACCAATGAGAAGAAGCCACATGTGATCCACATGAGGTACTACTAAAAAGGCCACCCACAAGGAAGTTCAGTGAAAGTAAAAGAGGGGATGATGAGGTAATGAATGTTACACACGTGAGAGCATCACACTAAAACATAGGGTTTAGGTTCATTCAGTGGAAGGAGGATAGTCTCATTGGTGCAAGGTGGTGTATAGCGACATCATGCATCCTCTGACCCCCATTGAGATTGATTTTTAGTAGATAGAACAAATAAACAATTATTATAGGGAAATACCACTAGATTATTTATTATGGGGAGACAAGATACTAGGGTATTGTCAACTTAAGAGAAATGATTTTATTTCACTCTAACTCCATATCATCATTCATAGACAGAACACTACCATCACCACTATATGTTTTCCACTATCTTCATCCCATAAAGCCACAATGAATACCAAAGGAGAGTATAAGTGCCACAAGATATTTGATTCCTACTATTATTCTAATAGTATAAAAATTATTTAAGATGAGACATTTTTTTACATTGGTTAGCTATAACATACCTAAAAAATAAAACTAACTTTTTTTACATGTTAGTTATTTAATAACAAGAGTGGAAAATCCTTTTTCCACATATGTTATTGAATAACTGACATTAAAAACGTTTAATTTTTAATTAAACAATGAAACAATCCTTTTTTTCATTATTTTTCCTAAATACTTCTATTTTTCACACACATGGAGATACTTAAACTTTCAGTTTTAGATTTTGTGGCATAAAATCTCATTATTAATCAATTTATTTTCTTTGAATCTCTTTTTATTGGAATCTACCACCATCCTCTACCTTCACCCATCACTATCCACTGCAATCGAGGTCTCTATGATAATGAAGAAAACCATAACCCTCTCATATTGGATACAGTGGACTCAAATATCTTTATTAATTGATTCATCTACTTTAAATATCTTTCCATTTGAATTCAACACTATCTCCCACTATCACCCATCATCAGCTGCGACTTTCAATGTATCTATGCCTACAACATGTTAGTGTCAACTTTTCAATCACCCCTTCAAATATAAATTTTTGCCTTTTATTTTTTTGATTTGCAATGCATCCAAGGTATTCTCATTTTTATTTTCTATTACAACATTCCATATATTTAATCTTATCATTTATATTTTTTCCATCTCTTATTATTCGCACATATATGATATGTTTTAATTAATGAATTGTTGTTTTTATATTATGGTTTCTTTAAATGATAATAAGATGTATTGGTGTTATTAATAATGTTAATCTATAGATTACTATGTTTTTAAGAAATGTTTCTTATCTTCATTTTGAACGAGTGTTTTTAAGATCAACTAGATTACATGATATTTTTTGAAATTATTATTAAATAATGATAATTAAATATGTTCCAAGTACTACTTTTTAATCAAAAATGTTATCTTTAATTTAATTGTGAAATGATTTTTGTTATTTTTTATTTATTAAATTAAAATTAAAATTAAAATTCCAAATGTATTAAATTATATTAAATCATTTATATTTATTATAAGAAATAAATAATTGATATTGGATTACTACACTATGAACAAGTTATGAATATAAGGAATGGTTTGATTTTTTTTTGAATTCTCAAAATGAAATGTTCCAAACAATGGACTATTTTCTTCCATACTTGAAATGTGTAAATATGAGAAAATTAAAAATTATAGAAATAAAATATAATTTAATTTCTCATGGTTTTAATCCAAGTTATAGTTGTTAGATTTTTCATGGTGAAACTGGAAATAATTAAAGATCTATTGATGATGAAATTTAGTATGATAATCCTAATCAAATTTGAAAAAATTGATTAGTGATATTGAAATAGAATCAATTCGGAAGAAACTGATCATTCAGAATTAATATAGTAAAAATGAAAATCCATTTTTCCATATTGTACGAAATTTATGGTTTTACTAACAGTGTTAATATTATTTATCTTGATGGATAAAAATGGATGCAGTGAAAAAAGTTTTATAGAGTTTCTATAACTAATGAAAGGCATACAACCTAACGATAATGATATTCCATATTTACATTATAATGTGAATAAATTATTATTCTCAATGGGTTTTGGTTACAAGAAGATATTTTTTACCCAAATTATGATGTTCTATATAGGAGGGAATATGAATTACTTTCATAGTGTCCTAAATGTGGGAAAACTTAGTGTAAGTTGAAATTAGAACCATAAGTTAATTTATCATTTATAGAGACTCGTACTATGGAAATTTTGTATCTTCCTAAAATTCGTCATTTGAAACATTTATTTCCAAAATAAAATGATTCAAAAAGTTTAATATGGAATTTTGATGAGTGAATATCTTATAGAAAATTACATCATGCATCTTATTATGCACAGTGAAAGAAATTTCATCAAAAATTTTTATATTTTAAAACAATTTTTTAAATCTCAAACATAGATGGTGTGTAGATTGAATGAATGAATATCAAATCCTTTGTAGCCAACCAATTTCACAGAATATTTTCTAGTTAATTTACAACTATCCTCTTGAATGTTTTATAAAATATAAATACATCATGTTTAGTTTTAGGATTTCTAGAAAAAATTGATTTGAAATGATATTGATGTTTTCTTGTCTTCATTAACTGATGATTTGAATATTTTAGGGGATAAAGGAATTAGTGTGTATTATTATTACAAAATGGAACATTTTAACTAAATGCATTGATTTTTTTTCAATCTAAATGAATTCTCAACATAAGAAATATTTTCTAGAGATAGTGTTAAAGGGTAAATATCTTGCCTAATTTATCAGTAACATAATTTATATTATCAACCATGACATGGGAGAAAATAAGTATACAAGAGTCATATAATGCTTTTGAATATGGATCAATATTATTATAAATTATGAAAATTCATTCAAAGTCTCACATAAATTGGATTTTACTCCAATACCTTTGTCCACCAATCAAAATGTTTACAGGTGGAAAACAATTTATGCCACATTTGGGATGACACAAAAATCTAGTAATAATAGAAATATTTAAAGGAAATGATCAATATTATTTAAGATTATATATTAGTAATTTCATGAGGTAAAAAATAACCTTAATTTCATTCATATGGATATGTATATATGTGACAATTTTATGGGAACATTGTTAGATATTAAAGGAATTCCTAAAGATTGGTTTAATGAAAGATTGAACTTACTATCAATGGGAACATGTTTGGAGTTAGCTACAACTCTTAATGGAAGATGATTATACTTTAATATGGATTGAAATACATTATACAGGAGGTATACAATAATTTATTTAGTTTCACCAAGGTATCAAAGTGTCATGGGTTAATTGTTCAAATGTAAAAAAATTGTTTAATTAATATATTTGATATTGATAAGAATAAACTCTCATGATATTCACTTCAGGATGCATTAGATTATACCGATTTCATTACAAAAAATATTCTCCATCTCTATTAAAATGAATATCCTGAAGGTGTTCTATTTTTAGAATTCAATTTTCAACAATGTTATTGATTTGAATTCATTAAATAATTTTGAGAACAATTAGGTTTCTATACATTGTGAACTATAAATGTATTTTTCTGAATATTTTATTTGTTATAATGGATTATTTAATGGTTCAATTAATTTATGAAAATAATGGTCTGTGCACCTGTATAAATATGTTGTACATATCATTTTGATAGTTATATGAATGTATCAAAGTTATATGTTAAGAATAATTGTTTAACTTAATCCTCAATTTCTGAGAATAATATTTCTATGGATCTTTAAGGGTTTTATACATAATACTTGTCAATTGTTGACCACATCGATTTTCCTGCATCTCACCATGAACAAGTAAATTATGGGGGAAGTGGGATCAGTGGATTGAAAGTAAAATCAATGATAGGTTAACAAACAAAGCAAGTACATTTATTCATATAGAATAACATAGATGTTTCTTATACATACATGACATTATATATTAATGTGTTAAAAAAATTTATCCAATAAAAATAGATATGTGAATTTTGAATGAGCGTAAAAAAAATTTATACATGGATTAAATAGATTATAAATGGTAGATCAAATTCATCACAAACATTGAGATGTTTAGTGGGAGAACTAAATTTAAATTTGATATCATAGTATGGGTACAACATTAATGGTTATACATTTCATATGAATGATTAGGAAAACAATGTTTAGTTTAGAATAATAGTATATTTAGGATTTTAAAATCAACAAAATTTTCAATTTTCAAAGAAGACAACCCAATCTCTGCATTAAGTGAATATTAATGAGTCATTAAAGAAATATTTTAGGTTGTAATCAATAAATTTAAAGTTCTAATGTTTAATTGGAAAAGGATTTTTGGAAACAACAGTGTTACAAATGATTAATTTGGCATCAAACTAGTTAATTTGAATATATTGGAATACAAAACTGATCATTGTATAAATTAAATACATTATATTGTATATATTATTGATCCACTAAATATTCAATTTTCTATAGTTTTTAGGGAAAAAATAGTATGTTGGTCATGAAAAACATGAAAAACATCTTAGTTTTCATGATATCTATATTTTCTATGGATATATTAATGGAGAATATTGATATAATTTCATTGATATGCTTTATTCCCTAAAACAATCATGAGGATATAATATGGGAAAATATCCTCATAGCTATTTCCTTATATTACATTGATAATATTTTTTTGTGTTTTATAAATTTTATAAAATATTAGAAATTTTATTATTTTACATAAAATGAATATTTTAACTAATATGTTATATTTTTCTTATATTAGTTTTTTTGTTCATTTTTTAGATTTTCTATTATTATATGTAACTAATGGGTTTTTATTTATTTTTATATATGATTTTTTTCTTTTGTTTATTATTGTTCTATTTTTTTTGGTATCTTTTTAGACTTTTCATTGAAATTTTTATATAAAAGTTGTAAATTTTTCATTTATTTATGTTATTTCACCCACATTCCAGTAATGATGTTATCAATTTTGTTAACTACTTTAAAAAATATGGAAAAAATGTGTTTAGTTTAGTTTATTCTTATTGGATATTTTTTTGATTTAAATTTCTATTTATTAGATGGATTTGTATGTTTTTTTACTAATTTTTTGTTTCATTCATTTGTATAATAATGTTGGATCAAACATCTGTGTTACCTCGAACATCTAGTGAGGAATGTGAACATACTTAAAAAGAGCCTCATCATCCTTCGACATAGGATCTATCTACAAATAATATAGAATAAAAAACATTTAGTGTAGGTAGATATGGATGCATATGATTACCAAATTTTTTAGATATCTATTTCCAGGACTAATGAATGTTGATTTACTCAGATGAAAATTATATACCAAGGAATCCAAATTAAAAATAATCAAATTCCTTTGTTTGAATTCAATTTTTGTCCAAATTTAGAATTTTTTTCTTTTGATTGGAAAAGTGTTGAGAAAAGACAAAATATCTCATTTATGGGAGACAATTTTGGTAGTATAATCTGTTAATATTTTACTTAACATTAATTTTTTTTCTAATATAGGAATTTTTTTCTTTTTATTATATGGAATATGATATGCTTGACACTAGAGAATATAGAAAGAAATGTTAGGATTTGGATGTAAGGAGATTGAGGGAGATCTAATCAACCCTCATAAGAGAATTCTTTATTAGGGAAATACAAAATAAAAATCCTTTGAATATATACACTTCTTTGGATGAAGATACCTGGAAGAAATTTCATGAAGGTAAATAGAAATACACACATTTGGTAAAAGAAATTTTAGATTTTAATTTTTTTAATATTAATGATCATATTAATGATTTTTTATTCTTAATTTACATCTAATGATGATATATCATTATGATATCAAGTTAAAAATGTATACCATCATACTTTATATTGTTGAGGTAATAAATTATTATAATAAAAAATGAACTGAAAATTTTTAGAAACAAAGGGATGAGTCTGATGGATCTATAGAGGCTCTCCATCCTTATCCATCATCTAGAAATGAAAAATGAAAGATGATAGGAATTAGAAAAAATGTAAAATATATTACGGAAGATTAAAGTAATGTAGCTGAGAGGATTGTAATTTATTTAACTCATTTATTTTATTTAAGTTAATTAAAATTATGGAATATTTTTATTCACTGGTGAATTTTCCAAAAAAAAATATAGGAATATCTTTAGGAGTGGAGCACACATGGGAAGTTCAGAACTAAGTGTAGGAAAGACATTTTATCTATTACATTGTGAAAAATCAGACACCCCAATCACATATACGGATACATGGTAGGTGTATCAATAAAAACGTTTTTGTTCATTCTGGAGAATCTTTTAAGGAAGTTTTATATAAAAGTAAAATTGAATATTTGGAAGATAATATTCAATATATGGGTGAGAAAATGGAAGAGAGGATCAATGATTTAGAAAAGATTATGTTTGAATACATGGAAAAAAAATTAGGATGTGTATAACACTCTCGCACCTCAGCATACAGATCCCACTCCTCCACCTCATCCTATAGATCCAACTCCTCTATATCCTTCTACTTATACAACTACTACACCTACTCCTACATAGCTTCCTAGTTATATTGAGTTATATGTTTAGAATCATCAACATCATATTTTATCATATGGTATTTTATATTATATTGGATATAATGTTAATAATATACATATAGTTATAGTGTAAATTAGGGTAACATAACATGATATTATATATAGATCATAAATATTACCATTTCTAATATATGAGGTCACTACATTTGGAAAATTTATCAATTTTTTTTATTTTATCCATCTAGATATGTATGAAAATTACCACTAATGTATGCATAAATTATACCCTTTATTTTATAGTGGGGTCAAATTTTATTAACTTTTTAAAATTAATATATTTATTTTTTAAAAGAAATACATTAAACGTAAAGAAATATTATGTCGACACCAAATATTATATGCTGCTATGAATTTGGAAACTATTTCTTTTTCTCTTGAAAATTTATCAACATATTCATATTTTTTGTTGGATGTTTATGAGCTAGAAATTGAGAAAACATCTACTACTTCTAACTTAATGTGACTATTTTAAGGATATATATCAATGAGATTTTAACTGAATATTTTTTGGGTATCAATGTTATACAAGTATTTTCAAAGTAAGCCAGTTATCTTATATATTTCGATTATTTTAATTTATTAAAACACAAATTTTTTTATATAAGTTATCTTTATTCAATTTTTATTTAGCATGATGATACATAAATAAATTGATTTTTGGATGCATTATATATTTTCGCTATAGAGATAATAGTGAAATATTTATAAAGAAAAATATATTTGGTAGAAATATTTTAAAAATTTGTAATTATGTGTCGGATGCTTAAATATCTTGAATTTTATAAAATATATATATATTAATGTGTTATTTATCTTAGATAATAACCACTCTCATGATAGTTTTTTATATATTTTTTTTCACAGGATGTTGGGTATTTTTTGTCCAAGGGAGAAGATATATGACTGGTTATGTTCTATATATTGTGATTGGTGGAAATTAATTAGCAAAGTATTAAACATATAAGTTTGATTAATTAAATAATTTTATATTATAATGAATTTTATTTTTATTTATTATATATCATGTTCAAATAGGTAATGAGATTAATTTTGAGAGATAACAAGAAAGAGGATCTAATATATAAAATATGTAAAAGAAAAGGGGACTTCTCATTTATGATCCAATTTAAAAAATAATTTTCTATATGGTAACTTGAAAACATTTTTAAAAACATTGAAATAAATCCCAAAAATGGATCCTTGAATGTAAATTACGGTTATGTTAATAAAAGTGGAATGGAAGATAAAATGTATTATCATGAAAGGAAAGATATTTGTATTTTACAATATATTTTTTGAAAACCATAAAGTAAAAATGTTAATAAAATTTTCTTTTAATAAATATAAAGATAAATATGAGGGTCACATCTGGAAAAAAATATTAGGGTTCTAAATTAAGAAATAAAAACCCTTTTTTAAAGAAAATAATATAGACATGTTGGATAAAAATAAATTAACTAGGATTAGAAATATTCTTAACAATTTTATAATTTTATGAAAAGGTAATTCATAGTATAAGAGTATTTGAATTAATAATAAACCATTCCCTAGAAAGATAAAAGGTAATATCATCTTGAAAGTTAAATGAAAGAATATAGGGGATGTGGAAGAATTAGGATCAAGAAGAAACCTTATATCTCAAAAAAATTAATTCGAGTTAGAAAAACACCTTATAACTTTTGTAATAATCAAATCAAACTACCCTTAAATTGTGAACTTGAAATTAAACATTAAATACCATGAATAAAAATATAATAATTATATAATGTTTTAAATAGTTATTATATACATCATATATAATATGTTAAGTTCATAATACAAAACATATCTCAAATATAGAAATTTTGAGATGTGATGCCATTATAAATTTTTCAACACATATGAATCAAAATAATTTGAATAAATAATTCATAAAATATTTGTAAATATGTTGAATGAAACAATAATAATGAGAATATAATCCAATTAATGATTAAGTAAAACTAGTAAAATTATAATAGTTTCATAACATTAAAGCGTTGATATTGGAATAGAAATTGAAATAAAACACTTGCGTTTACTCCCAACATCAATGAATGTTATTTAAAATCATTGAGAATTTCAACCATCACATTGAGAACCTATTGGAATAGAGGATATAGAGATTTTTCTTTGATTAATGGACTTTAAAAGTGTGATAGTGATCTAATATAATTATAATAGGAAACTTTTCAAGAGAAATTATATTTTTTATAGTTCATGTAATGTGGTGGTGGGGGATTCCTATTAAAATCTAGAGGAGGGACTTTTTTGTAATAATATAAATAGAAAAATAAATATTCAAGGAATGTGAGTGAAATATAGGAAAATAATGGAGGCTTCATGAATACTAGTTTGAAATAACACTTAACCAAAAATTTGGAGGTAATTTTGGAATAATTTTAATCATTTCATCTATAGTATCAACTTTTACCATAAATTACTTCTAACATGGTAACGTATTTTTACCTCGGTAACTTAATTTAATGACCAAAATTTAAATTTACCACAATACATAATTTAAACATGTTAATTTAAAATAAGAAAATAATTTTATCAAATAAAAATTTTAAGGGTGTGAAAAATGAATTTTTTATTAGTGCGCATAACGCGGAAAACTAATTTTTTTAGTAAAGGTGTATTATTAAGCATAAAAATTATACATAAGATAAAGTTATCAATTTTGTCTCTATTATTAAAATTAATCAGTTTATTAATAAAAATATAAGATTTATGTTAATTTAAAATCAATCCAAACTATAAGTACACCATGTAAATATTTAATTAAATGAAAAGACTAAATATCTTTTTCTTATTACAACAAAATATTACTCGTGTTACAAAATGTTAAACATGTGTTTTCTAAATTCATCATAGTATATTTAAATGAAGAATTTTTATATTGAAAATAATTTATTGTTAAATTTTTTTATATATTTTAAGCCATATTTTTGTCATGATATATTCATAAACACAACATTTTTGGAGAAAAAAATACATTTCACTATTTATCTAATAATATTTATTTCCCAAAAATATCAAAAATTCATCCTAAGATAATACTATCTTGATGAATCCATAATATATTTTCATTATAAATAATTACTACTGAAAATTTTATTTATTTATCTTTTAAATTGAAATAAAAAAATATAATGGATAACAATTTTTATAGGAAAATGCAATTTTCAAATGTTAACTGTAATTATTCTTATTTTCCATATATTAAAAACTAAATTATTTAGAATCATTAATTGATATAAAAAATAATATTTATAAAAAATTAACAATAATATATTCAGTTTCCTAAACATTCATTGCAAGTAATTTTTTTTTCATAAACCACATTTTGAATCATAAAATGAATTTATTTTTATTAATTTCATAGTAATAACTATTTGATGAATATTTATATATTTTTTTATAAATTTTGTCAATAAATTTTAATAAAATAAGACTTCATTCAAGATTAATTAAAAATAAACAACACTTTTTGAAATTTTTTTTGAAAATATTACTTTATAATTAATAATCATTTGCAAATATCGTTAAAATTAATTAATTATATTTAATTATAATAATCTTTTGATATTATAATATTTATTTTAATTTTATAAATACATAAAATAATAACAGTTAATGCATAAAAATGTGAATTTATTTTTATTATAACATATCTCCATTAAACTCTAACTCTTTTCATTTTTATTGGATTAACATATTGTATTAATGTTAATCTGGTATTGAAAATTTTTTCTCAATAAAAGGTATCATGGTTTTTATCATTCAGTGTCACATGTCAAACATGATATTCATAATAGTATTTAACGAAAGGAAAATATATACTTAAATTTTGGGGTTTTATATTCTTCCTCTAGAAATTAAATGTGTCTCCCAAATTTAATTACTTGCCACTAATGAAAATTAACTAAGGGTTTGACTCAAGATACAATTTTTAAAACAGTATCATTGGTAAGACTATAAAACTCATGTTTTCCTCAATAATAAAAATAATTATGGATTCTAAATCATTTATTCTAAGTATTCCTTCTTATCTAACGATAATCCTTATGATTTTTAAATACATAATTTTAGAAAATTCATTTTTACGATCATGTTTCAAAGAAAATACATGAATTAAAATGTCTATGATATTATCCAATAAAATATAAGTAGAGATCATATATATTTGAAAAACCAATAATATGATTTTATCAGCTATGACACACTCATTTGAACCTATGATACTTTCTGATCAATTATGATATAATTGGATCGACATACAACTCCTTTATTTAAACCATAGTTTTTATATATCTTATTCCTATTAGGATATTTAACATATATAGTTATATATTACATCATAAAATTTTATTTAAATCCTTCATGATTTTTCAAAATGATTAAGTGAAACATCTAGTTCATATCCCTCATGAGTGTCAAAATAGTTGCACAATTATCCCTCTTTGTCATGCACTAGGTAAAGATTGAGTAAATACCCAAATAGTCTTATAAGGTCATTAAACATAGGTGAGTATATGTTCAAGACTCTATCCAGTAGTTTGTATCCAGATAGAAGTTTCACTTCTAAGAAACCACAAAATCACAACTTTAACATAACTTTAGGATATAATCATATGATCAGACTTATCTATAGTGTCATCATACAATGCTTGAATTCTCTTATTAATATCCATTAAAAATATTAAAATGGTTTTTTAGTAGTATCAAGCATGAGGAAAAATACAGACCAATGAACTGTAAACCTGAGTATCAATTGCATTGAAAGATGAAAATGTTCATAATAGAAGGTTGTAATCACCCTCAGTGCCTGATGAAGTTCACCCACCATCGCCTGCATCGACCATATTCCTTTTACCCTAACCTATAGATATAATATAATAAGGATAAATTGAAAGATCATTTGTGGTAATAGAATCTTAAGAACTCGGTTTAACCTCTCCCATGGTCTACATCATCGACTTGTCTCTTTCCAAGTCATTCATCAAACTAGAAAGGACATCTACAACAATTGGCTAAAAAAGAAGAGTCATAACCCCTTTTGAATGAGTTTCAATAATATTTGTCCTCCCTTCATCTAATATACCATATAAGATGTTTATATGATCAAATTATACCCCATGATACTAGTTGGATGAATCATTACACGATAATCTACTTGAAGAATAGACGTTTAACCAGTATTCAATGTGAATGTGTTACTTCAAACATAGCTCACCCTCAATCCAAATATAGATAAAGTCCACCAGTTACATGGAAGCATATATTTTTATGTATATACAATGATATATAACATGTATTCACTCTCAAGTGATATTTTCAACAAAAATGATTTATCCCACCATATTACCAATCTGCATGAGAAAACCAATTTAAAAAATTGAGAGGTAGAAAAGGAATATAAATCCAAATCGATATGATTAGAAGTACTTGTTTAAGGCGATATTCAATGGACTATTGGACAAGAGAGAATTGAAATCCCAAAAAATCACTCATGGTGGTAAACCAGTTATAGTTGATGTCTTCATTATATGAAAACATGATCTAAATGTTGAATATCAATGATCTATCTATCACGAAAACCCCATGATTTGAAAAAAAAATGGGAGAAGTCCATAGGGGTTTATTATTGCTGAAATGTTCCATGAAATTTAGATTCAATAATTAATATCCCTTTTTCAATTCCTAGAGCGAAATAAAAATCATGAGGATTTTATCTTCACATGATGTTACTTTAAGGATAACATCAATATTAGGAAATCTGGGAAGAAGATTTGGGTTCGTGAAGATGGAGAATGGCTAGAGAAAAGAAGATGGGGAGCCAGAGAAATTCCAACCCCATGGAGGTGTGGGAGAAATAGGGGAATCCATTCCACCAATTCTATTGGTAGATTATGGTGTTGACTACAAGCATATTCCCTAAAATCAAAAGATACTCCCTCTGTATGAGGCTTTCCTAGAAACAACATTGGTTGAAGAAATATATGAATTGATATAAAAAGATACTATAATTAAGAATCGAAATAAATGTGGCAAACCCGAGAGTTGAGAGTCACATGGACCTTTGTAAGAACCATTGGATTCCAATCCTCCCACTATGATCCTTCTCATGCACTATTAGGAAAGATTGGTGGAGTGTGATATTACTATCAAAGAATCCACAGAGGACCAAATACGGAAGAGGGAATGAGTTGTGAAAGATCTAACCAAGATGAAAATAACATGGGTTAATACTTAGTAACATATTTTACTTTGTATATTTAATTAATTAAAGATCATTATGGTGGAGTTCATTAAAAAATGGGATACAATGACTTCCTTACATGAGGACTTGTTTCATACGGATCCTAATTTGGATAATTTCCCAATCATATAGAGTATTTATTGGTTGGAAAAATATAACTCAATTATATTACTTTGGGAGAGGTAATCTTTTCCTATTTTAGGTATGGAACACTATCCCTCCCAGGTGTTGTGTTGGTTTTTAGTCTTATTGGGGGATTTTTGTAGACTGGCTTTTATGTTTATTGGTTTTGATGTTTTTTTCTAGAAATTATACATATTATTATGCATGCTTCATTATGATTACCTGATTTTGTCATAAAAGTTGTGTTAACCCCTCCCCAATGTATGATTTTAGGTATTTTTAATTGTTATTTTATTCTTGCGTGGTGTATAAGGCACTGGTAGGGATGTTAATCAGGTTCTCACTTATCTTATAAAAGTATTTTTTGATATAATTAAAAATTTTATTATATTCAACTTATCTATAGGTTTTTTACTAATTTTATCTCATCTTAATTGTAGCTAATATAACACCAGTAACTGGATGTAGATGTCTTATTTATTACATTGCTATAATACATAAGGAAACACATCCTGAAGGATTGAATAGTTTAGTTTTCTTGAAAAAATAGATACATACTTTAAATTTACATTACATTTTTAAACAAAAAATACTCAAATAAATTAGTTGAAAATTCCATTATTCTCTTAAGAATATATATGCATATCAATCAAAAAGAACTTTATCATATCATAGAGAAAGTAAAACATAAGAAATAGATGAGCTTAGATGAATTGTAAGGGTAAGAGAGTAGCAAAGGATACAAATAAATAAAGTGTTATTAATATGTAAAGGTAAAAAACTAAAACTCATTCCATTTAATCAATAACTTGACCATAATATGGTAGGAATAAATGATAATAAAATTATTTCATATAAATAATCACATGAGAATGAAAATTAAACAAGGATATTATAACTAATTGAATAATCACATGGAATATAAACAATTGAATTCATAATGATGGAATTCAAAATGATAGACATAAAATACATACCTTATAGGCCTTATTCCAAGACATATATATAAATGGGTAAGGTTGTAACCAAAACCCAATATATTTTGTCTCATGAGACCTACCGATGCATCGAGGGGCTATAACGGTCCCCACCCATCTCTTAAAACTTCTAATGAATTCCTCATATGAAATGGGTCCAAAATAATTCACAAAAACATTCATATTTAAAATTGAATAAAAAATACAAAAACTCTACCCAAAAAATAAACATAATCTTAAACCATCCTAATTAAAGTGAATTGAATCAACATATTACATCCCCAGTCAAAATTATCATAAACCATAAAGAAAAGATAATAATTATGGTATAATTGGATTATGTAGCCATTGAACCATAACTAACACAAAATTATTCCTTCATATATGGGAAATTATTTTGAAATATCACTTAAAACATTCATTGAGGAAGATACTCTTTCATTGGAAATCAACCTATTTATTTTAATATTAGAAAATGTATAGAATATTGAAAAAATCATTTTTTTAAAAAATAAATTTTAAAAATTATAATTTCATCAATATTATGAAAAATATTTCATTAAAAATAACCATATATATTATTTAAGGAATATTCAAATAAATTATGGGCATGATGGTGAAAAATTATTTTTATGTCATATTTGTTGAAAAGAACATTCCTTTTTATGTGTAAAAATGATTTAAAAGTGTTTTTTTGTAAATGACAAGAATAATGACATCAAATATTTTTTAAAAAATTAAAACACTGGAAAATTTATTTAATAATTCATTTTGAGAGTGTTAAAACATTTTTAAAAACAGTTTTTTAAGTACAATGTATTTGTAATGAAAGAGAGAAATAAAGATGGATTTTAATAAAAACATTTTCATAACCATTATAAGAAAAAAAAGTGGAAAAAAATTCACTAATATATTAATAATGTCATTAATAACCTTATGATAATAAATTATATTAATTTTAATATATAAATATTAAATAATTCCCCCAATAGAGACTTAAAAAGTCATGTATAATGATGAGATTGTGAAATAAACCATTACCACTTTGGTGAATTTTCTATCACATACCCCAATAAAAAAATGAAATAAAAAAAATATTAAATACCCTGAATATCAATTTAATTCAAGATATAAAATAGATAACCATATGTATATTCACCACAGAAAATAAATAATTGGTGAATATGGCATATGTCTCACAAAAATTAAAAGTAGGATGAGAAACTCATACCATGAGTCTGGATCATCATGTACATTATTTACCATCATGGATAATACAATTATGTTAAATATTGACATTATTAATAAAATTTTTCAAGTTTATTATTCCATTTATTTCACTTATTACCATGATATATACGATTACTTAATCAATTTAGTTTACATTAGATGTTTCATTGATTTTTTAATTATGTGTCAAAAATGACTTTAGTAGGTTGACTATAGTCAAAATGGTTGTTATTTAAATATCCAAATAACTATAATAACGAAATAAATAACATATTTATACATAAATTATAATTTTAAAACCAATCCCAAAATGTGGTTTTGAAAAATGAACTACGTTACAATCATGGAGATGGTAGGTTGTATGTACGCATGAGTAAGGTTTCTATTTTTCAATGATCTTCTTGGAAATCAGTTAAGTAATATTTTATATTTCCATAATGATAATAACATCATATATATTATTATTTATTTAATTATAATTATATATAACATCTATGTCGTGTGGGGAAGAAAGTAGATTCATATCACTTTTTGAAACCCATAGTCAACACACACGTGTATGCTGTTTTCATGATTAAGTGTAAGAAATAAGATTATATATTAATTTTTCAGAATGATAATTATTTCTTTAATATCATAATTATTTAATTTATGTCACTTATATTCATTGAAATTAACTTAATTACCTTCTATGTAATGCACTATTGAAAAATGAATTGCAAACTTTGTGATACGGCAGTGCACAATAAAAATGAGCAATGTTATCATATCCCCTAAAGAATAGAAAATAAAAAAATGTATATATGATATAATTACTAAAAATGTTTAATTATGTTATAAATATAATATTTATACTTTATATCCATTATCATACCGAACGGTGAGAGGTGGTAAAGTAAAAAATGAATGACATCGATTCGTGAGGTAGCAGTCCTCCATACACACAAATGATGAAATAGTGACTCATTTAAGAGAACTTGGCATGGTTTTAGGTCATTCCCTAAACATAAAACATATCAATATATTTAATATATTATAGTTATAATATAATAATATTTTAATAATATTATATGGTGCTGTATTAAGAAATAAAATAAAGACGCTCATTGAGGAGCATTACCTTTTCTTCAGGAAACCTCCTAATGATTTCACTAAAATCCTCCCCTAGTTGGATTTCTGCCAAAAAAGATATCATATAATGAGGGTATTGAAATTTAACAAATATATTGGTAAATATTGTATGAAAACATAGTTTTAATATGTGATGAAGAGAATATATGGGGTGGTATTTTATAAGTGAGGTGAGTGTCACACCTACAATTATTTTTTTAAATAGGCGTACCAAACTTTTTAACAATACGTCAGGTTAGAAATGAAGTATTATATATAAATAAAAATTATATGGTTAAATTATATTAATAAAATCTATTTTAGGAAAGTGTTTTGGTCATTTTAACCATTATTTTTTATGTTTAGCCCCCAGTAAACCAATTTCCATCTTAAACACAGAAATTATGTTTTTACTATTTTAACTATTAATCTTATTCTAAAATTAAGATAAACATATTAAGTGATATATATTATTATGATTCAAAATATATATTCATTTTAACACAATCAATTATCATAAATGGATAATTATAATTTAAGATTAATCTTGTATATGTGATGAGAAAGTGGGGTTTCATTGATAAAATGTTAAAAAAAATTATAAAGAGTTTATATCAATATAAAATATTAAAATGATTCAAATGAACTAAAATGGATTAATAGAAATATATCTAATTTAATTTCAATTTAAAACCAATTTATATATATGCTTTAAATTTATAAATAATTTAAACAAATAGGTAGTTTTCTATTAAAATTTATTATTTTTTACTATTTATGAAAATATGAATCTTTTTAGAAAAATTACAAAAACTCACCCTAAGAAAAATTTTACATGAATATTTTAAAATTAAATTTCATGTTTTAAATATTTTTTTTTAAAATTGGTAAAAGATAATTTAAAATTATATGTGAAAAGAGTGTCTAAACTGACTATTTGAAAAATAATGTTTTTCCTAAAACATTTATTTTTATTTAAAATCATTATTATTTTATTTTTAATAAATATATATCCATTGAATTTATTTTATTCATGTGTAAAAAATAATTTTTTTCAATTAAGTAAATACTATTCTACACATGGTGTTTCATGTCATACGCTCTATCGAATATAATGTTCATATTTTTAATTCTTGGGGGTTTAAATTCCACCCCTTAAATATTATGTGTCCTCATTATTTAATATTGATCTAGGTAATAAAGGGGTTTTTAACTTGAATAACCTCTTTAAAAATCCCACATCCTTAGAAGGATTATAAAAATATTATTGATAAGTTAGAATTGAAATATAAAGGTTACCTAGAATAAATTATAACTTCTTTTCTTAGTAAGAGAACATTGGTGGAATTTAAAGATATGGACATAGAAGATAAGTGTAAATAGTTATAGGGAGTGACATAGGACATTAATCACAATAAATTTAATGATAAATGAAAATTTTAGAGTCTAAAAAAATAAATACTTTATGATTTAAAATACCAGAGGTTCACAATAAATGAAGGTATAAAAAGATCATTTTATTTTAATAACAATTTCCTTGAGATGAATAATTCCTTTACTATCAAGACTGATAATGTATTCCAAGATACTTACATTATATATCTCTATTTCATAGGAGAAATTTCTTATATTTTTTTTTAAATTTTATAACTTTCCACTTAATTTATTACTATAATAATTGAGTATCCTTGATTATTTTTTTTCCCAAATCATGAAAATAAACATTTAATGGATCATAAGATCTATAAAAGAGTGAAAAATAATTATATTTGATTATAAATATTTACCAAAACCAATATTGTTATAAAAAATTATCTAATATAATACATTAATCTCTAAACCTCAAAGTAACACCATTGGTTAAACATTAATAATTATATATTAAATCGTTTAACTAAACAAAATGACATATTTAACATGACAATATATAGGTCAGTGGTTGGTGTTAAACCCTTATCATACTTATGTTATGGATTCAAGCCTCATGGCCTTTCCGAATATTATGGGTTGTTACTCTGTATTCATGTGTCCATTTTTCTAAAATCATATTAATATAATTATAATAATGTTATGGAATATTTATTTCCTATATATAGCTCAATATCAATAATTAGATAAACATTAAAGGTTACCAATACCTTCATAAAACCCACTTTATCATTATTATCTCAGTATGTGGTACATATTAAATGTTATCATTCCTCAATCATGTGTTTTAATAGAGGTTAAACATTTTTCTAAATCACTTTTGTTGTTCATTGATTCCATTCTACGTATTCTCTCAAATATATTATGAAATGGTAATATAGTACATCCATATACGAGAATGTTAACAATAAAATACATTTAAAACATATTTCATGGATCCAAATACAAAATAACACATATAATTCAAATTCAGTTGTATCAAAATAATAATCTTGACCTGCATCCATAGATTTTTATGAGGTATATTCCCTTTACACTTGGGGCATTTATTTTCACAATGCCCCATATCCTTATAGTGGAAGCATTGCACATTTTCTAATTCATTTATTCCTTTATAATAATGAGAATAGTGTCCTTTTTCTCTATACATGAAGCATCCCCATTTTCATTTTAATAATAAACCAAGGTTAAAACTTCTAAAAGTTTCAAATGTTCAAAAATCATTATTTCCTTTCTTCCCCATTACTGTTTTTACACTATTTCCCTCATTTTATCTTACATACCTCAGAAGACGTAAGACTTGAATAATATTTTCTCTATCTCGATATCACATGATTACATGTGATTATATAATAAGAATGTTTAGTAGACTGTTTTACATGGATGGATTGGATTAAGGCCATCATGGAAATATTAAATCATTCACCTATGATTATTTATATAGTATATAACATGCTTTGATAACCCTATAATGTTTTATCCATGCATATATGTTTTTCCTATTCATTATGTTTTAGTGTAAAGAACTATATTTCAATATTTTCTCATTTCTCAAGAGGAAAATATTTTACCAGGAAGAGTACCTTGAAAGTATTCTTCTCTATCCTTGATATTTCCTCCATATAATTATGGTTTTGAATTAATTACCACCATTGATATGCATCTTCGAAGAGATGATAAACATTCATGACAACTTTCTCCCTTTTAACTACTTCCCAAAGAGAGAAATATCTTCCTTAATGATCTTATCCATTTATCAGCTAAAATAGATGTTTAGTACCATTGAAGGGTGGGGATTTATGATGTATGAAGTGGTATAAAATTGTTACATAATGTGGTGGATCAACATGTGGTTCTATATAAGAAAGGTTATTACTTATAACTTGAGAGTCAGCATCCCCAATATAGTTTTAATTTGATCAGTTCTAGTTATATCTCTAACTGTAGAATCAATATTTTATTTTGGAGGTCAATACCTACAAGGAGTACGTTCAACAACAAGATTCTAATTCTTCATATTATGGACCATTTATAAACAATATCATACACTAGAATGTATCATAACATTATGAAACATATGTATAATCACAAAACTGATAAAAAATTAAAATAGATTGAAAGAAATTTGAACATATTATCTCATAGTCATAAACATAGTTTTTTGGGATATCATTATTTTAAACTCTTTCATTGTTTTTTTGCAAACAAAATGTTATTTAACCTAATAAAATTCCTTGAGAGTGTCAGACTTGGTGTATCTTCAGGCCCGTTGTAATGCACCAGGTGATGAACTGGTCATACCTAATATTCCATATTTAGAGTTATTACCCTTATTCATATATATTCTAGAACAATATACACTTATAGTACCCAAAAAAGGATTTATTTTATAACAAAATATACATAATATCACCCTTTCGAAAACATTAGTTTGTTCTTATATACATATCCTAAACTTCTATCATAGAATTATGTTCCCTGATAAATATTTTCCTAAATCTAATTCACAATATTTTCTACTAAACTTCATATGATATTAACTTCTGTGACCCCAACCGAAGTAACCTAAATCCATTGTATATATTATTACATTGGAATAAGATACAAAAAATCACATACTGATAGAGTGAATATTTTAATAGCATTGGAAAACTAGATAAATTCATTAAATTTACATTACATTTACTGACATAAAATACAAATATAGTTTCCATAACGAATTCCATTATCCCCCTTATTGCATCCCAACATATCAATCAGGAAACACTTCTACATATCCAAGAGAAAATAAAACATAAGAAATGGGTCAAATAAAATTCATAGTAATGTTATGTGTGTTGGAGAAGATATGAATAAACCAAGCATAATGAATATAGAAAGGTAAAAAACTAAAACACATTACATTTAATCAATAAATTGATCATAATATAGTAGAAAAAAATGATGATCAAATAATTCCATATAAATAATCACATGAACATGAAAATAAACCTTGGATATTAAACCTAATTGAATAATCACATGGAATATCAATAGTTGAATTCATAAGGATGTAATGTATAATGTTGTAAATCTAAAACATAAAATCATTGAATTTTTATAAGACACCAAATACCATCGAGGCCTTGTGCCAAAAATGTCTATATAAATGAGCAAGGACTCATCCAAAAGCAAATCTAGTTTATCTCATGAAACCTACTAATGCATCGAGGGGCTATAACAGGGACCACCTACAACATAATAAGTCAAATTCATTTATTATATTAGAGGGGTGAAACATTATATACATAAATAATCATATTTAAACTACCATAGAAAATATGAAGACTTTTACTAATAAATAAACAAAATCATAAGCAATCCAAAGTAAATTGAATTGTATCAACATTATACATATCAACTCAAATTGTATATACCCATTAAAACATATGTTAAATAATTTGATTCCATCTTATAAGAAAATATATTTCTAAATATCACTTGGAACATTTCTTTAGGAAAATAAATTTTTGTTAAAATAACACTTTTATTTTAAAACTAGAAATTTCATAAAATATTTTCAAAATTGATTTCATTGAAAATTACTTTTTAAAACTATATTTATTTAGATTATTAGGGGAACAATATCCATAAAATAATATTATAAACATTCAATGTAATCTTCAAATAAGTTATGGCCACATAGGTAGGTTATTTTCTACCTAAATTATAATTTTAAAAGAACATTCTTTTTGCTCTATAAAAAGGTTAGAAATGTTTTTTGTTTGAAAAATGGAAAGAATATTCATTTAAAACCAATTTTTAAAAATTAATGCATGGTTATAGTTTTTTAATTAATAAATTTCAAAATGTTAAAAAACAATTCTTTTGAAGAAATTGTTTTTGAAGAAAAATGATTTTCAATCGAAGAGGCAAATAAAGTTAGATATTCTTTATATTATTTTCATAATCATTTTAGGTACTAAAGATCGATAAAACGATACTATAGCTATAAAACATTCATGAATAACCAGTGGATAATAAAACATATTTATTCTAAGATATAAATATTAAATAATTTCTCTAAGGGATACCTAAATAAAAACAATCTCGAATAATGTTGATATTATGAAATAAACCCTTACCAATTTGTTAATTTTTTTTTCATAAGCAACAAAAAAGAAATAAATCTAAATGAAACATTAAATACCATGAAGATAAATTAATTCATGATATAACATAAAAATAGTAGTATATACACCACACAAAATAAATTATTGGTGAATATGGAGTATGTCTCATGGAAGTAAAAGTGAGGCGAGAAACCGTTTACCTTGAGTCTATATAGTAATATACATCCATTATCTTCCTGAGTAATAAACTTATGTTAATTATTTACATGATTAATTATCTTTATCAATTTTATTTTTTCTTTTATTTCTCTTATTATCATGTTATATATGATTACTTAATAAATTATGTTTTCGTCAGAGGTTTCCATGATATTTGGTTTATGTGTCAAAAATAACCTCGGTAGGTTGACTATGGTCAAAGATATAACTATTTAAAAATATATAGAATACTAAGAATGAAATAATTATAATATTTATAAATAAACCATACTTTTAAAACTAATAAATAAATATGGTTATGAAAAATGTACTATGATACAATCATGACAAAGATATGTCGTACGAATGCATGATTAACATCTTCTTTTTTCAATGATCATTATGGAAATAAGTTAGGGGAAATTTTATCATTAAATATTTATATTAATATAATATATTCTATATTTTTTCTTTAAAAATACTTATATATATCATCCTTTTTGTGTGGTGATGAAAATAGATTCACATCGCTTTGTATATGCAGTAATCCAGCCATACATGAATGAAATTTTCCGTTTTCAGTGTAATAATAAAATGATATATTATATATAAATAATGATATATATTTTATTAATATCATAATTATTTAATTGATATCACATATATTCATTAAAATTATCCTTATTTCCTTCTATGTAAAGCATTATTGAAAATGTAATAACATCTCTTCACGATGCAGTAGTCCACCATACACATGAGTGAAATTATCATATCCACTGTGGAATAAAAATAAAAAATGGTATAAAAAATATAATTACTAAAGAGTTATAATTAGGTTATAAATATCAAATATATACATTATATACATTATCATACCCAACCTTGAGAGGTAGTAATGTAAAAATGAATGAAATCAGTTCTCTAGGATATAGTCTATCATACACACTAATGATAATTTCAAATCCCATTTTATAGAAGTGGTGTTGTTCTAGGTAATAAAAACAAAACAAAACATATAATTATACTTAATATAAATAGTTTATTATATAATCATGTTTTAAAAATAATTGAGTGAGGTGGAGGGAGAAATAAAAAACTCTTGTTGGAGAATGTTACATCATCTTCGAGTAAACTCTTTTGGTTTTCACTAAAATCCATTATATTTTGGACTTATACTAAAAACAATACTTTTTGAATATGGAACAGATGTTTTAAATTTATTTAGTTAGGTATTTTAGGATAGAAAATGGATAATGTTTTTAAGAATAGAGTAGAGGGGTGAACTTTTATTGGTGACGTGAGTGGGATACTTGATACTTTTGAAAAGAAAAAGATGTACCCATATTATTAACAAGAAAAAAGGTTCCAAATTGTATTATTATCAATAATTTTAATTTTTAATGTCAAAATATTTCCATAAAATATAACCTATTTTCATCTAAACCACAAAAACGTATTTGTTTATTATTTTAAATATAAATATTCTTCAAAATAATTAGTTGAAAATATCAGTAAATATAAACTATTCTGATTGAAAATTTTAAATCCATTTTTATAAATTATCTTTATAGAAGTTTCATTTTTTAATTTAAAATCAATCCAGAAGAGGTGAAAAGAAAGAATGTTTTAAAAAAAATGTTCACAAGTTAAAGTGTTGTTATATCAAATTTCAATATTAAAATGATTAAGGTGAAAAAATTTTGATTGATTCATTTATAATTTGACAATTATAATTGAAAAAAAATCAAAAATATAATTATATTTATAAATTATTTAATCAAAATAGTTGTGTTCAATTAAAATTTACTATTTTTCACAATTCATCAAAAATGAAACATTTCATAAAAATCAAAAAATTCACCCTAAGGTAATTTTAGCTTTTAAAATTAAAATATTAAGTTTATTTTATCAAATTAATTTTATTTATGTGAATGAAATTAGTTAGAAGTTATGGGCGTAAAGTGTGACTAAGCTCCCTTTTAGAAAAATAATTTTTTTTAAAATATTTTTTTCTTTGAAATCATTATTATTTTATTTATCATCAATAGATAAGCATTTAATTTATTTTATAAATGTGTAAAACATATTATGTTTATAATTTAGTTATTACTATTTATAAATTCCTATTTAACATCTAGGTTATAATGGTAATGTTTGAATAATAATATTTTAATAGTGTCACATTCTTTTCAAACCAAATGTTTCATGCAATGAAATATTTTGAAGAGAATGAATTTATTTAAAAATAACTATATAATAAAATATCGGGATGTTATATTCCTTTCATCACTTTGTGTTACATGTCATATAAAAAATCAAATATGATTATCATATTTTAAAATATCAAGGTGTCACATTAATTCATTAAAATAACAAAATTATCTAAAAATTTACTAAACCCTAATATGACCACCTGAGGCATCCCAAACCCCAAATCATAGGAATAGTGGTAATAATCATACTTTACACCATGTTTTTTATATTGAGTTACATGAAAAATGATAAAAATATCATTATTTTACATCATTTCCACAAGTTAAAGGTTACATATCATAAATAATCCCACAGTCACAAGAAATGACTGTTTAATATCTTTGAGGATCACCAATATGAGGAACGTATTTTATAAATCTTTTGAAAATTTATTAATATTCAAACCATATTAGACCCCCTTTTAGATAACACATTTTTTATACATGTCTTTACAACTACGTAGTGGAAATATAAGAAAGGGATGAGATCAAACAATGGTTAGGGAAAACATGTAAATATTACATCAAGGGTTACATAATAATAATTCTAAAAATGTAATAAATAGAGAGATGTATTATTAAAAATAATACAAAATAATAATCATTTTCTATAGGTTATGATATAAGGATATGTAACCTCAAATTAGAAAACTTATACCATGGTATAAGAGTGTGGAAAGAAGAAATCATAAGAATAATATATGATGTATAATCATAGTAATATGGTATAAAAATGTGGTATGTTAAGGAAACATAACATAACTTAAAACTATGTTGTAGAAATAATCACAGGAATATTGGATTGTAGAAGTTACAGTGGCTATAAGAGGGGGTGATTTATAATTTAAAATATGTTTAAACTAAACCTAAAAAATACGCATAAGTTAAAAAATGTTCATCCATGCTTATTATCAGATGATCAGAGTGTTTGAATTGGAACCAAAAAATGTTTCATTACATCATAATTATTTATTGGTATCTAAGACACACTGATAATTATTTTTTCATAAATATAGATATAAAAATAATTTTCTAACACACATGCACAACTGAAAATATTACTTGTAATGGACTAGAAATAAAAAATCATATAAAATTAATAATCAATTACAAGTTATGGTAAAACAATATAATCATTAGCCTTACAATTTTAGGTAGTTATAAACCCCAACTGATTTTATCGACAATTTTATAACTACTTCAATGTATGTCTTTTTTTACTATGAAATTATCCAACACAAAGATCTTTCTTCACTTCTAATCCCATAGAATCCCATGATACGATGATTGGAATCTATCTTAATTTTCTTTAAATCCCTTGATCTGATAGATAATATTCACATTCTTTTTATTATTATAATCCCTTAATAATTAAAACATTTTGAAAATAAATAAAAAATAAAATTTGTTCTAATATAATTACAACCGTCAAAAGGATTCCATTGAAATTATACAATCTAAAAGATTACAAAGACATTAGAATTTGATATTGTTGTAGGTAAAGATTTAGATAACATGATTTGAAAATTAAATTACCTTATAGATCATAAAATGAATTTCTATTTATAGGTGAACCTCCAATGATCATATTTCATAGTCGGTTACAAAGACCTCCGACAACTTGCACATGAAATCTCGTAGATATCTGATACAGATAATAAAAACCTGAATGTTTGATGTAATTTATTTTGGAACCAATATAATGTTATTTTAGATTCCATAAATTAAAAATAAACCTATATAATCTGATTATAAACCTGAGATAGTCCTATAGACTTCATTAGTGTTTTTCAATCTAATAAACTGAATAATGGTCAATCTGATGTATCAGTACCATTGTTAGTCCAATATTCATGAATATTTTTAGCCTCATAAACACGAAATAAATCTAAACACTGATTAAATCACAGTTTTATCTAATTCAATAGATGTACCATCATTTTTAGGGATTTTATTGAAAAAATAAGCTTATTTTTTGTATTATATTTTAAAAAATTCATCATTCAGTATTAAATAATGTTTTCTTAAAAAACATGAAAAAATAATTAAGAAATGTAATGTTAGTAAAATAATATTTTAACAAATAGTTTGTGATTACAAAACTAAAGGAATGGATATTTAGAAGTTAACATTCAACTCAACAATCATTATAATTTTTGAAAGTAGAAAACCAAACACTTAAAATGAAAAGTAATAACAATGAAAAACATAATAACATTTTTTAATTTTAAAAACATTGAAGATAATATTTATCTATGAACTCCCCCTGAGTATATAAATTATTTATGATCTAATGGAAGGAACTAATTCATATTCTCTCACTTAATGAAATAATTTTTAAAAAATGTCCCAAAAAAACTCTTGAATACATCTCTTCCTTTTCAGAAATCTCCCTCTTAAATATATCTTCCCACTAAAACATATATTGTTAAATAATATCCCCCCTTTTTATTTTCAAAAATAATATATAATTGATATAATTCCTAAAAATTTCTGAAAATTAATAACTTATGAAAAATATTTATATGAATTAAGTAATCATCCAAAGTATAAAATATATATCATACATCAGAAAAAATTAGAAGAAATTCAGATATAATAAATTTTGATAACGATTTATTCACATTCCTTATCCATTCAATATGTATCAAAATATAAATTTTTTTGTTCAAATTTAAAATATCATTATTTCTGAATCAAAATTTTTATGATCACTTTCATCTTCTTAAATTAATTATGATCCTTTTGAGCTTCAGTGAATGATGAAGGAAACATCATGATCCATTCATTCATCACTACTGGTTTTTGAACTTTTGACGTTATTCTTTCAACATCATGAAAAATCATTTTATTTTACTCCTTCAAAAAGAAAATGTCATCATTACACATTATGAGTCTTATATTTTCTAACTCTAAAATGTGAATTTTATTTGAAACCCTTTACTTCCTCACTACATTAATCAATATTACATCCAAACTCTTTCTAAAATTTCATTCTATCTAAAAAATTCATAGATTACTTTTCAAAATATTAATCTATTACAATATAAATTTTTTTTACTTCTATAAATTCAACATCCAGAAATATATGTTCACTTTCAAACAAGTTTGACAACATGAACATCTTATTGTAATACCTCATTTTTACTTTGCTCTATTCTGTGAAAAATTTCCAATATAAATAAATGATTACTAATAATACTGTTAGAACATTTAGAGACTTATATTTTTTATTAAGGCCATTATAAATCATTATCTGGAAGATATGGAATGAAATATCTTAACATTTTCAATGTTTGGAAGATGTAATCAAATATATTTTGAGAAATCGTATCTTATGAATCTTATAATCCTAATAATAGTTTTAGATCATTTGGTTTATAATATTTTTGGTCATTTTTTTTCATTCTTCTCAGATTTTCCTTTTCATACTTGATTAATTTTCCCTTCTTCTAAAATTTTTACAATTTATAGTTGTTCCATATTAGATTTGACCTTTTTAGATACTTTAGTGTGGGATTGTTGGCCATCCTATTCAACTTTTGAGGATATATTTAATTTTTATTTTAATGATGATGTTTATTCTTATAATACTATTATGTTAGTATCCTTATCTAATTGGGACGTTAATGGGTATAAATATAAGGTTGAATATAATTTTTTCTCATCATTTGTCTCTTTTCCAGTATTTATTTCTTTATCATTATTTTCTTCCTCTTATTCTTGGTATTCCTTTTTCACTTATTCAAACACTTATTATTCCTTGAGTGTTTCTTCTTCCTTTATTTCTTTCTCAAAATACTTAAAATTTATAATAACACCCATACATAATTTATTTGGAACTGATTGTTTTTTCTTCTGAACAACATTATAATATTTTTTCATAACCAAAACTTTGACTTAATCAAAAAATTATTTTCCTTTACCCTTATCATCAATATAATGAAATACTTAGGGTACAACTAATGTTTCAACTTATTCTCTTCTATCATCAGGATGGGATTTATTTTCCTGGGAAACATTTCTCAGATGAAGAGATGGCTGAGCTACAAAAATGGAGAAACTGAAAGTACTATATTTTCCAAAGCACATTATACACACTTCATCAAACTTTTATTAATCTTAACCTCCATTAGCTTCTTCTTCTGCTACATTATTTTGTCTAATTCCTTTAAGTATTAATCTATTGAAATATTTAAGGTTGTGTATTCATCCTTATCAATCCTAAAGTATAGATCCTTTGTTTTCTTATTTTATTTTTTTTCCTTTTACTATTGGTATTATTTATATGAAATTTCATTTTCATTCTTATAATATTTTATAGGGGATGATTCAACACTTCTTTTATCCTTAAAAAAAATACATTCTTAGAAGTATAATCTTCAAAGATAGCTCCACCAATATTAACTACAAAAATTTTCATTATAGAATCAAAAAATAACTTCATTATTGATATTCTATGTTCACCAATGAAATAAATATTTCCTCTCATGGGTTAATATAGTTATTTATCATGAAAAAATACATTGAATTTAAAAATAACATTTTGATGAAACCTGGGAAAATCATAATCATGGATTTCAATGTGTCTTTCTTGATTACTACCATCATGATGAACACAAACTTAACCGGGTTAATTTTCCCCATGTTCATAAAATAATCCAAAATTAATATATATAATGCTTTTTGGGTATCATTATCATCTTTTATTAGTATAAGATAAAATTATATCCATAAATTAACAATCCTTTAATCTACTGAAATATGGTAAACTTTTATTTATTTCTCATAGTTAGGAAACAAGGATTCCTCAACTTTTGACAAAAAAACACCCAATATTATCATGCAACTTATGATAAGGAATATATGATAGTCCCTCAAAAGGAATCTCTACCATGTCCACAACATTTTGATATAAAATATTTTATTCTTAACCAAAAAGTTAAAAAATAATTTTTCCATTACCCCCAAACTATTTATAATTTATAAAATAAATAAAAATCTCTTACAATTTTGGGATAATATATGTTTAAACCCTTATCTATTTTTTCCACTAAAAAGTTCTCCTAACCTTAAAAATGAATTTTCTTTTTACGAAATTATTTATTATTTTCATAAAATTTTATTTCGATATGAATTATCTATATTACTATATTGACATGAAATCTTACACTATGCTCATCATACTAATATTTTTTCTGGTCAATCATATCAATTCCAAAGATTTGGAGTGATAATATAAAGGGGTTGTGAGAGTTAATATAGAAAAATATGAAATATGATGTTGTAAATGTGGTCAAACACCTTTATATAGGCATAAGGGAGATGGTTATTCTTCATGATTAATTTCAATATATGATATTAAAACACATTTCCGATCTAGAAATTATTATTTAATCAAAGAATTAATTTAAAGAAAATTTTGAAATAATAATGTTTTTTAATAATAAATTTCAGAAGTTTGAATAAAAATAGGATTAGGAAAAATTTCTATATACTAACATAAAAAAGTATTAAAATCAAAATAATATGTACCACAAAAATTATAAACTAATATAATGGATTAGTTAAAATGTAAAATAATAGTAGAGTTCCTTTCAGAGTAGAGATGTTTCATCAGTAGGAATAACCTAATTTTATTTTTTTGTACCAAAAACTAATTATGATACAGTTTATAATAAAAAATTATTATTATAGTTTATAATAAAATTAATTATGATAGTTTAAAAATAATGTAATTTCTAATGAAGTATATAAATAATTTTTTAGAAAGAAAAACAATTAATTCAAAAATAATTTTTGTAAAAAAAGATTTGTATACTTATTTTATAATAATTTTTAGTCTGGAAATATTTTCCATAGATAATTTTTTGTATAAATATATTTGATTCATACTGTTTTATAAAAATATTGACTCTAAAAAATTTATTAAAATTTTTTATCCAAGAAATTTATAACGATAGAAATTTTAGAAAGCTTAAAACTTTTATAATATAATGGGTTTTTAAAAACTAAAAAACATATGTACTCATTATTTGAGAAGAAATTAATTAATATAAAAATACTAGTAAAATAGATGTAGATATGAATAGTAAATTCATATTGATTATTCCTAGATTCTATTTTATTTGTTCAAATATATCGAAATTATGATGTTTAGTAATATTATTTGGAAGTTGTTCATGCGTTATGATGAATCGTAAAATTATATCTCTTTTTGTGTGTGATCACAAAGAAAATGGTGTATTATATCTATGTTTTTATAAATTCAGATATGTAATGAGTTTTTACATAAATAAATAGAACCAATTTTGTCACCATGTATTTGAGTTTTATGAAAAACTCATTCCATAGTCAGTGAGTTTGTGTTTCATCCACAACAATTGTGCAAAAAAACATCTAACTGCAACATATTAAGATTCAATAGTAGAAACTGATTATAAGTGTGTATTCTTAAATTACAATGAAACTAAATATTCTCTAAACAAATTAAAATTTTAAGATATAATTTTCATATCCCTTCTACAACCATAAAATTCTGCATCCAAAAAAACCATCTAGTTAAAAAAATCTAGAAGAATAAAATATGACTACATCAATTAGTCCCTTAAGGTAAAAAAATCATTTAACATATTTAATATGAGATTATATTTGATTATATATATATAAATCACATAATCATACTAAAACAATTAAATCATGATGAGCTTCTATTAAGTAAAGTAAACTTCCAATCACATCTTTAAATGTATTTTGATCAATTGGTTTCCCCAATTCATCAAGATATAAAGTATTTGATATAGAAATGGGAGTATAGATACATTTAGTTATTTCATATATAAAATTCATAAGTAAATATTTTATATATTTATGTTGAGATATGAATTTTCTTTCTAGATTTTGTAAAATTAGGAAACCCAGAAAGTATGTAATCTCAACAATTATTCCCATTTCAAATTTAGATTTCATAACATCCACAAAGGATTCTATTAATGTTTTTTGAGTTGAACCAAATATAATTTCATCATACTGTTTTTAAAAAATAATTATATTTTTAATAACATCGTTTATAAAAATATTTGATCTACAACTTCCAGAACAAAATTATTTTGTAACAGAAACCCAGTTATCATATCATACAGAGCTCTAGGCGCCTGTTTAAGTCCATAAAGTATACTAGTATGTTTATAAATTTGTTTTTTTATTTTTAATAATATGTGGTTATTCTACATAAAAATCCTCATGAACAAAACTATTAAGGAAATAAAACATGACATCCATTAAAAATTATATAATATTTAAGACTACTGCATAAGCTAATGTATATGAATAACCTCGTCACTAGCTACCAAAGAACAATTTTATTCATAATCTATCCCCTTTTGTGGATTACAATCATTCAAAACAAGACTATCTCTATTTCTAACTATAATTATATTTTCAAAAAATTATTTATAAAAACCCATTTTACTAAAAATATCTAAGTATATTTAAGATGTTTAGCTAATGTCCACACATTGTTCCTTTAAAACTCATTGAGTTCATCTAGTATTGATTTAATCCAACCCCCATCACATAAAGCCTCACCTGGATTATTTTTCTCGAATTATTATAAGGAAGATAGTCATTGAATTTTATTTCTCAAAGAACTTATTTTCATAAATGGTTTATCTATATCCCCAATGATATTATCACTGGTTTGATTCCTACAAAAAAACACATTTCTTATATATTCAAAAGTTTTTTCATCAATAATAGTTTGAAAATACACATATGGAATAAATTCAAAAAGTTATTCTTAACTTCTATCATTATTATAAGTGTTTTATAACATATGTTGAAAATATGTTTTATAAATAACATCCAATAATGAAGGGTGGATTTTTTTTGAAAACAAAGGCATCAATATTATCAAACATAACATGAACTATTTCTTCAAAAGTACTTTATTTTTTATTAAAACTCTATATGTCTTACTAGTTATAGAATAATCTAAAATTATTGCTTCATCTGATTTTGGTGCAAACTTATATATGTTTTATTTAGTATTGATTATGAATAATTTTCATCCAAAAACATTGATGTATGAATGTTTTTTATTTCTTCCAGTCCACAACTCATGATGAGTTTTATTAATAAATGTTCTAATTAAAACTAAATATATTGTATAAAAGGTTGTACTAATTACATTATCCCAACAATATTTACATACTCAGTATTCACTCAGTATGGTTCTTGTAATCACATAAAGAACTCTATTTTTTCAACTACTTCATTTTAATGTAGAGTTCAATGTGCTAAAAGGTAATTTATAACACCTTTATTACTACAAAAAGTTTCAAAATCATAATTTTCAAATTCTCCAAGATGATCACTATGTATATATATCATGGAATGGGTTTTCTTATCTTTAACGCCCACTACTAATTGTTTAAAATAAATAAAGGATTTGGATTTTATTTTTAGAAAATAGACTCATGTACATCTAGTATAATAATTAACTAAAACATATACATAGTATTTTCCACCAATACGTCAGGTTTGTGTTGGACCAAATAAGTGCATCTAAACTAATAATAAATGATTTTTTTTTATTTCTTGCATATTAATAACTGTAGGATAGATATTAATTTATTTTCTTAAAAATATTATAAATAAATTTCATTAAAATCATTCATTAGTCAATAGTAATTAAAAATAAGTCACACATAAAATAGCTCCTTGAAATATATTATTTTTATAATAAATTATCTTCACAAATACCAATAAAATTAATTAATTATATTTAATCATACCGACCCATTGATATTAAAATATTTTTTAAATTTTATATGTACATCATATATTAATATGTAATACCTAAATATATAAATATTTTTTATAGTAACTTATTTGAATTAAATATTATCTTTTTGTTTCATTATTGCATCCACATAATCTATTTATTTTTCTCTCACATCATAATATTATATCTGAAAAAAATATCATTGTTTTTTTACTGTTTCATGTGAAATAAGATATTCAAAATAGTATTTAATTAATGAAAAATATATAAAAAAATATCAAAATGTTATAAATATGTCTATAAAAAACCAATAAATTCATTACCCAATACTTTTTGGACCCTCACTGACCATCCTTGGGATGCATATTAATTGATATTTGTAATGTTACTCACATATTCATTCTAAAATGTGATAGATCCGGTCACTATATGACATCAATATCACCTCCTCTTATGCCAGAGGATGCTGATTTGTAGTGAGAGTATGATAATACAAAATAAGAAGACAGTACATGTAGTATCACAATATTGAATAAAAGGTATATAACTAATCATAGAAAACAATTAAGCATTATATTATATATTTGTTTTTATATAATAATATAACAATATGAAATAAAATTTCCATATTATAAAAAAAATTACACATAAATGTAGATAATCCTATCTCAGAAAAACATTACCCAAGGGGATGACAACATATTGTAATGAAATAAAACAGAATTGAAAAAAATGATAAATATCCATAATTTTCAGCATCAACAGATATTTTTCTCCAAATACACACAGATCACCTACAAATTGTCATATATAGTACGACCATCATCAAAACCTATATGTAAATGATGAAATCTATAAGAATACCAATTTAAATGTTTATAGTGTGGGTATAAAATTAGCATACCACCACCAATGGTGTCTCTATTAAAAACTAGTATATATATACATGAATGTACTGAAATAGATGAAATTCATAACATAATAAAAATCATGACACTAGTAAAACCATTTGGCGATCGATTATAAAAAATTAATATGAACACATTACTACTTTAACTAGTGCTTATTTATGGGTTTTCAATGGAACTAACTTAACTTGACTAGTTTTCTTACTGAGTAACTCATCACCAAACTCAGGGGAAGTGTGGACCACAAGGAAAAAATATAAAATCTTTGGGATGGTACATAAACCTAGTATACTCCATCAACCTGAGGGGGAAACACATCCCACTGTGAATACATATGCAATATCTAGCGGTAGTACTTCCCACATGACATAAAAAATCAGTCTCAAGGGATGGTACATCCCACCTAAAATACGTAATCAATCTTAGGTTATGTTCATCCCACATTAAAATTAAGATAATAAGGGATGAGAGTACATCGAATAAAATTACCAAGTAATCACATGGTTGTAATTACACTCAACTCATGTAACTAATATTAGTCAAGGTTTTAATTCCCCCCAACCCTATACCCCAATAGAAAACATGGTTTGTAGTACTCCTAACCTAGTTACCAAATAGTATGTGGCTTATATTACACCCAATATTCATAGCCATTTTCCCAAGAGGCATTATTCCCATCTTATATATCCATATTTATAAGAGTTATCAAATATAACCAAATTACCATCATCATGGGAAGCAAAACCTTAATCCCACATAAACATTATTTTTTAAAGAATCATATCCAAACCATATGACCGTCATCTTAGGAAGAAAAACATCTAATCCACATCACCATAATATTTGGAGGAATCATGTCCAAACTAAATAACCATACTTCTTGAAAGCATCACATCTAGAATGAATCACCATCATTTACATATTTAGAAATATCCACATTCATAACTTATGAATTCATTCTAAATAATAATCCAAAAATCCAATTCCATGAAATGGATCATCATCAGATAAAGAATAAGTGTAAGTAAAAATATAATCACATCATAATCATGACAATTCCCTTCCACGACCTTAGGACTTTTCTAATATCCTTCATAAAATGGGTGCCTCTCACCATAGATAATTAATAATGAGTCTATTATTTCATAAATCCACAAAATAAGTCATGATTTACATATTAGAACATGTGAAATAAATTTAAACAATATTATATCAATTTACATGAGAGGAATATGAAACTATTTATAAATAAAAATGAATAGTAAAACTATAAAAATTGTACTATAAACCAAATAATTCACTACATGATCTTTGAATGTTATCACATTTGTTTGATAGAGATCAATAAGTGACAAACAAAAGACATCCCACATCCATTATGTATCCACATGCTATACTGAATCATCTGACATTCTGATGATATTGTTCTTATGTTCACAATGTGAATGCATCTCATTTTCCAAGAATGTAGAACAAGGTAACTTTAGGAATCATGGATTTTCGTAAAAGAAACATAAAAGTACCAAAACACTATTATGTACGGGAATTAGTTTATATAGAATATAGAATATGATCCCACTATAATAAATTTTTTCTATAAACTTGGTTCATAAACCTGGATATAGGTCAGCAAATTTTTCCTATATATATTATACATGGATTGGTGGACCATGGATAAAATTGGTGTTGTAATAAGGTCATTATTATAGCCATAGTTTTAAAATATGGCTATTCGTATACTTCCACGGTGGCAACCATGGCTATATCCCTATATCCATGGTTTCCACCATGGAAGTAAACCTATAACCATGGATCTAACCATTGTTATAGCTTTTTCCACATCATATTATAGCCACAGCTTAAAATCATGGATGTAAGTCTACTCCCATGGTACGAAATTATTTCCATAGGTCTACTACTGTTTTTTATAACATAGGATATATCCTATAAATACTATAAAAATAATTATTTCTAGAATTCTAATACTAGGTTAACACTAAAAATAGTTATCCAATGCCTCTACCACAAAACCCAAAATTATAATACAAGGTTAATACTATTTTTTTTATTTTTTCATGATTGATCATTATGAATACAAGACTATACCCCCACCATAAAAATGAACTTATTAAACCAAGAAACATTGTACCCCACCCACAAAGCATCATGAATATTTCAAACCTGAAGGATGAATGAAAATCCACCTGATGGTGTTTTCATGAAAGCAGAGAGGATTTTCTTGAGAGTGAAGTCATCTGCACTAGCCAGGCTGATCGACTTCTTAAGCCTGTGTTATGTGTCATTATCCAATCTATTCTTTTTTACACTTCAAATAGATCAAGAAATCTATAGAAGTAGACCCATCCACCTTAACTTCTTCATCTTCTATACAACCCAACATGACCCTCTTCTCATCATCACTAGAACATGAATACTCCTTTGACAACGTATCAAGGTTCTCCCAAATGTTATCCTTCAAAGTGAGATATCCCTTCCAATTGCAACTAAAGCTGCACTTATAGTCACCTGTAAGACAGAACACAAAACTAAATATCTGCTAGATTAAACCTGTAGATTTTGATCAAATAATACTCATTAAGAAACCACAATGTTTTTAACATATATTAAACACATGAATAGGTATTATTTTTATTAATTTACTCATTTATATGAATATTATTGAAAAAACATTACATATTGTTATAAATCAAATCATATGATAAGTAGATATTAAAGTACCTTGAAGATCAATATCAACTATAAATGAAATCTTATTATATTTAAAGGATACATAACTGACATACCATATTACATCCTTGAACTTTTAAAATAATATGAATATGATAAGAAAATGGAGATTACCACCCCAATGAGATAACCTTACCATACTTCAGTTAGGGGTAGAGTCATGGGTAAAACCCCATATCATAGAAATAGGAAGGTGTATATGAGATTTTTGTCAATAACTAATCAATGTTATGTGGAAAGGCTCATACAATAACATGGTTCAACAAACCATCCCATGTGACATTCTTATATATAATTTATACGATATCAATATACCTCTACCAAAATGATTATTTTTATCAAAGTGGTAGCCATGATTAAAGAAACCATAAACTGTATAAAAATCATTCTATTTAGTAATAGAAAATGACATGTTGGGCATCTCAAAACTATAGTCATCACAACATAAATTTTTTATAAATGTGATGGATTTTCATCACAAATGACTTTTTTAAAATGGGTGTCTATTGAAAATAGACCGTCGAGGAAGAAGGCATCGAAAATATAATTATTTTCAACTATCCATCATAGAAAAATAATTTTACAACAGATATATAACCCATCCCAAAAAAAATCCCAAAATATTATTTTTTACCCTTAAATGGTGATTTCTTGTAAATAACCTTTTTTTAAAAAATATTAAATTATTTATAAGTGAATAAAATTAAATATATTTTAAAAAATTAAAAAGAATTTAAAAAAACTATAATACTCAAAAAAGTAATACATCATTTAAAAAAAAATTTCTATCATACAACATTATAAAACAACCATTAAAATATTCAGAAATCATTAAATGGAATCAGGTGGAGGAGGATCCATCAATGGACTAGGGAGAGGAAACTCCATACAAACATCGCGCACAAGTCACCCCATATACTCCATCATCTCCTAATCTATCAGATAATGCTACTCAAGATCCTACTCCCTCTACTTCTGCATCTATTATATCATCTAATATTTATCTCTCAACCTCTCCCCATTATGTTCAATGGATGGGGAAACTCCATGATCTCCCTTTGTGCTCTCTAATTCAATCGCAGAAGAATCATAAAAAATCATAGGTGTCAGTCCGAAACCAATACCAATAACTCATCATTTCTCAACACCCTTTGATGTTACCTGTATCCAGGCCCACTCATCAAAACACACATAAGCAATGAAATCTTCATTGGCCTCATTTTGAATCTCTTGTGAATGAAAATTCTCAGCCTCATATGTTTCGTTTAAATATAATGAGAAATTATAATAACAATGAAATTTATATTGATGGAATTGTTCAAAAAAATTATTAAACACAATATGATGTTGTTTTTCACCAAAAACTTATCTTGTATATGGGTAAAAAAATATCTTATTGCAAACATAAAAATCTATAATAGATGGGTCAGTAGGGTCCATAATAATATAAAAAAAACATACAGTTAAAATAAATATATATTAATAAATAATATCACTTACCATATGTTGTCGATGTATTCCAAATGTATGACTCCCATTCCTATGGGTGACCTCTTGCCTCCCCCGAATCTGATATCAAGCTACGATCGCCTCCTAAAAGACTCTCCGAGCCAAAAAAAGCACAACCCATACCATACAAGAGCTGATATATAGTCTGAAGGATTGGATATGCAAGACTGATCAAAGATGGAAGAAAAAGATTTATCCATATCTTCCTTTCTCATGTTGTGTAGAAACTGAAGAAAGAACTCGTGTATACATGTATCCCATGAATTTTGGATAGGACCTATCTAACTATTAAAACATAGAAAAAATAAATTCTATATGATAATTAAAAACATGATAGTAATTAAATAAATATTTAAAAATTATATATTATTTAATAACATACAATCTAGTAGTCAAACATCTAGTCATGCATGTTGATGGGTACTAGGTCCCTTGACACCCATGGCTCAGAATAATAATATCTTATAATCACAACAGCCTGGACATTGGTTAATAGTGAAAAAAAGTGCAGATTAAAACAAATATATAATCATAAAATTGTTATCAAAATTTATACACTTAGTTAATATAATATAAATTTTATATAAAACAATTTAGCAAACAATTATAACCATAGATAAAAATCAATATATGGTCAACTCTCTAGAAAAGGATTCAGAATATGTAATCGAGAAAGACTATGCCCCTCCTAGTAGGCACACCACCCTGAAGAGAAGTAGCTAAATCTGGTTCATCATTAGGAAGCCTTGAATCAGTGAGAGAACATAATAAATTGTCATGAAGATTATCTACAGCCATCTGAAACAAATATTCTCACCACTAAGAAATTTCTAAAATAGATATGAAACAAAAAAACTAATGAATGTCAGACTAAAATAATGTTACCATTCACATATTTTTAATACAAATATGAAGTTTAAAAAAATAATAAATATCAGAATATGATAATTACCTGTAAATAAAGACGTAAATATAATAAATCAGTTGTTATATTCATCACCGTTTTCATGGACATCAATGTATTCATCCTAATCATCATTATTTTCAACTTTCTATATGACTTTTCGTCTCATCATACCTTATTACATCATTAAAATTATCTATATCATCATCCCTTAACTGAGGGGTTTCATTATTGATATTTATATCCTATTAGGTAAGATATATATTTTGGGATTTTTCATGAAAAAATTCAATATGTTTCACTTCCATATAACCATTTTCATATTAAATAAATTGATTTTCATGTGATTTCATTTTTATTACACTCTACTAGTCCTTAATATATCTCAAAACATCACAGTAATTTCCATAGTAAACATGATGTGCATGATGTGAAAACATAAATATATCATTTGATACAAGAATAAAGTTAAATTTAAGGTCAATGACACTATGTCATGGATGAAATAGCTACCCCTGATCAGTATCAAACCAATGAAATTTAAACATTGTATCATATTTTGGTCCCATATAATATAACTAAATTAATTCATTTAGCATAACATAAAATTCATCTTCACTTCCCTTATGATGATATAATTTCAAAATAACACTAATATTCATTGATTTCTTGGAGTCACTATATATGCATCTTTGGAATCAAAATCTATTAACCACATAACCATTATAAGATTTTACCAATTTTGATAGATGGTTTTCAGCCCACATAATAAACTATCAATATAATTTTCATGTTTTTTTACCTATAAACAATTAATATTACTATTTTTAGATAGCATTGAAATAATGAGTTGTTATTTCATTGAAAAAACATTAGTTATTGGTCTTTGAAACCAATATACCATTTTTTTCCGACGTTCCTCAAGAGCAGTAGATGTAATTGTTTGAAATTGATTTTTTATACATTCATCATATAGACTTCCAAAAAGGTAATGTAAATAAAGATATATACTATTAATATTTAAATAAATAATAATAAAATATTACTTACTACATAAATTGTGTCATTTATTTACCATTCGGCCGATCCTAAGTATGAGCTTTGTACAATTATTCATCTACAAGCCATTTTTCACAATAACCACCAAAACCAAACTCAGGATGATTAAAAACTGATAAATAATGGTATGTGAAATCATCATCATTTGACTCATTGTGACCCATCTGATTCAATTTTGAAGGATATTCTGACTAAAAATCTAGGCATAAATTTGAAATCTCCTTCTCCAATGATGCTTCTGAATTGACCCTTCAACTTATTATTCATTACATACATTCTTATTTAATTATTTTCATAGGTCTCTCAAATAGATAAATCCACTAGATTTATACTAGACTTCCACATTTATCTTTATATAGAAAATTACATATTAAACGTTCCACAAAATCTAAGATGATCGGCGAGAATATATTCTACAATTTACATAAAATTAATACAAAATCATTTTATGGGGAATTTGTTGCATTATAATCTAATATTTCCACAAAAATATCACAAAATAAAATGATATTTTCGTTATCACATCCCAGACGAATGAATTCAATTTCCAGCTAAGACCAATATACCGAAATCATTCAATTATGAAAAGAAAATCATGACTTTTTATCTATATAATATTCCCATTTCTGACGCAATGAGACAAATTAGATGAATAAACATCTGGTAACGTCAATTATCTAATCCATTTATATAATAATAAATGGTTTTCTTTAATAAGTGACTATGTTTCTTAGGATTCATTAATTTGTGTGATCTTTAATCATCAAATAATTCAAGTTTAGGATATGTGTAAATCTTAGAATGATCTAACTATGCCTTTACATTATCTTTGGTATTACGAGGTGTGTCAATCACAGTATAAAACTTGTTATCAAAAACATTCTTGTCAATGTGAATTACATCTAACTTGTGACAAACTAAAACATCAGAACAATATTAAAGGTCCCAAAAAATACAGCAATTTATCCAATTATGATCTCTCCCAAGACCAATTATCTTTTTCTCGTTTATGGTTGGTCCAAAAGTAACATGAGGTAATGTAGAGACAATAAATTTTTCTTTATTACATGAGATCACTATTGTAGGATCATCTGTTTCAATTAGAAATATTGTAAAATTAATTCGTTTTCTTCGAAAAGGGTGATTCGTATAAAGAAATCTATAATAACAATCAAAATAACTAACATTACTCCCATTAAAAATCATAAATATTTTTTTCATAGCCATGAAGTATGGACATGATTTTAAACCATTTGAGCTCTATATAGATAACATATTATAATCCAGAAGTTCAATGATCATCCATATTAATTCCAAATTAAATATAAAATTATGATTTTTAGTTATATCAAAAGTAGTCACACCATTTTTTCATAATGAAATGTACTCTTCAATTAGCAGTTTCAAATAAACATCAATATTCATATTTGGATGTCCTAGAATTAACAACACCAAACACATATATTGTTTCTTCCTCAACATCTATATAGGAATGTTGTAAGGATTACTGAAATTTAGCCAATAAGAATATCAACTATTGTAAGCACAAAAAAGACATAAACCATCTGTTGAAAAGCCTAACCATATGTTACGAGGTTCTATAGTAAATGAAGGATCTATCTGATCAAAATGGTTCCATGAGGAATTATCCCATGGATGATTGAAGACTGTTGTGATAAAAGAATTTGATTTATGTGAGGTCATAAACTCATATGTGATGTGAGACATAAATACATGTTGTAAATGAAGTGTAATTGGGCAATATATAAATTATTTCACAAGAAATTTGGACTTTCCTTATTGTTTCTCTTTATACCTCAATTGTCCACATGTTGGAAAATTAACCAAAGATTTGTATTTGTCATAATATAAAATGTATTCATTTGAACATTCATGGATCTTCTTGATAACATAGACCCAAATTTTGAACCAACCTTTTACTTTCATAGAAACATGGTAGTAATGTTTTTCGATCAGGCAACAACGAATTACCAAAGATAAAATCGGATCAAAAAAATATTATAAATTCCAAAATATATTATAATATCCATAAATTTTGTAACATAATCATGTTTGATAATCTGGATTCCCCGATATAAGGCCTCCATAGCAGATTTCAACAAATTTTAAAATTGAGAAGGATTAGTTTAAGGATTTGGACTGTCATTCTGAGTTGTTGTTTCAGGAATAGATAGACCAGCTGCCTCATTTATTAAATTCTGAAATGATGGATCTAGAACAAAAAATTGTATTTTCTACTGAACTTTTTTCACCATGTTCATAATGAAAAATATAATCTTTCCCAATGTTGTAACGCAATAGAAGAAGTCCATCATTTTTGAATGTTTTGAATGCCTTAAGACCACATTTCTGAAAGAAAATTAATTGTTCCTTCATATTTTTTTTGAATTTGATGATGAAAATGAAATAAAGGATTCATCACCTTCAATGTAGACAATATTTAAACCGGATCAATTTGCATTTCTGTGATTATTTATCCAATCACGATTACATAATAGATACTAATGTCTACTTACCGATTCTATATTTATAAAAAAACACGAATAAAAATAAATTTTTCCGATCATTTTGAGTAGTTGAAAATTATTATTATATTTTACCATCTTGAAATATTCTATGAAATATGAGTTGAGTGAGGCGTTGGGATAACAGTAGTTTACGGGCCCATAGAGGTTCGGTGTAGATAAAAAATTATTCTGTATATTATATATGAAACATGCTATTTATTGAATATAATAGAATGTCACTTGAATGGTGTCACTTATGATGAATTAGATATCACCACTGGGCATGGGATGTGGGGTTTATCATAGACACGATATTTGATTTGTGAGCATAGAGTAGTTACACAGCAGGTGAGGTTAACTCATTTAATATTTGTAATATAAATTATTATAAAAATTCAATATATCATTCATTATATGTATCACATGATAAATCAGAGATCATCATTGGGTCTGGGATATATGTTTTACCCTATACACAACGTAAAATTTGTTAGCAATGACTGTTTTATTACATCTCATGTAGAGGTATCATTTTTAATCATTTTTAATATTATTTATATAATGATTTATTTTTATATATAAATATGTATTATAATATTAATAAAAATTATTAATACAGATGATTTTAATTAATTATAAATTTTTTAAATGATTATTAATTAATTAATAATCACAATATATATATAAGAATTAATTATAAATTATGTAATGAATATTATTAATTATGTAATGATTATTATTATAAATTATGTATTGATTATTATTTATTATAAATAATTATTAAAAAATATTAAATTGTTATTATATAATAATTATTATTCATTGTTTAAATTATTCTAAAATATGTTATGATTATATACAAATATAAATCAGAATTTCTTAATTTATTATTGAAATTTTGTTATTTCAATTTTATTATGCAATTATTATTAAAAAAATTAGATTAATTGTCCAAATTATTATAAATTATGTAATGATTATTGATAATTACTTTAAATTATTATTACAATTTTAATAATTATTATACAAATAAAAAATTATAATTAATATAAATACATTAAATATATTTTAATGAATATTCAAACAAATATACAAATATCAAATCTATATAAAAAGGAAAAAACACAAACATATATATATATATATAATTTTTTTTCTAAATTATAATTTATATATAGAATTTATAAATAACATTGAGTTCATATTTTTGAGTTAATAATTAATTTGAATTCATAATTGTATAGAATAAATAATTTTTGAATTAATAATTTTTACCCTAGATGTATAATAATAGTTGTGTGAGTCGGCTATTTTTTCAAATTTTTTACAAAATATTAATACAAATTATTTTAATTAATACATCATTTTATACAAATTATTATGAACTTTTAAATGTTGGCCTACTTTATTATATTTTTTTAAAAATTATTGTATTATTTTAATTGTCTCCACTATTTACAATATATTAAATATAGAGACTAATTAATTAATACATATTATAAATTATTTATTTATTTTTGAATTATTTAAATAAATAATACATTTTCAATAATTAATATTTATTTAAAAATTTATAAAATTTATATATTTTTTATAAATTTTATAAACCCTTACAAAAAATTATCCTAATTATTATTAAATAAGTTTTTACTAAATATTACGTATTTTAAAGTGTCATTTTTTTAATTATACAAATTTTTAATGTTTTTTTATAATTTTTATTATAAAAACATTTTTTACATGTTTTATTTAAATTAATATTATCAACATCATTAAAAATAAATCAACTATATTTTAAAAACAAATATTTAGACATACATACATAAATGCACATGCGCCAAAAAAGATATTTAAAAAAATATTTCTATAAATAATATTATTATAACAAAAAATTATGTGCGTCCAAATATATTTTTTAAAAAATATTATGGGAACACAAATATTATTATTTTGCGTGTGTGAAAAAAAAGTAACATAAAATATATTTAGACTTACAAATACTGAGACGTACATAGTGGCGCGCACAATAAAAAAATTTAAAACTAGGACAAAAAATCAAAGGAATAATTAATCCTGAAATAATAAGAAAACAATTGCGTGTAAAATTATAATTAATTTCAAACTAGACTAAAAAATAAAGGAAAATAAAATATATCTATGTTTTGAAGAGACCAATTTATTTGAAAAAAATAAAAACTTCAGAAAAATTTCATAATAATCATATTTCAAATAATATAAAATAGTAATGTATCAACAACCCTAAACACCAAAAATAAAAATATACAGTTTAATAATCAAATGTTGTGAAAAATATTATAAATCAAATTATAACATTTTGAGAATAATCAAAATATTGAAATCTAGAATAATTAATTTAGACTAACACATAATGTCAAAAAAATCATCAACATTGGGTGAAATTTTAAACCTGTGTTTTTTTAATTTTTCAATATAATTAAAATATGTAAAAACACTTACTAATGATAGAAAAAATGTCCATACCATAAATATTTGGTGTGAATTCACCTGAAAATTGGAATAAAAAAAGGTTTCTAGGGCTTCATGAATCAGTTTGTCCATAGTGTTCCATTGTGATCGGAAGAGGTAAGGAGGAAGAAAAGAGGAGGAAGAAGAAAGAAGTGGCATGGATTGTTAAAACCCAATAATATATTTAATGGTATAATAGCGATAGAATTAATTCTGTCACAAAAACTATTGAGTCAAATGGAATTTACGATGGATTGTTCAATCCGTCCAAAATTCCCATTATGAATGATTTTCGCGCTAGGTGGTGGGAAATCCCTCCAAAAATATTTTCGATGGATTTATAAATCCACCATAAATATTTAAAATTTATGAAAACATTCTGCCTACATTGCAAATAGGTGTTTTTCGTATACTATTTTCGATGGGAAATTTGTCTGTCATAAATATTCCATCACAACTACTTGAAATTCTTGTAGTTCATGTTTGAGAAAAAAATCAGAATAATTTATAAACTTGATAAATTAAAAATTATACCAACTATATTAATCCATATAATTATTCATACACCAAATTTGTTTTTCCTTTTACACAATTATATATAGGAATATGTAATACATGTACAAATCGATCATTTTTTTTAATTCCAATCCATCTTTTTCATGTTACTGTAAGGTTTAGAGGTTATCAATGAAGTAAAACTTCTTTTATTAAACAAAAAAATTAAACATTAAGAATAAACTTTTAGACATGCACTGTACTTTCCTCATGGCCTTTCATTGATCATTGGCCAATGAAACACCATCTTTTATAGTGGCCACCCTTCCTTCCATATGATTCTATAGTTCTATAAATATATATATTTTTCATAAATTGTACCGATATAACATGTTTTTTTTTCATTTAATTTCTTGAGTTCACACACAACACTACATATATCAAAAGAGAAAGAAATATCATACTATAAAAAAATAGGTGACACTAAACCACTAACCACCTAAAAAGGTAAAAAACCTCATCCTTCACATCGTATTTTTCTGAATAAGTATCACATAAGTAGTACCATAGAACATCATGCTAATGAACCTATCATTGTTCATAGAAAACCCCTTCTTCTTCCCCTTCCTATTTTTGTCACCTCAATCTAGATATCCATCTCATTTTCAAGAACCATGTTGCTATTCCTATCAAATTACCTCACACACGTGAGAATATTCATGTTTTTTCGACAATTAATAAGCACTTGGGTGTTGTTCTTGACACTCAGTATCAATAAAAAGAGAGTGTCGACGTTAAATTCCCCAACATCATCTTCTTCCATTTTTCTACTCAACATTATAAGGGGATCCTTCTAAAAATTTCAAATAATTATGACCTTGGGGGAGAAGGATGACTAAGCTCAAAGAACTATGACCTATTAGTGTGGATTTACTCCCCAATCACATAGCCTCAACATAGAAGAAACACCAGTTGAGATAAAATCAACTTCCTATAAATCCATGTCGATATTCACCTGATGATAGAGTAAAATCTCATCCATTTTGAGGAAAGAGAAACCCCTTGTTATGAAAGAAGAAATGAGCGAGTGATTGGAGGGGGTACCATGAGCATTACAGTTGCATTATATTCATTTATTTCCAACAAAGTTATAGAATCGAATTTGTATAATTCATCACCAAGTCCTCTCTCAAACCTTTATGAATTTTACCATTATCATTTTCAAATTCAAGAATAAAATTGTTTCAACGAATATGAAACAAAATTTTTAACTAAAGAAAGATATAAGAACATTTTTAATTAAAAATTATACCTCGGGTTAAGCTTCTCAATCAAACATGGTTATTTTAAAATTGTTCCATACAAAATCATTAGGGAACTATTCTCATAGTTAGAAAACCACTATAGTCCATTATTTTATATCTTAACTAGGATAATTTCTTTGTATTTCCTCATGATATGGATTCTATTCAAATTATCACATGCACTTAAAACAATATGGGTATGTCCTGATATGTCTTGAAAGCCCTAAAAATCAATGTAGAAGAAGATAAACACATGACATACATAATTATCCATGTCATTTATTGTAATGGAACTATTGAAATCATAGGTTCACCCATTGAGAGGCATAAAAATAATCCGAAGAAAAAAATTTACATTAAAAACAAAAAAATGGCTACAAATGATAATAAACAACACTTACAGTTGAATTACATAAGAAACCCACTTCAATTCGTCGCATAGAAACAATTTTTTTCAATGATTTAATCATTATGATTAAAATAGCATGTCTCTGCAAAATTAAGATCCCTAATGGAAATGATCAAAATGTTATCTTTGTTACATGAGATATAATAATGAAAAGATTATATAAATTGTCATGATTTTTTACACATGATTATAAACTCATCCAATTTTATCAACTCATCTCAGATCGGATTATGTTGACATATTCTTTAGAGAACACATCGATAAATGATCGATATTTTACTGCATTATTTTTGAAAGCCCTAAATTATTCCTCTTATTTATCATGTGTTATTCCCACTTAATATATTAATCTCTAATTAAATTTTTCTAATTAAAAGTAAGATTCAATCTTGTGAAATTATATCTTCATGATTTTTTAGGATACATTTGAATAACCTTAGAAAAAAAATATATTTATCACTTTAGATAACAAATACTAAATGTTTCATGAAACTCGGGGTTTTTAAGACATAAAAAGTCAGAAATTTTGTGATGTCATGTGATATATCATATCGGTGAATCGTTATTTCTTGAATCTAATGTCATAATGTTTTAGTCATATGTTGGATCAATGACATACATTCATTAAATAGTTATTTTGATGAATAATGACACTAGAAATAAATTCAAATTGGTGTACTCAAATTCTAAAAATGAAGTCATCTTACCTAGTTAAGTAATATGCAGGTATCATTATCTAGAGTCTTATAATGGTATGTATGTCATATAGTGGAAGTATTACTTCAACAAAAGTCATATGACCTTCATAATAGTCATACAAGAAGGTATTATGGTGTATTTTGATGAAAAATTAATGGCATTTAAGGTGATTAATTATAATTATTTGGATATTCAAATGATGTAGTCATATGAAAGGGAAATAATTCATACATTCCTAAAGAAATAATAAGATATTCCTATAATTTTAAATTCATGCAAATAATGACTACCAAATTTTCAATCTCTAAATGATAAACTATATATTTATTTAAATTTACTTTGGGTCTTCTCCAAATGGACTCTAGGAATACCACCCAACATCTAAACAGATCAAACAAGATCAAGATAATTCCATGGATTATCAAAAAACTCCCAACCACCAGAAGATTAAATCAAACGTGTAGAATCTTATTATATACTTACCTAAATTATTTCATGTATACATATTATATACATAGTTATATTATTACCTTTACTTAAAAACACATCATTTATAGTTAGGAATTGATGGGAAACATGTTTATTTCCATTATTACATGGTTATCCACTTCACCTGTATTTTAAAATAACTCACTCCATCCTTTACACATTTAATAGAAGCTCATGTAAACATTGACTCTCACTCACTGACAAAAAATACAAATTTCCTTGTATACATCCATGTATACTTCAACCTTATCCTTTTATTCAATTAAATATTATCTCAAAAGTCAATAATCAATCTAATTAAAATTGATAATAAATTTTAGGTTTGTAATAGTGTTATCTACCATAGATGAAATTTTAGGTTACCTTCCCTATACTCCAAAAATCTCATCAAATTTTTAGAATACCCACATCACTATATTTGACATCCGACCACATTCCACATGCTTTAATATTTCTATGAGATAAGGGTTACACCACATCTAACACAGAATTGTTTCATTAACCAAAATTATTCCAATATAGTCTAACCTTGTCTATAAGACATGATAGGATAATTTAGTCAACATATCCATCGATAATTTCAACACATGTGTACCAACTTATGAAACAAAATTTTGAGGGTATTCTCAAATAAACATCCAAGAATTATTCATAAACATCTTATCACATGAATAAAAAATCAAAACATTTTAATTTCATGGTTTTATTAAATAATGTTGATAGATAACCAATACCCATCATTAGATATAATAAATGTAATGTAAGATATTAATGGTAAAAAGTTATAAATTAGTGTAATATATAAAAATAGTTAAGAAAAATATAAACCATAAAAATAATAATAATTGACATATCAATAATGGGATCATATATAGAAGATTTCATTATAGTGAAAAATTAAAACCATGCATACATGATAATAGACGTACAATAGATTACCAGTATTTTCAAAAGAGATGAAAAGTCTAAATATTACTATCTCCATTAGGATCCTGAGAAATGGATGAGCCATATACTCCCAAGATTCCATAACAAAAATGGAATAAAAAATAAAAATATGGGTGCATTCCCCCATCCTTACCTACATTCATGTAATTTTATCAGGTACAAAATGGAATCCAAAACACTGTGTGTATAAAATCAAGAATTCTTCCACCAATGGTTTCTAAAAAAAATATATTATATGGATATAAAATGTAATAGTAAGTGTGTGTAATAAATAAATAGAAAAATAAATAAAAAACATGTCATGATCGGGTTCCTTATGGGATACCCGGCTGACCCAACCACATTTGGCATAATCCAGATGTTTCTGATCATAAGACCATTAATTGGTCAAGTGACCAAGGAATATATCCAAGGTGTCCAAGTATAATATTAATAAAAAGGGATCCATGGGTGACCTATTACATCCCTGAACATATAAAGTCAATTCCATTAGCAGTTATCAACTGAGAAGTTAGCCTAGTGTTTATGAGTTTAATCCAAGGGAAGAACCTATATAATATCACCATAATATTTTCTAAATAATAATAAGAACGCGTCAAAGTTAATTACAAGTTATACATTTTTAGAACCAAGTATATGATCTATGGTAGTTTATGCTTGAGGAAATCAAGATCAATCTGAGAAGATGATCCATGTCATTCTAGATTCTGTAGTATGCACGTTAATTATAAGCACATTTCTATATAATTCATGTAAATAAAACATTGTATGATCCCTAATTACTTATCGCACTTATTGTTCACATAAATTAATTGGATATAATCCTATGTGTTCTCCCAAGGCCTTATATGTTTGGAATCCATGTCTTACTCATGGAAGGAAATGCATTTAATAGTATACGACACATCATATTTGTGTACGATACATTGATGACAAATTATAAGCCTCAAAACATTCAGAGAAACGTAGTATAAAACCTAACATATTCATGTAGATTAAATCACTTCTAGCATTGAATTCATATTTTTTTGGGAAATATATGAAGAGGAAACCTATAAAATCTACATATTAATTGGGTATATTTGGTAAAATAGGTTTAACAACAAAGATGGAAATGAAAATTGATAAAGGAATCAAGAGGTGTGATATAATTACTAATAGGGAACCAATGTACTGAAAAACTATCAAAATAGATGCTTGCTGAAGTATATCCACCAAAATTTCTAAATATGGGGGAGGTAGAGATCCTTCAACTAATTTTAAGAAATGGGAGAAGTAATAGAAGGAATAAGAGTTAACGTAAATAAGGATAATGGTAATTTCATGGATTTTAATAGGGTGAAAAGTTTAGTCATATGGTTGGAGAAATCATTTTTCATCATTGTGAATGTATTTCACATGTTCATTCCATTCACATTGATCGAAAGAACGGTTATAAAAACCATGTGAAAACTATTCATTCGATAATTCTTGGAATCCCACACCTCACATTTTTTAGCACATAGTTAGACAAATTGTGCAAAGTGGATCATTTAGAAATTAAAAATTAATAATGGTCATGTGGACCCTTTTTCATGGTTTAAAAAACTATGATACACACTCTAAAGGTTTCATGGTTGAGATTTATGATTAGTGCTAACTATGAAATAACCATGTATCTTATGATATTTATCTAAAAACTGGAACTCCGGACCCTAGATCAATACTGAACACTCTTGAAACCTCTAGGCCCCCTTTATGCACATTCATTCGGTAAAATAAAATATTTATTAAAAAAATTAAGCGATCAATTACACAATTAAAATTGATATATTATATCCTCACATTCATAATATAGTCATTCCGTGAGATTCCCTTCTTAGGATGGTTGAGTTTCATTAGAGAATAACTCTAAACATACAACATATATCGGCCTGTCATTCCCAGATATCATAATATATGTGTTCAAGCTACCGTTCCACTTGAATAAGTGGAACTACGATTCTTGGAATATATTTTATGCTATGATCATCAATATAAAAAGGATACTCTTTATAATAAGAAACAATGTCTAACTCCACTTCCTTAGGATCAAAAAAATGAGATGGGTTAGAATGGAGACAGTGAATCATAGAATCACAGAATACATCATTAATATTCTTATACCACTAATAAAGATCTATTTGAGTATTAATTGGCCCAAGATTCTTTAAAATCATAAAAGGTTTGATGAATCTACATGATAGATTAACTTGGATCAGAATCCATCAATGATCCAATGTAGGAAAAACTCACAAGAAGACCTAATCTACCACATCTAACACCTATGCTCATTAATAATGATAGACATGTGAATTCTTCCTAGACTGACCCACAGTTATACATTTCATAAATAGTTATACCTAATCTGATGTCTCCTATTTGAGATGATATCTCATTAGAACTACCTCCAATACATCTAACCAACAAAGAGGCGAATTTTAAGGAATTCTATAGGGAACCACATATAGAGACATTTTGATAGTCGATTGAAAACTATTATTATAAGAAGACATAGTAATTGGTAATTTATTTTCACAAAATCCTCCAATATAAGATACATAATCTGAATAAATATCTTATAGTACCTATATAGTGTGAAAAAACTTACCATAGGTGTGGGGGTGGTTACTATACTCACAAGAACCTATGATCTAGGATCCCTCTAGAACCCTTGAAAGAACCATGATGTGAATAGAGTATACTTTTTTGACACAATGGTATATGGAACCCCATAAATATATATGATTCCTTAGTCAAAAAAACTTCTTACTTCAACCACTAATAAGGTCTCCAGATAGTTAAGAAATCGATAACCTTCATCAGCCTATCCATGATCACCCATACTATATCAAATGCTCTAGGTTGTTTCTATAACCACATCTTGAAATCCATGGTGACATCATCCCATTTCCACTCAGAGATAAACTATACCAATAAGTGAAATATACTCCACTTGAGCTCTACTTTCACTTAATGATAGAAGGAAACCCAATTATCAAAGCCTGAAATATCCATTTTGTTCCCAAACAACCCATACTAGCAGCATATTTCACGGTATATATTAGTGATTCTGGGATGAAATTCCTAATTTTAGTCATGATATTTTAAAATCAACTTATTCCACATGTCTATAAGTAACCAAAAACATCCATGGATATACAAGATCTCATCCTCATGAAGAACATATCCATGTGGTCATTCCCCACTAGAAACACATTCTCTAAGGGCTAATCTTTTGGGATTTGAAATTTATCTGTTATTTACACAATTGAGAAGTGATGAGGTTACTGCTAAATCCATGAGAAAATGGTTCTCATGACACACTTAAATTTCTAGATACATTTCAGAAATAATATACATAAACTACAATTTTCTACTAAATTCGTGATCAACTTTCGTCCTAGACTATTGGTTCAAAACATCAGTAATGGTATTTTCCATACTTGTTGTGTAATAAATCTCAAAGTCAAAATAATGAAGTTATTTGAGCCATATTTTCTATTAAAGGTGAAATTATTAATGAGATAATAGGAATTTGAGGATTTTATGGTTTATGTATAACAAGAACCATTCCTCCATAATTTAATGTCTCCAACAATGTTATACATGAACAATATATGCCAACTCAAGGTTATGCATGCGTTAATTATGCTAGTGAGGTATCCACATGCTACAACTCATTCCCCTTGTATGAAAATAAATTCAATCACAATTAATTACGTGACACAATAAACAATATAGCCTTTTTCATGAATAGGAAAAATTAAGATCGATACTAAGTTCAGTATCCCTTTTAACTCCTGAAAGGTCCTCTAAAAAGCTTAAGATCTTGTGAACATTACATATTTATTGGTTAAGTTGGTTACTATTTCATCAAGGAATGAGAAGTTTTGAATAGAGAACCAATTGTAACTATAAATACCTAAAAAACATTGTATATCAAAAAAAATTCTTAATATACTCCCAAGAAACAAAATATCTTACCTTCTTTGGATCAAAATATACACATTCTACATATATAATGCGACATATGATGCAAACTATATCAATAAAAAGGTTGAATTTTGTGAGGTTGAAATATCTATGGGGCTGTCCAATAATGATTTATGTTGTAATGGTCTCTTACCATACTAGACCATGGTTTAAAATTAATAATCCTAAAAAATTTAGGAAATTATGTTCATCACCCAGTGGTGAAATTAGCACAATAGTAACAAGAGAAATCCATAATAGTAACTCACATCCTTGGTAACTTGATTTTCCCCTAAACATGGATTAACTACTCCTTCGAACAACTTATTTACAACTACTTATTGGCCTGGTAATCTTCCTACCAACCCAAAAATAGTAATACAATAGAAAATAAATCATTGATACTACTTTGTGATGTCCTAGGATAGGTTCACTCATAAGTAACTGAACCTAAAGTCCACATGGCCAAATGCACACATCCTCATATTCCAGAGGCTACCAACTAGCAGTGAAGGTCTATAGTGGTACGGTGGGGAGAGAATACCCTATTTATCAGAGTATAGAACAGTAGTAACCAGAAATAATTCTATGGAATATATAATAATGGGTAAGCCTAAGATTAACCATACAAATAATAATAAAAATCACAACTATAATTAAATCATATAATGATGATGTAATGATAGTACAAAATATAATATATATATATATGGTAATGAACATACAATACATTATCTATGTATACAAAAGAATCCAAAATACCAAAAACAAATATCTCTATGGGGATCCTAATAACAAACAAAATGATATTATCCCCTGATCCCATAATATAAAACATTCATGGTTCCAGTACAAGGCATGTTTTCATATCCTTACATGCATCCAAGTAATCTACCTGGCTACCAAATAGAAGCTTGAACATGGTGTATGTAAAAATCAGTAGGCTACCACCAATGGTGTCTAATGAAAATTTAGTCTATGAATATAAAATCTAATAGTTTTTAGATATAATAAATAATAAAAAGAAAAAACAATTGACCCTGTCGATATTGGGTTCCTCATAAGATACATGATAGACCATAACTACTTTTTTCTAATCCATATGCCCTTAATAATAAGACCATTAAATGGTCAAGGACCCAAGGAACATATCCAAGGAAACCTAGTATAATAATAATCATAATGGATATGGGAAAGACCCTTGGATTCCACAGCCTCATAATGTTAATCCCCCTAGTATTTTTCAACAAAGAAGATGGTTTGTGAGGTATGATCGTAATCCAATGGATGAAAACATAGTATTTCACCCCAAAATTTTATAATAGAGGCCAATGAAAAGTTTTAAGTAATCTTGGGAAAGAGTTTATTGGAGACCAATTACATGATCCATGGTGGCCCATTTCCAATGACATCAAGCTGTTTCCAAGGATATGATCCAAGGCATTCTTATTTCAAGAGTATCGAAGTGAATTATCATTGTTTGGTGGATGAATTCATGTATATAAGACATCAAATGATACAATGTTTAGTTTATCAATTATAGGTCACATTAACGAATTGGTTGGAATCTTATGAGTTCAATCAAGGCATTTTAGGTTGTGAATCCAAGTCATACTCATGGAATGAATTTCCATTAAAAGTTTCATCAAGGTTCATAATAATAAAAAAGAATTTCATTTTATAATTCCAGATAGGCCAATTGGAAATATATAAACCATTTCACAATTCAATTCATTACTTTAATAAATTTAGTTACATACGGTAAAATTTTCCATCATAAGTATATATTATATAATAAAGTTAATTCAATTCAATTTGGCCATTAATTTTTATAATAATCAAACCAAACACACCTGAGGGTGTTTTAACTAACATAAACTAGTGTTTTTCAATGTAATTCAATATAACACACACTAAGGGTCGGTTTAATTTCAGTTCATCAATCTCCAATGATATCAAATGTCTCATAGAACTTCTAGAACCATGTTTAGATAACATTTTTAATGAAAATTAATTTTAGGTTCAATTTATGGAATGTAAAACATGTAGCACATCAAATAAAAACTATAAACCTTAATAGTTATCTATAAAATTGTTGTAATTCCTACATTATCCCTATTTTATCTTCATATCTATTATATTCCTAGTATTTGGAATAGAATAATCGAAAAAAAGAAATAAAAAAAGACCTTAAAATATAGTATATTAGGTTGCGTTGATATATTTTGAAAGATAGCAAAGAAAAATGATAAAGGAATTAGTAGTAGTGTTAGAATTACCATAGGGGATCTAATGTGATCAACAATGATCAAATTGAATTTTCGATGGAGGAGAACCACCAAAATATCAAAAGAGGGAATATGGAGATCTTTTATGGGTGTTTTACACAAATGACAGATTACAAAGGTGGAATAAGGATTAATGGAAAGTGCTTAAAAATGGAAATTTATAGTATTTTTAATAGGTAACATGTTTTGGAAACACTTTTAGCAAAACTATGTGCCAGAAGTGTGGACCTACTTCCCATGTGCACACCCATCATATGGTTCATACACATGGTTAGGAAAACTAGGTGCAAAACATCCATTCAACACTGCATGGAATCCCTGACCTTTCAAAATTTAGGATCATTGTTAGAAAAACCATTTAAGTACTATATATAGTGAATATGTAATAAATTATTGGTTTTTCACGGTCGTACATCACCTATTTCTCAGTTTGAAAGACCATGCTACACCCTCCTAGGGATTCATAGTTGAGGTGCATGGTTAGTGACAACCGTGTCCAAACCATGTACCTCATCCCATTTGTTCAAAAATAATAAATATGGTCCTAAACTAAGATTGAACTCCCTTAAAAAATCATGACCACTTTGGTCAGATAGATTAGTTAATACAAGATTTTTATAATGAAATTTATAGGTGTTATACCTCAACAAAAAAATGGGATCCTACAACTTGATATAATAACATAGAATTGTTTGATATAATTTCTGAACCATCTATATTGTCAAGTCATTAATCATTCTATAGATTCCTCAACATCCAATTACATTTAAACATGGCATCCATAACTCATCTCCATATATCTATAACATATATAAACTCTAAATCTTTAATTACCCTAATAGAAGGACTCTCACGTTCCCCAGTCAATCTCTCAAAACTTTTCCATATTTAATTAAACCCATCTTGGATTTTATATCATAAATACAACTTAATTTTTAGTCATAACTACTCATCATCTCTTGGTTTACTAGATCAAACCCTTTTCAGAATACGATAGTCAATATTTTTAACTCTTAGATGCAACTAATTCAATCACATGAAACATGGTAAATTTGGGTCAAGATTCTTTAACATATACATAACAACAAAATCTAATCTATAATGCATGAATATATCATCCAGTAAATATAAAATTTTGAATTTTAATAATATAAGTATGCCACCTCAGGTTACAAAATTTAGACTCACACCTCTAAAACATATAACTTCATATTCACTTGATACTCAAAAACATTATTGAACAAAAGGTTGAAAAAATACAATTACTCCAAACCATGAGTTTTTCAATCCAACCCTTTGGATTTATTTTCAAAGTCAAAAACTTAAAATCTAGCTTCTCACATTTTTTATCAAATCCCAACATACCTCATAGTGAATTATATGAACTCTAAACTACCATTTCAAGCATTTTTTTTTAAAATTACTTCCCTTAGTTATATGAAATTTTTTGACCAGTGATTTTTTGTCTCTCCCACCCTCAAATATAAACATCTTTATTTTATCATATGAAGCAATATATCAAGAATTTAACTTTTATATCTTTCATATCTTCCCCGTTTCTTAATTAATGCTCACATTATACTAAATAAATATAGAGTAAAACACAGTGTTCTTCTTCCTCTTTCACAATAGAGTCTTAATCATAGTGGGGGGAAACACCATAAATACCTTAAGTGAGAGGGGAAATATAATCATGATGCTTCAGAATCAATTCTTAAAAAACTATCTATTTGAAAAAACATAGTTAAAAAACATCAATTCGATATTTTATTGATGTAAACTCCAACTTTACATATTTATTATAAAATTTATCGTTGATGAAATGGTACTTTATATCAATATGATTTGATTTGAAGTGTTTCACAGAGGTTTTAGATAAATCCATTGTGCTCTAATTAACACATGTAATATTATGTGATTTATAATTTTTCACTTTCAAATATTCTAGGGAAACATTCTTCAAAAACATTTGAGTACATCCATGCATGATAGCAAGATACTCTACTTTTACTATACCTATAGTCACATTACTTTATTTAATAATATTCAAACTTAGAAAAATTACTCCAAAAAGACATTTTATTCTAGTGTTTAATATATTTCATTAAAATATCTATCTAAATCAGTATTAGTGAATCCAGGAAAGCTATAATCATTACTCCTTCAAAAAATTAGGAAAATTTTTAATATTTTTTCAATACAATGGAGTATTATTTTGGCATCCAACATTTGTGATTATCTTAAGTCATGCTAAAATATAGTACACAAAATTACCAAATACACAATATAAGAACATGATACATCAAGATAATGTTAGATTCAATTAACATATTGAATTACTTTTGATTCACAATTATTTTGGATTTATCTTTTTTTAGTATCACACTAATAAAAATGTGAGTGCTAACTTCCATTGATTTATTCATGCCAAATTTCATCAAAAACACCTTGGAAAAATTTTCTTATTAATGAAATATGTGTAATTATTCTTTTTAATTTGAAGGCCCTAAAAGAAATAAAACTCTTCAATCATTGAAGTCTAAAAGTTCATTTCCCTTTTCCATTAACAATATTTAAAATATTTGTCTTTATCACCAACAAAAATAATTCTATCAACATAGAAAAATGAAATGGTGATACTCTTTCTCATGACTCATATATATAAGTTGTTATAATGTTTTTTAGAAATTATAATTTATTAGGAAATTATCAACTTTATAATATGTGGAATTATGGTCCCACTTCTACCCATACAAAATTTTGTATAGTTTTCCTACCCTACTTCTATTATTATTAAGTAATAAACAATAATGTTTCTAAAAATAAACTTTTTCTTCTACTTCTTATTTTTGGAACACTGACTTCACATCCATTTTATAAGACCTATAATATTTTGGAGGATCACAAACTAAAAATATTATTATGTTTTGAATTCATTCAATATGGTTGAGATTTTCTAAGAAATTAACCCATTCCATCTTTGTAACCAATTTAAGTAACACCTCTTATTATTATTTGATATTACACATTTTTTGATTGAGTTTATTTATGAACACATACTTAGTTATTATAACATTCTTCTATTCTAGTATACAAACAAGATCATGGGTGTTATTTTTATCAATATTATCTAACTATTCATTAATAAAATTTGAACACTCTCTATACTCAACTATTACCATAATATATTGATGTTTCACCTATGAGATAAGTTATATTTTATTTTTATGTCTCTACTCCCATTTTGTTTGCATTGGGGAAGCATGAATTTTGATTATAAGTTTTGTTTCAAAATTTTTTAGAATATTCTCGAACAATAAAATTTTATTCTAGTATCCCTATCATCATCATGAGACTGATAAAAATATCAATCTATATGGTTGGGTTTATATGTATATTCGTTTTTTTTTTATCTTATATAATTTAGAACTCTCTACTTTTTTAATCAATTCACATAATAATACAAATCTTCTACTAAGGTTAAATTATAATCAATGACTTTTACAATATAGGAATGAACCAATTTATATAGATTTTTTTCCAATGTATATAACTTTTTACATTGGATGAATATCCCATGAATATACCTTCTTGTGCCTTTTAATTAGAATTCCATAAATTTTTATTTTTAATCATAATTAATAATTGATTCTCAAAAACTATAAATTATTTATTTATAGGTTTATTCTCATACCACATATCACATGGAGTCATTTTTTATTTTTGGAACAAATAAAATATATTTCAAACATGAACAATTGTAGTTAAAAATTCCCTCTAGAATAACATGGAATGTTTATATTCAAAGATAATATTTATTATAATTTTAACTAAATTTGTTATTTTTTCTTTCTCGAATCCAGTTTTTGTTAAGGTCTATACAGAGAATTGTATTTTTTTTAATTACATAACTCTTAAATTTGGACTCAATGTAATTAGTTTTATACTCTTTTCCATTAATTATTCTGTACATTAAAATATATACACCCACTCCTTCTAAAATTCCATTCTGAAAATTTAAAAAATATCCACAACATAAGATTTATGATTCATGGACATAACATTGGTCATATTGGTGAATTGATAAAAAATCGTTAAATTTTAAATAACCCATATATAATTGATATCTCATTGGTAAAAATGGATCTAATTGTATGATCTCGATTGGTTTAGTGTATTGACCATATACTCTATTTTCACTTATGACAATTATCCTTCCTTTTTGTAAAGTAGTGAATATAACATCATCTTTTTTCTTTAGTTGATTTAAATTTGTTACAACACCACCCATTAAAATTCTTCTCATATTCCTCTATCTAATATTACAATATATTTTATGGTAAAACTTATTCTCATTCTCAACACATAGAACGAGTTACTCATGTGACCAATTTTGAATAAATTACAACTAGTCTAATATATCTTAGAGACACTTATTCCATATTTAGAGCATAAAATTATTAATTTGTTTTTATACAACACAAATTCATTACAATTATCACACAGTTGGATAAAACTCTATAACATGGGTTTATGTGTATCAAAAAATAGATTTTCCTAGGACATCGACTCCAAATAATATATATTAGTCATGCTAATTACTTTTATTTTGTAAACACTATCATTACCATAGGTAAATATTCATATATATTTTTATTATGTCTTTTTAACTAATTTAATATCACCTCTCATATACAAGTTCTGTTTGATATCCAATATTCATGATTTGTTATTTATAATAGCATTCAGTGAGACTTAAGAAAAAAGTTACTGTTCCTATATCTTCTTTTCTCAAACATCCTTTTATATTATTGTATAAGTAACTTGAATTGGAGGTGTTTTGGTTAAATATTATGTATAGTGACATAGTTTCTAACATATGTTTTATATATTTTGTAGGAATTCAAATTGGTTATAATTTGAATGGTTTCTAACCTCTTATTTATTTATTCTAGAATCTTCTATCAACTTCTTGAAGTTTCTTCATTTTACTATAATTATACCCCTTAGTTAATTTATACTATCATGAAGTGACACGTTATCTTAATAGTAATATTATATGTGTTTGAAGATACCACAATACCAATAATATCCATTGGAAATAAATCCTCTATAGTGGAATTAATTTTGTTTAAAATGAGATGATCGAGATCTAAAAAAAGTTACTGCTTCTATTTTCACATGGTGTGGTGAGAAATTCTTCAAAAAGTGTATCTTAACATCCGTTGATGTGGAATATTTATTACATACCTTATCAAATATAATAATTTCAATTTTTATTTTTTGAACATTCTTAATTAATAAAATCATATGTACTTTTAAGATTAACTTGAGTATATTTCACCTGAATTTTTGTTTATGGTTTTTCAAAATTACAAGATATTTCAATATTAACATCCAATGTTTTGTTAAAATCCTAAATCATGTTATTTGAATTATTTAAACCCTAAGACCACTTGATTACATTTTACCTAGACAATCTACTTTAGTAGCAATAATTTCATTGAGGTCTCTTACTATTTTAACCTTTTCCTCAGCTTTCTACTTTAGGTATTTGATTTCATCAATTTAAGAATATTATATTTGAAGAAACACTTCATTTCCTATATCATTATCTTCAGCAATATTCATTAATAACCTAATTTATTTCATGATCATTGTTTTTTTCTATGAAAATTCTCATGTGATAATTTCAGTATATGTTCCATGTTAGTTTCATCACAAACATCTTACTCACTACCCGAGTTAACATTTTTAAAACATAATCCTTGATGGTCTTGAACATTTTTGGATCCTCATATTAAAATGGAATATTTTTATTTGAGTATTATTCATCTTAATTACTCATCATTATTATTATAGTCTTTTATGAAAACTTTTTATTTCTTACTATGGATTTCTTTACTTCCTTAAAATCATTTCCACACATCTCATTCTATGTTTTTCGTTCCTAATCATCATATTTATACTCTCTAACTTTATTCCTTAGATAATTAAATGTAAATTGTATTATTTTAAAAAAAATTAATAATTTTATTAGGAGGATTCCTTTTTTACCTAACTCTACCTCTCTATAAGTTCCTAGAGAGAAGAGATATAATCATATTATAATAATAATTGTTATCTTTCTTACATTCAAGTCAATCGGTTTCTACATATTTTATTTTTAAGATTTTTAGCTTCCATATAGATTTAATATCTTTATCTGCCTTGATTTTCTTTTTAAATACTAGATCTATCAATATCACATATAAAACAAGTATATTATGAAGTTTATCATGAGAAGAGTCTTCTAAATCTTCCCTTGCAAAATCATTATCATCGTGTCTATCCAAAAATATTTTCATCAACTTTTTAACAGTATTATAATCTGTTAAGACATTTATGGATCCTCAAATATTAATGATCATTTTAGTCACTCTATCAAATTAATAATTAATTTTTTTTTCATCTTCCATTCCGTTCTCTTAAAATTTATATCTTCATAGTTGAAATTTTTCTCCCTTCACTATCACATTTCCCTCAAAGATGATGTTTTTCCTAGTTCTCCTTAACATAATGGAAACCCATAAACTGTGAATACATATTATTGAATAATAAAATGATAATTACATTATTCTATTTTCTATCTAACATGAGATTCCTTTTTTAGTCAAAATTTATGGGGAAATGTTTTTCCCTGTGAGGAAATACCGTAATATCTGCATCGATAAACTTAGAGATGTTGTAAATGCAGATAAGGATTCATTATACTCTTATAGCTATGGAATTTTGGCCCACCAAAAGTTATAATACCTCTATTGTTAAATTATTTGAGATTTAACATCATTATTAACTAAGGATCATATAGAGAGAACTTGGTTTTCTTACACTAATTGAATTTCCCTATGATCCACTGATCAGGGTGGTTGAATTAGTGTTATTCTATTACAATTTCAACTAACTCAAATATTAACCTCTTGCACTTTTTAGAGCTTGAACCTCACAAATTTAATCTCACCATCACATTTATACTATTATAATAAAATAAATTTTAATGTACAAATGTTTTTACAAGGTTCAGTCCTAATGTGGATACATAATCATTATTATTTTTGGTTATAAAACCAATAAAATGACTTACACTATATAAACAATGTAAATACAAATAAACTATCTCCACAAAAAATCTTTAACATTCTCTCTATAAGAAATTATAATTTCTCCCACTAGATATAACAATTCCTTTAATTAATTTGAGAAATAATAATTTTTTCTCTGGAAGCGATTTTGATCTTCCCCAGAACCACATGAGTAAAAAAATAACTTATACTCACTGTAATAATTTCTGTACACTAATATCCAAGTCTTGTATTGGTAATAACATCATCACCTTAACTCCTCTTCTCAAAAATTCTTTTTTATGGTAGGAAATTCCTACACTATGTTATAGAATCTCCAAAATCATGACTTATTTCTGACATCCTGAATATACCAGAACTTAATGGTCATGATATATATATTTCCTCGTCTAAAATACCCAGTGGAAACACCAAAATTAATAAATAGAATCACTATTTATATATCCAACCATTGTATGATAAAATATATCATAAAAATCCATATCTTCATACTCATTTAAACCTCCCACAAACAACATTCAATTACTCTGAAGGTATTAGATTATGTCTTTTTCAAGGCTCTCATAAATTTTTGCATCAATAATATTTAAGAATCCTAAAAATCATGGCTAAAATAATGATATTTTATTCCAAAATTTTATATATTTAATTCATAAATGAACATATTTATTTATAGTTTGACTTTATAAAATTGTTATGCACTATATCCTATAGTTTAATAGGATCCTTTAATATCTATTAATTTAATGTATAATTATTCACTAGCCTCCAAGGACTTGATTATTTAAATTTTTCATAGTTAGGTCCTAAATTTTTGTATACTAATTTCCTTTTCTCTGGTGGTTTGATCAGAAATTGGACTTTTACCTCTAAGATTCATATCTTCTGATCAACCTATTTTTGAATCACCTACTATTCTCCATATTCAGCCTTCTAAAATTGACTATTTTAGTAAATTAAACGTGCATAATATTGGAAAAATTATATTTACAATAATAAAATCCCATTAGTATTAGTGAAAAACTTATTCTATACTTATAATATTAGAAAACCCTAATATTCATGATGCCTAATAGCATCCATAATAGCCATTTAACCAATCACCAACTCTATATTGTTGAAAAATATGATGTTTGATCTTTCAATACATTGTACATCATTGATTATTATCAATCTCAGGATTCCACAATTCATTAAACCAACCCAATTACTACATAAGATCATCATCTATTTTTGTTCACAGGGAATCTTCTGATTCTCCTACAAGCCATCATGGCATCCATTTTTTTTTCTTTTTTCAAATTTAACACTGATTGAATCATACTATCCTCTTGTATCATTATGATTTTTATTAATTAAAATAATAACAAAGAGTCATAAAACATAATTTATGAACAATTTAGATAGTTTAGTATTCAATATTTTCCTAAATTCATCAATGATTTATTACATTACAAGGTTGAATCCACAAATATTTTATGTTTGGTAGAATTTTCAAAAAATCTGACTCTATAAACTAGGAATATTTAAAGACTCTTGTGTTTCTAAGTCAATCACTTAATACTTTTTTATATCTCAAAAAACTCACCTAAAATAATCTATCACCCAAACGACATAACATGTGGTCATCAATACCCATCACCTCTTGGTTACCCAGACAGACCCATTTTAAAAATACTATCCAATAAATTTTTTGAATTTAATGAATATAAATAAATAGTCTAAAATGTTATAACCTATTCATATGATTTTTCAACACAAACCAAAAATAAAATAAATTCTATCCTTAATGGATATATCATTTGATAATAAAAAAATCATAACATATAGTCATTGTTGGGTCTTAAAAACTATTCATAAACATTAAAACAATTCCATGAATTTTTTAAAAGGAATAAACATATATTTTAAATATTTTGAATAACAAAATTCAAAGGTCATGAAGATAAAAATGAAGTCATGGTTCCAATAAGTAAAATATGTATTGTGGGCCACTGATCCACATGGAACACTTCCACCCTGAGATAAATCCCATGATTGAAATCATTCGTATGAAGATACCTTACCTCTGGAACCTGAAAAAAAACCAAAATCATTTTTGAAGTCGGATAAAGATCTCAACCCCCATGAATGAAATCTCATTGTGTAAAAAATTATTCAAGGGATAATACATGAACTTTTGTTCCTACAAACAAAACTAGAATAATTTTCTGGGTTATACTTTGATTTCTTCCCCCATGAAATAAATCATTCATGGTGTAGGGAATCCTTTATAGGCTCCTACAAATGAAGTTTTGTGGCACACCATGGATGGCCGACCATCCATTTATCTGGTTTCTATGTTCTTCTATAAAATACCCCTGAGGTTAATCAAGAATGTAAAAATACAGAGGTGGGATTTTGAGAAAAAACGTGACACAAGATAGAATAATCTAAATATAATTGGGAGTGAGCCATCGATTCTGAGCAGGAAAACCCACTGTATAACATTAAGGAAGAAATAAATTCATCCGACCATATCAAAACCTAAAAACACTTAGAGGAAACCTTTTTTAAAATGCATAAATGAATGGATATTTTTTTGGTCAACTAAAACACATAGAAAAATTCTATGTATGAATAACCTGACCCCGCATATCAGAACTCATTGTGGGAGTAACTCGATCCTACCTATAAAAATTTTGTGGGGAAATAACTCATACCTATGTATCCTAACTTTACATGGGAAGATCCCAAGTCCATGTATCAGCACAATATGTAGTTATTACCCTCACCCACATAGAAACATACTTAGTTGAGGGAACCCCATCTCGTATAAGATCATGCTACCCCAAATGGGATTTTTTGGGGTGTTCTTCTCACTATCTCCCATAACTTCCTTCGGTTGTACTATAGGGCCCATAATTGTCCCATCCACAAACCAACCTAATAAAATCAAGCCAAGGACTCTTCTAATTCCACCTAGAATGTATGATCTGATCATCTGTCACATCATTGTGTCCACTTGAGTATGCATATCCATGGTAAGTGGTGTCCCGGTGGTAACTTCTTTTAGATGGTGGTTCCCTGAAATGTTTTTAATATTATATTCTTATCTTAATAAGGGTATAGACATTGGATTTCCTCATGGTAATATCTCCATTCTATGTATTTATGTAACTAAAGATTTCCCTTTAAAAAGGGCTAGTAATGGACACACTTTCCTTATATATGGACATTTAGATTATTTTTCCTAGAGTAATTCCTCATCATTCATGATGGAGTTATAACTCTTAATCATCATCAATGGGCTAGGGTACAATGATGGGATAAGATAAGAATCAAATACCTATCTCTCTCCCCTTGGTCCCAGGATATGAATGAAATAGAGGAGATGAGCATCAAATATCTTTCCTTCCCTCTCACTTTTAGATTTAACAGCTGTCCACTATTGGATAATGTGGATTGTGTTATCTTGGATTCTACTACTTCCTTTCCATATGACACCGAGAATGAATCTTGTGTACATAGAGGTTAGTGGATATCATGAAATCTACATGATCTATAACCTACCAATATGTATCCTCATAGGTTTAATCCCCAACCTAATACTTGCAAAGGGCCATATTTCTGATGAATCAAATTCATGGGCCTCATACTCGGTATAAGTCCCACTGATGTCCTTCGAAATGGGATTCCATAGATATAATCCCTAAATTATGAATTATATGGGATTTTTTGTTCAACTAACTAGGTTATGTTGGAAGCCTCCATGAGGTCCAATCCCAACACCCAAATTGACACTAATGTCCACCGAGGTACATTCCTTGTTGGGTCATATCCAACGTGGTGGACCATAGTCCTTATGGATAATTTTCTTCAGCATTCCCACTAAGAAACATTCACATTAGGGTCTTATCTAACACGAGTGTACATATCCTTCAAGGTTCCTTAAGATTACTCGGTATAATTCCATCACCAAACATTGACCAAGCAACTTTCTCCACACTAGTAGAAAAAAGGTCTTTAACGTCGGTTTTTTTTTATTTTTTAGGTCGGTTTTTAACCGACGTTGAAGTCGTCGACGTAAAAAATATGACTTTTTTACGTCGGTTTTTGTAAACCGACGCCAAAAACAAATTTCAATTGCATTTTGGCGTCGGTTTTGTAAAAACCTGACGCCAAATAAACTCATCCGCTTCATTTTTGGCGTCGGTTTCCCTAAAAACCGAAGCCAAAAGGTTTAAAAAATAGTTTCGGCGTCGGTTCTTGAAAAAAACCGACGCCGTAAATGGACATAACTTATTTTTGGCGTCTGTTTTTACAAGAACCTACGCCAAAAAGCAATTTTTATTGTTCGATGTTTTAGAGAATTCCCTAATCTTCGATTTGACTGGTCGTGGAGCTAAAACGGAGTTACGAATCAAAAGTTATGGCCGTCAGAAGTTGAACAAGTCAAAGTATCGATTGATACAATATGTTTTAAAGAAAACAAGATAAACACAAGTTAAAATCACGTAAACCAAATGATATAAAATATACATAATACTTCAAACACATTTTGATTATTTTTCGATCTTCCATTGAAATGATATGTTGTTTATCATCATATCTCTTATATTTAGCATAGATCTCATGTGATAATAAAAACGACGATCGATAATTAAACTTACACCAATCTTGGTAAATGTCATCCGAACGTTTTATATTTTTAACACAATAAAAAAAGTTAATCATCATTATTTGAAATCTAGTCGAGTTGTTTATAAATGAACGACATTAATAATAATGAAAATGAATGAATATAATACGTACCGTAATCAAATTAATGATTGATGCCGCATTGAAAACATGATTGAATCGAAGAGGATGAAAATGATAAATGAAGGACAAACAGATTTATATATAGTAAATGAAAATATTTTCGATTGAGTTGTATGAAAATATAGGCGGGATTTTAAAAAGTTAAACGCGCGTTGTGAAAAAAATTGAAATTTTGATCCCGCGTATTAGTGAATACTATTTGGCGTCGGTTTTTAAATAAACCGATGCTAAAAAGATAAAAAAAAAATATGTTTCGCGTCGGTTGTTTTTAAAAACTGACACGAAAAGTAAAAATAAATTGTTTTTCACGTCGGTTTTTAAAAAAACCGACGCAAAAAACAAAAAAACAGTTTTGGCTTCGGTTTTTATGAAAACCGACGCGAAAAGTAAAAACAATGTTTTTCGCGTCGGTTTTTCTAAAAACCGACGCGAAAAACAAAAAAGTTTTTTTTGGCGTCGGTTTTTATGAAAACCGACGTCAAAACATAAAAAAAAAAATTCAACATGTGTTAGAAAATTTCTTAAGCTTCGATTTGACTGGTCGTGGAGCTAGAACGGAGTTACGGATTAAAAGTTATGGCCTTTGAAAGTTGGACTTAATTAACACTTCTTTTAGAGAAGTTCAACTTCCATCATCCATAACTTTTAATCCGTAACTCCGTTTTTGCTTCATGACCAGTCAAATCAAAGCTTATGGAATTATCTATAGGACTGTAAATTTTTTTACATTTTTGGCATCGGTTTTCATAAAAACCGACGCCAAAAGTAAAAAAAATATTTTTGGCGTCGGTTTTTCTAAAAACCGACGCGAAAAACAAAAAAGTTTTTTTTTGGCGTCGGTTTTTATGAAAACCGACGTCAAAACATAAAAAAAAATTTACCATGTGTTAGAAAATTTTTTAAGCTTCGATTTGACTGGTCGTGGAGCTAGAACGGAGTTACGGATTTAATGTTATGGCCTTTGAAAGTTGGACTTAATTAACACTTCTTTTAGAGAAGTTCAACTTCCAACATCGATAACTTTTAATCCGTAACTCCGTTTTTGCTCCATGACCAGTCAAATCAAAGCTTAGGGAATTATCTATAGGTCTGTAAATTTTGTTTGCATTTTTGGCGTCGGTTTTCATAAAAACTGACGTCATAACTTTTTTATTTATTTTTTCACGTCGGTTTTTAAAAAAACCGACGCCAAATCATTTTTTTCATTATTTTTTCGCGTCGGTTTTTTTAAAAACCGACGCCAAAACTAATTTTTTTTTTATTTTTTGGCGTCGGTTTTCAAAAAACCGACGTCATAACTTTTTGTTTTATTTTTTCACGTCGGTTTTTAAAAAAACTGACGCCAAATCATTTTTTTCATTATTTTTCCGCGTCGTTTTTTTTAAAAACCGACGCCAAAACTAACTTTTTTTTAGTTTTTGGCGTCGGTTTTTAAAAAACCGATGCCAAAACTTATCCGCAAAAATATTTTATGTCGGTTTATAATAAACCGACGTCAAATTGACGACATTAAAAATGATTTTTCTACTAGTGCCATGATGTCTTTGACACGTGACATTAAATTTTATGGTTTGATCCTTATCACATGACCCTAAAAGGTGATGTGTCCTGTTATGTGTAACCAAACTATGTGGGTTCTGATTCCTTTCATGAGGATATATAGGAATTCCATTTTCTGAGATTGATCCCAACATCAAATTAAACATAGTCCCCTATATGAATGTAAACTTTAGAGTGCCCTACTAGGTATCTAAAAACTAGGATCGTCCTAATGAATTGCCAAAGAATATATTATCTTTTCATAAAAGGGTACCATTGATGGAGATACCTAGATACATAAAAATATCCATATCAATGGTGAACCATAGATACATATATATGATTCTGAACCCATACCTGTTTTTAATTAATCATTAATTCGGGGTGATCCACGTCTTACTTGGGAATTATCAAAGGATTAATGCTAATATATTAAATATATAATATAGTTTGATAATAGAAAATAGATAACACAAAAAGGGATTGATGAGCACAAATTCCTATCCTCTCGACTAATGTGAGGTTTTAATTATCATTGGACAAGTTCCATATTGAACAATATCCTTTGGAATATAGGTCCATGATACATCATGGATATGGGAGTCATTGGATGTTTCCAGATCCTTAAAAAACCATTAGAAACTGTTCAGAAATGATGAACCTGATGAAAATTTATTGTACAAAACTCAACCCCCTACAATCAATGTTCAAGTGCAAAATTTTCTTCAAAAAAGAATTTGTGAACTCGACATTAATCATTAACCAAGGTGGAAGTGTTAGACCATGTCTGGATGCTTCGATATCAAAAATGGAAGGAGAAATATAGGATACATTAAATTACAAATATGGGAATGAGATTATTCATTGATGAGGTTTTTTTCATTTCCACAAAACATTACTGGAAATGTTTAAAAGAACTCTTTTCAATAAAATGGTGTCTCACTAGGTCATGTAGAAATTTACATCAACCATTGTAGAGGCTGGGTCCTCAAACAAATGAATCATTCCATCCCCCACCAATAACATTAAATAATGTCTTTCAAATGTATTGGTATATAAGTACAACTATAATGGAACATTCCCAACCCTAGAGGATGCTCGAAAATACCTGCTTCATATGAAGTCCCACCAGTCATCCACCCAATGATGGTCAATGGTCCAGAACCAGATGGCACCAATACCCATCTCAAATAGTTTTAGGAGGATATCACAAGATTGTGATAACAATTTCCTCTATTACCTTAGGGAGGAAAATTAAGTGGTTTTCAGAAATATTACCCCAGTAGCATAGGGGTCTCGCTTGAGGGACCCTATGGGTAATCATCATTGTCAATACTATACAGACTATCATATGCACCATGAAGAGGATAAATCCTTATCAAAATTTTATGCTAATATTCATTTTCAACACCCTGTAGCCTAGTATCCTCTCCATGAAGAGGATACTACCGCATGGTTCCCAACACAACTAATATGGACCAGGGTCCCTAGGCCAGACTATAAAGGGATAAGATCAAAAAATATGAAACAGAAGATTATCCTTTTACATTCTAAATAATCTCACCATGGGAATACGTTAGAAAACTATGAATAAAAAAAAATTATGATTCATTTATATGAATATTATCTATCAAATATGGTGTCAAACTCCATGAAGATTCATATCCATGAAAATACACATCAAGACCTCTAGTAAAATACAGTGGTAATAAACAAGTCGAAACATATCCATTCTAATGCACAACAATCTATCCGAGAAAATATGACAGCAGGATATATGTATAAGAAAATACCATGTTGTTTATATGATGCCCACCAGTCAATTACAGTGGAATAAAATGTGGAGACGAAAATTACAATGGATGAATATATAGCCCATAAATCAAATAATATGGTAAACTATATGAAAATGAAATTTCTGGATCATTCATACCAATATCACCATGAAGATATTGTGGAAATTAGAGAACAAAGCTGGTGTATCCTAGTTATAAATTATGGGAATATTCGTATCTCTACCCCTTCACAAGAGGATTATCAATATTTTCTAGTAGTAAATGGTGAAATGTACCATGCACATATTCAATGTTCTACACTGTAATGTGCATATATTCCCATTCCTCCACTTCGGGTCTCACAACACCCCTTATCCATGATGGAGGGTCAAAAATAAATCCCTAACCATATCCAATAGAATTTTCAATATGTGATCATATCAATAGTAATAAAAAGCACTCAATCCCACAACCCTGCCTCCTTGAGAGAGGTGACTCTTCCATATAATAGTATGGTAACTCTAGAGAATAAATGAATTCTTTCACACATTTCTGTGGGTCATCTGCAGTATATAATGATAAATGGACAAGTTGATTGGGGAAAATGGTGCTTCCAACTGGGGGACACCCATCCACGTCGATGGCCTCTCCATGAAAGTAATATAAATCTTCTAGAAATCAGAATGATTACTAAAATTTCCTTGAATTACCTTGAGACACAATTGAAAAGTTACATAAATATGGAGTCCATCATTTCCTCTCCCTTAAGAGATCACCAAAAAAATAACACCAAAGAAAACAAGAAAATAACGAGCATACCCATATCCCTGCTTTGCTAGATGTTGGAGTTACTGAGGCCATCAAACATCTATTAATTGTTCTTCAGGATCCTATCAGTCTGTTACCAAATTTAATAAGTGGAATTAGTAATTACAAAGGTCCTCCATGAAAAATTGTTACTAGTGGCTTATAGTTCCTCCTTATATTATCTAAGATTATAGATTCCTTTTTGTTCACAAACTATTAAATCATGAGATCACATCTCTTTGTGGGTGTCATGATATCCCTTCTTATGGCCAGAAGATCAACCAACATGAATGTCCTTTCCTTTCTATCATATGCCCTGAAGTTCCACCCCAAGGTATACACTACCGAAATTCTCCCCAGTCAGACATCAAGCGATGATGGTAGTCCTATCCGTGATGGAAAAAAATATAATGTTCCTCCTTGTAGTTACATTTCATGTCAACAATAATGTCACTCCCTTACCAAGTTGAATGTGAACAAGCCCTCGTATTTTGAGATGTTTTGAATGATGGGGCTAGACATGGTAGATACACTATAAATGAAAAAGAGACATCCTTGCATATCCAGAATATATCTATGGGAAATGATCATCATCTGAATCATCTCTGAACCATATCCATGCCACCAAGACCCCCATTATCCTCTGAGCTTGTGAAAAAATATTCAATAAGTGATCATGTTAGGCTGATAAAGTATAGGATTATCTTGTTGAAGAACAAAATCATATGTTGATCACGAGGAGAAAATTTTCTATGGATGATATACCAATCAGGTTTTGTCCCAAAGACACTTTTGAATTCAGAATTCATAAGGTATATTAAAATAATGCCTAATAAACATCCATATAAATATATTTAAAACTCTTCTCCACTAGAAAGTAATGATATTACCTTAAATAGGGTATATATACCATGCCAAAATATTGGGAGATCATCTTCATCAAATTGACAAGGAAGCCCTTCCATCAGTATGATGACCACAATCAGATAAGTGATGGAATGATATGTAATCAAATTAACTCAATGTGTTTCATGAGATGAATCATAAAATTATCGATTCCACACATGGTGTTCATATCCAAGGATGAAGGGAATGTGGATCATTTCATTTCACCTCATATTCCATTCAGTAGAACCCACTAGAAATGTCATCATGTAATATCATTACTCCAATGTGGCTATTATGAATGATCCATACTCAGTAAATATAGAACCATAATCAAGAATATTCCTTGAATATGTCTCAAAATCAATAGTCTAATGAGATAATGAAATTGGAAAAATATTGAACTAGGAAACTAAGAATAGAAAAGTAGGATTCCTGCATAATTTAATCCAATAATCAGGCACTACTATGATCCCCAGAACAAACCAGGTTACTTTTAGACTCGATATTGTATATAGCTCACGCTCGAACAAGGATGAACATGATAAAGATAGTAATGACTTTAGAATCATTTTCCAGAGTATGGGATCAACCCCAAAACATAGGGTTGGGGTACTTTTTAATACAAAATTCCACCTCAAGGCCGATGGACTCAGCTAGAGGAACAACAATAAACGAAAGTGAGAAACCCCAACCTTCAGGAATGGATGAATTTTTACTTAAACCATCTCCTCAATGGAAATCAGTAATTTCTCATTTTGGGAGGGTCGTAGGAAGTGATTTCTCCCAGTTTTTCCCCTCTCATGACCCATTTTCCCATGAAGTGAGCTATATGACTGGGCTACATGGAGTTTCCCATAGATTCACTCATCGCCATGATGATTTTTGATGTCCCTTGAAATGAATGGGTAACTCTAATAAGGGGTGAAAAGAATCATCCTATCATTTGACAGATAATAATATTCCCAATATGAATTATTAATCAGTGAATATCATGAATTTAAATCCAAGAGATAGAACTAAATATGAAATTGAGGAAGATAATCAAGGATAAGATAGTTCTATCTAGAATGTGGTCCATACAAAGATAAATGATGGAGGTGTTCATTCTCATAACCAGATGATCACCATGTATTTGGGTTATCCCTTGACCAATCCCATGATTCCTCCTCAATGAATCTATAACAAGGTTAAAATCAAGGCCACATTAAACCAAGATATATCTCTCAAAGAAGATAATCTCCCCATGCTTGAAAAAATTATTCACTTTGTAGGTGGAAGAAATGAAATAGTTAAGGAGACTCAATTCAATATTTCTTCAAGGTTTCATTCCTACTGAATATTTTCAACATAAAGAGGCTTAATGTACACTTCCAAAACATGTACCCTAGTAACAAGGGTTCATCCCAATAACCGAGTAAAGGAAAATACATCCACCCAAATCCACTCTTATAATATCGATCCACCTAGAACAAATTATGGATGGATATGAGTTTTTTAATCCATTAATGATAAAACCAAAATAGGCTCAAGAAAACCCTCAAAATATATCCTCAACTATATTTCCAAGGTAAATAATGGCAGAACCATCACATAAGGTCCTTTTTATTACTTCACCTTTCTATTATCCGACTCAACTAACCATTCATCAAAGAGTTATAGAGATATTCATATCATTATAATATCTATTGGTAGTGGTGGAGGATTATCATTCACCAATTCATCTAAAACAAGATCATTTTACCATAAATGGGTGGTTGATACCCCACCCCTACCAAATTTCAGGAGCGCTATGTTTATAATATTCAATGGTTCTGGAGATCTATAACAACATATCACACACCATCTGCCTCACTTTTACCCCATGATGGGAACTGTGAATAAACATGAAGAATTGAAACTTATATGCTTTGTGTGAACCTTGCAAGGGATGACCTTTGTATGGTACACTAGTTTTTCATATCGATGAATCACAGTATATGAAGACCTTCCTTAGTAGCCCCTATTTCAATTCATATAAATGCAGAGAAAATACTATCATTCACCACTCCAACTTAAAAAAATTAGAAAACAAGTGTCTCAGATTTAATTTCCAGATAGACAGGGCTGACATATTCTCTTAGACTACCAATTCCACAAGAAGTCATTCCCACTATTTGTATAGAAAATTATAAAAATAAGTTACGAATGCCACTAATCCTGGTGAAGTATATAGGTGGGTTTAAATATTTTACCACCATTACCAAAACACTTGAATATTCTCTACAACGGTCTAAAATCAAGTCCCAAATAACTCTAGTAGTCCTAAGGAAATGAGCATGAAATGTAGAGACAATATCTTTCACACATAAGCTAGTCTTCGCACTGACACCAGCTCCAAAACCTACTCTATATCATGAAGAAACCCCTCTGGGCACCAACATCAACATCTTCCATGACAGGATTATTTGAGTGGACCCAGGTGAAATTAATTCAAGGAACAAAGGAAAACATTTACACATTATGAGATGATCATGTTTGTCGTTATTTTATATCCTTTATAGAAATTGATATACTCTACCAGCTAGAAATAAAAGAGGTGATACCAGGTAGGTCTCAATGACCAACCTAATTATTTCCTCTTAGATATTTTTTTGTATAATTCCATACAATGATTCATCATCTATAATGATGTTTTGCAAAAAAAAATGGATTATTGGTAGGTAAAGGTGGGGAAGTCACCATTACAAGTAGCATATGTAGATATTACTTCCCCAAGGAATGATATGGGTGGAATGATTTTTTTAATAGATGGGTAAATTATTTTATAGTTGGATGAATCAAAATAAAATAAATTGGAATCATTTTATTCTCTATGAATAGATGAAATAACCATCTCTTCCCCCAACCACTTCAGCAGTAATACAACCAACATCATAGGACCAACAAATATTAAAAATCCAGCCTTTCAAAAAAACATATTGACTAGAGAGATATGGAGAAAATGTGGGTGGATAATCCTGTAGAAAATCAAAATTCATATTTTAACCTCTCATATTTTATACCCTCAAATATGAAACAATGGGTTCCGCCCCACCAAACCGTACCACTTGAAATAGTCATCCCGGAAAAGACATCGTCAGAAGATGAGTTGATCTTGGGTTTCATTAATTTAATTCATTAAATAGATAAATTTTATGAATATAAGTATTTATATGAAATAGACCCCCCTGTCTTATTGAGGAACATGAGGAAGCGTCTGAGGAAGTTGAAGATATTAGGGAATTCATAGTCATGGATGAAACCAAAATTCAGGTTGTATTTCAACTCGGACATTAAATGTTGAAAAAGAACATGGGATATACCTTTAGTAATCCCATAAGGATTATAAAAATCCCCATCCATCTACTAAAACCCACTCTAACAATATTAATTTGCAATACCAATCATAGGGGGTATAGGTATCAGATCACCTTCAGCGGGCAGGTAGACATGCCCGGACTAACCCACTAAGGACTAGAGCACATCAAACTCATGTCTCGAGGGATGATCCCTCTACTTCAAGTAGTAAAAACCCTAAAGAACCTATGAAAGAGTATAAGCACCCTAGAAAGAACATGAATTTATACCAGATGTATGAAATCATGAAATATTTATCCTTGGAACCAGACAAACTATTTATCCTAGATATCCAAATCTTGTCATAAGTATTTAGGGAAGCACTCATAGGGGATTTTATAAGACCATAGGAGTTTTAAGATAAGGCTTTCACTACTAAGGTATACTAGACAAAGACCTATCTTGTATAATTTCACATGTTTATCTAAATCACAATTCAAGATTAATATTTCATTATACAAGGACACAGTAGACCATTGTACGTGTCTTGCAGGATAAATTGTATCAATTTCTGAAATATTTCATTGAAAATGGGTCTTGTGTTAATCTCATTCCAGTGAAAATAATTTTATAACTAATCTATAATTACGATAACCTAGATAATTCTACCAAAATGATATAGGGATATGAAAAAATATAGTAAATCACACTAAGCCAATACATGCTCAAGGCTCAGTTTGGAGATCTCATAGATGACTAACAATTTTTAGTTGTTCAGTTGAATGCATCCTGAAATAAATTTCTAAGAAGGACCTTGTTTCATCAACACATGTAAATCCCCTCATCAAAACCTAAATGTTTTAAATACCATAGAAATAGAATTATTTGGATGATTTGCAGTGATGAGGACTTGTTTGAATCCATTGAGTCACATTAATTCAATGTTATATTCTATCATATGGAAGGGAAACAACTGCTACTTGGATGTGTTCCATAGTTAACCACCATAAAGAGTTTGTAAATGATCTTAACTGACCCCTTCAAACATCACGCTGTTAATTTTTTTTTGATTCCCCAGAGAGTGGTAAAAGCATAGATAAAAATAACCTCATTCTATCCCAATTGATCCATGAAATCCAAGCCTCATCATCTGAGATAGAAGGGGTCTTGTCATAGAAATAGAATGAGAAAACTCATTCTCTATCAATCACTCCATCCTGTACATATTTTCAAGGAAATCCCACAATTTTTGCTGGGTTAGAGGAAGTCATGTTATCTTTTGAATGTAAATATATTGACTCCCCACCTAAATCGAGAGAGAATACCCTGATAATTTATTCCCCTACTGAACAATAGGAAGAAGATGTAGATAATGAATAAAAAGGGGAGGAGGACCTCATTGATTACCCTGCATCATTTTAATGGGGAATCTCTAGAACTATATATGAACACCGAGAAATAAATATTGATATAGATGAAGACCCGCATCCCACAATAATAATTGCATCCATGTATTCTAAAGAACAAGAGGTATATACTACTTTTCTAATGAAGATTCATGTTTTTTCCTCAAACAACTTAGAAATGTGGGGCCTTAACCCTAAGATGGCCACTCAACAGATGTTCTTAACAGAGGACCATCTGGGCTACAAACATGTAGCCAGAAGGATGCACCTAGAAGATGCTGACAAAATTGAGGCTGAAGTTGAGATGATCATCAGATCGAAATTTATTTGGGAGTTCCAATATTTATAATTAAGGGAATATATTGTCCCTATAAAGAATAATAATGGGGAAATCAAAATCTACATTGATTTAGGAGATCTTAATTGGCATTACCTCAAGGATGATTTACCAGTCCCAATCATATATTTTCATATTAATGTAATATCTAGATATCAGTCCCTTTTCTTCATGTATGGATATTCAATATAAAAAGAAATTGAAATGTCCTGAGAAGGTTAAGAATAAAAAAATTAAGGCCCCCTAGGATTATTTTTCTATTAGGTAATTACCTTTTTTTAATTATTTTGGAAACTTGCACCAATGTTGCATCTATCTCATCCTCAAATTGTTGCTGAGAAAATTCATTGAATTATATTTTTATGACGGTATAGTTAAATATCCACAGTGTGAAGACAACTTAGGGGATTATGAAATTATTTTAAAAAAACCATGATATCATATCCTAAAAATGGGCCCTTAAATTTTAATTTCAATTTTACCTAAGTTAAATTCTTCATCATTGTCATACGTCATCATGGAATCTATGTCAACCCTGAGAGGAAAAAGGTCATACCTATAATGTCCACTCCTAAAAACCATAGACATTTGTTTGGAATTCATGTACACATTTACTACATCTAAAACATTATATCCAACCTTGTTGGAAAATATTCACCCTTCACTGGGTTGATGAAAATGGGGGTCATAAATCAATGGACTGATGACTGTCAGGAAGCATTTGATGGCCACTAGAAATATCTCTTGATCCCACTGGTGTTGATATCACAAGTTGAATGATCGATAATTTTTTTGTATGTGATAACCTTTGAGATATCATTGGGTGCCTTCCTCACTCAAAATAATGAAATTGATAGTGAAAACATCATTTATTATCTCATCTAAACCATAATCTATGTTGAAACTCATTATTCAGATACCTAGAGGAGTTTTCTGGCACTAATCTTTGCAGTCAAGATACTATGGCACAACTTGTAGCATCACGAAATCTATCTGGTATCTCATAGTAACCCACTAAAATATGTTTTTAACTATCCAATTATAACCGGTCATCTTTCATGGTGGGTAACATCCTATATCAATTGGAAATTTGGTTTCTACCACATAACGAAATGAAAGTCCAAGAATTAGACAAATTTTATAGAAGAGAACCCCTAGATAGAAATGAAATCATTGGATACTAAACTACCCAATGAAGAGTTAAAATCTATTCAATAGGTCCCATTTATATTTGAAATTGATTTTTATGGTTCTTCTGAATGCTCTACAGGGAAGAGGACTGAAGACCCCAAGATCAACAATGTGGGGTTGGGAGTCATGCTTATCTCTCCAACAAAGGTAGATTTGGCTTACTCCTTCCTACTTTCATAAGGGTGAACAAAAAATGAATTAGAATATCATTATTTCATTTTTAGGATATGAGCTATCAATTTAGGCATAAGTGAATCTCTTTAGGATAAATGGTGATTCGTAATTGGCCATCAAGTAGGGTAACGAGGATTATACAATCAAAAAGGAATAACTAATCTACCTTATAAAGCATGTTCAGGTACCGATGGGGAAATGGACCATAGAACCTATATTGGATCACATCTGACAGTCACAAAATATCCAAGATGTTGAGTTAGTGAATTCAACAATAGCTCTATTGAATCAAGAATGAGATGAAATAGTCATCAATATTGCACATCGCCGACAGTTCTCACTATTTGTTCAATTAAATATTTAAGAGATTGATGATGTTAGTGTCGTCCCCAAACCACACAACCCTTCCACTAGCTGGATTACACCCATTGTGGAAAACATTAAAAATGGAGAACTATCACTGGAAAATTCTAGGAAAGATAAAATCAGAAGATTAGAAATTAAATTTCTTATATATGACCGAAAAAATTCAGTAATGGGTACTTTATAACAGGTTCCATGATAGGGATCCTCTCTGGTGCATTGATGGAGAAGAAACCACTAATTTCATGAAGTATGCTCACACTAGTTATTTTAGTTCCAACTAGTCAGGAATTATGATTTTGCACCAAATATGAAGGATTGGGTACTACAAGCCCACTGTAAAGTAGAACTACACTAAATTAAACAATAGGTGTCATTCATTCCAGGTTTATGATGACATCATTTACTAAAACTTGTAATTTATAAACACATCCAAATACCCATGTCCATTTTATATTTGTGGAAGGGATTTCATGTGGCCATATACTCCCCCCACAGACAAGAACTTCAAGTACATTATCACCACAACAGAATTCTTCTCAATGTGGTCTATATCTATTTTTCTCAATGAATTCCAGACAAGGAGCATTTTCATCTTTTTGAATGGAAATAAAATCATCATATTTTATGTCCCTCATATAATATTAACAGTCAATGGAAACAATTTATATATTTTTTTGAAATGGAGAAGTTGTATCAGTTGTATGACTTTAGGTCGAACCATTCATCCTGCTACCATGCAGCGGCTAACTGACAGATAGAGGCCTTTAATAAAACCCTATTGAATATATCCTAGAATATGGTTGAAATTTATAAAAACTATAGGCCATATAAGATCATACATTACTTTTGGGATTATCAGACCATAACCTACATTACCACAAAGGAGACCACGTACTCATTAGTATATGAGATAGAGGTTGTCTTTTCCATCGAGGTTCAATTTCCCTCACTTTGTGTTTCTATAAATGATTCATTATCCATTGATGAAAAATCCTATAAATGACTAGATAAATTGTTGTTACTGTATGATAATATATTCCATACCTTGTATAATTTTTATGTCCACCAATACAATATTTCATGAGCCATCAACAAAATATTCACATCTGATCTTTCCATGGGGGAGAGATGGTGTTGGTCATCGTGACTCCAAGGATACTCTAAAAAACCATCCAATATTGGAGCCAAATTGAGAGGTCCTCATTAAATAAAAAAATTACTCAAATGAAGAATATTTATTGGTCTCAATGGATGGGTAGATTTACAAGGCCCCACAAACCTGAGGATCATAAATAATTATTTTGTCTAATCAGATGGACATCGTTCTAATCGCATGACATTAAATTATATGCTACATCATCTCTGCTGCATAAAAATAAACTTCATGGGTGGTTTTTTCATAAGGCCAAAAAATGAATAACATATCATCCCTTTTTATGTGAAATTAAATTATATGACCCAAATGTCCTCATTTTTTGATGATAAACTACATACGACCATAATGTTCATCCATAGAGGACATCTCCCATGTCATTGGTCATCTACCATGTCATATTCAAGAACTTTTTTTTGTCTTCATTCCATCCATTATAGGATACATAGAGATCCATATAATCTCATGTTAGGCCCATCAACAAATTTTACCCCATTTATAAGATGATTTTATTCAGAATTTGGCTTCAAGGAATTATTTTATGTCGATATTTTGTCGCCTTATTTCCAACAAAATCACAGTTCCCATTACTAAAAGACACAATCCCCATGATCACATGACATTAAACTTAATGGTACAACATATCACAAGATGGTAAACTATGTGAAACAAATGTCCTTATAGTATGATGTTAAACTGCAAGGAAATAATCATCTCACCAACGATCCACCTCACAAGAGATAGATCTATGTGGAGGAAATGTGAAATTCCATACCTGTGTATGTGTAAAACCTAAAAATAGAACATGTTCAATGACTATGTATGGATTTATTACTTTCCACACAAGATATATAGTGATTCCTGAGTTTTTTATCATGGGTCCAGCCCCATCATCTACTTATTATGAAGTTGTTTCCATTCGAAATTGTGTATATTTCCTCTGTGTAGTATTTATTGAGAGTTTGTGAGGCAAAGGGTTCATGCCCCTTCTTTCATTCCAGTTCTTCTCTTATTAGCCACACAAGACCCTTTTAGACATTTTCTACCCATGATGGTTAAGGATATGAAATGATAAATTGAAGTACTACCCAGGGAAAAAACATGGATTCCTTGGGAAACAAAGTATGGGAGAAAGAAATGATAAATATCATTAATAAATGATGATAAACTATATCCCTACCCCTTTCTATAAAAATGGCATGCCTTGTGAATGCTATGAGATGCCTCGTATCTCAAAAACAGGGCATTCAGGTCCTCTCCAGAAATAAAAATTCCTCCAAAATTAGATTCCTAACATGTAATGGTGGAGAACTATGTTTGGATTGATTCATTTTTTAAAATAACATGTAGTTATTTCTAGATCTTACATCCTAGTCTAGCCAACCCAAATGTAAAAATTCCCCTTACCTATATACGGGTTAGACCTAGGCCGGGAAATTTTGTTCAAGAATTATGCGTGGGTTGATTTCATCCCTCATTGGATATGTAGTAATGACAATATATCTATTCATAGGCCCATCCAAGATGACACTTCCTTCCATTTTGGGTGACCCATGCCCTTACCCAAAGATGTTAATCTACATGGTTCCTCATGAACTATGTGTGTCTTGATTCTCATTCCAATGGGATACAAAGTGATTCCCAGACCTCATGAACTAGTCCCAACCCTAAAATACACAAACTTCTACCTCCCCTATATACAAAAAATGTATGTGAGGGCCTCCAAAATGGGTCCTCCCCATTATATGTCTTTTTTAGGTAATATACCCTCTCTCAGCACATGAGTCAGTTTTGTGAATGGATGTGTATTTAGAACTATATGTGACTTGATTCCTATTACCACAAGATATGTAGGAATTCAAAAATATCCAATAAAAGGTTTGTAAATAGAAAAAAAAATCGCCCCTCTGCTCATGGACTAGAACTAGAAAGAGAGTTACTATTTAGAACTGCATATGGGTTGATACCTATCCACATAGGATACAATGTGACCCCTAGATCTCAAATCTTGGGTCCAGAAATAATCAGCCAAAATGCAACATCCATGTGCACACCTTCAAAAAGAACCAATACTAGAAATATGTATAACTTCACTCTCATTTTCATAAGATACGTTGCAATGCCTATATTTTTTATCATGGTATAGCCACTAAAAATTCAAAATACACTTATCCTTCATTTTGTTGCCTACATTAGGAGGAGTAAACCTTAGTCACCTATTTTTTCACACAGATCATTGATCACATAGGATTAGGAGTTTCATTATGGGATTCATTTCCTAATCAAGGTGTATCAATTCAAATCAGGTATACCAGGCTCCTGATAGAAAGACCATAAAATGGAACACCACATGTCCTCATCGCATGACATTATATTTCAGGGTACCTCAAGAACTATGTGTGACTTGAATTTTATTCTAATGATATATATATTGATTATTAGGCCTCATGTACTAGTATCATACTTGGGGTAAATAAAAAAATAATATTCCCCACCTCGGGCATACAGAAAAAGATATTTGAAGGATATAAAAAATTTGGGTACCTCGTTCAGGTATCCATCAAGGAAATAGACACATTAAACTCATATATATGATTCAGGTGTTTGTAAAAAATTTCAGTCTATGGAAAATAGTTTTCTAAATGATTCTTACATACCCAAACACATTACTTCAACTCATCATACTCTATATGTAGCACCCCAAACACTTCATGGTATGTTTTTCTTAAATATATTCGAGCTATAGCCTATCATTCATGAATCACTGAGCCTATACGGAACAAAACATAGCTGTTAAACTTAAATTTTCCAACTCTACTATTTGAATTTTGAAAATTTGACATACACGGTTGGGTTCTAGATGATATTTATTGTCTGATAAGATTAACATAATTTTCAGTGAATAGTAACCTACCCTTATGAATAGTAACCACCCTTATGAATAGTAACATACCCTTATGAATAGTAATATGTCTCTAATGAATGGTATCTATACTATTGAGTGTGTACATGAATTTAGGCACATTAAAAATGAAGATGAAAAATTTCGGTGTTTATATTTTTTGATTAAATAATGATTTTAATTAAATATTTAATTAATCATAATTAGAAAATTATTTTTGAAAAATGGACTTCATATTTTCATTCTACTCATCAAAAAATGGTTAGGGAGAATTTTAGGGATTTTTCTGAAATACATGAATTTTTGATGAATAACAAAATCTGATAATTCACAATAAATGCTAAATAATGGATTAATTGAGTCATTGATGATGATCTGCTAATGTAAGCCCAAATGGTTCTAATTCACATGCATATACTACTATTCTTGGTCATGTAATACTAACTATTGGTTTTCTTGAGATGAAATAATAAACTAATTAATTTTATATTAAGAAAAATCTTCTCCCCTCCACTATATAATGCACCCCTCACCCCCTCTTCCTCTCACACCACTCAAGTCTTGTGCCTTGCCAATATTCAGCCCAAGTGTCTCCCCTAGATCCTCCCCCACGTCCATAAGCACCTATCCTCTTAAAAATAATAAAAACACTTCCCTTAATAGATTTTAAAAGGAGGAAGTCTCAATAGGTAAATTCCTCTTTCCAATTCCTTCAATTCTTTTAAGTGCTTTTCTTTTTGTTGAATTTCTCACCATAATAGTATTATAAATCCAGTAACATACATGTAATGGAATAATTTCATGCTAATGTTATATTTCATTACATTCTATCCTTTCCCCACCATTTATTTGAATGAAATGAAAGCACCGTTTGAGATGTGCTAATTTAGCGCATTCAAGGACAACAGTTTATCAATTTCTATTATAATCATTAGTTCTGTTCATGAAAACATTATTGTTATGGTTGAACCAGATTATTATATATTTAATATATCCTATTTTATTTCTGTAATACTTTTTGTAAAAATGGTATTATGTAATAAAGTAAAACATGTTCATTGTATTCAGACCCACCATTTAGGCAAAATGGTTGATACTAAGGTTATATATATAATAATTTGAATTCACTCTAAGTAACCAAACTTTTGGAGTTGGTGGTCTAGAACTATCTAATTTTTACTTTATTCATTAATAAAAGCCTTATCACATCTTGACTGTTCTTCTGCGTGACAATGCATGTGATAATGTCCTAAGGACAGCTGTTGCATTAATGGGTCATAGCGGATCCCTGCTATGATGAGAAACCAGAAGTTCCATAACACTTTTCTTGACAATATGTTCTATGGCCGGATGATATTATTTGAGGGACACAAATAATACAGGTTATTAGGGGTGAGAACTCATAAAACTTTGAGTCACCTTCTCATGGTATGCGCCCTTGGTAATATCTAGGAGGATATTTTGAGAACAAGACCCGCCGGTAGGAAATCTACATTTCATAGTGTCATTGGATATTCCTATCTGCGGATGTGTGTATTGGTCCTTAGAAAGTAATATTATTAGTAATGGGTATTAAAACTCACGTACTTAGATTTATTGACAAAAACTGTGACGACACACTGTTCACAGCGAGGTAGGATACGTTGGGTGTGTCACGAGTAATACTGCATTAATAGATAATACGAGAAATTATTTTTCCCTTCTGTTCCATAATGGAAGTAGATATCTCAGGCCCTTTGATGGAATTTATATAGCATAAATAAATCCATGGCCATGGTAAGGTATGGGCGAGTTCAATTTCGGGAAGTCAAAGAAAGAATAATCGAGCACATGGGTTGATGGCACTAGCATGCAACCAGCTTGATTGGAGATATCGAGACAAAGGGATTATATTACACGGTAAGCGTTCGTAGGAGGTGACATGTCATTGCGGTGTTAACTTCCTTCTCTATGGGTGCCTTGGCATGTTTCTAGATGCTAACCTTGGACTTTAGGCAGGCTCCGCCTAATGCCACTGAGAAACAGGACTAGAGGGTCACACACTAAGTGTGTCCAACACATTTCATGATCCATTTTGTTGTGAACAACGGATTTGGAAATACTATCAAACCTAGAGAGAATTCCCTTTCCACTAAGAACGCCCTCTAGTTATGAGAGCGATATCCTCCACCGGATCAAGGTGGTTGAAGGTGGACATCGCAAGCGAAGGCTCCTCCATGCTAGCACTCGGAGATCCCTTCGGAGACGTCTAGAGATACGTGGCACACATGTGGATCACCGCTAGAGGAATCCTACACTTGGATTCTACGACGCAATGATGGTTCACCGGATCATGAATGGATACATCAACGAAGAAATAATTCCACCAAGGTATTCTTGTGAATTAATTAAATTAATTATAACCAACATATGATGATCCTATCTCTATGGTTCGGAGATTCCCTCTTATGTTTTTTGTTCTTCGTTCTATTCCAAAGATTTGTTGTTTTAAATCATGACAGATCTCGGATTGAAAGTTTCTTAACATTAAAATTAAAGTTTGGAAATCCCACCAACGCATTTCTGCTGTGCCCGGAACCTACAAGTGGTATCAGATGGGTCATATCGTTGATTATAATTATTTAGTTTTTCGTTGATGATTTAATCATTTAATAATTTAGTTATTTCAATTCAAGATTAATCATTCTGGAAATCTGAATATCGAGATCCGTTCCTCCTCCCCCGTTTCTCATTCACCTCACAGAAATGAGTTTTTCATTTAATTTTGATTAAAATAAAATAGAAGAACTCATCCGGAGGAGCCAAACGTTTTTGGTCGTACAACACCAGAATACACGACATGTATTCGAAAGTACACGCCGTGTAGTCTAGGTTCAATGCATTGACTGATCCACAAAATCAGGCCGTGTATTGGATTCTTTCTAAGAATTAATGATGTTGTGTGTTGACCAAAAACAGGTGGCACACGGTTTCCAGAATACACTCCATATGGTCCAATGAACACGACGTTTAGTCCCTTCGGGTTAGAGATGGGCTATGTACCCCGTACACGGCTTTCCCGGCTAGAAACCGTGTAACGCGGAAACTACACGACATGTGTCCCACTGTACATGCCATGTACTCCAAAAATTTCTGAATTACATTAACATGCCATGTCCCTGGGCATGTACTTCGGATGGACGGTGAAGAAAAAGTACACACTGTGTAGTCGGAACTACACGCCGTGTACCCACCCAAATTACGTAGATTTAGTAAAATTTATTATTATATTATACAAACCCTTGAGACATGTACCATGGGCAGGCGTAAAGCTGAGTCACAACACATGATAAGTGTTATATATATATATATGTGTATAATTTAACATCTGTGTAATAAATGGGAATTCACCGGGTTGCCTCCAATGTACAAGTTACATACAAGGATAATTTTATATGAATTTATTTGTTTAAAATTATGATGGATGAGAATCTCAAGGATGTTCCGAAAAGGGTTTAAGATAAAAGGGTTGATTAATTAAAGATAATTAATTAATTCGAGCGTGATTTATCTTAAACAAGAACGATTTAAGATTGAATTCTAGTTTTATTTATGCGTAAATATCATTGCATGTATAGATGATCATGAGATAGACCGAGTCCTTTGTATGTGAATGGTTTCTTTTAGTTTATTTATTTAAATTAAAGTTGTTGGCCTGCGAGCCATCTCCTCATTAAAATGTACGGTCTACGCACCCAAGGATTATTTTTTGTAAAACCCCTTTTTACCCCTCACCTGCATGTGAGATAAATGCATATTTAACGGTTGGAGCTCCCAAGCTTGTGGAGGCGGCTCAATTCAAGAGCCACGACAAAACCAATCCCATGAGATACAAAGGTGGATAGGTGGAAAGATGTAAACATGAACTCGAAAGGTTCAAGGTGTTTCTCCCCTAGGTCTTGGGCTAGTTTATCAACCGCTAGATAAAATTACCAATAGAAAAATCTCATGATCATACCTTTTAATTTATTTATTGTCAGTTGCATGGTTTATTTATTGTGGGTGTGTTGTCACGATCACACATTTAATGAATTAAACGAGAATGCAAGATAGAACTAAAATAAAACCGGCTTATATGTAAATATTATCTTAGACATGGTTAATCACTTAAGTTTATCCCACTTAATATTAACATGCATGTAATCAAAGATAATAAATTGGAAATTTACATATAAGGATAAAATCCCTCAAAAGAAATATTAAGTCGGTATAGCCTTCCATAATCTTGGTTAGAATCGAACCATAGTTCAAAGTTTTTGTCCAACCCCAGTTGGGGTGATTTCAATTATCGGGGAATTATAATTCATGGTTTTTTGTTGACTTGACTTGGTTCGCATCAAGGGTTCACAACCACTGCAGGACTTGGTGTGACCAAGAGGCAAAGGTAGGGGAAATCCAAAATAAAATGATTTCCGGATTGGGGAGTCCACTCAGAAGATCAAGGAGATGTGAGTTAATGAAGTTGTCATTTGGAATGCCTACCTAAAACCCTTCATGTTTCTTGACCAACCCTGGTTGGGGTAATGCGAAGGGAAATGTGAATCCTTTCCAATACAATATTCAAGCAACAGAATATTCCGAAATCAATGGTGAGGGCTATTGGATTTCGATAAAATAGTGGGAGACTAATAAGTATTAATTTATTTATTTGTATTATTTTTGTAATAAATTACTAAACCTTCTCTCATCTTAAATTTGTAGAAACAACAAGAAAATGACTTCAAACATAACATTTCTCACCATACTCGAAAAGGAAAACCTTCTCACCGGCACCAATTTCCATGAGTGGAAAAGGCATTTACGCGTAGTCCTTCACCACGAAAGGAAATTGTATGTGCTGGAAGATCCTATTCCATTTGTTCCTGGGAAAGAGGCTAGTTATGAGGAATTATCTCTCTACACAAAACACATGGATGATGCCACAGATGTCTAGTGTTTTATGCTATCGGCCATGTTTAATGAGCTCTTGAAGCAACATAAAAACATGGACGCGTATAGCATGATGTCTCACCTTAAGTATCTCTACCAAGAGAAGGCGAGGCAAGAGAGGTATGAGATCTCTGATGCTCTGTTTACAACTATTCTTAGAGAGTCTGTGCCAACTGGGCCTCATGTAGTCATGCTTATTGGATACATTGAACGCCTGGACATCTTAGGGATTAAATTCTCGGATGAGTTGCGTACAGATCTCATCTAATCATCACTGCCGAAGACCTTCACTAGCTTCATTGTCAACTATAACATGGGTGGAAATGAAAAGAGTCTATCAGAGCTTCTGACCTTGATTTTCCAGGTAGATAAGTACATGGGGCATGACAAACCCGCGGTCCTTATGGTGAATAAGAAAAGGAATGACAAGGCAAAGAGGCCAAAAACTTATAAACGGTCTGAAGCCCCCAAGAATAATCCCTCCAAGAAGGGGATGATCTAGAGGCAGGGCAAGGAATGGGAGGTGGTGTGTTTTTCATGTGGAAAGCAGGACCACTGGAAGAGGAACTGCACCAAGAAGCGTGGGGACGCTAAAGGTGCATTCATTATCGAGTGCAATATTTCTATTTCTAGACATTGGGTATTAGATACAGCTTGTGGGGATCACATCTATATTAAAATATAGGAACCAATTATATTTAGAAAGATCTCCAGAGGATAGGTGGATCTTCGAGCTTCTAATGGCGCATGGCTGGCTGCGTTGGCTATTGGCGACTACCACCTCTCATTGCCAACTGGCATGATTTTGGTTTTACAAAATTATTATTTTGTGCCTAGTTTTACCAATAAAATAATTTCTATATCTTGTTTTGATATGGATGGATTTTTTTTCACATTTGGAAATAAGGGTTTTCTCTTTTATAAGAACAACGTATGGTATGGTATGGCACATTTGAATAATGGTTTGTATGTATTAAATTACAAAAACCAAGTGTTGGAAATCGATAACGAAACAGATTCACATGACTCATACATCACCCCGTTATGGAATCACTGCCTTGGTCATGGGAATGAGAAGCGCTTGACAAAGCTCTTCAAAGATGTCTATTTAGACTCTATTGTGCTAAAACCACTTGATAGATGTCGTGCTTGTTTACAAGGAAAAATGAACAAGCCGCCTTTTGGTGGACAGTGTGAAAGGGCCACAGAGCTTCTAGGATTGGTACACACGGATGTATGTGGACCATTTCTAATAGAATCTAGAGGTGGATATTCTTACTTCATTACTTTTACTGATGATTTGTGTAGATACAGATTTTTCTACTTAATCAGGTATAAGTTAGATGCCTTAGAGAAATTTATGGAATTCAAGAATGAAGTAGAGAATCAGCTTGGTAAAAAGATAAAGAATCTTTGATCGGATCGAGGTGGAGAATATCTGAACCAAGAGTTCATCGATCTTCTACAGGAGTCTGGGATTCTATCCCAGATCACTCATCCTTATACACCATAGTGGAATGGTGTTAGTGAAAAGAGGAACCACACCTTTTTAGACATGGTGAGGTCGATGATGAGTCATGTGGATCGTCCATTATCCTTTTGGGGATATTCATTACAAACCACATCATACACATTGAATCGAGTACCAACTAAGGCGGAAAATGGAATTCCATCCTAGTTATGGAATGGAAGGAAACCCACTTTGTCGCACACACATGTATGGGGATGCGAGACATTTGTTAAGGCCTTCTCAGGCAACAAACTAGCACCTCGGGGCACGAAGTGTATCTTTATAGGATATCCTAAGGAAATGAAAGGATATTACCTGTATAACCCTCAAGACAAGAAAGTGACTGTCGCCAGACAAGCTGTCATTCTTGAGAGGGACCACATCCTCAAGAAGTATAGTGGGAGAAATATTGACCTCAACAAAGTTGATACTCAGGATACACAAGAGTTGGTACAGGAACAAGTTCCACAGGACCCCATGGAAGAGGATCCAGAAACACAAGTACTGCATAGGAGCTCAAGAGAGGTAAGGGAACTAGAGAGATTTTGTTTCCTAGTCACCAAGGATGGTGAATCATTATTGTTGGACAATGATGAACCTCTCTCCTACAAGGAAGCAATAGAAAGTTCAGAACCTGCAACATGGCTAGAAGATATGAATTCTGAGATGGATTCTATGTATCAGAACCACATTTGGGTTCTTATCGATGAGCCAGTTGATGTAAAGCATGTTGGATACAAATGGGTATTCAAGAGAAAGATGGACATGGAAGGTCATGTTAGCACCTATAAGGCAAGGGTAGTGGTTAAATGATTCAAATAGCATCAAGGAATTGACTATGATGAAACCTTCCCTCCAGTTTCCATGTTTAAATCCATAAGAATCATACGTTCCAAAACATCTTACCATGACTAAGAGATTTGGAAGATGGATGTCAAACCAACATTCCTTAATGGGAACCATCAGGAAGATTTCTATATGACACAACCGGAAGGGTTTGTGACACTAGGTGATGCCAAATGGGTTTGCAAGTTGCAGAAATCCATTTATGGATTGTAGCAAGCATCCGGGTCATGGAACATTCGATTTGATGAAGCCGTAAAGGAATTTGGTTTCATTAAGTACGAATGAGAGCCATGTGTTTATAGGCAGTTTAATGGGAATGCGGTCATTATCCTAGTAGTATATGTTGATGACATATTTCTTATTGGAAACGACGTACCAGCCATACATTTAGTTAAGGACTAGTTGAACAAGTGCTTCTCCATGAAAGACTTAGGTGAAGCAGCCTACATTCTAGGGATCAAGATCATTCGTGATATATCCAAGAGGCTCCTTGGACTAAGCCAAGGTACATAAATTGACCAGATACTAATGAGATTTTGTATGGAACAATCGAATAGGGGATTGGTTCGATTGTCACATGGCTTACATCTTTCTAAGAAAATGTGTCCTCAGACACAACAAGAGAAATATAGAATGAGTAAGATACCATATGCTTCGGCTATAGGATCCATCATGTATGCCATGTTATGTACCAGGCTAGATATTTCCTATTCACTGAGCATGGTAGGCAGATATCAAGCAGATCTAGGAGAACAACATTGGACTACTGTTAAGACTATCCTTAAGTATCTGAGAAGAACTAAGGATATGTTCCTGGTGTATGGAGGAGACGAGGAGCTTGTCATCAGAGGGTATGATGATGCTAGTTTTCAAACATATCAGAATGATCTAAAGTCACAATTTGGATATGTTTCCTGTCTCAATGGAGGAGCTGTGAGCTGGAAGAGTTCAAAGAAGCCAGTTGTTGCCGATTCTACAATGGAGTCTGAGTATACAGCAGCTTCTAATGCAGCCAAGGAAGCCTTCTGGATTCGGATCTTTGTCTAGGAGCATGTTGTGGTGCCTAGCAGTAAAGATCTCATTACATTGTATTGTGATAATACTGCAGTGGTGGCTCTTTCAAAAGAACCAAGGTCACATTAACGGACTAAGCACATACTCCGGAAGTATCACCTCTTGAGGGATTTCTATCAAAGGGGTGAAGCTGCAGCGAGCAGAGTGTCCATGGAAGAAAACATGGCAGACCCCATGACTAAAGGCCTATCTCAGCAGAAGCATGAATATCATTTGATAGATAGCGGGTTAAAGGTTGTTAGCAGTTGGCTCTAGTCCAAGTGGGAGTCTGTTGGAGTTTGTGGTCTAGAACCAACTACTTTGTACATTATTCATTAATAAAAGCCTTATCACATCTTGATTGTCCTTCTGGGTGACAATGCATGTGATAATGTCCTAAGGACAGTTGTTGCATTAATGGGTCATAGCGGATCCATGCTATGATGAGAACCCGGAAGTTCCATAGCATTGTTCTTGACTATATATTCTATGGCTGGATGATATTATTTTAGGGACACAAATAATATAGGTCATTAGGGTTGAGGACTCCTAAAACTTTGAGGCACCATCTCATGGTGTGCGCCCTTGGTAATATCCATGAGGATATTACGAGAACAAGACCTGCTAGTAGGAAATCCACATTTCATAGTGTCATTGGATGTTCCTATTTGAGGACGTGTGTATTGGTCCTTAGACTTTAAGATTACTATTAATGGGTATTAAAACATGCGCACTTAGATGTATTGACGAAAACTGTGACGACACACTGTTCGCAGCGAGGAAGGATACGTTGGGTGCATCAAGAGTAATACTGCATTAATAGATAATGTGAGAAATGATTTGTCCCCTCTGTTCCATAATGGAAGTAGATATCTCAGACCCTTTGATAGAATTGATATAGCTTAAATAAATCCATGGCCATTGTAAGGTATGGTCGGGTTCAATTTTGGGAAGTCAAAGAAAGAATAATCGAGCACATGGGTTGATGGCACTAGCATGAAACCAGCTTGATTGGAGATATCAAGAAAAAGAGATTATATTACACAGTAAGCGTTCGTAGGAGGTGACACGTCATTGCAGCGTTAACTTATTTCTGTATGGGTGCCTTGGCGTGTTGCTAGACGCTAACCTTGGACTTTAGGTAGGCTCCGCCTAATGCCACTGAGAAAGAGGCCTAGAGGGTCACACACTAAATGTGTCCATGTATCTCAGTTAAATATTAATTTAACAAGTTAAATAAATATTATTCTTGACTATGGTTTAATAATTAATTAAGGATGCCTGATCACATTTATTTCGACACTAGTTATTCGAGAGAACATATTGTTGGAGAAATAATATATTTATTAGTGAGTAATGCAGTTACATTTATTTAAGAGATAAATAGCCATTAATCAAGGTCTAATAAATATGGTGGAGAAAAATGGGAAAATAAAAGTACACGCCGTGTAGTTTTATGGAAAACAAGTACACGTCGTGTATTAATTATTACACGTTGTGTAGTTTTCTAGCTGGATTTTGAGGATATAATATTGTTTTATTAAATGCTATTAATTATAATCAGCGTGGTCACATGTCAAGGAATTAATAATTCTACATGGGGTTTCAATAAGAGTTAATGAAATAAATAAAACGAGTAAAGAGTTTATTTATTGTCATAACTCTATTAACCTCAAACATGATTATAAATATCCTCACAACCCAACACTTTTCTTAAGCCATTTTGTTGTGCACAATGGATTTGGAAATACTCTCAAGCCTAGAGAGAATTCCCTTTCCACCAAGAACTCCCTCAAGTTATGAGAGAGAGATCCTCCACAAGATCAAGGCGGTTGAAGGCGAACATCGCAAGTGAAGGCTCCTCCGCGCTAGCACCCGAAGATCCCTTCGGCGACGTCCAGAGATACGTGGCACACGTGTGGATCACCACTAGAGAAATCCTACACTTGGATTCTATGATGCAACGTCGGATCACCAGATCATGACTAGAGACATCAATGAAGAAAGAATTCCACCAATGTAATTATTGTGAATTAATTAAATTAATTATAACCAATATATGATGATCCTATCTATATGGTTCCGAGATTCCCTCTTAAGTTTTTTATTCTTTGTTCTATTCCGAAGATTCAGCGTTTTAAATTGTGATGGATCTCAGATTGAAAATTTCTTAACGTTAAAATTAATGTTGGGAAATCCCACCAATGCGCTTCCGCTGCTCCCAGAACCTACAAGATAAAACATGTCCATTGTAATCAAACCCACCATTTAGATAAAATGGTTGTTACTAAGGTTATATATATAATAATTTGAATTCAATCTAAGTAATCAAACTACATTTAAAAAAATGTAATATTATGGAAGTTCACTAATAGAATATAACTTTATTTCTTGACAACCACATCTATCTTATATATTTATCCAAACATGAATATAAATGAACCGATAATTTAAAACCAAGTAATCAAACGAGCCTAAACAATGAAATTGAACCTTATAACCAATAAAAAATCACTAGAATGAACAATAAAGGATTATAATAAATCATTTACATATAAAATAGGTTCTGGAATTATGAATTAATAAGCCTAAATATTTTATTCAGGACTTTAATAACAATTCAAGAACACCTTCAAGCATAAGGTAAGGGATCCTCTATCTCACTTTTGTTCAAGAATCTTCCCTATGTTGTGATCTTTTATTTTTAATTACTAATGATGGAGTATGTTTTCTCACCTTCCCCATACTTATAATGTGAAATATAAATAACAAAATACCCCTTTACCTCTCATTAAACCCTCATAATAACACTTTTTACCATGCCAAAATGTTTGTAAGGGGTTTCACAGCTCACTTTCATTTCTGTGAGAAATTCATTGTTCACCTCTTATTTCCCATATATAGTAGAGGTGTATTGTCATTTGATAAATATTATCCTGATTATATTTATATTAATGGTATTATTTGATTAATTTTTGTGGTTATTAACTTTTGGTTATACGACTCAATTGATTACAACATGGTAATGAGCATTGTCTCAATTTTCAGTTCGTTGTGACTTTCATTGTATTATGCACCAACTCTTTTTATGTAGTATACATACTGCCCAATGGAGATCACATTTCAATTGAAATTATATTCCATTTAAATTTCTATACTCTCATAACATGGATATGAATATTTTCTAAGACATATACCACTTTACATAGGGTAGTTATTGTGAATGTTGATTTGACTGTGGAAATGTTTATGAATCTGTATCCTATATTCTATACGGATAATGTAAATAAATATTTCTCTTATATTGAATGTATTTATTATGAATTTTTTGGTTGTAGAGGAGGGTGGGGCCCACTATAACCCCTCGATTCATCGGTAGGTCTCTTGAGACAAATCAGATGGTGAAAAACCCTTCGTGTTTGTTTCCAAAAATCAAATGGGTTTCCACCCATAGAATTATACCATTTTTACAGTATTATGGTTTCATGTTCCAGATACTTGACATACAATTAATAAGCATTCTCTTTTTTCATTATCAGTTGTTATTATTATTCATGAGGTTTTCTTTATGACATAATCTATGGATGAAGTTTTATTCTTAGTTTATTATTGGAATTTGTTATTTATTTATTCACTATGCGATATTGATTATGTTAGATTGATTGTTTCACTTATTATTCCACTCATGCTTATTCTATTTTTAAACCTTACTGGGCATTTGATCTCACCCTATTCATTGTTTACCTTCAAAAGGTGATTATGAGAAGGTCATTTATTGAGTTCATGTTGTTTCAGTTTTTAGTTTTTTTATGTATTGTATCTTGCAACCTTTTTCAATGCAATTTTTGTAAATCTATATATCTGGTTTCTTCTGGAGTACTAAACTAATCATTACTTCGGGATTTTAATTCCTTCTAACCGTGACAATATCACAAGTAATTCACCGGCTCCAGCCTAGAGGGGTCATGGTGTTATATTTGGTATTAGAGGAAGTTCAGTAGAAAACTTGGAAACTGGATTAGGAAATGTATAGTATGGAATAAATCCCTAAGGTAGTATTTGAGGATAAATGCACAAGATTTTATGGGTATTTTGATAAGGAAATGATTATGTGGATATTTTAAGGAATACGTCCCTGTTTGGATATGAGCAGGTAGAGGCGGCTCTCGCACATATGTATCTAGGGGTAAAACCCGAAAACACCGCTTCGAGCTAGACTTGAACGGGAAATGGTGCACGACAATGGGCCTTGATGCACTCTTGGTTATGAAACTTTTGAGGGATATGCTTAGGATAATTCACATTTTCATTACAAGACATTGTGAAGGAGTTTAATGTAAATTTTTCCTAAGAGAAACCATATTTATAAGATTAGATATGCAATGAATTTCAATCTATTTTGAGTGATTTTCTATTTGAGATTCATAAAATAATCTAGTGTATCCCATTATTTAGAAATGGTGTCTAACCGAAGAAGTGGAATAAATACTCGTGGGAATGGTAGGGATCTCCATACTGATAAAGTCAACACAGTCAATGTTGGAAGATATTAGATCATGACCATATTGGGACAACTTATTCAGGATGTAACGAATAACCATTCCACACCAGTGTTGGATCCCTTCATGCAGCAGAAGCCCCCATCTTTCAGCGGGACTACTAGCCCAGTGGTTGCTGAGAAATGGATCATGCCCTTGAAAAGATATTCATGGAATTAAGATGAAATGGAAATGAAAAGGTAGTATTGGAATTATATTGTCTCAAGGGAGAGTATAATAAATGGTGGTCCTTGATTCAAAATACCACGGAGGAAGAAGAAATAGAAGATATGGAATGGATGACTTTTAACGAAATATTATTCCAAAAATATTTCCCTCGTGAGAAATGAACTGAAATGAAGAGGAAATTCCTTAGGTTAAAACAAAGGGAATAAGACATTGTTGCAGAGTATGAGGCTACTTTCACAAGTCAAGATAGGTATGCTGTAGATTACGTACGTGACTCGGTAGACAAGATTGATCATTTTTTAAAGGTCTTAAGACAAGTTTTCAAAGGGCACTGAATTATCAATCATTTTCATCATATGATGAAATTGTATCAACTGCCATCAAAACAGAGAGGGAATTTTCTACATCAAATCTTTTCAAACGAAACCAAGATAAGGAGCAGTACTCTAATAAAAAAGGAAATGAAGAAGCACCAATGAAGAGAAAGGGAACAAAGCTATTCCCATTATGTGATAAATTTGGAATGAATCATATCGTGAAATGCTTAGAAGGCATGAAAGTCTGCTATAAATATGGAGAAAAGGGTCATCGATCTGATGAATGCAAAGGGAAGAAACAATTCAATGATATTCAATGTTATAATTGCATAGAGATGGGACACTATGTAGATGAGTGTCCTAAGTGACAAGGAAACATGCCTCAGAAAAATCCAAGAGAACAATGGAGAGCCTAAGCAATTAAAACTATAGAGGTTGAAGTTCCTAATGACGTGGTGGCAGGTACTTTAATTGTTTCCTCAAACTTATTGAACACTTTATTTGATTCTAGAACATTGCATTCATTTATATCTTCCCAGTTTGCTAATAAAATTAGATATGTCCAATTTTATTTAATAAAGGAGTTTTCAGTAAAAAATCCCAGGAGATGTATCATTACAACAAAGGCATATTGACTAGTCCCCCTCCAGACACCAAAATGTGATTTAGTTTCAACCTTATCATCATACCAATGAATGAATTTGATATAATTCTCGGTATGGATTGGTTTTCAAATCATGATGTGAATATTTATTATAAGAAGAAGGAAGTTACAATTTTTGAAAACGGTGTAGAATCCCTTGTCTTTTGGGCAGAAACGTCACCACCTAATTCTTATCTAGAACCACCACCAGTAGCTCTACTAAATGAAAAAATTTTAGAGGAAGATATACCAACATATATGGGCGAGGAAAGAAATATTCAAATTGAATATGTGCACATAGTGCAAGTGTACATTGCTGTATTTTAAGAGGATTTACCTGGACATCCTCCAGAGTGGGAAGTTGAATTCTCTATTGATTAAAATCATGATTCAAGACCTATATCAAAGACTACCAATATAATGGTCATTGTGTAATTTTTAGAGCTAAAGAAAATACTAGAGGATTTGAGTGAAAAAATATTTATTCAACTTAGTGTTTCTTCATGGGGAGCCCATGTCCTCTTTGTACAGAAGAAAGATGGATCCCTGAGGATTTTCACTGATTACAGGGAAATCAATGTTATTAAAATAAAGAATAAGTATACTCTACCCTAGATTAGTGATTTATTTGATCAACTTCATAGAGATCAATACTTTTCAAAGATTGACCTTCGGTCTGGATATCATCAGTTGCGTGTAAAGAAGGAAGATATTCCTAAGACAGCATTTCAGACCAGGTATGGGCATTACGAGTTTATAGTAATTCCTTTTGGACTAAAAAATGAACCCTCTAATTTCATGGATTTAATTAATAGTGTTTTTAAGGAATATCATGATAATTTTGTAGTGGTATTCATCGATGATATCCTTGTATACTAAAAAATCTATGAAGAACATGAGAATCACTTGTGGGTTATTCTGAGAACTCTTCGAAGAAATAAATTATATGGGATATTTAGAAAGTATGAATTATGGATTCAATAAGTTTCTTTTCTAGGCCTTATTGTCTCTAAGGATGGAATCCTAGTTGTTCTTGCGAAGACAATGGAAATCCAAGATTGGCCCATGCCAACAAACATAATTGAGGTATGCAGTCTTATTGGCTCATAGGGTTACTATCAGAATTTTGTTATGAATTTTGCCTGAAGGGATAACCCTCTAACCAATCTCACAAATAAAGGATTTATGTTTGTGTGGAAAAAATAATTTACAGAATTTTTCGAAGAATTGAAAAGAAGATTTTTCAATGTTCCAATTTTGACTCTTCCATCGGGAAGTGAGGGATTTGTAATATACAACGATACATCAAAGAATGGACTGGGTTGTGTCCTTATGAAAAAATGATAATGTTATTTCTTATGAATCAAGATAGTTAAAGACACATGAGGAAATTATCCAACTCATGATCTTGAGTTATCAACTGTAATCATTGCACTGAAAATATGGAGTCATTATATCTATGGAGAGAGATGTGATATTTAAATGGACCACAAGAGTTTGAAATACATTTTTACACAAAAATAACTCAACATGAGGCCTAGAAGATGGCTTGAGTTACTCAAATATTATGATTGTTCAATACACTACCACCCAGGAAAGGCAAATCAGGAGGCAGATGCATTAAGCAAGAAATATCATGGCCTTCTGACTCAAATGGAGATTGAAAGAGATCATATAGTCATGGATCTACTAATTATGGATATGGGAATCGTTAATGAAGGGGAAACATCACTCAATCAAATTATTGATAAACCATCTTTATTAGAAAAAATAAAATGCTCTCAATCTGATGATGAGAATCTGCACAAGAAAATTAATGCAGTTAATGATGGGAGACTGGCTGACTTCGTGAATGAAGAATGAGTTCTGAAATTTTGGAAGAGGTTATGCATTCCATCGGTACCTGAGCTAAAAAAGGAACTATTATAAGAGTCTCATCGTTCAAATTTCTCTATACACCCAGGTAACACCAAGATGTTTAGAGATCTGAAGGAATAATTCTAGTGGGATAATATAATGTTAGAAATTGCTAACTATGTGTCAATATGTCTAGTTTGTCAATAAGTGAAGGATGGGAGACAACACCCCAAAGGAGTGATGAAACCTCTACCTATTACAATGTGGAAGTGGGATAACATTATGATGGATTTTTTCACCGGACTACCAAGGACACCTAGAAGGAATGATGCAGTAAGGGTAATTTTTGATCGGATCAAAAAATCATCACAATTTCTACCTATAAGAGATGATTTTCCACTTGAGCGCTTGGAAAGACATTATATTAATGATGTTTTAAGACTTTATGGTGCACCTCTATCGATTGTGTCCAATCTAGATCCCTTTTTTACATCAAAATTCTGGAAAAGTCTCCAGAAAGCTTTGAATACAGAGCTTCGTATGAGTACTGCTTATCAACCACAAACCGATGGATAGTCTGAAAAGACTATTCAAATAATAGAAGACATGTTGATGTCATGCCCTCTTGACTTTCAAGGTATGTGGGATCAAAACATTGTTTTAGTGGAAATTTCCTACAACAAAAGTTTGCATTCTAGTATTAAAATGGCTCCATATGAAGAATTATATGGAAGGAGATGACAAACTCCAACTTCTCGGGACGAAGATGGTGAGAGGAAACTTATAGGCCCAGAAAATATTGAGGAGACCATGGAAAAGGAGAATAAAATACAAGCCCATGTTAAAGTATCCCAAATTGGGAAGAAGAGTTATGCTAACAACCAGAGAAAGGATTTGGAATTCCAAGTGAGAGATCTTGTATTTCTGAAAGTATCTCCAAGGAAGGGTGTCTTAGGTTTGGTAAGAAATAGAAATTGAGCCCTAGGTACATCGGACCATTTGAAATTCTGGAAAGAATCAGAGTTGTAGCTTACCATCTAGTGATGCCGCCAAATCTCTCTAGAGTTCATGATGTGTTCCACATGTCATTGTATAAGAAATACATGCTAGACCCAACACATGTACTCACATATGACGAAATGGAACTAGAACCTGATTTATCATACTGTGAAAAGCCTATCGGGATTCTTGACACAAGGGAGTAGGTATTAAGAAATCAGACAACACGTCTAGTAAAGGTTATTTGGAGGAACTGGGATATAGAGGAAGCAACATGGGAACCAGAGGATTTCATGAAAAAGAACCACCCACATCTTTTTGGTGGGCTTCATACATAAAATTTCGAGGATGAAATTTCTGAAGGAGGGAATAATATAGCACCCAAAACACTTCATGGTATGTTTCTATTAAATACATTCTAGTTATAGCCGACATTTTATGAATCACTGAGCCTATATGGAACAAAACATAGTAATTAAACTAAAACTTTCCAACTATGTGATTTGAATTTTAAAAATCTAACATACATGGTTGTTTTCAAGATGATATTTAGAGTCTCATATGATTCACATAATTTGCAGTGAATAGTAACATACCCTTATGAATAGTAACATACCCTTATGAATAGTAACATTCCCTTATGAATAGTAATATTACTCTTATGAATGGTTTCTATACCATAGAGTGTGTAAATGAATTTAGCCACCTTAAAAATGAAGATGAAAATTTCAGGTGTTTATATTTTTCGATTAAATAATGATTTTAATTAAATATTTAATTAATCATAATTATAAAATTATTTTTGAAAAAATGGACATCATTTTTGGATTCTACACGTTGAAAAATGGTTAGGGTGAATTTTTGGGATTTTTCTGAAATACTTGAATTTTTTGATGAATTATAAAATTCGATAATTCACAATAAATTATAAATAATGGATTAATTGAGTCGTTGATGATGATATTATGATGTAAGCCCAATTTTTTCGAATTCACATGCATATATTACTATTATTGGTCATTGAATACTCGCTATTTGTTGTCTTGAGAGGAAACAATAAAGTAATGAATTTTATATTAAGAAAACTCATCTCCCCTCCACTATATAAAACACCCCTCACCCCCTCTTCCTCTCACACCACTCAAGCCTTTTTCCCTGCCAATATTCTTGCCAAGTCTCTCTCCAATATCCCCCCCATGTCCAAAATATCCTAGCCTCTTCAAAATACGATAACCTATCCCCTTAAGAGGTTCTCAAAGGAGGAAGTCTAAAGAGGTAAATTCATCTTTCCAATTCCTTTAATTCTTTTAAGTCCTTTTCTTTTCTTCATTCCCCACCATAATAGTATGATAAATCCCATAAAAGACATGTACTGGAATATTTTTATTCTAATGGTATATTTTATTACCTTTTCTCCTTTCCCTGCCATTTATTTGATAGAAATGAAAGCACCGTTTGAGATTTTCTAATTTAGCACATTCAAGGACAACAGTTTATCAATTTCTATTATAATATTTAGTTTTGGTCATGAAACCATTTCTGTTATGGTTGAAACATATTATTATATATGTAATATATCCAATTTTTAGTTTTTTAATCCTTTTTAACAAATGATATTAAGTTATAAAGTAAAACATATTCATTGTAATCAAACCCACCGTTTAGCCAAAACGGTTGTCACTAAGGTTATATATATAATAATTCGAATTCACTCTAAGAAAAAAATTAGATTTAAAACCATGTATTATTATTTATTTTTACTAATAAAATATAACTTAATTTCTGGACAACCTCATCAATATTATATATTTATTCAAACATGAATATAAGTGAACCGATCATTTAAAACAAAGTAAACAACTGAGCCTGAATAATGAAATTGAACCATATAACCAATCCAAAAGGCCTAGAATGAACTAAAAAGGATTATAATAAATAATTTACATATGAATGATGTTCCAGAATTATGAATTAATAAGCCTAATTTTTTTATTCATGTCTTTAATGACAAGTCAAAAATACCTTCAAGCATACGGTAAGGGATCCTCTCTCTCGCTTTTGCTCAAGAATCTTCCCTATGTTGTGCTATTTTATTTTAATTACTAATGATGGGTTATGTTTTATATCCTACCCTATCCTTACCTTATGACATATAAATAATATAATACCCTGTTACCTCTCATTAAACCCTCACAATAACACTTTTTATCATGCCGAAATAATTGTAAGGGGTTTCACATCTCACTTTCATTTCTGTGAGATTTTCATTGTTCGCCTCTTATTTCTCATATGTATTAAAGGTGTAATTCCATTTGTTTTATCATATCATGATTATAATTATTTAAAATGTATTCTGTGATTCATTTTTTGGTTATTAACTTTTGGTCATACGACTCAATTGATTACAACGTGGTAATGAGCTTTGTCTCAATTTTCACTTCGTTGTGACTTGCATTGTATTGTGCACCTACTATTTCTTATCTAGTGTATATACTAACCATTTGATATCAATTTTCAATTGAAATTATATTCCATTTAAATTCCATATTCTCATAACATGGATATGATTATTGTCTAAGACGTATACCACTTTACATATGGTATTTATTTTGAATGTTGATTTGACTGTGCAAATGTTGATTATTTTGTATCCTCTATTCTATACGGGTAATGTAAATATATATTTCTCTTGTATTGAATATATTTATAAAGAATAATTTGGATGTAGAGGTGTGTGGGGCCCACTAGAGCCCCTCGATGCATCGGCAGGTCTCTTGAGACAAATCAGTTGGCGACAAACCCTTCGAGTTTGTTTCAAAAAATCAGATGGGTTTCTACCCATAGAATTAAATAGTATTTACGGTATTATAGTTTCATGTTCTAGATACATGAAGTCCAATTAATAATCATTATCTTTATTTTTTATCAGTTATTGTTATTATCTATGAGGTTTTCACTATGAAAAAACCATTGGATGCAGTTTCATTCTCAGTTTATTAATGTAATTAGTTATTCTTTTATTCACTATGCAATATTTATTATGTCAGATTGATTGTTTCCCTTATTATTGTACTCATGATTCTTCTATTTGTATCCCCTGATGAGAGTTTGAGCTCACCCCTTTCATTTTTTACCTTAAACAGGTGATGAGGAGAAGGTCATTTATTGAGTTCATGTAGTTGTAGTTTTTAGTTTTTTTGTGTGTTGTATCTTGTAACCTTTTTCAATGTAATTTGTGATTCATCTATATATCTGTTTTCTTTAATACTACTAAACATATTGTTCCATTCGGATTCTCATTCCTTCTGACCATGCCAATATCACAAATAATGAATCGACTCTAGCATAGAGGGGTTGGGGTGTTACAATATATAACAAGAAATTTCAGATCTCCACAGTCTTTCTTCATCCAACAGAGTTGGAGGTTCAATATAGAGACCCTTTTTTCATACATTGACATTAAATTTCTATTTAAGAATACTTAAAACATTATAAAAACTGATTCCAAAATACCATATTATTTTAATGCCTTTGGAAACCTAGAAACAAAAACACTGGTATATAAGTGGTCTAAATTATCTCCCACTTTTTTTTTCATGACTAAAACCCTTATTAGATACACAATACATAATTTTTTTTCTTCATAGACTAGGAATTAAAACATAAAAAGGGGAGACATCAAATACTCAGTAAGGCTAAAAATAGAGGCATGTATGAATAAACATGAGAATACAAATATTAGAAAATGATCATAACATTATATGTTCATACCCTTCATGTAATAAGATCATAAACATGAGACATTTCAAAAGTATAGGCAGTTCATTAGACATGGATGATAAGAAAATATATAACATAATCCATGGAATTATAACATAGAAATAATAAATGTTATTTTTATAAATATATAGTCATGTAAAATTATTTACATAGTAGTCAAGGAATTGTTTCCAAGGTCATATTGGTAATAGAGGTTCAATTCCCATGCCATCTTTGTGACATGGTTTACTCCCATGGACATCTCAGTAACCTAAGTTCACTCCCTATACAATCTTGGTAGTCATGGTTCACTCTTATGGTCATATTAGTAGTCAAGGTTCACTCACAAGGACGTATCATTCTATATCATGAGATATAAATTTTTACCCAATGCATTGAAAGGAGATATAGGTCCCAAAAATCTCTTAATGGAAAAATAAACACATGTTCAATAAAATAATTTAAAATCCTATCATAACCCATTAAAAGAAATGAGTATCATAAACATCTAATCATATTATAACTCATGGAAAAAATTTATATGTTTCATAAACATTTCAGTAAAATCAAAACTCCTAAAAAATAGTAGGTTTCAAAATAATATAACCAGTGAAAGTGAAATGTGTTTCAAAAACATGATGAAATAAAAGAATAAACCATTCAGATAAAAAATACAAATACAAATATTGAATCATTTCCATATAAATTCACGAGAAACACCAGTTTATGTGATTTTATATGGGAAATAATTTTGGAATACTTTTTAAAAACATTTCATGAGGAAAATATAATTCTTTCTAGAAATATATATTTTAAAAAATAAAACCTTTTAAAAACCATTTTCATTGAAACAAAACAAGAAAAATTTATAATGTAATCTTTGAGAACATTCTAAAATCCTTTTTCTTTGGAAAAATATAAATAGAGTTTGAACATGTTTTGAAAACTTTTTTTCCTAAAAAAAATAAAATAATAATAATAACATTTTGAAAACCATTTTCATTAAAAAAATTGAAAAAATATAATGAAAACATGAAAACATTTTGAAAGAAAAATTTCATTGAAAAAATTGAAAATTTATAAAATATTCTTCTAAAATATTTAAATGATTTTCTAAGAAAGCAACCTTTTGAAAACTTATAATGCGAATTTTGAAAATCATTTAAAAAAGGTATAAAATTAAAATTTTGTGAAATCATTTTTCATTGGAAAACACATTAAAATAATTAATTTCAAAAATATTATGAAAAAAATTTCTTTAAAAACACATGTTAATCCTGTAAAGGAAACATCAAGGGAATTTTTCTGATGATAATGTGTAAAGTCGTGCAAGATAAACATTTTTTTTCACCATGAAATGATTAGAAAAGCACCATGAATGGATATGACGAAAAGATAATTTTTAAATGAAATTTTTTTTTATTTAAAATGAAAAGATTGGGTAAAAAATTTATTTTAATGATCATATGATAATATTATAATATTTTTGGAATCTTTTTATAAAACATGGATTTTAAGGAACATTTATTTTTTATTGAACATAGAGGTCAAGTCAGACATTCTTAAAAACAATTTATTGATCATACTGTGTACTAAAGATTTAAATGATGGTACAATTAAATATATATAACATGAATAAATATTGGATAATAAATCTCATGATATTTCCTAAGATATAGATCATAATATTTTTTCATTTGAAGCATAATCATAAATAATCTCGATAAATGATGAGAATGTTTCTATAAACTCTTACAACATAGAATCATATAATCATACTCCCCATGTAAGAAAATGAAATTAAATGATGACTAAAATAACATTAAAAATAATATGATTCAAGATAAAAAATTCCAAATTGATGCATATACACCTTAAAAAATAATTTCGGTCCATAACAAAATATAACTCTCAATGAAGGAAAATTGGGACAAAACTATCATACCAAATTGGTATCTTTTGAAACATAAAACCCATGTATAAAATATCATTGAATTTTTATGTAAATACTCATAAATGTAATAATAATAATCATAAAATACTTTCATGGGATGTATATTCCTGACATAAAATAAAAGAGTGGTGAAATTGCATGTATCTCATAGATTTAAAAAGTGAGATGAAGTTTCTGTACCTTGTTTTTATTTACACTTTTCACTATCATTATAAACTCTTGTATAATAAATATATGTTTATTATAAATATATCACTTATACAAATTATAATTTCCATTATAGTATATATTTTTTAGGGTTTTATATTACCCACTTATTAATAATTCTTGTATCAAGGTTTCACTTCAGGTAATATCCACTTTGTTTTTCAAACACATTTTGATTTATTATTCTCGATCATATTACATAAATCATGATTTAATTACTTAAATAATGTAAAAATTTATATGAATATTTTATATATTCATTATATTTTTATTTATAATAATCTATAAAATATATAAAGATCAAATGGAATACAGTGTTTACGGAGATGGTAAGCCATACGTACGCATGAACACTATTTCGGTTTTTTTGTCATATAAAAAGAAAGTAAGTAAATGAAATATATGAATATATTTATATAATATAATAAAAGTATAATTATTATATTATATATATCATGTATGATTAAAAAAATCCATCCTAAATACATTCCATGTATATTGTGAATGAATCACATCGCTTTGAGGAGGCGGTAGTCCAAACATCCACAAATGATATTATGATATTTATAAAAAAATAAAAAAATTAAAGGTATGTGTTGTAAAAGAATTGAATAAACATAAATATATCATAAATATAATATTTATTATACTTTAACAACGTTTAAATCATTATTCCCACCATGAGAGTCAGTAAAGGAAAAACAATCATTGTTTCGTGAGGTGGTAGTTCGACGTACACATAAAACGTATGTTCATTACCCATTAGATGGATGTTTTTGTAAGGGTATATCTAAACCATAAAAAAATAGTATATTTAGGATATTTTTTTATATAAATTTGTTAATGTAGTGTATATGGGGTCTAGAATGGAAATAAAACATAAGAGCGCGAGGAAAGATTTTTCCTCTTCATTGGGAAACTCTTTTTGGATATCACCGATGGGATTCCATGGATGAATTTACTAAAAAGGGGGTGATTCTAGGATAAGGGTTAGGATTTTTAAGAGGTATTTGTGGAGATTTTTTTGTGAAAAAATACCTTTAGAGGTGTGAGGAAGTGGGAGGAGAGGAGGCCGTTTATACTAAAGGGGTTGTGACACTCTTGTAAAATGTTCAAAAAAGAATTCAACCAAAATTGTTCCCACTTCAATTGGATCAAATAATTTTTATATATTAGTGTAATTGGAGGATAGGTTCTAATTTTTTCCATTCAATTTATTTTTTTAAAGTTTCTAGGATTTTTTTGCCCTTTATTTTAAGGTTCTGTACCCTATTAAGATAAATTTTACTTTAATTGTTGTAATTGAATTTAATTAATTTCATAAATATTTTTGGTAAAAATATATTTTAACATTATTATACAATATAAATTATTCTTATTAAAAATATGGAATAAATATTTCCTAATGAAAATCACATAATTTTTAGAAATTAATTTAAATTTAATAATAAAGACACAATGATAATATATGTTAAAAAAAATTAAAAATGTTCAAAAATATAGTATGTTTTATATTAAATTTCAATGTGTAATTGATTAAAATTGACAAAATTGGATTAATTGATAAATAATTGATATAATGTGACATGAAAATAAAATTAAAATATAATATAACACTATAAATAAATTATGTGTAAAAGTTGTTTTGAATTAACATTTAGTATATTTAACTATTCGTGAAAAAATGAAACAATACAGAATAATACCAAAACGTTCAACCTAAGAAAATTCTTATATTTCAATTTAAAATTTTATGTTTATTTTAACACTTAAGATTTATAAAGTTTTTTAAAAAATGTATTCAAAATATGTTCTCTGTTTAAAAGCGGTAAAAGTTCCTTTATATATATAATTATTTTTACTCAAAATATTGTGTTTGTTCTTTTCTTGTACTTATAAAATATATTGGATGAATATAAAAAATATTTTATTTAATATATAACATATATATTTCCTTAATATGGATATTTAATTGTGATTGATTTAATTAATTATGTTAAACCATCATTCTGTGTGTAATTATAGTATTTAACAAAAATATTCTTTTTAATTTTAAATTTTATCTTATATTCATTAAGAATAAATTTGTAACACATTAGTTCATTTTATATCATGTTTAAACCAAATATTTTCATAAGATAGTTAATATTATTCATAACTGCTAATTTTAAGGCTTGGTTATATCTTATTGTATTAAATAATTTTATTTTGACAATATATTGTCATTCAGTAAAAGGCTGTAATGTGTATAATGAAGGCCAATGAAGAAACTCATTTTTCATTCAATTAATGATAACTCAGTATCAAAAGAATTTTAAGACATATATAATATCCTGAGTCTATTTAAATAGTAAATATATTGTAATTTCTGGGGTTATTATACTCCCTTATGTGCTTAGTGTTGTGTTTAGTGAAAGGTTAACATGGTATTGCATATAACACAATCCAAACTTAGGGATTTTATATAACAATATCTAGATATAGTTTTCTGCGAAATAAAAAATTTCAAAAAAATATTAGTTTTATTCAAAAAAATATTTCAAATAAAAAATCACGGTGTTATATTTTTCCCCCTTTAAAATGAATTTCTCCCTCTAAATTCATCTAGGATATTAAATGTTTAATATTAGAATTTTTCTTTTATAAAAACCCACCCCATAAAAATAAATACTGAAATATACTTTAAAAATGGAATGTTAGAACCTTAATTGTTACCCAATGTTACTCATAACTAGACTCCCACATAGGATATCAAAGATGAGAAGTGAAAACTTTAACATAGAAGAAATACATAAATATTTGTAAGGATTGATTGAGGCCATCAATCACAAATAAGTAAATGACCAATGAATAGTGATAGCCACAAATTGAAAAATACATGATTATTTAAAAGGCCATCAGTTCAACAAAAAATAAGGTATTAGAATAAAATTATATTTTTATATAGTCTTCCTAAATTTTAAAACATTTCCAAGAAAATATAAAGGCATTATTTTAAGAAAACCTCCCCCTTTTTTGTTCCTTGATCCACTTCACCACTTTCTCTAAAAAGAACGGTGAATTTTTAATTCCTGAAGTACTAACAGGTCATGATTTCCATGATATTCCATCCAATTTTTCATTATTTATTATCAATAAAAGTTTTTAGAATAGGTTATCCAATATTTAAAAATACTCATTTTGTGAGATAAAACTTTTATATTATAAGCTTATTATGAAGATTAACAAAAAATTATATAAACAGTTAACCTTATAACCCTTACAAAATATGAAAATAAAAATATTAAACATAAATTCATTATATATTCTTATCGTTGATCCACCATAAAACACAAAGTATCGTTTGGTTGTCACATTCCAATAAGGTGAATACTTTTATAATATAATTTCTTGAAAAATTATAATGACTTGAATTACCATACATCCTTATTTAAAACATGCATGTTTCCTTATTCCAAATATTATTGGATATATTATTTAATTTCGAGAAGTTGTAAACATCATCCTTGAGGACATAGACCTATTTTTCAATAATTAGTTCTAGGGTAATATGTACCATCCATTTTACTTATTATTATCCAACATATAATTATCCAAAACTCATTATCTAAATTACAGACATTAATTTAGGGTTACCTTCCCATAATCAAAATATCAAATTTCCGTGAAGTCACTTTTATATGTCTTTATGACCATTGAACATGTCCTTTTAAATACAAAATGAAAACTTGTACTAAAAATACTTATATATTTCAGAATTCGTATAACATGATATTTGAATTGAAAAACATAAATACTCAATTCATTCAAATTTATTCATAAATCATTACTAAAGCTTTATCAACTTATTAATTAACACCTATTTCCTATAACATGTTACACAAATATTTTTTCACGGTCCCTCAACCTTAATCCATACATGCTACTTATGATTAATGTAATCAATTCTCGAAGAACATCACATACCTTTAACAAGTAAGTTGTGGTCTCTTTATCTTTATATGTATAAATAATACATATACCACCTTCATAATTATATTTATGAAATTTACAATTGAGAAATAAATATTCATAATTCTAATACTTTGCAGATCGGAAAACATTAATTTTAACCATGTTAAATCTATTTCTCTACATTAACTAAAACTAGACAACACTGGGTGAGAAACAGAAATCAAAAAAAGAAATCTATATAATCATGAAAAATTAAATATATAATTTCTACATTATGAAATTTTCTTTCTAATTGATGACACCTTCGGTTTATCCTAGGTTATTTCTAGCCAACTTATATTTAAATTATTTATGATGGTTTATAAATCGTTTTTGATTTCCTAAAGCTTATCTCATGGGTGTTTTAAACCAGATGTGCAACAAGGCACATTGTAATGTACCAAGATACACAGAGTAAGTTCTGATGCACCTTGTTGGAGTTGTTACACTTTGATACATTTGTGGTAGATCTATATCCACTTTTAGAATTTAGAACTTGATGTATTTCTAGGAAATCACACACTCTATATATCTCTAAAATTTGAGGAAATTTTACTATAATTTTTCACATCCGTAAACTTATCAATATATATCCCTAGACATATCCTTTGAAATATTCTATAAGATATCACTAATGTTTTCTCATCCTAGGTTCCAAATGTTGACTAAACCTTCACTCTGATACCAAATATATTTACCGTCCCTTTTTCTATATTATTTTTTCATCACTTTTTAGGAATATATAAAACATTACACAAATATATTTTTAATGACCTTATTAGTTTAGTGCCTTCAGAAACATGGAAACATAAAAACTGCTGGTTCATAAGTGATCTACATTATCTTTCAATATGTTCGTCATGACTCTCACTTTTATTAGACACATCATTCTTAATGAATATCTTCATAACATATGAATAAAAACATAAAAACAGGAAAGATCAGATACTCAATAAGGGTTAAAAATAAATACATGTAAGAATAAACATGAGAAAAGCAGTATGATAACCTTATCATACCATTATAAGATCATACCCTATAGGTCACAATATCATAACATGATTCATGGAATAATGATTGTAATTTAAAAATACCTGAATCAAAATGAAATAAATAACATAATCCATAAAATCATAATATAGAAACAGTACATGGAATTGTGTCAGAAACATAATAGCCTTAACTGATTTATATAATAGTCCATGCATCGCTGCTGAGGCCATATTAATAGTATGGGATCACATATTATACCATATTGGTTTTCATTGTTCACTCCAATTTCTATATTTATAGTATGAGTTCACTCTTCATACCATATTTGTAGGTATGGTTCACTCTAAAGGCCATCTTAATAGTAAAGGATCACTCCGAAGACCATCTTAGTCTATCTCATTAAGTATAAATCTTTACCTAATCTGTTAGAGGGAGATATAGATCCCACCTATCTCATAATTAAATCATTCACACATGTGAAATAAATCATAAAAAATCATATCATAACCCATTAAATGAAATGGTTGTCACAATCATGTAATCATTTCATAACCTCTTTAAGAATTTACATGTTTCATATTCATTTTATAGAAATCATAACACATTAAAATTTGTTTGTTTCATAAGTATATTACCCATGAAGGATAAATGTGTTTCAAAAAAATCCTTCCATAAAATAATAAACCATTTAAAGAAATAATATGAATGGAAACACTAAATTAATTTCACAAAAAAATTATTGACACCAATGTTTGTTATCTTAGATGGGAAATATTTTATAATGATCTTTTAAAAAAAATTCTTGAGGAAAATATCATTTCTTCTTGAAAATTTATTCTTAAAATATAAAACCATTTGAAAAACATTTTCCTTGGAAATAAATATGAAAAACATATAATGGAATATTTTATAACATTTTAAAAAACCATTTTATTTTTAAAACATATAAATAAATCATGAAAATGTTTTAAAATCCCTTTTTCATAGAAAATTTATAAAATAATATTAAAAACATTATTATTTAAAAATAATTTAAAAATTTATAAAGAAATCTTGAAAATATGTTCAAATTCCTTTTCACTAAAAATAATTTTAAAAATTATAAATGAATCCTTGAAAATCATAAAAATTAATTTCTATGAAACAATCTTTTTGAATCTCATGAAATATTTTTTGAAAATAAATTAATTTTTTTAAAAAATTGAATATTTTTCAAAATAATTTTCATTGAAAACCACTTCAAAAAAAAGAATTTGAAGAATACTAGGAAAAAATATTCTTTTAAAAAATAAATTCTTATTATTTTAAAGAAATATTCATGATAATTTTGGTGACGATGGTGGGTAAATCTGTACAATGCGAACATTCATTTTGCACCAAAACATTTCTAGAAAATTTCCTCAACCACAAAATGATAAGAATGTTACTTTTTAAAAATATTTAAAAAACATGGGTATAAATTTCCCTTAAATATCATCGGATAATAGTAGCATATTTTTTGAAACCTTTTAGAAAACATTTCATTGAAGGAACACAGATTTCCGACCAAAGAGAGAGGTAAAGTCATATATTCTTAAAAACACATTCTTGATCATTTAATATAACAATTAGTGTAAAATAGTACCATTACATGGATATAACATTAATAACTAAATTATGTGAAAAATAATTATTTTTATTGACATATGGATCATAATATTTCATTAATGGAAGCATAATCATAAACAATATCGATAAATGATGAGATTGTTTCAATAAACGCTTACAAATTTGTAAATTAGAAAAATATTCACCACGTAACAAAATAAAACTAAATGGTTCCTAAAATATAATTAAAAATAATTATATTCATCACATAACATGTAAAATTGATGTTTATACACCCCCCAAAAAAATTTGGCGCATAATGAAACATGAGTCTAAAATAAGAAAAATTGAGACAAATATATCTTACTGATTTTGTATATTTTGAAACACAAACCCCATGAAATTAAGATCATAGAATGGATATTTAAATAACCCTAAATATAATAATAATTATCGCATAATACCTTCATTGTCATTATATACCCTAGACAAAAGGAAATATTGGTGATTATGGTATGTATCTCACAAATATAAAAAGTTGGATGAAGTACCCTTACCATGGTTTGTGACTCTCATCATATATAGTAAAACCTCATATGTATAAATATTATTTTATTATAAATATATAAAATAACCATATAATTATATATAATACCATATATTGTTTTATTATGACTTTATATTACCATTATAATAACAGTTCTATGTTAATGATTCACTTCAGGTAACATCTGCTTTGTTCTCCGTATATGTTTTGACTTTTTTTTTTTGTGATCTTACTTCTATAATGACTTAATTACATAAATAATGAATAAAAATTATATAAATATAATATATATTCAGTATATATGTTTTTATTATAATATATAAAATATAGAATGTTAAAATAGAATGTAGCGTTCATGAAGACGGTAGGTTGTGCGTATGCATGATCATTATTTCCGTTTTGTTGTTGTTATGAAAGAAATTATGTAAATGATATATATATATATATATAATTATATTATATTAGAATTATTATGTTATATATATCTTATATTTTTACTAAAACAATCTTTAATACACTCCATGTAAAGTGTGAACAAATCACACTGCTTTGAGGTGGTGGTAGTCCAAATGTCCACAAATGATGAAGTCATGTTCACACAAGATGGAAAGTATATAGTTTTGTGTTATAAAATAATTAAATAATAATAATAAATTATAAATATCACATATATTATATGTAAATTTATGTTCTATTATAATTCACACCATGATAGGAGGTAAAGGAAAAACAAACAATCAACATTTTGTGAGGTGGTAGTTCACTGTAAACATAAATAGTATGTTTGTTACACATTAGATAGAAGTTTCTCTAAGTTTATATCTAAATAATTGTATAAAAAAATCTCACTATATTAATTATACTATGGTTTTTGAATAATCATGTAATAATTATTTTTAGGGGGTGGATAATGGAAGAAAAACTAAATAGTTTGTGGGAATATGATACCTCTTCATGGGGTAACTTCTTTTATTTTTTAGAAAAGGGATTAAATGGATGGATTTAAAAATAAGGGGAGGATTATAGGATGATATATGGTATTTTTAGGGGATATTTGGGGAGGTCTTTGTCCAGAAAATGTGGCTTTATAGGTGTGATAAAGTGTGAGGAGTGGAGGCCTGTTTATAGTGGAGGAGGAGTGACACTCTTATATATATGGGAAAAAGGAATTCCAACCACATTTTTCCATTGAAATTGGATAATATAAAACTCCCAATTAGATAAAATGTATTATATGGAATAAATATGTCCATAAAATGTCTTTTGGACTAGTTTCTACACTATTTTGGCCCTTATGTTTAAGATTTAGTACCTTGTTATGAATAATTTCCCCTTAATCGTTGTAATTAATTTCAATTACTTTCTCTAATATTTTTTGAATAAATCTATTTTGGACTTATTATAAATTATAAATTATTCCGATTTAAAAAAATTAATACATTTTCAAAACACAAAAACACAAAAATTGAAGAAATTGCAATAAATTTAATCATGTAAATGGGACAGAAATGCTGGTTTTTAATGTAAAAACATTCAAAAGTTTGGTATCTTATAATATTAAATTTAAATTTAAATTGATTCCAATAACCTAAATTGGATTAATTTATAATTCATTTATATAATTAACATTTAAAAACAAATTAAAATATAATTTAAAAATATAAATAAATTAGATGGAAAAGTATTTTTGAATTAAAATTCATTATTTTTTACTATTTAATAAAAATTATAATGTCGTAGAAAATTACAAAAAATTCACTCTAAGATAAATTTTATTTTTCTTTTTCCAAAGATGATGTTTATTTTTAAATATAAAATTTATAAAAGATCCAAAAATTGTATTTAAATTTGTATCTCCATAAAAAGGTAGTAAAAGTTTTTTTCTATAAATATTGATTTTCATGAAAAATATTGGCTCTATTCTTGTATTTTGATTATAAAATATATTGGGTGAAAATAAAAAAATTGATTGAATATATAATATATATATTTCATTAATTTTATTCTCAAATTTAAATTAATTTAATATCTTAGTGTAAAATAGCTTTGTGGTTATAAAAATTGTTTTCTATAAAAATATTTATTTTATATTCAATTTGTTTTTATATCCATTTCTAAATAATTTGTAACCAACGTGATCATTTTATATCTTATAAAACCATATATATTCAAAATTTAGTTAATATTATCTATATCTTTTAATTTAACATCTAGGTTATATATTATAATATTAAATAATAATATTATAATAATATATTATTCTTCGGTAAAACTTGATAATGCATTTAATAGAAGTAATTGAAGAATCTTGTAACTGCTTGTGAGACACACTAACTCAGTATCTAATTTTTTTCAAGATATATATAATATATCGAATATATTTAAAATAGTAAATATATTTTATAGTATCATGATGTTATATTCCCTTATGTTCTTGGTGTTTCTTGTAGAAAATTATTAACTTGGTGTTTCTTATAATAAAATACAAACTTATAACATTAATATAAAAAATCAATATTTAGTACTGTGTGAAATAAAATTAATTGGAAAAAAATTCAAACAAGATTTGGTTTTACAATCATGATCCTAAGGATACCTTTATTCAAATATGCACAATATTCCCAACATGTTTGTGTATAAGTTTCCCACAAAAAATCCTATCAACTAATGGGAAACTCGACCTCATGAGAGGCCTCTTCTATCCCTGTATGTTCCAACGGAACTTATACCCCCATCTCGTTTATCCTAATTTATAAACTCCTATTATCAGGGTTTATATTTTATTCCCCCTAATTTCTGAGGCATATTTGAACATCCTAAACCAATGATCATTATAGTAATAATAAATTCTATGGCATATGGTCCTAGCAATATGACGTAAAACTAAAAGATCTGAATCCATCCTCACCACATGACATTAAAATGGTTGACTGATGTCTTAGTTTTTTTGACACTAAACTTCACAATGTCTAGAAATTTGGGTGAATTGATTCATATAGCCTTAGGATACATAGTGAAACTTGAATCTCCAATCATGGGTCCAACTGCAAAAAAACATAAAAATTTACTCTCTTTGTACATGGGTCAGACCTGCATGAGGAACCATTAAGAACTATGTATGGAAATATTCTCAATTTTAATAGATATGTAGAGACACTCGGGTCTTATATCCTGGTCCGAACAATACAAATATTCCCCTGAACTCTTATACATAAGCTAGATCTACATAAGAGGGTCTATTACATGTCTCACCATGTTCATGAGCCCATAATCGAAGGAAAAAAGTACCCTTCCATACACAAGTGTTTTATTGTTGTGTAGGGAATCATTCTGAGAACTACATATGTATTGATATTCATTATAAAGTGATATATAGTGACATAAGAATCTCTAACTCTTGGTCTATCCATAAAAAATCAAACATCATGAGTATGGGTTAGACCTGCATGAGGAAAACATTGTCACCCAATATCCTGAAATTTTGACATGAAATGCTCCTTTCTTATTCTGGTACAATCCTTTCACAAACTGTGCTCTATTTCCAAGGAAGTCCAAATATTCATAAATTTTTCTAGACATAATAAATTGATTGCTAGTGTCTAAATTATGTCATTGTTTGACTATACATAATATTCCCTAGTTGAACCAACATAAGTCCCCCACAAAATGACTCTCAAACAAAGTTACATTCATCTCTAGTAGAGCCCATTCCTATCAACATACACTCCAAATATTTTTTTTATCCTACATCACCCATCATATTTAGAATCCACCAAATTATATCTTACAAACCTTTCCCCCTAATGTCGGAACATGGTCAGATAATCTGGGACAAATTACCATGAAAAGGGTAAATCGATTATCTGTCAGTCAAATATAAGTTACCATAAATTAAAGCCATTGAATTTCATTTTCATAAGAAATTAAACTATATAGTTACTATCCCGTTCACATTAAATTAAACTTAACCATGCCTAAAACCTCTGATACGGAAAAAACATTCTTGTAGCAGTTGTTCCTCATTCATGTATAGTGACGATACCAACATCCTCATAATTTTCAAACATCATTCCCTTAACAAGAAACCCTTTAATGGTCTTGATCAATATGAATTTTAAAAATTACATGGATATTATAAATAGAGGGTGAATGTCCTGATGATATATTTGTTTGACTATGCACAATATTCCCCAATTGTCTCTAAATATGTCACCCCATAAAAAAGCTTTATTATCCAAAGAAAAGTTCATCCCTATCAGAGCATTATAATTTATCAGTTATCCTTGATAACATCATGCTATAAACTATTAATATTGTTACTCCTCATAAAATTTCCCTATATCATGTCTCAGATTCATAAACCATAGAACCAGGATGTAAAAATCCCCCATTCATGCCTGAAAAAAACATCGGGGCATTCTTGGCCAGTAATCCCTATTGGGGGCATCACCCCATAACTCATGGTCAAATATATTAGACCTTAAAACTCCATTCAAATTATTATGGAATTTAATAATCTAAACATCCCATGAAAAGTGACATAGTAATCTCCATGTTGAATACCCAAAACAGGAACCCTAGGTAAAAGTCATGTCCTAGCTCGATAAACTAACACTTTTCAGGGTTCAGGAAGAAATTAAGCAATTAGAATAAAATAAAATTACAAAGAACATATTAAGTGAATCATTCAAAGATAGGCCTAATAAAAATTCAAGTTATTACCACTTATCCTAAACCATAGTAATCATAGGAAAAAAATATTCTGGAAATAGAAAATATGCAATGTTTTTAGGGTCTTCAATGCTACCCTAAAAATTGTGGAAACTATGGTCTCTGAGTCCCTAAACTCCTAATAAAATTAGATAATTTCATGATATCTCAACCATGTGGGGTGAATATGGTAATACATGTATGATTGAAAAAGTTAGATGGTGATAAAATCATTAATCTTGTTAGTAATATTATATTTAAAAACACATTACAGTGTACGATGGACATTGACCACAAGCTAACATGAAGGTTGGATATTATTAGGAAGAAAGATTTCATTTATTTATTAAAATAGAATGGAGGAGAATCCAAATCCTATATCCTCACTATATGGGTGGAACATTATTATTACAGATCCCCATCAGTGGATTCACAATGTTGAAGAGGTTTCTAATCCAAATCCTCTATAGACCAATGGATCTCAAATAAGCATTCAATTTATGCATAAGATCCATCCCATAACACCTCTTCCATCTCATAAGCATCCAACCCCACTTTCCCATCTACTTCCATGATTTTTTTCCTTCATTAATAACTACCTTGGAATTGGATAATTATTTATTTCGTTTCTACAAAACATGAATAATCTTTTTCATATCTTGATGGACTCGTTCGGCTGAGGTTCTCATCTCTACAACATCACCCTAACATCTTATAGCCAGCTTGACATGATCAAAAGCTTTATTAATAAGGATATTCTTGGGTGTGTAAAGGTAGTACATGTACTCTACAGTTGAAAGTAAATAGTGGAGTGTTCTCGATTTCCCTCTAGTAGAAATCACATACTTATCTATATTTGGTATAAAAGGATAACCAAAACCCTCATTCCAATTAAATGAAAATTGGTGGTGTAATTTGAGAAGTTCCATAAAAAAATATACTAATGGGTTAGAGAAATTAGCTTCCAATTTTTTTTCCATATTTTATGATGGGTAAGACTAGGTCCTCTAGATCATCCTGCTTTCCCTCCTAATCAATCATAGATGGAGGAATATATTCAAGAATTAGTACCACTAAATAGAGCCCTAACTAAGTGCCTTTGGCATGAATTGATTCTACAACATCATGTTCCATTGAAATGTTAGTTTGTGTGAAGGATGAAGCATAGAATGAAATTATATAATTTAATGGATGTAATTCTTTAATGAGAAGACAAAATTAGTCAATGCCTATGTTTCAAAAGAAAAAAAATGAATGGATAGAGGGGTAGATAGCGCAACATCACTTTTTGAAACACCGACATACCTGAACCCCATTGTTTCATCACCTGGAGAAGTGGATGCTTCATCCTCTACCTACAGGTTGACTTTGGGATATTTTAGAGACACTCAATGTGTAGTCCCATGCTCAACCATGTTAGTGATCTCTATAATATCACTCACAGATACAGAGATTAGAAGGATAATAATCATGGAATGAGGAACAATAACTAGGTCTCACTCCCCTTAAATATGAGTCACCACCTCTTCCATGATGGTTCTCTCTATAGTAATATGTTCAATATGCTCATCTGAAGAATCAAACTATAATGTATCTCCTATAAATAAGATATTTGTCATTTCATCTTGAGGAGATTCCCTTATGGATTCAGTTCCCTCGAATAAAATCATTTGGATTGGGTTCTATAGTTTATTATGTAACAATTATTTTTGATATAACATGTGTCTCTAAGGAATAATGGGATACATTCCCGTAAATGATTATTGCCTAATAACTCACTAGATCTACCATAATTCATGTGTTAGGTAATTAGTCAGCACATAGAAGCACATAGCATGATAGCTAATAAAGATATATAATTTCCACCAATTGTATTTGTCTATAGACATACTATCAGCTATCATGGCTATCGACACTTAATTTTATTTTACATAGATTATATCCAATAAGTAATAATGGGTTGATCCATGGTTGTAAATGATCCTATGATATTGGTACAAAACACTTCCTTTTGACCAATTACCCTAGGAGAGCTCTCTTAGTTGACTCTTGCATCCGAACAGATGTTCTCTCTATAAGCAGTGGGTGTAATCAATGGAAGAAACATGTTCCAGAATTCATCCATGATCATAAAATTACATGTAGTATGGGTTTAATTTCATATAAGTAAGAAGAAGAATCATTGTTAATAAAAAACCATATTACCTCTTTGTCGACATTGTCTCACCCCATTATGATTACCTTCATATTCTCTACTCGATCAGGCCAGTAAATTTGTCCCTATATGAGTGAATAAAGGTGTACATCTCTTCCAAATATATACCCACTTCATGGGGATCTTTTTGAGATGTGATACATGGAGGATAAGTGATCAACAGAAATCTTGCAAGCTCAAGGTTTTCTACCAGAATTTTTTCCCTATTTTATTTTAAAAATGTTTTTTTCTCAAGGTAGCCCACACATTCCAAGCCTCGAGGATGGCTGTAGTGATCGGAATGGATAATTCTAGGAGAACTACCCTAGGATGTTGGAATGGTTCTATCTATTGCACTTTCTTTCTAGTCACCTCATCAACCATTGAACCCTCTCAGGGCAGGTGATTGGGAGACCCTATACTGGAAGAAAGAATTTTAGGAATAATAGTTTCGTTATGTGGGTTATACTTATTTTCTCCCTTAGAAGTGTGACTATCATCCCCTTCACTCTCATTAACCTCATGCCTCACCATTTATAGATCTCTCTTGGTATATTTATGATGGTTATGTAGTTAATGGAATGTGGAATTGAGATCATAAAGATAATCTTCCACCATTTCAATGTCATTAGTGTAATAGATAGATTAAGAACTGACCCATATCTATATCTATCCAATGCATCCTCTTTCTCCTTAAAAAATAACCATAGATCCCAAACTGAATTGAAACTATTTAATTAATCCCACATTATCTAGGATGATGGAAATACAACATCAAAAGGGTTGGATGGTTGACCTTGAGAAGACATGTTATCATCCATAAAAATTAAACCATATTCTTTCAACATCATTCAAAATAAAGGGATTTTATTTTTTCTTCTCTCACCTAGAATTCTCAACTATCTTACTTTGAATCCCTTCGGTCTTAAGAACAATTTGTCCTTGAGAAACAATGACCAGTTTTTCGAATTGATCTTCACGGTATGATTGGTACCAGGCCTTTTCATATGACTTGGAAATTGCTTGATTAAAACCCATATAAAGTGGAAACCCAATCCAACATTGTGTGTCCTCTAAAGTGAAAATAATATAGAGTTGAGAATATAACATTACTTATTTCTCCTATCATGAATTGTTGATGGTTAAAGGACACCTTATCTAAAAATAGTGGAATTGGAATGTAAAGATGCAAGATGTATACGCCTCTCATGTAAGATCCTTATAAATTATAGATACTAACATGAATTTTCTCAAATAAATAATATATATTCCCATGTGTGGACCATATATCCATCATTTACCAAAGTACCAGGGGGAGGGAGGTAAGAAGCATTGGTGATATTGTCATTGTTGTTGAGCTGATCCATTTTTCCCATTCACTCTAGTCTGATGGGATAACCCAACTTATTCAATCAAGATACATTAAGAAGATAGATTTTAGGATATATTTACTTGGATGAATATATACCCTCCCATGTGGGCTGCCACCCAGCCCTATACAAACTAGAATGGACCCAAAATCTCATATAGTGGAATCCCCTCATTGATATTTCCCAGAAAGTAGCATATATTCTCCCATAGAGGGTCAATAATGTTTATACAGATATTGGTGGCCAACTGGGCTTCCATTATAAAGATCATGACTCTAGCCCCAGTTTGAGAATCACACACTGACAGTAGTCGGACACATGAAAATATGGAAAGAAGGGATGCGAATCAGAACAAACAATTTGCATTGGGGATGATCTTCTAGCCCCACTCATTAAACCAACCCTCCAAAACCATGGTCTAATAGGCACCAATATTCCATCAGGTCTAAATAGTCCAGTTTTTGTTGGCATCATTTCATAATTATCCACGAAAATAAACATAGAAAAGGAATTAATCCAATAAAAAAATGGTATTCCCTTATAAAACACATCATCTAAATCCATCTGAAATGTGTGATTAAATCACTGGGCACATTAGCATGTCCTCCCGATTCAATATACACATGTTTAGTAGAGTCCCAGAGGTAACCTCCTGGATTTGGTAGACCTTCATAATATTTTAAAATCTACATTCACATGGTTATGAGTGTATCGACCATGGATTTTCTAACATGAAGTTTCTTATTCCAAGGATTGAGGTAACCAATGGAGTATCCCTTCGATAAGTGATGGTGTTGGGAACACCTCTCTACCCTAGGAACCATCAGGAAATCCCTATTATAGTAAGCTCATGCTCTTTATTTTAGGAGGTGTCACTCTTGATCCTCTTTTAGAGACCAGGTTTCAATGATGGGAGGAGATAGGAATCAGAGACTTATTTCTCCCCCCTTAGACCTAGTATTTTAATAGAAGAGAGGATATGAGCATTAGAACTCATTCCATACCTCTATCGTTTTCATTTAACAGCCATCCACAAGTGGAAAAATTAGATCATTTGACCTTTTAATATATTACTTCCTATTCTTTAAAAAACTTCTTTTGACTCACATGGAATTAGTGTTTATAGGTTATCATGACATATGCATGATCAAAATCCATAAAAATGGAATCCTCCTAGGTGTAGGACCCAATAAAATACATTCAAAGGTCCATATTCATGATGAAGTAAATGCATGGGCCACCAATGTAGGATCAAAATAATGTTGTAGATGCTCAATATACAAGAGGGGGGTGAATTGTACACATTAAAAAATTTCCTTATGCAAGGAAAGATCTATGTTTAACAAAGATAAACTAAGAAAATTCACAACACCTCTAACACAAATTGGAAAATTTGAACTGATGTTTACAATATGAGATTCTACCATAAAGCGTATAGAATCTAAATTAATCAGAGTACAAGTGTAAGGAAATATAAGAAGATTATTCTTTCCTTACAATACAAAAGTGCAGCGGAAAACAAGTAGTAAAACTACATGTAACAAGTTATAAGTCCTTTGACCCAAAGAGAAGGGTATCCAACAACCTTGGATAACGGTCCCTTGATTTATACTTTCAAGAAAGTTCGTCTTACCCACACTAGGGTAATCCCTCGATATGACGATCAGAATCTATATCTTTCTATCCCCACAGGACCTCAACTTCAAGGTAGTTGGATCCTCTATCTTTTTCAGCAAGGAATCCCTCGAACTTCAAGGTAGTCGGCACCTCTGTCTTCCTATCCCTGGAAGTCCTCGAATGTAATCACCAACATTCGGAGTCACAAGAAGCAATCTAAATGATCGGTTCAGTACGCACAAAGCATGAAACAATTCTCTCTCTAGAAATCACCTTAACTGCATGTGGTCTCTAGATCGATCAACACATTTTCATCTCTTGAGCTCTTTCAAATGATCTCCAATTTATAGGCAAATTTCCAACAGTCGGCTCCCTCCTCCAACGGTCATCTTTTCCATGAAATTCAGAGGGACCTGCACACGTATAACTCAACCAACGGTTATTTTGAAACAGAATAGAAGACATCATTTAATAACAAACCAAGTATAACTGAATGCACGATATTGTTTTGTAATGAATACTTTGTAAGTAAAAACCATACTCTGTTCAGAGTATAAGCAAATTAAAAGTTCTGAGTCTAACCAAAGTGAAATTCGGAGTCTGAAATGATCAGATTCTGTTTTATAGGAATTCGGAGTCTGGTTTCACCAGAGATCAGAATCTGAACTTGCAGAGTTGAAAGTCGAACTGGTAAAAGTTCGGAGTCGAACTATTTGAGAGTTTGGATTCAAACTCATGAAAGTTCGGAGTCGAACTTTATAAGAGTTCGGATTCGAACTAATTAAGATTTCAGAGTCTAACTCATGAAAGTTCGGAGTCGAACTCTATAAGAGTTCGAAGTCGAACTACTTAAGAGTTCAGAGTCGAACTCATGAAAGTTCGGAGTTGAACATCATAAGAGTTTGGAGTTGAACTAATTTAGAGTTCGGAGTCGAACTCATGAAAGTTCAGAGTCGAACTTCATAAGAGTTCGTAGTTGAACTACTTAATAGTTCGGAGTCGAACTCATGAACGTTATTATCCATAATTCGGAGTGGAACTTCATTATAGTTCACATCCAGAATTTGGATCCTAGAAACAGAATACTCCAATACTTGTCATTATGTCATTCCAGGATTTTGGTTAACAATCTGGGTTTTGTAGTTAAGAAAAATATTGCTATGTATAAGAAACTCTAGGTTAGGGTAAATTTCATTATGGAAGAAAATTTTCCTTATAGAGGTAAAACATACATTTTCTTAAGTATAAGGTGTCTGTGATTTTCAAAACAAGAAGGAATGGAAAATTCATAAGGAAAACAATATTGAATCAACAATATCCCCCTTTTTGGAAAGCACAAACATCCTTACAAAGAAGAAAATAAGAACTTTTGAAAAACAATTCATTAGGCTTGGAAATTAAAACTTATCTCTATTTGTTCATAAATGAAAGTGAATACAACTAACTCCCCCTTAGGCATCGAAACTCTAAGGATTTTATTCTAAATTTCCGGAGTGGAGTTCTCATTATCATGGGAATAAAAAACATCAATGTGAGAAACTCCCCCTAACCTTAAGAATATTTCACTTAGAAATTTTTCTTTCTCATCCTTAGGAGTAGTTATTTTTCCTTCTCTCCCTTTTTTCTTTTCAAAAATAATTAAAGGGTATGTAAAAGAAAATATGGTACCTGAAACATTAGTATATGACAGGATACAACGAACCAAATAACATTTTATTAATGTTGGAAAAAAAATTTACAAAGAAAGACAAATACAAAAAAAGATCGGAGTGGGTTCATTTGTCTTCCTTTTCCTTCGGGATGAGCTTCTTTAACAATGTTTTGAGTTTCTTTAGGTCTCTTTGGTATTCCTTGACTTTCCTCTCCAAGGATTTTTATATTTATTCTTGGAATTTTAAAGCCTCTGCCTGAGCCTCGATAGCTTCTTTCTACATCTTTATTAACTTATCTTGATGAACAACTCTTTTCTCAAGCTCAATCCGATGATTTCTATAATTTATAATATTTTGAGCCAGAGAATTTTCCTTTTCATTTAGTTCCTTCACTTGTTCACTATGGGTACTCTGCTCAATAATCAGCTCATCTTGAAGATTCTGAACCTTTTTATCTACTATGTCAAAAGCTTCTTTCAAGTCATTCTAAATATTATCAAACACAACAAAGTCTTCTTCAACTCTCTCAGACAACTTTGTTACCTTACTACAGGATTTTCTATGCACATCATAATCTATAATGAAACTTTTCTCTTCCGCTTCTATCTTCACACACTTTTCCATCAGTAGGGATAGTGTCTCTAATTTCTGATTTTGGCTTAGCTGAAACATTTGACATCTAGTGTCAATGGTGGGAAAGATTAGAATGACGTCCACCAACTTTTTCAAAGAGTCACCAATAAAATCACACCCATGAGAAGATGATTCCGAATCAGATACATCTCTTTGAGACTACTCTTCTTCAACTTGCACTAGTTTCCTTCTAGAGGTACCACAACCTCTTTCTTTATGATGACATCTTTTATAGGTGTCTTCATGAGAACTTGATTCCCCTTATCAGCTCTTGGAATGGGTTTCTCATCAAGAGATACTTCCTCGGATTCAGAAACATGAATAATATGATATTTATCTGGTTTCTATTTTTCTTGTCCTTCCTCAAGGAAATTCCTCTCATAGGATTCTCCCTCATCAAAAAAGAAATTTTCTTCTTCTTCTGGTTATTGTTTCTTACTAGCTTCCTCATATCCTTTTCCTGGAGTTACTAACTTTGTGGATTCATCCTTATCTTTATAGTCATGTACTTTCTTTATCAAGACATCTAAATCTTCACTTCCCTCTTCTTCTTCTTCTTCTTCTTCTTCACATTGTTCCTCTACTTCTTCAGCAACTTCTCTTTTAGCTTCTTCAACTACATCTTTACCCTTGTGTTTTTCCATAGTGGTATTGTTTTTAGCTGGAGTTTCTGGTAAAGAAGGCTCTGTAAGGAATGATTTCGGAACTGGAATTAGTTCAGAATCTGACTCTGTATCTCTCAGCAAAGATTTCACCACTGCAGCTTCAGACAACTTCTTTTTCATTTTCTTGTCTTTTTCCTACTTCTCTAACTCTTCCATAGCTTTTTCTTTTAAGGCCTTAGCCTCCGCAGGGTCCAAACCAAATTGTGGATCCCCTTCTTTCATCTTCTCTTTGTCTTCCCTCCACTTGGATGCCACTTCATGTGTATATGTTTTCTGCTTCTTCTGCTTGGGGGGAGCAGATTGAGTTTCCTTAGCCTTAGGATTTTCTTCATCAGTAACCACTTCCTTAACCTTTCTCTTCTTCCTTTGTTTTTTGGATGGTTCCGGAGTTTGTGTTTCTTTCTGAGTTGCTTCAACCTCTTCCACATATAAGGGTAAAATTCTCTGTATTAACTGGAAAAACCCATCTTCATCCTCTTTATGGTATCATCACTAACCAGCATAAGCTTGCAATTCCGAACTTTTGATTTGCATGTGACTTTGAAGGATTCTAAGCACCGAACAATCAGCTTAGATAGTAAGGCAGGGAACATGATAATCTAAGATCTCAAATTGCCTTCATTGATGTTCTTGATCATAACCAATACATGCTTCATCAAATTTATATTTCCTAGATTTACCAAGAAATCTATGACATAGATATCACTTTTCTTCAAATGGTCTTTGTCACCTCTTCTTGGAACTAGAAAGACTTGCACCCAAAGCTGAAGGATTCAATTTTTCGGAGTGATACAAGCAATATTAATAGTTGAATCATCCTTAAGACCAAGACACTTTAGTTCCTTTTCCTTGTTGAATCTTCCTTGCACATCGGGATGTTTTTGTGAGTAGAACTCAGCTTCTCATTCGTTGGATAAACCAACCAATCTCGTGGCTTTGGTGTAAGATAGCTTATAAGTCTTCCTATAAGACTTGAAATAAAACCACTCTCTGCCATCTTCCATCTGGAAGGAAATAGACTCGTAGAACTCAATCAGCAAATCAGTGTAAACCGGATTCTGTTTATCTGACTTTTCTACGCAGACATCCTCCCATCCATTCAGTCAAATATTATTTGAAATAAGGGAATCAAGCTTATAGAAATCTGGATGAACTAACCTTTCCCTGAAGACTAACCACTTAGATATTGGTTTCGAAGTTGACATATCTTGAGATGTTGCTTCAACAGACATTTGGAGTGAATAATTTTGAATTATTCGGAATGAATTTGTAAAGATCGAAACCGGTCTTTAAAAGGAGCAGCAGGGCTTCAACTCACGAAATCTTTCAAAACTGATGTGGGACGATTCTTTGGGTCCCCTTTATATAGGCGATGGATGTGACCTTTGGTCTTCCAAAAACAATCTAACGGTTGAAAAACTTCTCGATCTGATCTAATGGTTGAGAACATTCTCACAAGGAAAACTTGACTCCGATCTTTTGAGGTTTTAAGGAAAACATTCAGATTTGAGGAAAACTAGAATATGAACTTTATTAACAAAACTCTGGAAAATACCAGCAGGCAAAAATATGATTAGGAAACTATATGTAAGGATATCATACCATTCGGATTGGCTAGAAAGATTGTTCGTAATTGGTAATACTCTTCTTAAATAAATAAATTTAAAAACAAACTTATTTCGAAAGTTCCACTACAAAAATATCCATTCCAAAAAATTCCATTGCAAAAATCTCGCTACAAAAACTTCAGTACGAAAATCTCTATTTCAGAAGTTCTCATTCAGAGAATTTCAATCCTGAAAATTTCAGTTCCGAAAATTCCCATTCCGGAAATTTTAGTTTTAGAAATTTCCATTCAGGAAACTTTTTTTTCAGAAATTTAAATTCCAGAATCTTTTGATTCAGAAATTTTGGATCCGGAAACTTCAGTTCCAAAATGTTTGGAAAACTAACTATGAAAAAAATTTTGTTACAAAAAGTTTGAAAAAAAAATTACAGAAAAAAAATAATTATACTAACAATCAAATTTACTCCCCTTATAAAAAGGAGTTTATTACTGATAGGAGAATTTTCCAACAAAATGTTAATGAAGAATTATTACCTTATGGTTATCATTCCTAACTTTTGTTTAATGTATTAAAATATATCAGAGGGTAAATTTTTTGTGAAAGTATTAGCAAGTTGATCTTGTGTTCTAATAAACTGAAGAATGATATCTCTTTTAAGTGTGTGATACCTAGGAAAGTGATGCCTAATGTCTATGTGTTTTTCCCAAGAGTGATGTGCAGGGTTCTTACTTAGGGAAATGGAACTTGTGTTATCACACAAAATTTGAGTCTTAGTAAAACTCAGGACATAATATGTGAGTGTGTGTTACATCCACCACACTTGAGCACAACAACTTTCAGATGCTACATATTCATCTTCAATATTGGAAAGTGCTATAGAATGTTGCTTCTGGAAATATTGACAAGGATCACAAACTTTGGAAGAATCAAATCCAAGCTCTGGTAGATCCTTAACTAGTTTCTTCATAGAGAGTTTACATTAGTTCCTAAGGTTACAGTGACCTAATCTTCTATGCCACAACCAAGAATGATCTTCCATTGCACTAAGGCAAGGTAAATCTTGGATTATAAGGTCTTATATGTTTAAATTGTAAACATTCTCTTGCCTATTGGCTGAGAGAATAAATTATTCCATGGAATTGTGAACTAAGAACTATCATTCGTAAACTTCACAAGGTATCCTTCATCACATAATTGACTTATGCTAATGAGGTTTTTCTTAAGACCCTTAACAAATAAACCATTTTAAATCAAAGATTTACCAAGAAAAACAATATTAACAATACCAAAAATTTCTCCCTGAGCATTATCTCTGAAAGTTACCTTTCCTCCTTTCGTTTTGATTATCTTTTCAAAATATCTTTTGTTAACAGTCATGTGCTAGGAACACGAACTATCCATGTACCATGTATTATTATTGGTACATCCTTTATATTCCTGAAATCAAAAAAGAATTAGACTTTTGAAATCCAAACTTGTTTGGATCCAAAATTTCCACATAACAAAATTTTGGGCACCCACATCATCTTTGAAAAATTTGCCTTATGAAAACCTAAAGACTGGGTTTTATTTAAAGAACAATTATTTTCCCAGTAACAATCACATTGACACTTGGTACAAAATGGGGCACTTTGTGGAACAAAGTAATTGTTACTAAAAGTTGGTTTAGCATGGTTATAACCAAATCCGGATTTGTTTCTTAAAGGTCGTATTTGTGAATAAATTTTATCAAAATTTTCTTTACCATGGGTAAAGTTTGATAAACACTTCTTTAAGGAAAAAATTTCAGACTTGAGTTTTATAACCATGTTTTTATCTTCAAAATCATTAGATTTAGAACTATATCTAAGCTCGAAGATACTTTTCTTGTAAATTACTTTTTCTAACTCAATAAAAAGTTTGTTCTTCTTAGAACTTACTTCCTCAAGATTTTTTCAAATACTTATAAAATCATAATTCTTCTTATCAAGATCTTTATAAAGATCTGATATTTTTTTCGTAAGAAAATTATTTCTAGAGTTTGCCTTATCAAGTTTTTTATTGAGTTTGGAATTCTCAATTTCAAGAAGTTCAGCAAACCTAGAAACTTCTTCATAAGTAGGAAATGTATTTTCATCATCAGAAGAGGATTCTTCATCAGAAGAGTTATAATATTCTCTATCATTAGAATTTAAATAAACATTTGTCAATGATTCAGCATTTCGTACCTTATCCATAAAACAATGATTGTTTATAGGTAATCTGGCTATAAGACCAAGATTGTTCTGTCCTGAAGATTCATAATCAAAAGATTCATCTAAAGAGTCACCACCACTAGCACTCTAGGTGTCATTAGATTTCAGAAATTTCTTAGCTTTGTCTTTATAATACTTCTTTATATTCCTGTCATAATTTATTTCTTTCATTTCTTCCTTCTTGAGCAAAGGTAAATCCAGTCTAATATGTCCAGATCTCTTGCATTCATAACATGTAACTTCTCCATCTTTCCTATCTTTCCTTTCATTTTTCATATACATGGATTGGAAATTTCTCTTGCCAGTTATCCTATTCATCCTTCGAGAAATATTTTCTAACTCATTCTCAGATACTTCACTCTCACTAGATTCAGATTGGATTATAACTTTATTAGACTTGGATCTGGTTACTCTCTCAAGAGTCTTAGCTTTCATATGATTTGATGTTGTTGTAAAAGTAACAGTACCATTACCATTCTTCTCCTTGATGTTGTCAGCATCTCTTTTCATTCTTGTTTCATGCTGGAGAAGAGTTTCAAATAGCTCATCTAACGATATTTGAGTGACCTTCCTATTCTCAACAATAGTTGTTCTTTTTTATTCCCACTCATTGGGCATAATATCAATTATCTTATCCACAAGAGCTTCATCATCCAGACCTTTCTCTCCCATAGACTTAAGACTGTTCACCATAGTCATAAACCTCTGTTGAACTTTGCATATTGGTTCACCATAAGAAAAATTGAATCCATGGTATTCAGCTCTAAGCATAGCTCTCCTAGTCTCAATCACTTTAGAACTACCAAAGTGTGTAACCTCTAACTTCTTCCAGATACAATTAGCTGCTTCACAAGAAGAAATTTGGCTATATATATTTCTTGTCATTGAACAAAGTAAGGTATTACGTACCTTATAATTGAGATTATACTCTTTCTTTTCCTAGTTAGTGAAATTTCTATCTTCTTTATCATTAATTTTATAATCACCAGTAAGAATAATGAAATTATCCACTCCAGTATTGATAAAAAAAGTCTTCATTCAATCTCTCCAGTACTCATAGTCTTTACCATCAAAGATTGGTGGTCCTGTAGGGTTTAGATTGTCAATAGAACCAACATTGATTCCTTCGATTCTAATAAAAACTTGGCAACCAAACTAGTTAGTTGAAAAAGTTCGTAACCACAAAGTTTGGAATGACAATTCAGAATGATGAAGTTCGGAATGACAAAGTTCGGAATTACAAAGTAACTTTCTAAGAAAGGATGAAGAACAATAAAAATGAGCAAGAAAAACTTATATGTGAGTTTAATTATTTCAGAATCCTCCTCTGATACCAATTGTAGGATCGAAATAATGTTGTAGATGCTCAATATACAAGAGGGGGGGTGAATTGTATACTTTAAAAAATTTCCTTAAGCAAGGAAGGATCTAAGTTTAACAAAGGTAAACTAAGAAAATTCACAACACCTATAACACAAATTGGAAAATTAGAAGTGAAGTTTACAATATGAGATTCTACACTTTAAAAAATTTCCTTAAGGAATGAAAGATCTATGTTTAACAAAGTTAAACTAAGCAAATTCACAACACCTCCAACACAAATTGGAAAATTGGAACTGAAGTTTACAATATGAGATTCTGCCTTAAAGCGTATAGAATCTAAACTAATCAGAGTACAAGTGTAAGGACATATAAGAAGATTATACTTTCCTTACAATACAAAAGTGAAGCGGAAAACAAGTAGTAAAACTACAAGTAACAAGTTATAAGTCTTTTAACCCAAAGATAAGGGTATGCAACAACCTTGGATAAAGGTCCCTTGATTTATACCTTCAAGCAAGTTTGTCTTACCCACACCAGGGTAAGACCTCGATACGAAGATCGGAATCTCTGTCTTGCTATCCTCGCAAGCCCTCAACATCAAGGTAGTTGGAACCTCTGTCTTTCTCAGCAAGGAAGCCCTCGAACTTCAAGGTAGTTGGCACCTCTGTCTTCCTATCCCCGGAAGTCCTCGAATGTAATAACCAACATTCGGAGTCACATGAAGCAATCTGAACGAGATGTTCAGTACGTAAAAAGCATGAGAAGCTTCTCTCTATAGAAATCACATTAACATAATGTGGTCTCTAGATCGATCAACTCATTTTCATCTCTTGAGCTCTTTCAAATGAGCTCCTATTTATAGGCAAATTTCCAACGGTCAGCTCCCTCCCCCAACAGTCATATTTTCCATAAAATTTAGAGGGACCTGTACATGTGTAACTCAACCAGTGGTTAGTATGAAACAGAATGGAAAACATCATTTAATAACAAACAAAGTATAACTGAATGCACGACATCGTTTTGTAAATAATAATTTGTAAGTAAAAACCATACTAAGTTCAAAGTGTAAGAAAATTAAAAGTTCGAAGTCTAACCAATGTGAAATTTGAAGTATGAAATGATTGGATTCTGTTTTATAGGAATTAGGAGTCTGGTTTCACTAGAGATCGGAATCTGAACTTGCAGAGTTCAAAGTCGAACTGGTAAAAGTTCGGAGTCGAACTATTTGAGATTTCGGAGTCAAAATCATGATAGTTCGGAGTCGAACTTCATAAGATTTCAGAGTCGAACTACTTAAGAGTTCGGAGTCGAACTCATGAATGTTCGTAGTCGATCTTCATAAGAGTTTGGAGTCGAACTACTTAAGAGTTCGGAGTCGAACTCATGAAAGTTCGGAGTCGAACTTCAAAAGAGTTCGGATTCGAACTACTTAAGAGTTCGGAGTCGAACTCATGAATGTTCGGAGTCGAACTTTATAAGAGTTCAGATTCAAACTACTTATGACTTTGGAGTCGAACTCATGAAAGTTCATATCCATAATTCGGAGTGGAACTTAATTACAGTTCACATCCAAAATTCGGATCCTAGAAACAGAATACTCCAATACTTGTCATTATGTGATTCTGGGATTTTGGTTAACAATCCAGGTTTTGTACTTAAGAAAAACATTGCTATGTATAAGAAAGTATAGGTTAGGGTAAATTTCCTTATGGAAGAAAATTTTCCTTATGGAGGTAAAACATACATTTTCTTAATTATAAGGTGTTTGTGATTTTCAAAAAATGATGGAATTGAAAAGTCATAAGGAAAACCTTATTGACTCAACAACCAAGTAAGTATAATCCCCAAACATGTCCCCTAAAATGGGCCTCCATAGGTAAAAACCCCATCATTCAAACTATGAGATATTTTATTTCCAAACAACTGGGATACATAGGAAACCTCTATAAGGTTCATAACAAACAACCAAATTCACCCTAATGTTCTCCGAGCCACATTTCTAGTAGGGCCATATCTAACATGGATGGCCATTTTTATTATTGGTAACATTCATAATCATTAACTCTTTTACCCATTCCCTATTGGTTCTTATCCAACCTATGATTCCATATCCCTTCTAGGTTATATTTGGTTCCTTGTAATATATCCCACATCAAACATTTACTAGGAAACATTCACGAGAATTTCCATGCCACATGACATTAAATGCATGGTTTGGTTCTCTTCTCAAGACCATAAATGGTGATGTGTCATGTTAAGTGGAAATGAACTATATGGTTTATTATTAATTTCAAGATGATACATAGGAACTCTAATTTATGGGTTCGATCGTAACATCCAAACAACTTCTGTCCCCCAAGATGACTATAAACACTAGAGCACCTCACTACTTGGCTTAAAAATAGCATCATTCTAATTAATGAACAAAGAATATCTAAATTGATCATAAAAGTGTACCATTGATAGAGAACTTTGGATACATATAATATATCTCTATCAATGGAGAAACTCAGATACACACATATGATTCCAAACCCATACATGTTCATAATTAATCATTAATTCAGGATGATGTGAATCCTCCTGGAGAATGAACAAAGGATTCACAGGCATATTTTAAATCTAAATGAGAGTCTCAGAACCAGAGATAGTTCCCCCCAAAATATTGTTATTAACATGAATTATTATCCTCATGACAAATATGATTTCTTAAAATGTGATTGGCCAAGTCCCCATGGAACACATGCCTTTATAAATTAGGCCCATGATTCGTCATGGATATGATTCATTGGGTGATTATGGATCAATGAACAAAACCCATTGGTGAATGATTAGAAATGGTAAATCTTCCAGAGAATGTTTTTACAAAATCAACCCTAAGAAATCAATCGCCAAGATAATTATTTTCACTGGAAAAAATCATGTGACCATGTCACCACAGGTTACACCTTTTCAATTTATACCTCAAAAAATTACTACTCCAACTTAACTTTAAAGTCAAAAAAAATTATTTAAGAAGCGTTTGAAAAGTATAAAAAACGCAATATCATGTGTTTATCAGAGACAAAATAGTTATATGCAAAAAATACATATAAAAATAATGTTAAAAAATGAATTAAAAAAATCAAATATCCAAAGGGTTATATCTAATATTAATGGGTAGGTATCAATATAATTGACCACAGAGTAAAAAATATAAAAGGGGTTTCTCTTAAACTAATTTTTAGGTCCCAAAATTATAATGAAATTTTTTGGGGTCAATTATCAAACTCAGTAATATATGAGTAATTGAAAAAATTAATTTTAATTTCTTTGATGATGGTATTAAACAATTAAAGTACACCAATGTGAGTATATAGTAGGTGTTGTAGGTAGTATGACATGTAATAATGAATGTGAAAGATATAAAATAGAACACATAGGATAAATGGTAGTTCAAAAAGTCCCTAATTCACACTTAACATATTATATAATTCCTTGTGATATATGGTCAAGAACTAATATCCTCACTCTTGAAAGAGAGATAAATCATTATGATACTAACTTTTTTCACACTAGGGGAACAACCCATGACCATTATGTTGAAGGAAAACTCTACCATACCTTTGAATAGATGGGTGTAACTCACCTTTACTTTTAATGGATGTGGAAGATAACATGTAATACTTATTATCTGAGTTATAAAAACAAGAAAACTATTTTTTAATAAAATCACAACCAATGCATGAGTAATGTTACAACTAGATTCTAACTTAACAATATAATACCATTATAGTACAATGAAAAAATAAATGACAAGAAAAACTAAATGTAGTTGACATTGATTCTATAGTAGAACAATGAATAATGAACCATTTAGTGATGTAGAGAACTAATGAAACTTAAAAACCCATAATTTATCTTTTAATAATTCATATAGGATAAATATGGAATAATTTAGATTTTAAATGTTTATGCAATTTTCTATCGAATATTGGTCTTTCATTTCCACTATTAGTTCTCTTTAATACCATCTATAGATGATTTATCCAATGAATCGTTTCCATGAATAAATCTCCAACATAAACTATCTTAATTGATCAACTTCATTTTTATACAGTTACATCATTATTTGTTTTAACAATCAGTAAATCAAGACATGTTTATAAATAAAAATAGGAAAGTATCTATCAATAGATTAAAATAAACATATCCACTGATAAATACATTAATATTACATGTGATAAAGTTGTGTTCTTATCATAATATTGTCATATATTAGCTTTTTATAGTATGTTGGACACTACATAGCCTAGTGATTTGACCTGAAAATACTTCCATTGTTTAATGTTTTATATTGGTCTCCAGATTGATATTTCAATATCCATAGTTTGTAATGTGTTTCCATTATTAATATTATATATTCTTATTAATAAATATTACATTGACTTAGCTTCACTACATTTTTAGTAGTCTATGTTGCATCACTTGATCACATGGTGTTGCTTCCTCAACACTATATAAACCTATATTAGATGCAGTGTTTTCTTACATAGTCTTATATTCACTAATCATAAAAGCATTTTTATTTTTCTTTAACATGTTATAAAAAATTTTGACTCACACAAAATTTAAAATTTGGTTTAATAGATATATAATAATAATAATAAAACAAAAAAAATAGAATTGATGATAATTTTACATTGAATGTAAATGAATGAAAATAATTATATAATAATTTCAGCTAAGATAGATTGATTTCTTAACCTATGATATTAATTTATATAGGGTTGTATCAATTTTATATCATGTGATTCCTCCTTAAATCTAGTCAGCTCAATATATTTTAAGGATTAAACTAGATATCAGTAGCTTTGATCTTGCATTTGATCAATCTAACCAAGGAGTTAGAATTTGGCCTAGTATAAATATATTTACAAAAATTTTCATTATTTCTATGAAATAAAAAATCACAATAATACAATATCTTTTTATCTAATTAACATCTAAAAGCAAAATAAATATGAATATGGAAACTATAGAAATGTTATAGAAATGTTATTGTAAGTTAATACTAGATTTCCAACACTTAATTAATTGATTAAAAATTATTAATAGATCAAGATACTATCGATAAACTTATTATATTTCCCTTGGAACACAAATAATGAAATTCCAATGTCTTTTTTCTAATGATATAGTCAAATGAATATAGTAAATTTAATCTAAAGATCTAGTTTCTTGTTGATACAATGGATTGGAGGGATCCATTGTTGGATCATAAAATTAAGTTGGGAAAACAATGTTTTATATGGTGTAAAAGGATAATATATTGAAAACAATTAAAGAAACATTGGAAACAAATCAAACAAAGATGAAATAATGTTATAAGGTCTCAAAATACATATTTCACTAATATGATCATAATGAACTTATAAATCATGTTTTACAAAATCTAAATATGAATTATCAAGATAACCCACTAAATCCACTATATTATATAATCAAAATGGAAAATAAAAAAAAATATAAATATGAATTTAACTATAAATAAACAACATATATGAGTGGAATAAAATACCTTAAACCCAAAAAACAAAATCCAAAATAATTACTTCTTTAGTGACCTCAAAATATCATATAATCCATTTCCTAAAGAGGGACACCCCTATGGGTTCCAATCATCATGAAACTAGATCCCAAAACCCAAAAATGTCATAAACTAACCTAGAGGTCCAAGGGAGAAGAGAGGATAACTTCTATATACCCACTCAGTCCAACCTATTCTCTCAAAATCATGTTAGTCCCATTTACTAATGGGTTTTCCCACAAACCCACTTACCCCTAATTATAAATACAATAATAAAGGAACCCACGAATATGTAGGTGGTATTAGAGAACCACATTAATCAATAATGAATTCAACCCTAGAAAAAATTCCACTCCATTATATATAAATAAATTATGTTAAACCACCGTCATCCACAATCCCCTAACTTATCCAAATTGATCCACAATTAATTATTAACAAGTTATAATTAATTTATCTAATTAATACAACACATTTTTTTATGAATAATTGTGGAAAAACTTACTAGGAAACATATCCTCACAGATAACTTGACTAATGAGACGTTTTCTACTCCCAACAATCCCCTGAGAAAACTATTAATAAAATATAAATTATATATAGCTTAAATATTATTTGAAACATGATATGGTAATAATTATATTATATTTTATGATATATTTAAGATTTTTATTTCACAATGCATGCATAATAGATTCCATGGTGCATAACTAAGCCTATCATATAGTAAAACATGTATATATCATTGTTGACGCTCCTTTCCTTCACAGAGTCTAATGTCTGAAGAAGGGGAATACCTTAACACAATGTGATTCATCCTTTGAAAAAACAACCAAAATTGACAAAGGCCTGAACATGGATTTCTTTGAGTAGGGGCCGGACAAGTTCTATGATGGTCGCACAGGCACGCAGGTGACCTGCACGCCCTATTTAATTATCACCCAAGGTTTTCAGCATCCTATAAATACCCCTTGGTGGCCCCCAATTTTGAGGACAAAAATTCCAAAAGTCCAATTTATGCTCACGGCGCCCTAGTCTCCTCTCGAAGTCTTATGAACACTTCTATGGAAATTTCTTACCTAAAATGAAAGATCTAATGATAGGGAACAAGGCCTAAGTGTTGAAATTAATCAACACCTGCACGCCTAAGTGTCCAGCCCTTATGGTAAGTGGTCACACTTGTGCGCCGCCTTATCCCTTCAATAGAACCTGCGAGTCACCCTTTCAGAAGCCTCTAGAGTTGATACTAAGGGCATGAGAAAAGTCTCACCCAAGTATTACCCTATGGGTTGACCGTCGCGCAAGTGCACATGTGGCACGCAGGTATACGTGTGTGACCAATACATGCGCGCCCAAACAGGACCTATGCGCCTACTTCCTTTTGGGTGCCCCTCCTTCCTATTCAACTCATTTCTTCAAATCCACCTCTCCTCTTTAAGATTTTTCCTTCAAAACCCTCTTCAAAGTCATTTATGACATGGTTCCTTTGTTGTATTCCCTATCATAAAGGAATTATGTGTAAAATCTCTAAAAACCTAGTGATTTACATATATTTATGTCAGAAATGTTAGATATTTCATTCATTTAACCTCATCTTTTAAGATTGGAAGATCTTTAACCTGTGCCTCTTTTTCAAGAGTAATCCCCAAGTCACAATCCCCCTAACCTGGGCCTCCATTTCCGGAGTAATCCCCATTCATAATTTCCAAACTTGGGCCTCATTTTCCAGAGTAAGCCCCAGTTCAAGCTCCCCTAATATGGGCATCCTTCATAGGATTAAGCCCCAAATTCCAAATTCCATTAACCTGGGCCTTCTTCTTAGGAGTAAGCCCCAGTAATAATTTATCTTAACCGGTCTTAACTTCTTTTAATTTGGGCTTCCTTCTCAGGAGTAAAACCCAATCATAAGTCCCCTCCTAATTTAGGCATCCTCCTCAAGAGTAAGCCCCATGTTAGAGTATCCAAATCTCCATAAAGCACATATACCTTTATAGACCTTATTCCTGGGCTTCTTCTCTAAAGTGAGTCTTGATATTTATCTATTTGGGAAAACATACATACGTAAGACCCATATCATTCATTGTGACCACATCTTTAATGGCATAAATTGTCAGGTTTACTGATACCTCTTGTTTCTTAGACCGAGCATGACTCACTTGAGCATGGAGTGTAAAAGTAACCACAAAACATCTCATTGGGCCATTAGTCATACGTAAGCCCCACAATTCCCAACCAAACTACGTGGTATTTGATCTCTAAAATAAAATGAGAGTATGTAGGAAGCCTTTATGAGGTTCAACACCATCACCCATTAATTCTCATCTATCTCATATGACGTTAAACTATATCTTAATTCCCAAACTATATGGGTTCTGATTCCTTTTCTAACAAGGATACGTAGGTAGCCCATCTGGAGGTACGATCACAACTCTGAAATACTCCATGTCCTTTTGAATGACAATAAACTTAAAGTGCCCTTCTGAGTGTATTTAAAACCAGTATGGTTATCATAATGACCAAGAGATATTTATATAATGTCTTGAGGGATGCAATTGAATAAGAATATCTAACAAATACAGTTGATCACTTATCTATGAATAACCTCAAAAACATATAAATGATTCTCTTAATCTCATATATATTTATCATTGATTTTAAGATCTTAAGGAAATATCATTTTCATACTTAGTAGTGTAATAAGGATTCAAGAACATATCTTAAATCTATAATGAGAGTCCCAGAGTAAACAATAATTCCCCTAAAAAAGGTGTGATGTGTCCAACCTCCCATCCTCTTGACCAATGCAAATTCTTAAGCCTCATATGTCCACAACTAATGAGCACCTACCTTTGGAAAGTAGTTCTAAATTGATATAGAATCATTGGATGTTTCCGGTTCTATGAACAAACCCGTTAGAAACTGATTGGAATGTTTTAACCTTAAGTAAACAAGGCCATCCCCATTTCCAGAGGAAACAAAAAATGCTGAACCCGATGTGAATCCTTAACCAAGTTAAAATGATGTTTTACTTATTTGTTAGGCCCCTATTTAAACTCAATGTGAGGGCCAAAAAAGAAATAAATAAAATATGTGCTCATCCAAAAGATATAGTGGCCGAACTTATCTTGATTGTGTCTATTACATCAAATAGACACTCATTTTCAAGATCTCTCTGCGTTACAGAAATGGATTCACTAAAGTTCACACCTGTGAATGAATCTGCTGCTACTCCTACTGGAGCTTCGTCCGCTCTGAGGAAGACATCACCTCCTCATCATCTTCAACATTGGGTATCAAATTCACTAGTTAAGGAATACCATCGACACAGTACCATTCCGACTCTGGAGGCTGCTCGACAAGCCCTCCAAGTCAATAACTCACCCAGGTTGTCCGGACGGTGATGACCAAAAATCAATAAATAGGTGGTACCAACCACCGTCTCCAACCGTTTCAGGTTGTTATCCCCAGAATGTAATCATCATTCCCTCCCATATTATGCGGAGGCGAATGTGAACGTCACTGAAGACCTTAATTCAAGGACATAAGAGTCCTTCCCGAGGGCTCCCATCAATAATCGCCGCCAGACTCGTGCGACAGTGCAGCCTCAACATGATGACGGTATCACCTTCAAGGGTTCAGCTCAGGTTCCTCAGACTTGAGCATGCAAGATGAACCACCAGAGGTTAAATCTGGTCAGCATGGAGGAGGTTCTTACTTCTTTCCCCTCCGGAGAAGTCCATCAAACTAACTTGATGGAAAACGACGAGCGGGCACATACACCCGCCCGTTATGATCTTGTTGTCCCGTAGACATGTCTAGAAGCAACACACCAATCCCACCAGGCAATTCTAGTGGATTATTATAGGCAGTAACATACACCGGTTTATAACTCATCAACTAGTTATCAGGCTCATCTAACTACAACCAAATAAGTTCACCGATCTAATATGGTGGCAACAGATAACCAGGGATATACACCTGTTTACAATCATCAATTTTTTCAGAAGTCTCATCTGCCAGTATTGAAGGGAAATTTTCAACCATACATGGCGAAGAATACACAGCAGTCACATAAACCTTCCAATGTTAATCAAACCTGCCAACAGTCTTGTTTGGTAGAACTCAGAGATATCTGTTGGAAATCCTTGACGACAAAATTGGAGCATACTCATCTCTCTTCCCCCACACATGAGTACTGTCAGAACTCACTGACCGGAAAAGGAGGAGAGGAGTAGGAACACACACCTACTCCAAGCATAGAATGGACGTATATTCCTGTTTCGGCTACTGAAGTCACCAAGCACATTTTGACGGTGGTGAAAGAGCAGAAGCAAATCCCTGCTCATATTCTTGATGCCTGCCAGAATATTATAACATCTTTAGTAGCATCACAGGGAACGAAATGAAAAATTTTCGATACCAGTGGAGTGACACATCTACAGATCACCTCGGAACAGATACACACCTCTATTCCAATCCAAGAGGGTTGTGGGGAATACTCCCTGATATCATATGGACAATCAAGTCAGGTATGTACACCTGATTTGAATGGAGATAATCCGCCTAACCTGAATATTTTTATTGAGGAGGCACATACACCTGACCATAATAACCACTTTCATAAAAAAGTGGTTCACAAAGTGAGTAAGAATGTGTATAATAAAAGGACTCGTCCATCACAATCAATAAATCAAGAGCCAATCTGTAATAATGCCTTACTCGATGTAGGAGTTCTTGATGCACTCAGACAATTATCTGTTGAAACTCGAGATTTTACTCTCTCATTTCCCAATAGTGGGAACATTACTTCTGAAGTTCTACATCAGACACATCCTCATGAAGTCTTGCTTCATGACAGTTCGGTCGATCTCAAAGTATCATCTTCAGATGAGAGTCATGATAACCCTTTGCATGGCCAGAAGCTCAAGGAGAATAAGGTTTTATCTTTTTCTATAACCCACTATGGTGGTCCTCCCCAGGATGATGAATTTAGCTGCGAAAGTCCTCTTTGCAGTAGTAATTCACATTGCCTGGAAAATTCTCCAATAAACAATGTAGTGATGAGAAAGCCCTCTTATGTCGAGGCACTTGAAAATGTGAATCCAGTAATGTCTGATGCTTTACCACTAGCAGGTGAAATACTTTCTCCGTCAGAAGATAACCTGGGGTGTAGGTCATTCTCTGAACCACCCTTGGGTCATTCATCTTCTAGTTTGATAAGTGAATTATCTACCAATCTTGTTGAATCTGATGAAGCAACAAGTTATCACCGGCTCTAGTCTAATCAGGTAGAAGATTCTTCATTTAATTATAAAGAGGAAGTGTTGAATATGAGAAAAAAACTGGCGAAAGGTGAAGTGCCAGTTATGTTTTGTCCTTTGGAGGACTCTCAATATTACATTCCAGAGATGTTGATGGAAGATTGTACTCACGATATTCATCTCAACATTTGGAAAACTATTTTTCAATTGAAAAAGAAATTATTATCTTATGGTGAATATGAAAATCATGTAAAGATAATATAAGGGTTACAACGCCAAATTGATTTGGCCTCCCTCTTAGTTTCTCGATATTCAAAGGCTGAAAAGAAGCAGAGAGCCCTTCAGCGTTCATGCCTTGGAGCATTAAGAAGATTCCACCAATTAATTTCCAATTCCCCATATAGTATTCATATCAGGGAATGGGGTGTCCATGGAGCACTACATTTCACTGTAATCTCTAGCCAAAAAAGCCCGCCAAAAATTGTCTCATGCAATGTTACTTACCATGGCCGGCCATAGCCAATTGGCTTTGTTTGTAATCAAAGAATTGCTCAAGAACAGGCCTCAACTAGTTCTTCTCAAAGTCAGTCATACATAGAAAAAGTTTTCGAATTACTCTTGCATCAGGCAAATGAGAATATCTAACATGCTTCTCGTTTAGAGCAAGTGCATCATCAAGTGATAGAAGTGTCAGAAATCATCCAATGTTCATTTGTACCAGGTGATTTGAGTGGATGTTGGTTAATGCATCCAACCAATTTCTGGCCTAAAGTCCGAAAGATCAAGATAGATTTTAAGAAAGTCTCAGATGTAGCAGCTCAAGAACCACCCCATCATTCCAGACTGGGGACTCTTTTAGCACAACCCTTGGAATCAGCAAATAGGATTTGAGGAGTTGAGCATAAACAACCACAGTCAACCGGACTGGGAAGTTTTTTAAATCCTTAATCACCTCCTCAGAGGTCTTCTCTCGAATAGGGATGTAGCCCAAAGAAGAACGAAGAGACGAATTATCAAAAGATTCCCTTCAAATAACGGTTAGTCAAGAATTTCATGAGGGATCAACTCAATAGAAGGCAGTGTCTCATCAAGGACATAGAAGAAGAAAATATCACAGAAATGCTGATAGAAGGGATGAATTGTGTTATGCATCAATAAATGACATCAATTCCATTGTTGCTTATCCTCTAAAAGATGAGGATCACTCAGAGGGATTAGATGAGGAAGTTCTTGCTCAAGAGGTTGTGCACACAGAGGCAAATGAATAAGGTGTGTGTACAAGAAATCAAAGGCTTACCCAGAATCTATTTATTCCTTCAAATAATCAACTTCCCCCACTCTAAAAGGCGTCTAACGAGAGGAAACGAATGAATCAGGTTACATACCCTTCCTCTGGAGAAGGCCAATAACTCTCACTAGAGCAAAGATTTACACAACAAGAGGAAGAAATGAAGGAATTAAGGAGGTTAAATATAGAACAACTTCAAGGTAGTCTTCCTCCTAAGTGTGCTAGAGTCAGTAAGACAAGGGATTTTGTTGCGTTTACTGAGATGGATCAGGATTATCCTCATTTACCAGTACACCCTCATAGGTCTAATCTCGTGGGTCATGTGCAACAACAATCAATGCTGCTACCATCAGTTTCCGTACCAGCCACCACATCTATCCAAGCTCCAGTTATTGCACCTGCTCGGGTCCAAGCTCAGCTAGATAATTCTCAAAACTTAATGACTGTCATTGAGTCATTAACAGCTCAGTTGGGAGCTATAGAGGGAATGCGTGCAAAAATTCAACCAGAAAAGAGAGCTTGCCCTGAATGGGTTGATCCAATTCCCCCCCCCCATCAAATTTTGCAAGTAGCACATTCCAAATCTTTAATGGTTCGGGAGACCCATAACATCACTTCACACATTTTGTTTCTCGTTGGGATCCTATGATGGGAACTACTCAGTAAGAAGATGCAGTTAATCTCAAGTGTTTTGTACATTCATTACAAGGGACTACTTTTGTAGGGTATACAAACTTGCAATCCTAGTCAATTACCGGGTGGGTGTATCTTCGTCAACAATTCCTTCTTCAATTAAGATAAACTTTTCCAAAGACAACATTTTTTTGATCTTAAAAATTTTAAGCAAAGGGAGAATGAAAGGTTTTCATATTTCATTGCTCACTGGAAGGGATTAAAATATTCCCTAAGTTTAGCACTCCCTAAAGAGGAGTTTTTTCCAATCTGTGTGGAAAATTTTCGTGATGAGTTATGCACACCATTTATCCCTGTGAAATACACAGAGAGTTTCAAGGCCTTAATTTGATCGCTCAACAGATTAAAGACTCTATTTTACAGAATAAGGCTAAAAATCATTTATTCCACAAGTTCCAGGAAGGAGAATGGGGAAAGTAGAGACTGCTACAGTTACACTTAAACAAGCACCTGTACCTGCTTCCACTTCAAGACCTTCATCTTCTTGAAGGGCTCCACCTCCTGAGCATCAAAAACAGAGGCCATTTCGTTAAGATGACCAAATAGATCAAAGACAGAATAAATTTGAGGAGTTAAAGAACAAATTCTATTCTTTCCAAAATGAACAAGTTCTTGGTTACTTCATTTCGGCTCTGGAAAATAATTTGGTTCAATTTCCAAGGTCTAAAAGTCATAACAAGGAAGAAGATGATGATCGTCCCAATTATTTCCCATTTCATCAGATTTTGGGGCATCCCATTCAGGATTTTTTTTTGTCTTCAAAGACCTCCTGCAAAAGATGGTGGACTCGGTAGAAGTCAACTTGAAAGGTTATTTAGCTCAGGTAGCATGTGTTGCTGCTACAGATCCAGAGGAAAAAGGAGAGTGACAAGAAGTCAAAAACAAAAATGCACGGAAATATGATGATTGGATGGTTAGGAAAATGATCAACCGAACTCATGCCATTTTATTTATGCAATTAAAGAAACCAATTGTGTCTTCTACTATGAATTCCACAGCAAAACCCTCTTCATCAAAGGGAAAATCCTCGAAGGGGTGGCACAATTCAATGAAAGAGGAACAATTAGAAGATGATGAAATCGTGTCAAAGCCCAATTTTATTTTGACTTTGGTAGATTTTATTCCATCTATTTTAAAGCCACGGACACCACCCCACCAAATGGCACAACCTAAATAGGCTAATCAGGCAGAATATGCATCAGATGAAGAGTTGATCTTTGGTTCTGTTAACATGATTCACTTAACAGATCCTTATTCCAGTCACAATTTTGATCTTGATGAGCTTGAGTTCCTTGTATCAAACAGAGGAATTAGAGGGAGATTCATAGGTCTAGGATATAGTGGAAGACGTAGATATCCCAGAAACCACTATTCCAATTCTACCCCTGCTAGAACTGTGTATGTGGTGGAAACTCGTGGTAGATCGCTTCAGCGGGCTCAACAAGAACAAGCAAGTTCTTCCACACAAGGAAAATTCAATACTGGTAAAATTATTTTGGATGATCGATTGGAGGTTACACTTTCTTCCTCTCAGCAAGTAAATAGACCTATTCGACCTAATATTCCAAATCCAAGAGTATTTCCAACTCCAACCCCGATACAAGAAGCATCTACTTCCAAAGCATCAAATTCTATGTCACCTGAAAAATCACATGTTCCTATTGGAAAATGAAAACCTTTGGATCAAAAATATGATGTCTTGAAACATTTGGCCCATGTACCCATCAAGTTATCAATTTTGGATGCCTTGAATTTTTCAAAGAATATTCGGGAGGCACTCGTTGAGGATTTTTCAAGTCCTCAGGAGTTTGAAACTAAAATTGTTGCGGCTGAAGTCTACCATGTAGAGAATAATCCTGCAGAATGACATGCAGTTATATATTTTACAGATGAAGATGAAGATAATGTCATGCATGGACATATTAGACCTTTGTATTTATCTGTCAAGTTCAATGAAGTAGACATATGAAGAGAATTCATTGATAATGGTTCAGGAGTCAACCTCATCCCCATTCGTACGCTTCATCGATTGGGCCTCAACGAATCTGATTTATCTCCTTCTACTTTGATGTTACAAGGATATGATAAAAATGAATAAGAACCCCTAGTTGAGATCACACTCAGAACACAGTTTGGAGATCTTGTATTCAATTCAGATTTTATAATTGTTTGACATGACATGGCCTTCAATATTTTGCTTGGACGACCATGGCTACATAAACATGTGGCTTCGTCATACCATCAGTGTCTCAAATATTGTTTCAATGGTGAAATTGGGACATTGTATGGTGAAAAATCCCCAGTCAAAACATGTGAATATCAATTAATTGAGGCAGAATTCTATCACATGGAGGGTAAGGAGAAATCCACAATAAGGGTGGTTACTAAGTTTAATGCTCCATATGGTTTGAAAAAGATTCCAATAAACCCATTCATACATATGAGTACAGATTATGTATTTCCTATCAGTAAAATTGAAAGGATAGACCCAAATCCAAGTACTCTTATGGAAACTTTCATAATGTCAATTATGACAATCAAGTGAGACAGCATGGGAGAAAGTTGTGATTCACCAAGAAATAATGAAAGCTCAAATGGAGATGTCTTTATTTCATCCACTAAAATCCAGAAAGTCTATACTTTACCAACTAGGCCAGAAGAAGTTATAGCAATGTCAAAGGTGAACTATGATGTTGATTCCAAATCCATCATCTCCTCTTTATTAACTAAGGAAGACTCTTCATCAGCAATAGGGTCAGAAATGGAAGCCTCTTCTTCAAGATGATAAAATTTTAACATCTCTCTTAATCATGGAAATTATGCTTCATCATCTACTATGAAAGTAGAATCATAAGAAGTAATACATGTTGAAGAAGAATAAGAAGATATTAGGGATTCTCTTCCATCATTTGAAGAGGGTATCTACACTAATGTGGATGAACTTAGAGAAATAAATCTGGGTACAAAAGAAGATCCATGACCCACATTAATTAGTGCAGCCAAGACTCTTGAAGAGCAAGAAATGTATATTTCATTTTTAAAGAAAAAATGAGATATATTTTCTTCGAATTATACAGAAATTCTGGGGATTGATCCTGATGTTGCTACTCATTGTTTGGGTTTGCTAGAAGAACATCGAGGATTTAAGCAAGACACAAGAAGAACACAACCAACTTATGCTTCCAAAATTTAAGCTGAAGTGGATAAGATTATCAAAGATAACTTCGTTAGAGAAGTTAAATATCCAAAATTATTAGCTAATATTATCCCTATGAAAAATAAGAATGGATAAATTAGAGTTTCCATTGATTTCAGAGATCTTAATCGGCATTATCCCAAAGATGCTTTACAGTCCTGATCACAGAACTCTTAATTGATGCAATGGATTTCTATGAATCACTTTTATTTATGGATGGATATTTTGGGTATATTCATATCCATATGGCTCTATAAGATGAATAATCTACAGCCTTCAGAGCCCCTCAGGGTGTGTTTTTCTATCGGGTAATGCCCTTTGTCCTAAAGAATGCTGGCGCAACATATCAGCGTGTCACACACCGTATCTTCAAACCCTTTTTAGGAAAATTTGTTTAATGTTATATGGAATATTTAGTGGTTAAATCCAAACAACTTTCTAATCAATTGGCTTATTTGGAATTCATATTCACAATCTTCAACAACACAATTTGAAGATGCACCCATTGAAATGTGCTTTTGGGGTAACCCAAAGAAAATATCTTGGCTTTGTTGTATGCCATCATGGTATCAAAGTCAATACTGAGAAGAAAAAGTCAATCCATGGTATGTAACCTCCTTGAAATTTGAAATAATTGAGAGGACTTCATGGACAATTAGCCTATATTCGGAATTTCATCGCCAACCTAGCATGAAAAAGTATACCCATCACCAAATTGATGAAGAAGGGAGTCACTTACCAGTGGATTGACGAATGTCAAGAAACATTCAATATTCTCAAGAAATATCTCTTAAGTCCACCGGTATTAAGGCCACCTGTTGATGGAAGACCACTTATTCATTATGTGATAGCATTAGAGTGATCACTAGGTGCCTTTATTGCCCAGAAGAATGATGCTGGGAATGAAAACAACCTTTACTATCTCAGTCAGACTATGCTAGAAGCATAAATCTGATATTCAAGTATTGAAAAGTGCTACATAGCATTAATAATTGCAGCTCAAAAGATGAGACACTACCTACAACATCATGAGGTCCATTTGGTATCTCGTAATAACCTTCTCAAATTCATCCTTAGTCGTCCAATGCTTACAGGACGTCTAGCATGGTGGGTAGTTATTTTGCATCAATTTGATATCCAATATGTGTCTCAAAAGGCAATAAAGGGCCATGCTCTAGCTAATTTCCTTGCTAAACACCCTTCAGTAGAAGATACATCTTTAGATATTGATCTTCTTGATGAGGAAGTCTTCTCTATTCAAGATAGTCTTCAAACATGGGAAATGTACTTTGATGGTGCTTCCAGAAGTCCAACAGGGAAGAAAATGGAAGATCTTAAATTCAACAAGGTTGGGTAACGAATTGTGCTTATTTCCCCAAAAAAGGAGGTTCTACCTTATTCCTTTTTATTGTGGGATGGTGGTACAAACAATGAAGTATAATATCAAGCTCTCATCGTTGGATTAGAGTTGTCACTTCAAGCACAATTGAATCACTTAAAAGTGATTGGTGATTCAGACCTAGTAATCAAACAAGTCAATGGGGGTTATGAAATTAGAAAAGAAAATTTAATCCCTTTGTATGATTACGTCAGAGAGTTAATGGTGGAATTTCCTTCGGAACCGACATTTTCTTATGTCCCGCGATCACAAAATGCCCAAGATGATGCATTGGCTAATATAGCTACAACTTTGGCAGATCCAAATCAGGACAAGACAATCATCATAATTTCCCACCGTCATACAATTTCACCAAATGTTCAAACCATAACAGAGGAAGTAATGAAATTACTCCCATTCCTGAACCATATAGTCATACTACATGATGGGTGATATCTATCAGGGATTACCTTCTAAATGGAACACTCCCACTTGATAGATCTGGTAAAGAACAGGTCTGGCGCCGTGTGGTCAATTTTACTCATTATGATAGCCCAGATCACATAGAAAAAATGCTCTACAAAAGATGTTTTGATGGAGTTCTCTTCAGATTCATTGATGGTGAAGAGACAATTGCTATCATGAAAGAATTGCATTCAGGAGTCTGTGGTGCCCACGAGTCTGGACATAGACTATCTAATCAAATTTGAAGTATTGGATACTTTCGGCCGTTAATGATACAAGATTGTGTTGATTTCACAAAGAAGTTTCATTCTTTCCAAGTATGTGCCAACTTCATTCATCAACCCTCATAGTTGCTTCATTCAAATAAATACTCATGGCCATTTGACACATGGGAAATGGATGTAGTGGGACCTTACCCTTCGGATACATCCAAGCAGTTTAAGTACATTCTTACTGCTACTGACTTCTTTTCCAAATGGGTAAAGGAAATAACTCTCAATGAGTTTAGTTCTAAAACCTATTTTAGCTTTATCAAGTATAAAATGATTACCAGATTTGGTGTCCCTCATACCATATTGACAAAAAATGGAACCTATTTCTATTCATCCAAGGTAAGGAAGTTGTATCAAGAATACAACATCAAATCCAACCATCACTTTCAGTATCATGCAGGGGCCAATGGACAAATAGAAGCTTTCAACAAGACTCGTTCAAACATACTGTAAAAGATGGTGGATAAAGATACGAAATCCTGGCCTGATAAACTCTTTCATGCTCTATGGTCTTATAGGACCACCACCCGCACTGCAACGCGGTCAACTCCATATTCATTGGTATTTGGAACTGAAGCAGTCTTGCCCATTGACATTCAATTACCCTCATTCAGAGTAGCCATTTTTGATCAGTCATCTATAAATGAACAATCTCAAAAGAGAATGGATGAATTCGAACGATTAGATGATAAAATATTGTGCACCATGCACCACTTAGAAGTCTATCAGAATCGAATAGCATGAGCATTCAACAAAAAATATTGTCTTCATTCATTAATTCAATGAGAATTGGTATTGGTTCTCAGAACTCCAATGATACCAGGAAAGAAACCTCCCAAGCATGAGCCAAAGTGGGAAGCACATTACTTAATACATAAGGTCTACTCCAATGGAGATTATTATTTAATCTCAATGGATGGAGAACTCATTACTACTCCAACCAATGCCAGATTTCTGAAGAAATATTTTTGTATAATACAAATACATAAAAACGGTCCATTCATATGAACATAAACTATTTGCACTTACGTCCAACACGACGTTAAACTATGTCGTCCTTGTTATATGAGGTTAAACTATACAGCCCCTCTTTGGTCCTTACTGCATGACATTAAACTGCACAGTCCCCCTTATGTCCAACATGATGTTAAACTGTGATGTCCTAGCTACATGATGCTAAACTGTACAACACTCATTCATCCAACATGGATTTAAAATATATTGTCCCTATTACATCCAGCAAGACGTTAAACTGCATAACCATCATCCTAGCTATATGACGTTAAACTACGCACCTCTTCATCCCACATGACGTTAAACTGGGAAAAAGTTCCTAAATTGTCCAACATGACGTTAAACTGTGTCCCCATTGTCCTCAATGTAGGACAATAAACTGAATATTCCCCTCTTTGTCCAACACGACGTTAAACTATGCATCGTTAAGGTTGTTGCTACCTCTTGTTTCTCACAACAAGTATGACTCACGTGAACTTAGATTAAACTTCAACCATAACACCCTCTCTAGGCCTCTAATCATGTGTAAGTCCCGACACCATTTTTTAGGTCATTTTCCTCAAGAACAACTTGATCACCAATTCATTATTTAATCGAACTATGCAAACATTGATCCTTGCCTTCTAGGATGGGTATGTAGGAAACCTCCAGAGGTTCAAGCTGAAAACCAATATTTTCAAATAGGTTCACCTCCATCTCATTTGATGTTGATTTGTTACACTGCCCCCATAACCAATATGTTTTACATTGGTTCACCATCGTCCTTTCCATTTGACGTTTAACTATTTTCATTTTTTTCATGTACGAAAATAATATACAACATTCTTTAACACCCTCACCTGAGAAGGAATAATTATTTACATTGATCTTCAATCATGTTATATTCCAAAGACTACGTGCATACATCGAAATACCTGAACTTTCAATCTTGGGTCAAACCATCATTGCACTAAATTCCCCTTTCACCCATCATATGTACAAACCAAATATGTACAAAGGGTATTTCAAGATCTACGTGCGGCTTGATTCTCATACTTATGGGATATGTAGGAACATTCAAGCATCCCTCGAATCCAGCCCGAAGTCTTTGGGCCTAACCCCAAAGTTCACTTTTAGTCCCTTGGATGAAAAGTCCCCCAATGAAAACATGAATGTGGTATGAAAACCCTGATCTTCATTCACATCATGTTTATAAAACAAACAATGTGTATTCCTTATGATGGTCTGAGCTCTATGAACCTAAAATAATATCTCCTACACTCTCGTCCCACATGACGTTAAACTGTATTTCAAGAACTATGTTTGGCTTGATTCCATTACTTATGGGATACATAGTGAAGTCCAGCACCTCAATTCAAGACCCATCTACAACATGATTCTGGTTAGCATTGGTCTGCGTATTTCCTTCATGCACTGTACAATACTCGTTTTTCATCTTTCATACTCCTAACCTTAAATACTTCCAGATCTCCATAACCCTTTTCTTGACTTCTAGTCACAAAATGTCTGATACCCGAGAGTCCTTTTTCCTGACTATGCAGCACGTACCCTTAGGCGGCCTTGCATAAAAAGTCTACATAACAGACCTGTCAGCCAAAAGATGCTATTATTTTACTATGCAGCTAATTCCCTTAGGTGGCCCTACATAATTGAACCCCCTAACAAGTTTGTTAAATAGTGGTAACATCATTCTTTGGAGGATAACCTCTTTTGTTTATATATGTATTAATGACAATATGTAGGGATCCGCAAAAGTATCCATCCTTAACATATTTATCCCATACTGTTTTTCATGATCTAAAAGTATTCAAGTCTATGGTTTATATTTCCCTTCCCTACATTTGGGTCAGACCTTCGCAGTAGTGAAATTCATCCAATTCTTTGATAATATTGATTGGAAATATCATCTCTATATTCATGTACCTCTTTCCAACAGACTCTGTGATTTGGAAAATTTGAATCTCCATAAACATTCACCGGATTTTTAGCAATAGAAAACTAAAATTTATGAGAGTTCTTTTGCCTGAATATGCAGCATGTACCCTTAGGTGGCCTTGCATAAGTATTCTACATAAATGACCTATCAGCGAAAAGATGCGATTATTTGACTATGTAGCTAATTCCCTTCAGTGGCCCTGCATAATTCAACCCCCTAACGAGTTTGTTAAATAGTGGTAACTTCATTCATGGGAAATACTTCTTCTAATTCCTTTTACCCATTTTTTATATCATTCCTCAAATTCAAAATTTCTGAAGTCATAGTTTACATTTTTCTTCCATACATGAATATGGTAATATTTTTTGAGATAAATTATCAAGGAATTGAGTCAATTTCAATCCATTCGGTCAAGGCTATTTCACCCTTAAACATTTGCCTTTTTATGTTTTACGTTCATGACATTAAACTGCCCACAAAAGATAAGGGAACCCTGAACAAAAGTCAAGTCCAAGCTCACTAAACATATACTTTGTATGATTTAGGTAATATTGAGAAATTAAAAAGATTCTACGTTTGTGGGGTTATAATTATAATCCTATAAAATATGAAATTATGCTTACTAGGCCCATTGGCTTAGGTAAAAATTTAAATTAGGTAGAAAAAGAAGGCATGCACACTTGATTGAAGATGAATGTATTTTTCATTTGATGCATAAGAGTTAGAAGGATATACATATATTAGATTCTCTTCTCTTTTCCAAGAATTACAAGAGGCTATCAACATAACTCTTCATTTGATTTACGACATCCCGAGCTTGATCAGCAGCTACTTGAAGCTCATGAACTTGACCAGCTTCACTCTTTTCATCTTGATGGAGTTCTTTCATGGCTTCTGCAATGGATTTCATACCATTACTTTAAACTCCTTCCCGTGAATTGTTAAGTTGGTCAAGTTCCCCAGTTACAGCATCTAACTTTGATGAAGGTGGATCTTCTGGACAACTTTCTCCTTGATTTTATACTTCATCTCCTTTAACATGGTAGCATGATCAGCCTCATCTCGGGACACAACAACCTCAAATTCACTGATATTGGCTGACAACCTTACTCTAGTAAGGACTTGACGGTACCTATGCTCATGATACCTTCTTAAAATGACTTGTCTCACCGGGGCATGTATCTCTTGATATCCAAAACCTCCAAGTCCCAACATGATGAACATGGATGATAGTCGTGAGATCTTCAAAGATAGCTCTTCAAGAGGCACTTTAGATATGATCTTCTATATGTTCTTCCATGCCTTGCATCATGAAAATTGGAGTTCCTTTTTTACTTCCATGTCTGACTCAGCATCACTATCACATGGGGGAATATAATCTGGGATTAATGCACTTAGAGAAGTTCCATGTTCTTCTCCTTCCCCCCCGACCCTTATTATTTCACTTTCTATTCCCGTTGGGGTGGAGGCTGAGTCTTCGCCTCCAGATCTAGCCAATGAAATTGATGGCCCTACATAGTCAATTGACTGTTTTGGTTATTTTCAAAGGATAATGAAAGTTTATTAAGTTGTCTTGAAAATTAAGTGTAGCCACAAATATTGTTATCTTTTTACCAATGGTATATCAACAGCAGGAGAAGTTTCCTCCCTGAAATTCCTAGCTTCAATTGGATTTTTAGGATGATTTTGAGGAAGCTCTACTATGTTCAGCTCCACTTGAGCTAGTGTCTTTGCAATAGTATGGTTGTCTGTACCCCCTTCAGGCATTGGCAGTTTGGTAGACTGTTCAGATGGAACAGCACATTTGAACCAATCATGGTCAGATATGTAATAAGAATTTATTTTAATAGGATGAAGGATAACACTCATGTCCAAAAGGCTCAAAATTACATGGTAATTTAACTTGATCTAAAATATCTTCAAAAGATGTGCCAAATTTCATCATTTCTTCTAATGATATCTCAGATTCCTGGTTAGTCTCACATGTGAGAGCATTAAATATATCGACTTGGAGACCCACATCTTGCAGCCTCAGACCCCAGACAGTTTCTTTAGATAAAATTACGGCATCAGTTGCAGTGGCCGCCAAATGTTATAGTGTAGGGGTTGAAACTAAAGTATCACAAAATGGAAGTCAGTTGATGTTTTCATTCAACATCTTATGAAGCATTTCTAATTTACCAGAAGTAGGCTTTTCTATCCTTGTAGTAGCAGCAGTAGTGGAACAAGGAATAAATGATGGCTCCTCTTCAGGAGTAGCCAATCCAGCATGAACTTGTGATTGTTCACCAGTACCCTCCTTCTTCGTCAAAGGAGGGTCAATCCTCTCCCTTAAAGGGGAAACTGAAGAAGCCCATGTAATCACAAGAATTATGATAAACCTTTTCATGGGTTAAGACTCATGACTATCTGAAGGACTTACCACTACTGATGGAATGTTTAGGTGTGGACTTCCTCCTTCGATGCTTTTTCTTCTTTCGTTTTTTGGAGTGTTTACATAATCCTCTCTAAATATAGGTATTGGAGAGTGAAAATACCTTTCAAATTCCTCATCCATTTCTTGCTGGACTGTAGATACCTCGCCCAGCTCGCGAGGAGATTCATTAGCCCTGATGGTAGTACCAAAAGGGATATATTGTGGTGACGGAACCTCAGTAAGTCCATTCTTTGGAAGTGAAAGGATGAAGAAAATAAATTCCTTCAGTAACAAAGCTTTGACTGAAATCATGTTGCAATGAAAATATGTAAAGAAACTAACATATTCTGGAACCACGTAATCGTGCCACTCCTCATCTACTGAAGCACCAATCCCCTCAATGGTGACATGATCCATCATTTCTTTCACCTACTTAGTGATAGGAATGGAATCATCAATGGAATATATGAGAATCTCCAGCTCTCTGATGTAAGATCGTACTTTATATATATTATCTTAGAAACAGATATCAGTAGAAGCCCAAATATTCTATATTCCAGGTATGTGTAGCCCTTCGCATAAATCCAGCTAGGAATTTTCAGTATTTCAATATAAACTCCACCATGTTTCGATAGCCTATGGTCATAAATATTCAGCATGAGTACCAGAAGGCTGTGAGGAGGGTCCTACAATCTTAGACTTCAACTTCTTCCCAGCTCCTGCAACTACAGATAAAGGATTAGAAAATGAAATTTGTTTCTTTATAAAGTAATGGTGATTAAATTTCCTCAATGAAGTAACTCACTAGGAGTTGATGTAGTTGGTCTCTTGATTCTGACATGAAGATTATATCTAGCACGAGGACTCTATGCCGCATGTTTTTCCTCATCATCCCCATCTTGGGAATCCGGTGAGACAACCCTAGGTGTGGAACCTGGTGAATCAGCTCTAGGTGGGGAAGCATCACCTTCCCGATGAAGGGTTTCATTCTCTACGGTTTTTTCTTTTTCCCCACCATATGAACCAGATGATTCATTACCCCTTCAGGGTATGATGCTATCCAGTTCTAGGCATACCATGTAGTCAAGTTACTCGCCTCTTTATCAACTGGTAGATCAAAAACTGCCTCGGTTTTTTCCTTAGATGTCAGCAGCCATAGTTTTCGGGAAACCATCGGATGCTTCTCTAACCTGACATACACAAGAGGGGATACAACAATCTACTATAGACACTTGAATTGGCGTGAAAATCTGTATGGAGCATAGGCTTCACATATAATCTCTCCGTTAATCCTAGTGGCCAGTACACCATCTCTGCAAGCCAGTATGTATGACCTCAGTTCCAGGCCAGTTGTTCCATCATCTACAAACCACCCGGTTGGCGGGTTTCCATAAGGGAAGAAATTTAATTCCTTGAACATTCTCAGCCTCACCTTCATTTAATAGATATTTATAGATAACAGAGAAACTCCAAAAAAGGCTTGAACTGATGGCCGGAAAGAACCTCCAAGAACCTGTACTCCGTTATGTTCAGCATAGGTCTTGAAATGTGTGGCGATCCATCCCCACAAAACATGGAATGGTCCCACTATTATCAAAGGAGAAATACCCATAAATACATCGAGTAAGATCCTATAAATCTTTTCCAAAATGGGGGCGGCCAACCCAACCATTTTCTTCTCATCCAACTTGGCTACCACAACAAAGGTCCCTGGCCTGACACCTCCCTTCAAAACCCAGATTGGAAAAAGATAAACACTAATCCAGAAGGCTATGAAGCCCGCCGGACAGGTCTTTTTTGGGATTCTCTGATCCACTTCGTACTCACACTATCAAATTCAGATAATTCTAGAGTCGGCCAGAATGTGCCAGAAGCACCCATGTTCTCTATTCTGGGTAAAATAGTAGGACGAGTACAGCTGGGCCACTCCCCCTCTTTCCTAATAAGAAACATATCCATCCACTCCTCTGGATGAATATCCTTTCTGGAATGACCTTTGGATGTCTTGTAATTCTTGAGCTTGTATAATATTTTCAATAATTCCCAAGACAAAGCCGGCGTCTTCTCTGAATCATTCCAGGTAGCCTCGGGAAGGATTAATTCATCATAAATATCACCCAAAATTGGAGCCCCTGAGATCTTGTAGATATCCCACAAACTGATTCCTACTTCTGCATGAGTCTGATGGAAAGAATTGGTTTCTAGGCTCCAGCGGTTGATTAGTTCCAGAAAAAATTCATCATTCTTGTAGACATACATCTGCCCATCCCAGATGGCTTCATATATTGTAAATCCTTTCAGATCCTCGACAAAATATGCAATGTTTTGTCACACCCAATATGCCCACAACCAAGTTGGCTTCACACCACCTTCAGTACGGAAGTCCCAACTCTTCTTCCAGCCTTTGGATTGATCCATCTGAGTATTTTGGAAGATTTAAGGATAACAATATGGTTGCAAATCAGGCTTGTGAGGTTTCAAATCTGGGGAACATGGGCTATGATGCATTATATAGGCCTTCTCCACTGTTCCGGTATTTACAAATGATCCTCCCATTGAGATATTTTCTGAATAAAAATTGGTTTAAGTCTGAAACCAAGAATACAGAATTTAATTCTTTGCCTTTTTAATGTTGAATTTTTGGAGATGACCATGGCCATATAGAGCAAAGTAGATGCTCTGTGGAAAGTTAAGATGCTACTTCTTCAAGTACTTATCCAAATCTGGAAGAGTGCTATCGCAGATATCATAGTAATCATGGCCAACAACGATCATCATGTCATCAATACACTTGCTAGCTAGTTCATTAGTTGTTCCAATTCTTCTAGGAGCCATTGAATCTCCACAAAGGTCGAATATTTAACTCTTAAGTAGGTTATTTTTTCATAAAATTTGTGAAGAAAAGTGAAAAAATTGATAAGGCATTAAGGCGCGAAAGTCCAAATTTTGGCACGCAAGTCTCATTAGGTAGTGCAGGTTTTGGCGCGTAGGTATGACCGCGTAGGTCAAAATACCTTTGCAGAAGCACGACACTAACTAAAGAAATGAAACCATGAAAAATCAGCAACCTGCACGACGAGATCATCCTGCACGGTGAGAACTCAGAAGCGTTCAAATCAGGGTGCTTTTCATAAGAATGAGGTGCATATTTATAGGCAAAGCCATAGCCTTGCGTGGTGAAGCCTGCGCAACTCTCACCTACGCACCGTGACCTCCGCGCTCAAACCTTGTTCACCGTTCCTCCTTGGTTTTCTGCTTTACCTCATAGTCAAATCCTCCTTCCTTTCGGATCCAACTCTAAGGAGGGACTTTTGTTGACGCTCCTTTCCATCATAGATTCTAATAATTGAAGAAGGAGAATACCTTAAAACAAATTTATTCATTCTTTGAAAAACATCAAAAATCGACAAAGGCATGAACAAGGATTTCTTTGAGCAGGGGTCGTGCAAGTTTCAAGTTGGTCGCATAGGTATACCTACGCGCCACATATTGGGCATGCAGGTGACCTGCGTGCCATATTTAATTTTATTCCAAGGTCTTCAACAGCCTATAAGTACCCCTTTTGGTCCCCCCATTTCAAGGATGAATAATTCCAAAAGTCAGATTTGAGCTCCCGGTGCCCTAGTCTCCTCTTGAAGTCTTCCAAACACTTATAAGGAAATTTCAAACCGAGAATGGAATATCTAAAGAGAGGGAACACAGACTAAGTGTTGAAATTCATCAACACCTGCACGCCTAAGTGTCCAGTCCTTATGGGAAATGGTAACACTTGTGCGCCGCCTTATCCCTTCAATAGAACATGTGTGTCACCCTTTCAGAAGCCTTTAGAGATTTTACTAAGGGCTTGAGAAAAGTCTCGCCAAAGTATTACCATAAGGGTTGATCGTCGCGCAAGTACACATGTAGCGTGCAAGTATACTTGGGAGACCCTTACTTGCATGCCCAAATAGGTCCTGCACGCCTACTTCTTTTTGGGAACCCCTCCTGCCTATTCAACTCATTTCTTCAAATCCACCTATCCTCTTCAAGATTTATCCTTCCAAAACCTCTTCAAAATCATTTATGTCATGGTTCCTTTGTTGGCTTCCTTATCTAAAAGTAATTATGTGGAACATCTCTCAAAACCTATTGATTTACATATATTTTTGTCACAAAGGTTAGATATTTCATTCATTTAACCTCATCTTTTAAGATGAGAAGATCTCTAACTTGGGCCTCCTTTTTAGGAGTATGCCCCAGATCACAATTCCCCTAACCTGGGCCTCCTTTTCTGGAGTAATCCCCAGTAATAATTTCCTAACCTGTCCCTCCTTTTTCGGAGTAAGCCCCAGTTCATGTTCCCCTAATATGGGCATCCCTCTTAAGAGTAAGCACCAAATTCCAAATTCCTTTAACCTGGGCCTCCTTCTCAAGAGTAATCCCCATTCAAAATTTCTCTTAACCAGTCTTAACATCTTTTGATTTGGGCTTCCTTCTCAGGAATAAAACCCAATCACAAGTCCCCTCCAAATTTGGGCATCCTCCTCATGAGTAAGCCCCAAGTTAGAGTATCCAAATCTCCATACAACACATAAACCTTTATGGACCTTGTTCCCGAGATTCTTCTCTAAAGTAAGTCATGATCTTTATCTATTTAGGAAAACATACATACATAAGCCCTATATCATTCCTTATGACTGCATCTTTCGTGGTACAAATTTTCAGGTTTACTGATACCTCTTTTTTCTCACAACGAGCATGACTCACGTGAGCTTAGAGTGTAAAAGTATCCACGACACATCTCTTTGAGCCATTAATCATATATTATCCCCACAATTCGCAACTGAACTACATGGAATTTGATATCTACCTTAAAATTGGACTACGTAAGAAGCATTTCTGAGGTTCAAACCCATCTCCCATTAATTATCATCCATCCCACATGTCATTAAACTATATCTTAATTCCCAAAAAACGTGGGTTCTGATTTCTTTTATAAAAAGGATACATAGGTACCCCATTTGCGGGTACGATCCCAACTCTGAAAAACTACATGTCCTTTTGAACGACAATAAACTTCAAGTGCCCCACTGAGTGGCTTTAAAACCAGTATGGTTATCCTAATGACCAAGAGATCTTTATATAATGTGCTGAAGGATACCATTGACTAAGAATCTTTAACAAATACAGATTATTCTCTATCGATGAAGAACCTCAAATACATATAAAAAATTCTCTAAATATCGTATATATTAATCATTTATTTCCAGATCTTAAGGAAAGCCCATTTTCATACTTGGTAGTGTAATAAGGATTCACGAACATAACTTAAATCTATAAAGAGAGTCCCGAAGTATAAAATAATTCCCCCCAAAAAGGTGTGATGAGTCCGACCTCCCATCCTCTCGACCAATGAATATTCTTAAGCCTCATAGGTCCACAACTAATGAGCACCTCCCTTTGGATAGTAGGTCCAAATGGATGTAGAATCATTTGATGTTTCTAGTTCTACGAACAAACCCATTAGAAATCGTTTGTAATGTTTGAACCTTACGAAAAAAGGTCATCCCCATTTCCAGAGGAAACAATCATTTGTCTTATGTAATAATATTATTCGATTCATATAACAACCTATGACCGAGATAGGAAACTGAATGCCAATTTTAGACATTCTAGATTCTTCCACTAGATTTCTATTATTAAAACACATTCAATATGATGAAATTTTCTTGAAAAATTACATTTACAAAAGTATTCCAGTAGTTCATAACCAATATAATTTTCTCTTCTAGTTTATGACATATGAGTAAATATAAGAACATATGGGGTACATCATTGAGGTATATTTAAACAACCCAAAATATATAGATATGGACTAATGTCTCCAATTCATTCTCTCGATTGAATTTATTTTATTTCTTCATATTTAATTTGTGTGATACTAGTATAGTATGTAGTGAAGGATAATATCACCCAAGCATCAAGTGGTTTTCCTTAAACCCTTGGATACTACATGGACGAGGGAGGGTATTATTTTTATACCTCTCATGGTCCTCTATCAATGATTTTTTTTTAATATAATAGGTGTAGTATCCATCATTAGTTTATTATACAAATGTTGTTAAAATGAAATTTATTCAAGGTTTCAGTTTCATACCTGATAATACTGGGATTTGTGGTCTCTAATATCATTTAAAGAGACCATCTAAAAGGTTTTATATGATATTAATAAGGATTAATGTCTTCATGATACATATTTTTTTCAATATATTAAAAATAATTAATTTATTTGAATTTTTTTGATGTTCTCAAGCTTCTTGAGAAGGAGAATAGAGAACCTTGAAAATAGTTTATTATTACTATGTGATGAATTATGGATATTACATCAAAAGGAAAGAATTAACCAGGCCGTCAAAGAAATTTTATTTTCCAAAAACTATGTTTTTTATAAATAAATTTAATTTACCTTAGAAGTATAAAATAAAAATTGAAATGGAATTTGTAATATGATTTTGATCAATTATTTCATTCAATGCATTGTAGGTTTATTCAGTATGTAAAATTTAGCAAAGGATCATAAACATTATTTGTGTCATTTGAGTGGATGACTTATCTATGTATGATTCAATGTAATTTATATTTATTTATGATTTTAAAAAGTCATATGACCATCCATTTGGGATATTGTTTGGACTACATATGAATGATTTTTTATGTGTTAGCCAAAAAATATAACAACTCTTACGACATTCCAATCCAAACAACCAACCATCACAAGGATAGATGATCAAGATTATGGTTACAAACGAAATTAGAGAGGCTACATAAAATATGATTAATTGAGAGTTTAGTTCAGCACCCTCCTGAGGAGTGAATGAGTGAATACCACTATCTGGGGTAAAATAGTGGACCCCCGGAATAGGTCAGTGCTAAGGGATTTAAATTACAGCCATTTCATCACTAAGTTTTATTAAGTGGAAATTACTCACAGTGAAAAGATATGTGGTATTTTATATGTGCATTCACTATTCACAACCTAAAAACATGGGTGTTTGTTTTATAACACACGATTGTATGAATCATCTTCAACCTGTTGAATGGGGTTTCCAAGATGAAGCCTTCAACCGCGCCTACTCTAGATTAGAAGCAACCCATAATTGTATACCTAATGGTGTGGATATTGAATCTATATTAGAAGATGATTATGAAGTTATTATGAATGAAAATAGAGAAAATAGATTATTTATAAATTAAAGAATTCTTAAAAAAGACGAACTAAACATGAACATGCTACACTGTTCTTACAATGAAATAACCATCCAAAAATTTGATGTCTATGATACATGTTGAGTATAAATATTGTTTAATTAGAATTAAAAATGTGCATGCTTGCAGAATATCACTTGTGACTAGAAGAAGATGCCCCTTTTTATGTGATAACACAAAAAATAATTAATTTTCCATGTATAGATATATAGATGTATGATGGTTGATTTAAGGGGACCCACTTATGGAGGTTGATGTATGGGGACATCAATCTATGGAGTTCAAAATGTATGAGTATCTACATCTAGGGATTAACTTATGATGATTGGTGTAACGGGATATCAATTTAACGATATCTTTGGGAATATTTTTTCCACAATGTTGGGAGTAAACCATGATATTGATATGAATATTCTTCATGCATACATGGAATTATGAAAATTGATGATTTTGTAGAAAAATATAAATGATAAGACATTGATGTTTCTAACATTTTTAAGACGTGTTTTAAATGATAAGCCTTTATTCATATTAAAAAGTAATAAACATAAAGCAAAGAGACAAGAAATATGCAGTTTTAGAGAAGTAGAATTTTAGAAATTTAAATTATGTTATTTTTGAAGACTCAAAATTTGAAATTTTAATGAATTTAATAAAGAGATATAGTGATTCATATTTTATATTAAATTATAAATTATTCAAGTTGAAATAGAATGTAAAAAAATGGAGGCTTCAACTAGGGTGTAAAATAGAAAAATCAATATTTCTAAAGAAGAAAAGATATTAGAGAAGCCAATATTGTTTCTAAAATTTTTGATCTATACCTCAAAGAAATATAATAGAATTTCTTTAATATTATTACATCCTAATAGGATATGACGAATATGAAAATATTAACACTACCGTTGTTGTTATTATTGATATTTTTGTGTAGACTCTTGTAGAAAGTAGAAGAAGGTATGAAAAAATAAGAATGTGTTTGAGCAAATTCAATAGAACCTAGGTGAATGAATTACCATTTATATCATTATGGAATTTACATAATCTATTATAGGAGGAATAATACCCCATTTAACAGATGTAGTGATATATAAATAATAAAAAGGATATCTTTTTCCAGTGTTAAAGGAAGGATTTTGAAGAACTAATAGTACCAATATAAACAATAATATTCAATATCATTAAATGTGGATAATAAGTACCTCAAGGATTTATATGGTACCACCCCATAAAATACATGAAACATGAACTGAACATGCGATGACTATAAATTTACAGTGATAATAAAAAAGTGTATCAATAATGAGTTGAACACGACAAGGAGTAGACTCTCACATAGAGTCAAAACCATTTAAATAATATTTTTTCATGTTCTAATTTATTTCTATATTTCATTATAAAGATAGGTTTGAGTGAGTATCAATTGATCAATTCCTATTAATCAAGGAAGTGGTTCGGTTGAAATTGGTTCTAATTAAAAATAAAGTAAAACATTATAAAAGCTGGGCACACTAATTACCCCCCCACCCCCTCTCAGTGTCCCTACGTGGTCTAATAGGATATAAAAGTGGTATTAAAGGTAATACAAGTTTAACTTTGATTAAATATATTTTATTTGAAATTATTATTTAACAACAAATATCATGGGAATATTATTGTAAATTATTAAAATACCTCAAATAATGAAAAATGATGTTCCTTTTACTGATGAGAGTATGCCTGTGTTAATAAAAATACTAAAGAATAATAATAAAATATAGTCAAAGAAGAAATATAATAATTTATGAAATAAAAAGAACCATCAACAAATTGAAGAAAATCAAAGTGGTAAAATTTCAACTATCAAATTAGTTAAAAGTGATCCTTTTGAAGAAACTATTTCAATATATACATATTGTGGAATGGATGAGTCTATCGAAAAATTTGAATACTTATATAATAAAATTAAATGTTATATGAATAAATTCCACATTAGAATTTTCACATACATACTTGGTTTTTTTAAGTAACTTGTTGATGAAAAAACAAATATATGCAAAGATGTTGAGGAATATGATTATACAGTATGTAGGAAATTTAGAAATGGAAATAATGTCATAGATATTGTGGAATTAAATAATAATTATAGGTCAATTTTAATTATCATATTTATATAATTGTAGACAAGATAAAAATTAGTGTTTGGTAGAAATATATAATTAAAAAAGTTTTTTTAGATGTAATATATTCACATGATAACTTATATAAAACCTATACTAATGTTAATGATACATGGGTTGTGTAAAATAAAAAATTATAAAATAATTAAAAATTTTCTTGAATGAATAAAATAAGGTTTGTGAGGATTAGACCGAGAACATGGAGAATAGTTTTGAATGAAGGTTAAGATCTGTTGAGTATATGAGTAACTACCTCAATATAAATTTTCTTCATCAATAAGTAAAATTAATGTGTCTAGATTCAAAAAAATATAAAATGTCCCAAAAATCCTAGAGGAAGGATAATGATGCACAAGTTTCAATTGAAACTCATGGATATAAGAAGACTCATATCAATGGCATGGAGATCCGGGAATCATCTCTAGACTAATCTACATTAATATTTTGGAGAAACTCATATTATAATCTATTGATTATAGTAAGTTTATTTTTCTATATCATACATATTTAAATATATAAACTATAAAAAATAGATAAAGAGATTAAAAAAAATGTCATACGTGGACAATAGAATACGATTAAGAGATAGTTCCCTAAACAAATACAAATTAGTTAGGAAAAATCTATAAGAAATAACAAACTCATAATTTTGGAAACTCTCAAATGAATATAATCTACAGATGAAAATAAAGGATTATTTTTTAATTTAGGGTATTTTAAAGGTATGGTAATATGATATTAGATTTTCCATATAATATATCACCTTTATAATATCCAATAATACACATTTACGGGGGAGAAGTCCTTTATCAAGAAGATAACCTACTGTGAAAATCCAAAATTCACAGAAAATGGGAAATCAATTATTGAAGAAAAAATTTAATTTAATATAAATATAATGTGAATTTTTAACCATTTATGCTAATAAATTTTAGAAGTACTAGTATGTTCCCACACATCCAATATATTATTCTTACATAATGAAAAAAATCATAATAAAAATGGATGTAGGTTAGGATAAAAGATAACTTTTTCTTGAGAAATTTTCAAAATAACTAACCTAGTAACACTATTCCATATATATTTTCAAAGAATAATAATGATACATCATTGGGTAAAAGACCCAATAATAAAAAGTTGTGTGTTATATCTTAAAGGACCAATTGTAACACCCTAAGATTCCACGGTTTGTTTCAATTTGAATAATGCAGTAGCATGCGTTGTACGCTACATGGAGTTTTAATACACCGCAACCAATCAAAGTAGCCATTATGAATAGAAATACAATTTATTTTTAAAAATAAACTTCATTTTTGGATTCAGAATAATATAATTATCTTAGGTTGAATTTTTTATATTTTTCTGAAAACATTAAATTTTTTATGAATATAGAAAAATACAACATTATTGTTTAAAAATGAGTTTTATTTAAATAATTATTTATTTTATTTCAATTTATTTTAGGTCAATATAATTAAATAATACCTATATATATGTTCAATGTAGTTAATTGGATTAATTTTATAATAAGTTTAGAGATATAAAATTTTATTGAACTTTTTACCGTCTTTTACCCACCTTCCAAGAGCATTTTAGATTTTTCATAAAACATAATTTTATCACTTCTGTGAGTTTAATTTCCAAAATCCAAGAGATATGGTTATTATCGGTAAGTGAAATGTGGTAAAATAAGATGAAATTATTTTTTGGTGAATAGTAACTTTTGACTTTTATTTACCACAGTTTAAAGTAAATAGGGCAATTAAGGGTAAAAATGATATTATAATTACCCATAAGTATGACTTAATTCTATTGGATAAGTTTAATTAGACCAAAAAAAACTTAGGAATAAAATATGACCCCCTTTGGTACACTTGGATTAGATTAGGACAACTGTTATTATTTATTTAAATAAGAGTTAAAAGTGTTAAATTAAATGTTAAATAACTAAATCATTTTAAATAATTAGGTTATAAATTAGTTAAATTCAACTATAAATATTAATTATAAAGATAAAAATATTTACTACATAATTGTATTTTATTTATAATTTTTAGACATTAAATAATTAAATTTATTTATGACACAATGATGATGTAGTAATTTCCTTATTAATGAAAGATTAAAATTATTGATATTATAAATATCCAAATAAATTTAATTTGAGACTTTTGATTAATTAAACAAATTTTATAGGTTAATATGAAATTTTAGGGTTGATAAAATAATTTTTCTCAATGTTATAATGCTGTTATGATTTTCACAAAAACCGAATACTAAATAGTGTCAAAATTGAAATAATTGAGTTTTTAAAACAAATACTATATTATTAATTGATATAATATTCCTAAAAATTAATGGTATGGAAAAAAGAGTTATGTAAGGTTATATATATTAATTATGAACCACTTGGGGTTCTCTTGGATTGTTATAGTATGTTTATGAACCATATAATATAAAAAAAGAGACATGGTAAATAACAAACTATTTAACTAAGAGATAAATCTAATAAATAAGGTTAATATGGTGGCCTAAACCTATATAAAACCTACTTGCTGAGATTTAATTGACCCATACCAACTTTATATTTTAAATAAATCATTTTGGAGCCATTATAAACCAAATTGTTTTTTGTTATAAAATAATATTTCAAGCATTTCCTAGAGTGACCCTCACCTCTCTTATAAAATAGTACTTTATCTTCTCTTAATTTTACACCTCCAAAGACATTTGGATCATCCAAACCCTGCCCAAATATCCTCCCAACATTCCTTCCTTCATCTTATAGGCCTTACTTCGGTTATAAATCCAACTTATAGAGCCCTTTTGATCAAATGAAAAGGAAGAACCCAAATAAGAGGTAAATATTTAATCACCTCTTTCATGTTCTTTTCTTCTTCAACATCCTCTTTCTTTTATGTTTCCATAATAAAATAATGAATCCAGTATATTATATATAATTTTATGTTATTATAAATATAGAAAAACCATATTCATTATTCTATCCATCCTATAAATGAAAAAGCCACTATATGTGCGTACAAATGGCTTACCCTCTCCACGTCATGGTGTAGTTTGTTATTCAAACACTTCATTATTTTGGATGGGTATAATAATGATTATTAATGATGTATATAATAAATTTAACATGTTAATGATTCTTTATATATGATATATCATCCAATTACACACGATTTCACCATCAATATAATGATATAGTCGCTCTTGCGTACGTACAGATTACCGTCTCCACGAACGTGATGAGATCCATTCCCCATCGTAATCATTCAAGAATAATTTTCATTTTATGGATAAAAATAATTTTTATAAACATAATATCTTTATTTATATTAATAAAATACATTATACCCATAACAAATATGGCATACTTAACAAAGAATATAAACGAAAATGAAACAGCTAACACCTGAAACGATGAAACTGCCGAAATATTTTTAACAAAGCAATATTAGAGGGTCATATATGATATCATATTTGTGTATTTAATTATTTTATAATTCAATAACAATTATTTAACTATTATAAATGAGGTTAATGTACCCTCTACCAAGTAATATTACATGGTAAGGATTAATTTCACAATCTCTTTATTATCTGAGATTGTTTTTACGTAAGTATCTACAGGGACCTCTTTATCATCAACATTTGAGTTTCTTAAAAATATATTTCAAAACATTTTTTACTATTTCCTATACTATAGGTTAAATCCATTTATACCCTTTTTTTACTTTTTATAAAATGTTTATAAAGGAATCATTCCGTCATTTTCCAAACACGGCCCACTATGACCTTTTTGACCAAATTAAGGAAACTTGTTTTTTTAACTTATATGGTGGTTGCAGCTTTTTCCCCCATTATAACACCATGGAAGCATCCATTACAATATTATAATAATATTTTCAAAATAACTATTTTCTTTTATAATTACATGTCTTCTAAATGATTTCAAAAAAGGAAGAGATATTTCTCTCAAAAAGTTTAGATTTCATCTATGTCAACATCCTTTGATGGATTTTAAACTTGTTTGAGGTTGATTTATGATGATAAAAATATTCCATATTGTATTGAAGGTTTTGTGACATGTTTGACAGTAGATGTGTTATTGTTACACAATTCATGGTTTATGGGAAAATTATTGAAATTTTTTATGATAGTTTCAATACGAATGTTTATGTTATGTTTAAACCTTTTCATATGAAGAATGAATTGGGCTTAGCAAGTGATGGGTGGAGCCCGCTATAGCTTCTTGATGCATCGGTAGGTCTCATGAGACAAACTAGTGTAATTACACAAGGCCTTGGAAAAATTTTATTTGAATTCATGACACAAGCCCTTTACTATGTGGTTATAATGCTTGGTATTATGCATTCCATCATTGTGAAAGTGGCTATTGATATTGCATTTTATTTTTCGACTAGTAGCATATCCATGTGATTAAATAAGTGGAATTATATGATTTTATCTATTCCATATTATGATTAATTTTATGTTTAAAATTATTTTTTTTAGTCTTATACATTTCCTTAAATGTTTATGCTTATTTATGAATGTTTCCGCTATATTGTTATCCTTACAGAGCATCTGAGATCACCCCTTTCTGTGTTATATTTTTACAAGGATGTGAAGAAGTATTTTATGGTTGAACTGTAAAGATTGGATATGGGTATAAGAATGTTAAAAATTGGACAAAATGTTGTTGATGATTTTATTTAATGATGTAATGTAAATGTTATGAATCTATATAGTACTTCCAAGGCTAATAAACTGATCAGTCTTTCAGGTCATGATTCCTTGTATCATGACAATGTTATGTAATAATGCACCGAATTGGGGTAACTAGGGTCGGAGAGTTATATTTGTTATCATAGGAAGGTTAGTACAACATTAAAAAAGTAGATTTAGAAAAACTCTGATTATATAACATTATCATAAGATAGACTTTGAGGATTATTATTGAAGAACTTCCTAGAATTTTGTTAATGTAGAAATTTTTTGAGTTTTCCAAGAAATAAATCAATTTCTGGAAATAAGAAGATAGAGGAAGATCTGACAAAGATGTACTTATGGTTAAAACTCAAAAACACCACTTTGAGCTAGACTCGAACGAGAACTGGTGCACGACAACAGGCATTGTTGCACTCTTGGTTATGACACTCCCGAGGGATATGCTTAGGATAATTCTCATTTACATTACAAACCAGTATGAAGGGTTTATGAGTATATAATTCTTCAAGGAATTTTTTTTATAATTATGGATTATATCCATAAACTATTCAATTTATGTTAAGTGTTTTACAAGTTTGAAAATTATGTATTGTGTTTCATAAACTAATCTAGTGTATGATATTTTTTAGAAGTGGTGCCTATTGGAAGGAATGGAAATCCTTTCAATGCATGTAATACATGTAAGGATTTCCCTCCTAATCAAGATAATTATAGTAGGGCTGGTGATGTTACTAGTGTTGATCAGCTTATCACAATACTAGGACAACTCACTCATGTTATGAATAAAAACGTTACCCGTATGGAGCACCCTGATCCGCAACGCGGAGGATCATTGTTAGACCACTTCATGAGGAAACAACCACTAAAATTAAATTGGATTACAAATAAATTAGTATCTGAGCAATGGATAAGTTCCTTATAAAAAAATATTTCATGATTTGGGGAGTAGTGAAAGGGAAAACGTTATCATGGTAGTTTATCGGCACACGGGAGATGCAGAAAAATTGTGGTCATTAATAAAAAAACCAAAGAAGACGAAGAAGTATAAAACATGGAATGTAGGGAGTTTTAAGAGATTTTATTATAAAAATAATTTCCTCGTGACCATTGATAGGATATATAAAGACAATTTCTGAGTCTGAGATAATAGGAGGATGAAAATGTCACAAAGTATAAGGATAACTTTACAAGGATATCAAGGCATACAACAGATTATATACGTAACCCAAGGAGTAAGATTGATCGATTATTTTATGGGTTAAACCATTCCTCTGTCGATCATTAATCTCAATATCCTTCTCATCGTATAAATATATTGTCTCATGCGCTGTCAAGATAGAAAATGAATTCTTTACGTCTTATGAAATTAATGAAAAGCAAGAGAAAAATTGATCTGTTGGACACTCTGGAAATGGAAATAAGGGTAAGAAGGAAAAAGTTTAATATCCATCCTGCGGTAAATGTGGGAAAAAAACACCCTGGTACTTGACTAAAGGGAATGAGATTCTATTACAAGTGTTGTAAAAAAGGCCACCAAGCTCGTGATTTAAAGGGGAAGAAAGAGGTTGTCAATGTTGAATGTTATAATTTTTGAGAAAAGGATAATTATGAAAATTAATTTCCTAATATCCAAGGGAACATACCTCAAGAAAAGTCCAAGGGAGCAAGGCCAAGCTTATGTGATCACTACTACTGAGGTTGAAGCTCTGAAAGATGTGGTCGTTGGTAATTTAATGGTTTCATCAAGTTTAGCCAATGCTTTATCTGATTTTGGATCATTGTATTGTATCATATCTTCTATGTTTTCTAAGAAAATTAGATATTTTCAATTTGACTTAAAAAGGGAGTTGTCGGTGAAAACACCTAAGGGAAGTATCATCACAACAATGTTTTGTGAATCAATTTCCATTGGGGCATATAAATTTATTTATCTGCTGATCTCATCGTTACACCCATGATTTAATTTGATATAATCCTCATAATGGATTGTCTTCCAGACCATGATGTAAAAATTTGTTTTAAGAAGAAGGAGGATACAATTTTCAATGATGATAAGAAGTACCTTATCTTTAGAGCAGAAACATAACTATTTGATTCTTATCTAGATCCACCCCCAATAGCTCTACTAAACTAAAATATTGGGGATGAAGAGAATGAAATAACTATGGGTGAGTAAAATAATTTTCAAAAATAGGATGTACCTATTGTCCAAGAATATGTTGATGTGTTTCTAGAGGATTTACCCGGACATCCTCCAAAATGAGAAATTGAGTTTTCCATTGATTTAATTCCTTGTTCAAGGCCTATATCAAAGACCCCTTATAAAAAGTACACTATGAAATTAGTGGAACTAAAGAAACAACTAGAGGAATTGAGTAATAAGGGATTTATTCTCCCTAGTGTTTCTCTATGGGGAGTACATGTTCTCTTTGTTTAGAAGAATGATGAATCTATTTGTGCATTGAATACAGGGTGATCAATGATATAAAAATAAAGAAAAAATAACCGCTACCTTTCATTGATGATTTATTTGACCAAATTCATGGAGATAGATATTTTTTAAATATTAACTGTAGATCTAGATATCATTAGTTTTGTATGAAGAAGGAAGACATTCGGAAAATAGTATTTCAAACCTAGTATGGGCATTACGAGTTTACAGTAATTCATTTTGGATTGACTAATAAACCCTCTTTCTTCATGGATATAAGGAATAGAGTTTTCAAGGAATATCATGATGGATTTGTAGTGGTATTTATTGATGATATCTTGGTATACTCAAAAAAGCTATGAAGATCATGAAAATCACTACTGCATTGTTCTAAAGACCCTCATAAGAAATGAATTATATGGAGAGTTCAGAAAGTGTGATTTCTGGTGTCAAGAGATTTCTTTTCTTGGCTATATTGTCTCTAAGTATAGAATCTATGTTGATCCTTCAAGGACTAAGGAAATCTAGTAATGTCCAGCACCGAAGAGTATAACTGAGGTACGCAGTTTTATTGGTTTAATAGGTTATTATGCATGTTTCGTCAATAATATTTCTCGGTTGGCTAACCCATTAACCAATATCACACATAAGGGGTTAAATTTTTTGGGATAAAAGACTGTGAAGAATGTTTTGAAGAACGGAAAAGAAGATTAGTTAATGATCATATCTTGACTCTACCATCGGGGAATGATGGGGTTGTTATTTATAGTGATGCTTCGGAGAAAGGACATGGTTGTTTCCTTATGCAGAATGATAGAGTTATTGACTATGCATCATGGCAGTTAAAAATTCATGAACAAAAAAATCTAACTCATGATCTTGAGTTAGAAAATGTAATCTTTGCTCTGAAAATACAGGGACACAATCTATATGGTAAAATATTTGAGATTTATTCTAATTAAAAGAGTTTAAAGTATATATTCTCACAGAAAGAACAAAATTTGAGGGAAAGGCGATGCCTTTAAATACACATGGATTGTTATTTCAATATACACTACCACCTGGGGAAGGAAAATAAGGTGGCAGATGCTTTGAGCAGAAAAGATCATGGAGTTTTGAACAATATGAGAGTTGAAAAGGATCCTATATACATGGATCTAGTAAAGATGAATATGGGAATAACCATGGAAGGTGATACATCAATACTTTTTCAAATTGTTTTTAAACCATATTTACAAGAAAGGATAAAAATTTCTTAGACTGATGATGAGGAATTTCAAAAGAAAATTAATGCTGTGAATGATGGGAGATCGATTGACATTATATATAAAGATGGAATTTTGAAATTTGGGAAGATACTTTGTGTTCCTGATATACCTGATCTAAAATAGGAATTCTTGGATGATTCTCATAGCTCTAATTTCTATATACACCCTGGTAGAACTAAGGTGTATTGCTATTTCAAAGAAATTTTTTGTGGGACCACATGAAAAGAGAGATTTCTGATTTTATGTCGAGATGTATGGTTTTATATCAAGTGAAAGCTGGAAGACACCATCATAGAGAAGTCATGCAACCTATACCCATACCTAATTGGAAATGGGATGATATTACGATGGAGATTTTGATGGGACTACCAAAGAATCCTAGAAGAAATGATGCAATATGGTTCATTATTGATCATCTTACCAAGTCAGCACATTTTCTTGCTATAAGATAATATTTACCACTTGAATATTTATAAAGACTATATATTAATGAAGTTTTAAGAAATCATTGAATACCCATATCTATTGTTTCTGATTGTGATCTCAGTTTTACATCAAGAATCTGGAACGACCTTCAGAAAGCCCTGGATACTAAACTTCTTTTGAGCACTACCTACCACCCTCAAACCGTTGGGCAATCAGAATGGACTATTAAAACCTTAGAAGACATGTTGAGAACTTTCTCACTTGACTTTCAAGGTATGGGCGATCAATATTTAACATTTTTATAATCTTCTTATAACAATATCTTCCATTCAAGTATTTTTATGGAACCATATGAAGCATTATACAGAAAGAGATGTTGTACACTAACTTGTTGGGATGATGTAGGTGAAAGAAAACTCATAGGTTGAGAACATGTTGGGGAAACAATGGAAAAAGTAAATATTATCCAAACCCACATCAAAGAAACCCAATGTAGGGAAAAGAGTTATACAAATAACTGAAGGAAGGACTTGAAATTTCAAGTAGGAGACTGTGTTTTCTTAAAGGAATCACTATGGAAGGGTGTTATACGATTTTCTATGAAGGGTAAATTGATTCGTAGGTACATCAGACCTTTCGAAATTATAGAATGAATTGGAGTTGTAGCTTATTGTTTTACAATGCCTCCAAGTCTCTCTAAATTTCATGATGTGTACCACGTATCACTGTTGATAACATACATGCCTGAACCAATGCATGTAATCAACTATGAAGAAATTGAACAGGAACCTGATCTATCTTATTATGAAGAGCCTGTCAAAATTCTTGATACCAGAGAACAAGTGCTGAGAAACCAAACGAATCCTCTGATAAATGTTCGATGGAGAAACCATAAGATGGAAGAGAAAATGTGGGAACCCAAGCAACATATGATGAAAAACCACCTTAATATTTTTATTTGATAATATTCTAGGTATTTCAAGGATTAAATTATTTTTAAGGATAAGAGAATGTAACACCCTAAGCTTCCATAGTATGTTTCCCTTTAAATAATGTTGTAGCTTGTGTTGTATGCAACTTAGAGTATTAACACACCACGACCAATCAAAGTAGCCGTTATGAATAGTAATAACCACATTTCTTAATTTTTAAAAATTTATTTTTTCAAAATAGACATCATTTTTGGATTCGGAATATCAAAATTAGCATATGGTGAATTTTTGGAATTTTTCTGAAAACTTTCAATTTTTGATGAATAGTGAAAAACACTACATTATTGTTTCAAAACATACTTTCTATTAAAATAAATAGTTATTTTATTTTAAATTATTTTATGAAAATATAGATATATAATACCAATATATATTTAATGTAATTAATTGGATTCATTTTATAATAAGTTTAGATATATAAAATATTATTTAAATTTTTACCATCTTTTACCCACCATTGAGGAGCATTTAAAAATTTTCGTAAAACATAATTTTTCCGCTTGTGTGATTTTAATTTTAAAACATTGAGAGACAAGGTTAATATCAGTAATTAAAATATGGTTCCATAATATGAAAATAATATTTTTGTGAATAGTAACTTTTGACTTTAATTTACCATGGTTAAAAATAAAGAGGGTAATTAAGAGTAAAATGATACTATAATTACCCTAACACATGTCTTAATTCTATTGGATAAGATTAATTCGACCAAAAACAACCTTAGGAAAAACAATATGACCCCCTTTTGTCCACTTGGATTAGATTAGACATTTATTATTATTTTATATAAAGAATAGTTAAAAGTGTTAAATTGAATGATTAATAACTGAACCATTTTTAATATATAGGATTATGCATAAGGTAAATTAGATGGTAAATATTCATTATAATGAAGAATCTATTTAATACCTAATTTTATTTTATTTATATTTTTATACATTAAATAATTAAATTTATTTATTACACAATGATGATGGAGTAATTATCTTATTAATAAAAGATTAAAATAATTAATATTATAAATATCCAAATAAATTTAATTTGAGACTTTTGATTATTCCAATAATTTTACAGATTAATATGACATTTTATGGTTGATTAAATTTTTTTGAAGTAATCATGCTGTTATGATTTTCACAAAAACCAAATACTAAATAGTGTCAAAATTGACATAATTGAGTTTAAAAAAAATACTATATTATTATTTGATATATTATTTCTAAAAATATACTTTTTGGCCAAAGAACTTAGATAAGTTTATATATATTAACAATTAAGTACTTGGGGTTCTCCTGTCTTGTTATAGTAAGTGTATTTACTATATAATACAAAAATACAAAGAGACGTGGTAAATGAAAAACTATTTTACTAATAGTTAAATCTAAAAGATAAGGTTTATATGGTGACCTAAACCTGTATAAAATATATTTTTTGAGAGGTTTTCGACCCATTCCAACCTTATACTCTAAATAAATAATTTTGGAGCCATTAGAAACCGAAAATTATTTTATTATAAATGATATATTTCAAGATTTTCCTAAAGTGACCCTCGCCTCTCTTATAAATGGGAACTTCCCCTTTACTTAATTTCACACCTCCAAATCCATTTGGCATGACCAACCCCTCACAAAATATCCTAAAAACATTCGTATTTTAATCCTAGAGGCCTTCCTTTTGTAGTAATGCCAACCTATATCCCATGTAATCAAATCAAAAGGAAGAACCTGAAGAAGAGGTAAATATTTCATCACCTCTTTCAAGTTCTTTTCTTCTTCCACTTCCTCTTTCATTATTGATTAGATTCTAAAATAATAACTCCAGTATCTTATATATACTAGGATTCTATTAAAAATATGGTATAACTAAATTATTTAATCTATCAATCCTATAAATGACAATGTCCCCATACGTGCGTACGTACAGCTTACCGTCTCCACGTCGTGGTGTAGTTTGTTATCAAAACACATAATTATTTTGGATGGGTATAATATTGAGTATAACCGATGTAAATAGTAAATATAACATGTTAATTATTTTTTATATATGATATAATGTCCAATTACATACAATTTCAGCATCAATATAATGATATTTTCACTCATGTGTACGTACGGATTACCGTCTCCATGAATGCGATGAGATTCATTTCTCAACACAATCATTCATGAATAATTTTCATATTATGATTAAAAAATAATATTTATGAACATAATTCCATTCTGTATATGAATCAAATACATCCTATCCATAACAAACATTGCTTATGTAACTAAGCATATAAAGGAAAACGAACCACCTAACACCCGAAACAATGATACTACAGAAATATTATTAACAAATCAATATTAGAGGGTCATATATGATATCATATTTTTGTATATAGTTCTTGTATAATTTAATAACAACTATTTCACTATTATACACGAGGATAACATACCCTCAACCAAAGAAAAGTACAAGGTAATGGTTAATTTCACAATCTCTTTATTATCTGAGGTTGTTTTTAGGTAAGTATCTACTAGGACCTCTTTATCATCCACATTTGTGTTTCATAAAAATATATTTCAATTTTTTTTACTATTTTCAAGAATATGGGTTAAATTCATTTATACCATTTTTTGACTTTTTATAAAATGGTAATAAAGTAATATTTTCCTCATTTTCCAAACAAGGTACTTTATGACATTTTAGACAAAATCATGGAAACAATTTTTTTAACTTATACAGTGGGTGAGGAAATTTTCCATTATTATAACACCTTCAAATATTACCTTAAAATTTATATGAATATTTTAAAAATAAATTTCTTATTTTATAATTACATAACTTCTCAATGATTTCAAAACAGAAATATATATTTCTTTCAAAAAGTTTTGATTTCATCTATGTCAAAATATTTTTATGGATTTTAAACTTATTTGAAGTTGATTTATTATGATACAAATCTCTCATTTTGTATACAAGGGTTTGTGACATGTTTGACTGTGGATGTTTTATTTTTTCACCATTCATGGTTTATGGATAAAGTATTGTCATTTCGTATGCTAATTTTAATATGCATTTTTATGTTATCTATAAACCTTTTCATATGAGGAATGCATTGGACTTAGTAAGTGATGGGTGTAGCCCACTATAGCTACATGATGAATCGGTAGGTCTCATGAGAAAAATGAGTGTCTTGGCAGAAGTCCTTTACAAAATTATATTTGTAGTCTTGGTACAAGGCCTTGACTACTTGGTTATGAAGTCTAGATTTTTGAATTCCATTATTATGAATGTGGATATTAATATTGTACGTGATTATTCAACGAGTATAATATCCATGTGATTTTTTAAATGGAATTATTTGATTTTATCTTTTCCATATTATACTGAAGTTTATGTTTAAAAGGCTTTTGTTTTAGTATTATACATTACCATACATGTTTATACTTATTTATGAAATTTTCCACTATTTTTTTGTCCTTACTAAGCATCTGATCTCCCCCTTTCTATGATTTATTTTTCCCAGGATTGAATAAGTATTTTATGGTTAACCTACAAGTATTGGATAAAGATATAAGTGAGTTAAAAATAGTAAAAAATGTTTTTCATTTTTTTATTTTATAATGTAATTTAAAACATATGAATGTATCTAGTACTTCCAAGGCTACTAAATTGATCGGTCTTTCAGGACATGATTCCTTGTATCATGCCAATGTTATTTAATTATGCACTGACTTTGGGTAATTGGGGTTGGGGTGTTACATCAACAAATTCTATTTCGGAAGAAAGGGAAATTCCATGGATTTATGTAAAGAATTCAGAGGTGTATGTGAATATAGAGGAAAGAAAGAGAATAATGGGATATTAATCCAAGAATGAAACATAGTGTTGCAACCCAATATTTTAAAAATAAAACATTGTTTGAGTTTATATTCAACATGCAACACTAAGCCTAAACAAAGCATGAAATATTATTATTTAAATATGATTGTTATAAGGTAGTTGTTAATTTAGAGGGAAAAATAGAATTTACTAATTTATGAAATATATATTAATTCTTTATAAAATATTAATATACTAATTAATTCTTGCTAAATAATAACTCAATTTGTTGAAAAGTCTTTTTTTCATAAAAAATAAGCTTTCTGAAATGTATTTTATTACTATTTTGAGAAAATATTATAATTATTTTCTATAAATTTTAGAAATTTTCCTTGATAAAAATTATATCATTTTGGGAATCATTATGTCAAAATTATCTTGGAGTTATTTTTTTATTTTTATAACAATAACGATTTTCCATTGAAAAATGAAAACTACTAAATTTTATTGAAAATTGCATTTTGTTTCAAGCATTTACAATGTTCCATTTTGTTTTAAAATAGATTATAGGTAACATTAGTTTTAATATATTATTAATAATCCAATTATGTTTAATTTAATACATTTAATGGTTGAATTTTTTATAAAATCATTATTATACTTGAAATGCATTTTTATGGTTAGAATGTTTTTATTTTACTTTTTCATTTTAATATTAAATTAATTACTTCCACTTCTACAAAGTTTAATGTTGAAAAATGTATTCTGTATATGGAATAATGGATTCAAAATTTGGAAAATATAAAACTTTTATTTTTAGTCATTGTGAAAATTAGTCATAGTACATAATTATCACCACAGTAAGGGTAAATCTAGAAATTAGAATTAAACAAACTATTTTAAGGACTATTAAATAACCCTAAAATTTTATTTTATACAATAATAAGATATACATTTTACCATTTCTATATAAGTTTCAAACATATGTCAAATTAGTGTCATATATTTTTTATTTTTACATTCACAACATTAAAGAAAAATATAACATCAAAATTGTCACTTTCTTGCTTTTAATATCTATAATATGTTTGTGATGCATATAAAAACATATTATATTTGGTTATAAATGGTTTTTTGAAATATAAATTATTTTATTATCATGGTAACTTTTTTATAATTTTTATGGGTGAAAAAATTACCTTAAATGCATGTCCAACACTGACACAACATTTATTTACTTAATATATAAATAAAGTAAATGATTCTAAAAATATTATATGTAATATAATTTAAAGGAATTATTGTGTTCCCAAATATTTCGAGATAAATATAAAATATTAGGTATTTTATAAATTATTTTATTGAAATTACATTTCTATCAAGTTGTATTCAAAGTCAAACTAAATGAATAGTTCAAAAAATGATAGCAATGATATTTTATAATAAATAATATTTCATTAAATGATTTAAAATTAATAAAAATTATATATAAATAAAATTTATTAATATATTGTTTAAAATATCAACTATGTTCTTTTTATGAAAAAAGATTCCTTTTAGAGTTACTATCTTAACACTTAAAGAGTAAAAAACGTTTTTAACATTGTAATTGTTATAAAGATTAACGAGTGTTAAAAATTTTAAGGGAAAAAATAGTATAAATTTTTCCAATTTTATTGGATGATATTAATTCTACCCACTCATCCTATATTCTTAATATATAATTATAGAACCATTTTTTTTTATAAAAATCAATTTATATTGATTTAATACATTAAGTAATTCCAAGAGTTCCCCACCCATGTACTATAAAAGTGAACCCTCTCTCTTCTTTTAGGTACACATAAAAGAACATTTAATTTAGAAAATAAAAAAACATAACTTCTTATAATATTTCCCCTTATTTAGAATGAATTTGTTTACTAATAATATGAACCTTATAGAGAATAAGGTTTAATGTTGTAGAGATTGTCCGATGAAGAGGTATTACTTTCAAACAAATGTTTTAGTTTTATTTATTATTCCACCTAATTAATATATTCTTAAACCATTATGATATATTAATAAAACTTATCTCCCACATACTGAGATTTTATTGTGTAATTTTATAACCTATATTCATCTCCTTCTTCCATTAAGTGGAAAATGAATCCATCGATCATGTGTACATCAGACTACTGCCTAGCGAAACGATATAATTCATTTTCCATCAGTATATCTCAATGATGCATATAATTATATATTTAATATATATATATATATATATACATGATATTGATGAAATATGTTTAATTATTTAAAGATAATATATTACCTACTTTATTATCATTCTATTCATTGGAAAATGGTAACGTCATTCACGAGTATGGGTGCACTACCACATCTATGAATCGATGGGATTTATTTTTATTAAACACCAAAAAGGAATGATATATATAAGATTATATAAATTGATAATATGATAATAATTTTAATTTTTTAAATTTATAAAAATACTTAACATCATTCCATCATGATCATTGAATAGTGGGAGTGTTACTCATGTGTACATACGACCAACCGTCTCTATGATTTTCACGTACTTTATTTTTAATAATGATAATTCATAGTTGGATTTAAAATTATAATTAATATATAAAAATATTAATTATTTCATTATTATTATTATATGTATGATGTAATAAGTATGTCTTAACTATAGTCAACCAATATTAGTAATTTTAGACTAATGTGCCAAATATCATAAAAACATCTGATGTGAACGTAATTTAATAATAAATTCTATAAAAACTAGTATTGAATAACATAAAGGAATATTTATCTTTAAAATAGTTATTAATAATGTAAATAATTAGCTTAAATCTATTATACATAAATATAGATAATTTTGTGATGAGTAAGACTTGAATAAAGTGATGCTTTACTTTAAAACCATGTTTAAAAATGTTTTAAAGCTTTATTTTAAAAATATTTTTTATCAGTATACATATTATTAAAATAATATTATTTATATATTAATATCTAAATAAATGAATTATAAATTTTATTTTATTTAATTTTTTTACTATCTTTCAATGGTTTTCAAAAGTAATCATTTTATTTGTTTTATAAGAAATGTTTTGAATTTCTTCAGAAATGAAAAAAGGTGTAACACCCTGAGATTTTATGATAAGTATTATTTTTAATTTATTTTATTTCATGTGTTTTATGCTACACCACGATTATCTTTTACTATACGCAACACTGTATTAGCTTGCAGTATACGCAACACAATTCTTGGATCGTGTTATACACAATTTCATGTTCATTTGATAGAAGTCATTCTATACAAAATTGAGTGTATATATATATATATATTCAATTTATAAATGAAATATGGTTGGATTTTGTTTTACGCAAAAAAAAAGGAGTCTTGCACTATAGGCAACCCTGAGTTGGCTTGCATTACACACAATCACAACTTTCCTCGATAGTGTGTGTTGTACGCAATATCCGGTTTTACTAAACAATGATATATGGTTATAATATTATTCTGAACTAGCCGTTATGAATAGTATTAACTAAATTTTTAATTTTATAACATTATTATTCATCTTACACATTTTCTAGAACATGGTATAAGAACAAAATAAATATTTCGGGTAAAATAAGTATTTTTCAAAAAATGCAGTTTTACCGCCTTTTGATGGCGCACCCACTTTAAATATAGTTTTTGACATGTTTGTAATTTTAATTTTACAAAATAAAATATTCTTTGTAATAAGGATATAAAATTTTACCTTGGATAAATTTTTCATATTATTCTGATAAATTTCATATTTTAATGAATAGTAAAAACACGCTATATTTTAATTAAAAACAACATTTTTCATCGTAATAACTTATGTGGTTAAATTATAATATTCAATGGTTTTAAAGTATAAATAGAATATATTTTTATCATTTAATATAATGTATGTCATTAGCATTGATTTTACATTGAATTCGTAGGTTAAATAAATTCAATCTTTTGCAATGTTTTAAACAAAAACCTGTATTCTTTCGACAATGGGATTAATTTTAATTTAATTTCTGCAACTTCTGTGTATTGAATTTGGAAAAATGGATTCCATATTTGGAATCAGTGGGCCAAATTATATTAATATACTACTTTTTATTTTTGGGCTTTATGAATAGTAACAACGGTAAATTTTATTTACCATAGTAAAAGGTAAATTGGGTAATTAAGGGTAAATATAGTATTATAAAATTACCCTAATACTTGTATTAATACAATTTGATGATTATAATTTGTCCTAAGTCATATTTGGGTCGAAGTGGAATCCATTAGAACCCACTTCGAGGTGATTAAGACCTTTAGTTTATTTTATTTAAAGGAAAGTGAAATATGTCTCACTCAACTTTAATAATTAATGTATTTTTAATATAAGTTTATACAAGATATAAATTCGGTTATAAATACTCATTTGAAAGATAAAATGTTTTTCTTTATCATGGTAATTTATTTGAAATTTTTAAGAGTTATTTAATTACGTTATTATCTTATACATTAATGAGGCGGAAATTATTTATTTAGTGAAAAATCAATATTATAGTTTTAATTGAAATATTAATACATATCAAAAGGCCCAAAAATCCGCATAAACTTATTATTAGTTTATATATAAACCCTAATAATCCACTGGCCGAATTTTGGACCATTTGGATTCTTATTAAGGTGATTATGACACTTATATTATTTTATTTTAAATGATGCCAAAGTTGTCACCTTCATAATTTAATAAATATTACAATTTAAATATTGTGATTTTTAGATGATAAATTCGAGTACAAGTATTATTGTGAAAGTTAATATATTTATCTTCATCATAGGATTTTCTTTTTAATTTTTATGCAACAAATATGTATATTAAATAATTATAGAAAAATGCTTTACTAATTATTTTATTAGGAGATATAACAAATAAATGGTTTTAAAAATACTAAAATAAATATTATATGAACTATTTAATATACTTCACTAATTTTATAGATTACTATGACATGTTAGGAACCTATTAAATATTTTAGTTTTAATACATCCTTCGTGTGTATTTAATTTAAATTCAAATAAAGGACTAGTTTTAAAATTTACACTATTGTTATTTTATAAAAATAACATATTATTAAATTGTTTAAAAATCACAAAAATATTTAAAATTATAAATTGAAATTTAAATAGTCGATAATTTCATAAATTATCTAATTGTGGATAATTCACAGCACATAAGTAATTATAACAATTCAAAATTTAGAATCTTATTACTAGAAATAAAATTTAATAGATTAAATAAGGATAAATCAAGTTGATAATGTTTAACATAAATTCCCTACATGTCTGAATTTTATTGGTTGATGAGATTTCAACACTATATAATCTAAGATTCTAATTGAGTCATTTTTGGAGGGTTTTAAGTGGGGTTGGGAATTAATATAAACTAATATTTCTTATATTTCCAAAGGTGCCCCTCTCCTCCCTTATAAAAGGGAATCTCCTCCCTCTCCTCATCACACCAATTTTAGCTTTCAAGCTCGGCCACCCCCTGCCCATTCCACTTCCCCACTTCTTTATAAACCTAATATAGGTACTGGTATTCTAAAAAGACCAACTCTAGTGCCCTACGAGAATGTTTAAAGGAGGCAATTCGAGAAAGAGGTAATACCTTTTACCGTTTTCTTCAAGTTCCATTCTTCTTCTACTCCCTCTTCTTTAGTTGTTTAATTATGAAGTAATAACATCATTATCCCTCATATAATGATATTTTATCATAAATATAAAACAACCCTATTTCACCTTCTATCCATCCTATGGAAAACAAAATCACCGCGCGTGCGTACGTACGGAATACCGCCTCCACGCTGTGGTGTAATCTGTTTTTCCACCAACACCTTACATGGATGGGTATAATGGTGTACTGAATAACTATATATGGTTATTATAACATCATACTGATTTTGATATATTATACCATCCACTCCAATTCTATTCAATAATTATGGGAACGATGTCATCGCTCGTGCGTACGTACGGACTACCGTCTCCACAACGCGATGAGATTCATTCTCCATGTTAACCATCCATGAATGATTATAAAGTATATATAATTAATAATAATGAAATATATGACATAATAATGATACTGGATTTATTTATATTTATTTATTTATTTCATTTACTTAATTCCATTCACTTAAATAAGGAAACAAAAACAGCGTTCATGCGTACGTACGGCCTACCGTCTCCATGAACGGTGTATTTCATTACTTTTATCGATCTATAATATATATTTATATGATGAATATATATAATATATAAATCTTGTTTTAAAATATGGAATTATGTAAATCCGTATATAAGTAATGATATCAAGACCGACAAGACGAAACACATACGATAAATGAAATGATTTTACCCAAAATGCTGCTTTAACATGGAATTTACAAAAGTACGGGTAATAAAAAGTCATAAGTGAAACATATATGATATCATAACAATTAATATGATTATGTAATAAGTCAATGACATTATTTAAATCATTATATAGGAGGTTTGGATCCATACGAAGCATATTGGACCTAAGGTAAGGGATAACCTTTCCAATCTCGTTCTTATCCGAGATTGTTTATTTATAAGTATTTGTTGGGGTTATTATTATCATCAAAGTACATGTTTTATAAAAGTTTTTTTATTTATTTTTAATGTCATTTTTACCCATTTTGTCGTTTACTACATGGTATGTAAGGAATCTTTCTTTTTCTTACGTTATGAGGTACTTTTTGACTTTTCCGAAAAAAGTACGAGGATAATGTTTTTTAACTTATACGGCATGAAAGGATTTTTACAGTTTTATAAACCCTTATTGTAATGAAGCTTCATCCAAAATATTTAATAAATATTTTCAAAAAAATCTATTTATTTTAAAATTTCATGGAATTTTGTGAAAAGAAAATGATTTTCAAGAAGAAAGGATATTTTCCTCAAGAATTCATTTCAAGTGTTTTATCAAAACCATTTTCCATCTAAGATGAAATAATTTTCATATGTGTATGTTTCAATTATAATGTCTCTATGATTTATATGGATTCACTTTTCTTATTATGAAATGATATCCATTTATTTTATATGGATTATGTGATGATTAGATGATGTTTATGAAACCCATTTTATTCGTTGGGTTATTATGAATGATGTATGTTTATTTTGTGGCACAAGTAAGAATAATTTCATTATGAGATGGGTGGGACCTATATCTACTTACAATTAATTGGGTAAAGATTTATATCTCATGATATAGACATGGCTGGAACGGTAAGTTAATCCCGTTCAGTATTACAGGACTGAAACGAGGAGTGAACTCGATTCAGAAAGGGACTTTGTCCACTAAGATGGTCATGGAAGCAATGCCTTGGCTACTATGGAAATCATAACATGTGCTGAATGGTTTCCACAATTACATGTTTTATTCCCATTATATTTTATCATGGTTGATGTTCCATTATGATATATGCCTTATGTACTTCCACGATTTATGTCTTTTCTCAAGATTTTGATGTTTAAATTTCATGTTCAAGTTTTTGCTTTCAAATGTTTATGGATTGTTTTATATTCTCTATGTTTTACATTACTGAGCATTTGAGCTCACCCTTTTTATGTTTGATTTTCCCCCGGAAATAAAAAAGGTTTTAGGTAAGGAAACAAAAAGGGGAATATCTTTATGGAGATGTTGAAGATCTTTCACTAAGATTAGAAGATTACGTTCCGACTTTCCAAAGACACTAAACTATTACGATCCTTGTGTGTCTCTTTTTGTTATGTATTAAGTATTCTGCAAAAATAATGTAATGTCCATGTACGTCAAGCTTCGTGTCTCTACAGTTGGTATCAGAGGAAAGGTTTAGTGAACCTTTAGAAACTTAGATGCGAAAACATTAGTGAGATCCCTAGAGATATTCTAAGGTATGTCTAGGTAGGTCCCTAAGGATAAGTATAAGTATAGGATATAGTCCTAGAACTATAGTAACGATCTTATAATTTAACATAAGATATTAGATATTAAGGGTACTCCCCCTTTACTATGTTGTTTTCCATATAATGATTTTTTCCTCTCACACTATTCTTTTTGGGTTTTAGAAAATGGCTGGAAACAGGAAGATTCACGACAATGGAGGATATGACGGACAATGGAATGATATTCTTCATGAGAAACCAAATGAAACGGGATTTGGAAGTCCAAACATCACTATTATGCCTAATCAGCAATCTCATAATATGATCAATAATCTCAACTTTGGTAAGTTTCCCGACTCAGATAATAAGAGAAAGATGGAGTTTCATGATGATCATAGAGGAAAGATAGTTCAATTTCCCTCGTGTAAATCATGTGGGAAGAGGCATCGGGGAGATTGTTTCAAAGGAACTAGAAGATGCTTTGGGTGTGGAAAAGAAGGACACAAAGCTAGTAAGTGCAAATGAAAAGGTTCAGTTAACACCATGGACAAGGATAATGGTATTGCTACAACATCAACAATGATTAGATGTTTTAAATGTGGAATGTATGGGCAATATACAAAACAATGCCCTAAGGGAAAATATCATGAAGAGAATAAGCATGGTCATATGAGTAGTATTTATGTGGATGATGATGAAGAGACTATAAATGAAAAATGATATGAAATAAATTATGAAGCTCAGTCAGTGGTTTAAGAAGTTAGTGGAATGATTGTATGTTTATAAAGAATAATGTAGAGTACTATGGAATAAAGAATCATCTAAGGATTGTTACACTATTGTTTTTCTTAAAGTATTTAAAAGTATATACCGGTAACCATGGAAGGTTATTCATATATTTTTGGAAAGTAGATGATATGCGCATAATTAAGGGATAAGAAGATAATGAGATGTTTGATTGTATTCATGATCTCATGTCTAATATAAGGACTAAGTGATATTGTTGTTTGAGTATATATAATTTTTGGGATTTTGGTATGTGGAAAGTGTTAAAATTTAACAATATTCATGTTTTCAATAGGGTTTAATGGGTATTCATTCTTCAAGAGAATACATGATTAAGGTATTCACATGTTTGTAATATGACCAACAAAATATATCTTATGATATATGGGGGATAAATGTTGGGATTCACGTGATTGTAATGTGACATTTCAAATAATCATTTTCTTTATACTATGATCTTAGACCAAAGTATTTTAGATAAGCCTAAAGATTGGAATGGATTATGTTGGACATAAGTTATTATTATTTAAGGATAGATCTTTTTTTGATATTATTTATGGGATGTTATAGTAATGTAGTTTTAGAAAAAGGACAACCTGCAGGACGGGCGACAACCCATCGCGTCGGACAAGGATGTGGGAATTGAACCCACAATCGAAGTGCGACTGGCCTTTATCGCATACCACTAGCCTATAGGAAGTCCCTGGTTAGTGGAAACTAGTTTTATTTTATTAAGCGGTATGATATATGAAGTATAAGATCATTTTTGGAATCATATACGATTAACCTTGACATAGATGGACTTATGTATATTTGATAACTTTTTCTAACCTTTTGTTTGAAACAGATGGAATGACCCATCATTCTATCACATGATCTGTTAACACATCACGAATAACAAATTCAACTTCGTTTCTTTAAGAGATGAAGTGGAATTTTTTCAAATCATGAACAACAGTGAGATTGTACCAAAATAAAGTAAGTATTTATTCAAATTCAAATTCTTCAACTTTAGGGAAATGATCTTGAAAACCAAAAATGTTTTCCTAGTGCCCTTATATCCGATGAATCAGATGGTACCCTAGATCATCACAAATTTATGGCTTTGTGATCGTTGGCTTTTTGATAGCCATGTTCTTCAGCACTCTCCATCAGAACATGATGCTTAGATTTCTCCTCCATCAATATTTTCACCTATGATCTCCTATGTGGAAAACTAGTGATGAGTTAATTTGGGTAACCGTTATGTTTCATACATCACTTTTTAAAATTATGTTTTAGCATTCATTTTTACGATGTGGGTTTCGATGAAATAAATTCTCAAGTAACAAACCATTTATAACCCCGGCGAATTCCGAGGGGGAAATTCATTTTAAGGGGGGTAGAATGTAACAACCCGAGATTTTATGATAAGTATTTTTTTTAATTTATTTGATGCCATGTGTTTTATGCTACACCAAGAATATCTTGTGCTATAGACAACAACGTATTAGCTTGCAGTATACGCAACACACTTTTTGGATCGTGTTATACACAATTTCATGTTCATTTGATAGAAGTTATTCTACAAAACATTGAGTGTATATATATATATATTCAATGTATAAATGAAATATGGTTGGATTTTGTTATATGCAACAACAAAGGAGTCTTGCACTACACGCAACCCTGACTTGGCTTGCATTACACGCAATCACAACATTTCTCGATAGTGTGTGTTGTACGCAATATCAGGTTTCACTAAACAATGATATATGGTTATAATATTATTATGAACTAGCTGTTATGAATAGTATTAACTATATTTTTAACTTTATAACATTATTATTCACCTTACAAATTTTCTAGATCATGGAATAAGAACAAAATAAATGTTTCAGGTAAAATAACTATTTTTCAAAAAATGCAGTTTTACCGCCTTTTGATGGCGCACCCACATTAAATCTATTTTTGATATGTTTATAAGTTCAATTTTATAAAATAAAATTATTTTTTGGAATAAGGATATAAAAGTTTTCCTTGGATAAATTTTTCATATTGTTCTGATAACTTTCATATTTTAATGAATAGTAAAAACACGCTATATTTTAATTAAAAACAAATTTTTTTATTATAATAACTTAAGTTGGTAAATTATAATATTGAATGGTTTTAAAGTATAAATATAATATATTTTTACCATTTAATATAATTTATGTCATTAGCATTGTTTTTACATTGAATTCGTAGGTTAAATAAATTCAATCTTTTGCAATGTTTTTAACAAAAACCCGTTTTCTTTCGACAACGAGACTAATTTTAATTTAATTTCTGAAACTTCTGTGTATTGAATTTGGAAAAATTTATTCCATATTTGTAATCAGTGGGTCCAAATTATATTAATAGACTACTTTTTATTTTTGGGCTTTATGAATAGTAACAACGGTAAATTTTATTTACCATAGTAAAGCGTAAATTGGGTAATTAAGGGTAAATATAATATTATAAAATTATCCTAATACTTCTCTTAATACAATTGGATGATTATAATTTGTCCTAAGTCATATTTGGGTCGAAATGGAATCCATTAGAACCCACTTGGAGGTGATTAAGACCTTTAGTTTATTTTATTTAATGGAAAGTGAAATATGTCTCACTCAACATTAATAATTAAAGTATTTTTAATATAAGTTTATACAGAATATAAATTCAGTTATAAATACTCATTTGAAAGATAAAATGTTTTTCTTTATCATGGTAATTTATTTGTAATTTTTAAGAGTTATTTAATTACCTGATTATCTTATACAATAATGATGCAGAAATTATTTATTTATTGAAAAATCAATAATATAGTTTTTATTGAAATATTAATACATATCAAAAGGCCCAAAAATCAGAAAAAATACTTATTATTAGTGTATATATAAACCCTTATCATCCACTGGCCGAATTTTTGACCATTTGGATCCTTATTAAGGCAATTATGACACTTATATAATTTTATTTTAAATGATTCCAAAGTTTTCACCTTCATAATTTAATAAATATAATAATTTAAATATTTTGATTTTTAGATGATAAATTCTAGTAAAACTGTTACTGTGAAATGTAATAGATTTAGATTCATCATAGAATTTTATTTTTAATTTTTATGCAAAAATAAGTATATTAAATAATTATAGAAAAATGTTGTACTAATTATTTTATTAAGAGATATAGCAAATAAATGGTTTAAAAATATTAAAATAGATATTATATGAACTATTTAATGTACTTAACTAATTTTATAGATTACTGTGACATTTTAGGAACCTATTAAATATTTTATTTTTAATATATCCTTTGTGTGGATTTAATTTAAATTCAAATAAATGAATAATGTAAAAATTGACACTATTGTTATTTTATAATAATAACATATTATAAAATTGTTTAAAAATCACCAAAATATATAAAAATATTAATTGAAATTTATATAGTCGATAATGTCATAAATTATCTAATTGATGATAATTCACACCACAAAAGTAATTATAAAAATTTAAAATTTAGAATCTTATTACCACAAATAAAATGTAATAGATTAAATAAGGACAAATCAAGTTGATAATGTTTAAAATAAATTCCTTACATGTCAAAATTTTATTGGTTGATTAGATTTCAACCATATCTCATCTAATCATAGAATTGAGTCATTTTTGGAAGTTTTTATGTGGGTATCGGATTTAATATAAACTAATATTTTTATATTTCCAATGGTGCCCCTCTCCTCCCTTATAAAAGGGCACCTCCTCCCTCTCCTCCTCACACCAATTTGAGCCTTCAAGCTCATCCACCTACTTCCCATTTCACTTCCCCACTTCCTTATAAACCTACTATATGTACTGGTCTTATCAAATTACCAACTCTAGTGCCCTAATAGAAAGTTTAAAGCAGGCACTTTGAGAAAGAGGCAATACCTTCTACCATTTTCTTCAAGTTCCATTCTTATTCTACTCCCTATTCTTTAGTTGTTTCATTATGAAGTAATAACATAAGTATCCATAATATACTAATATGTTATTATAAATATGAAACAACCCTATTTCACCTTCTATCCATCCTATGGAAAAAAATCATTGCGCGTGCGTATGTACGGAATACCGTCTCCACACTGTGGTGTAATCTGTTTTTCCACTAACACCTTACATGGATGGGTATAATGGTGAAAAGAATAACTATATATGGTTATTATAACATCATACTAATTATGATATATTATACCATCCACTCCAATTCGATTCAATAATTATGGGAATGATATCATCACTCGTGCGTACGTACGGACTACCGTCTCCACGACGCGATAAGATTCATTCTCCATATTAACCGTTCATGAATGATTATAAAGTATATATAATGAAAAATAATGAAATATATGACATAATAATGATACTGGATTTATGTATATATATATATGTATGTCATTTACTTAATTCCATTCACTTCAATAAGGAAACGAAAACAGCGTTCATGCGTACGTACTGCCTACCATCTCCATGAATGGTGTATTTCATTCCTTTTATCGATATATAATATATATGTATATGTTGAATATATATTATATATAAATCTTGTTTTAAATTCTGGAATTATGTAAATCAGGATATAAGTAATGATATCAAGACCGACAAGATGAAACACATACGATAAATGAAATGATTTTACCCAAAACGCTGCTTTAACATTGAATTTACAAAAGTACGGGTAATACAAAGTCATAAGTGAAACATATATGATATCATAACAATTAATATGATTAGGTAATAAGTCAATGACAATATTTAAATCATTATATAAGAGTTTTGTATCCATACGAAGCATATCGGACCTAAGGTAAGGGATAACCTTTCCAATATCATTCTTATCTGAGATTGTTTATTCGTATGTATTTGCTGGGGTTATTTTTGTCATCCAAGTACATATTTTCTAAAAGTGTTTTTATGTATGTTTAATGTCCTTTTTACCCATTTTGTCTTTTACTACATGGTATTTAAGGAATCTTTCTTTTGTTTACGTTATGAGGTACTTTTTGACTTTTTTTAATAAAGTACGAGGAGAATGTTTTTTTAACTTATAAGGCATGAAAGGATTTTTACGGTTTTATAAAGACTTATTTTTATGAAGCTTCCGCCAAAATATTTCATAAATATTTTCAAAAAAATATCTTTCTTTTAAAATTGCATGGAATTTTGTGAAAATAAGATGATTTTTAAGAACAAAGGATATTTTCCTCAAGAATTCATTTCAATTGTTTTATCAAATCCATTTTCCATCTAAGATGAAATTATTTTCATATGAGTATGTTTCAAGTATAATGTCTCTATGATTTACATGGATTCACTTTTCATATTATGAAATGATATCCATTTCTTTTATATGGATTATGTGATGATTTGATGATATTTATGAAACCCATTTTATTCGTTGGGTTATTATGTATGATGTATGTTTATTTTGTGGCACAAGTAAAAATGATTTCATTATGAGATGGGTGGGACCTATATCTACCTCCAATGCATTGGTTAAAGATTTATATCTCATGAGATAGAAATGGCTGGAACGGTAAGTTAATCTGGTTCAGTATTACATGACTGAAATGAGGAGTGAACTCGATTCAGAAACGGACTTTGTCCACAAAGATGGTCTTGGCACCAATGCCTTGGCTACTATGGAAATCATAACATGTGCTGAATGGTTACCAGAATTACATATTTTATTCCCATTATATTTTATCATGGTTGATGTTCTATTATGATATATGCCTTATGTACTTCCACGATTTAGGTCTTTTCTCAATATTTTGATGATTAAATTTCATGTTCAAGTTTTTTCTTTCAAATGTTTATGGATTGTTTTATATTCTCTATGTTTTCCCTTACCGAGCATTTGAGCTCTCCCTTTTTATGTTTGATTTTCCCCATGAAATAAAGAAAGGTTTAAGGTAAGGAAACGAAAAGGGGAAGATCGTTATGGAGATGTTGAAGATCTTTCACCATGATTAGAAGATTACGTTCAGAGTTTCCAAAGACACTAAACTATTATGATCCTTATGTGCCTATCTTTGTTATTTATTATGTATTCCGCAAAAATAATGTAATGTCCATGTAAGTCAAGCTTCGGGTCTCTACAAAAGTAATGTTTTATTTTAATATATACAGAACCAAAATAATTTTCCCACCATAAATATTCATTATTTGATATTTTACTTACTTTAAATGATTTCAGGTTATCCTCAAAGAAAAACCCTTTTTCCACTTCCTGGTACAAATAATCATGAATATGTTATGATGGATCCACCTAGATAGCACTCAAATGAATTGGGTAAATATATTTTTTCATGATATTTTATGTATATAATTATGAATTAGACCTAATCCGTGAAGAGAATATTTCCACCATGTGATTTTTCCTAGGTATTTATCCTTGAATTATTCTTATTTCAATTTTAAGTATTACTACTATATTTTCTACATCATAATGATATTATGGTATGATGATATTTATCTTATGATTTCATGTTAACTATAAGTAATTTATATGATTTTTAATAAGTTTTCATAAAAATAATTTTATTTAATTTGTTAATTTAATTTTATTTTATTTTAAAGGAAGTATTTTACCCTTTTAATGTAAAAAGGGTGGATTTTAAGAAAATTGTTTTCATGGGTTCTCGTGTTTTTGAAGAAATTCCAGTCTCTTTGATTTTGACATTATAATAATTTATAAAGTTGTAAATGAAAAAAATTTGGGTAGTGAAGTTAATTTCATGTGCAAGTAAATGATTATTTTATATGAATAATTATTATATTAATATAAAACTCTCTTTTATGATTCCATGGTTTATAAATGTACTAAAGGGTTTATTTTTTTCTTTTTTGTTTTCTAATGACCATTTTATGCTCATTACATGTTTTTTAATGTTTTACAAGGGTTTTTAAAGATGATATGGGATAAGGATAAAGTAAAAAATGAAAAATTTTAAGGTAGTTCATTAAAATAAAACATTTTAAACCATAAATTTTTTTTTCTTTGAATAAGGATATTATGTGGAAGTTTCCATATTATGATGTAATATTTGTTTATGTAATGATGATAGAATAATTTAATAAATATTTAAACTGTAAAGATCCTCAAATGTAAGAGAGTAAATTATTAAATGAAAACTAAATATTATGTAATATTTGAGGATCTGACATTAAATTTGGTATCAGAGGAATTGTTCAGATAAATTTATAGATTATGATGTATTCATTAGAGGTTAGCTTACTTGTTTTGGTATTATCATGGGTTTATAATGTAATAGATGATCATATGTTTGAATTCATAGACACTGTTATTTAGGTATTAAGTGATGGTATTTTGTGGTGATTAAAGATACTTTGTGAGATATTTTTTTAGGTTGAGGTATGTTTAACCCTTAGGTTTAATGAAAATGATTATTTTAGATGGATTCTATTATATTTTGTGAATGTAAGATTAATGGTTTTGGATTACCTTTGTCGTTATAAATTTATTTATTATTAATGTTAATAACATTATTTTATTAGAAATTTCATCAATTTTTTTTGAAATGATATAAATTTTTTTTATTCTGTTTTATAAAAAAGAAAAACCTACAGTCTGGGTGAAAACACCTCACATCCAACATGGATAAGGGGATTAAACACATAACTAAAGGGAGACAAGGGTGAAACACCTACCACAAGAATATGGGAATCCCTATTTTTTCTAAAATTGTTTTTCTTATTAAATGATTTGAAATATAATGATTATGATAATTTTGAAAACATGTTTTTTATCATTTAGAAAACCATTATATTAAAAATTAATTTTTTAGTAAATTGAATAGTGTTATTAAAGATTAAATTCACAATTTTTGGAACCTTATATGATTAGTAAAAAAGAATATTATAGGTGTTTTTTATGAATAAATGTTGAATTATATTTGGAAATTGTAGAATATTTTAATGTTGTTTTATGTTGATATATGTTAGTTATTGAAACAATTAGAATATTTTGGATATTATATGATTAACACATATGTATTTTTGGGTACATATATTTATGAGTGACTAATATTGACTTTAGATAAATGTTAAATAAATATTGGAAGAATATGTGATCAAATACTTTTTATTTTTGGGTTTCAATCTTATTCTAGAATCTTTTAAATAATTCTGATGTTAGTTATTTACTAAATGATCTATGTTTAACATTGGGTCTTATTATAGAGTCCTTTTAGATTAATGTTGAATTTATTAATATGAAGATTTATTATTTTTGGTAATTATCTTTCCTTGTGATAACCATTTTATTGGATAATGTATAAAAGAAAGGGAAATAACATTTTATCATTTTTTAGATTACTTGAACCATTTTATGTTGATTTTTGTGCTTTATACTCAAACAATTCATCTTAACTAGTCATCATTTGTAGAAAATGATAAAAAGTATGGTGGAAATTGATTAATGGATGAATTTACACATATCAGGTGATCATATTTCTTTATGCACTCACTCAAGATGATAAATTAATTTCTCTACTCTAGTAAATAGATCTTGAAAAAAACATTATCATATTACCTTAATTTATGAATAATTGATTATATTATTCACATATGTTTGGTTTATGTTTTTGTGTTCATTGAATTTCTCATGATCACCGACTTTATTGTGATCAATAATTTCAGTCACTCTCCATTTTTTTTAGATAATATGACTTTCTACCATGTAAATATTATTAATTCTTACTAATATTACCCTATTTGGAAAACCTAGTTATGTGTTATTCAATATGAACATTTAATTGGTGGTTCCCTATTTTCAATTGAATGTTTTATAAATTATTCTTATGATGTGGTATTTCAAAAAAGGTATGTTCAAATGTAAATCCCTTATTTAATTATGTGATGTTAAAACATTGAGGATGAAATTTGTTAAATTGGAAAAAATGTAACACCTCAATATTTTAAAAATAATCCCATGTTTGTTAGAATATAGAATACACAACACCAAGCTTAAATAAACCATGAATCATTAATATAAAACATGAATATTATAATATATCCATTAAAGTTTTTGGAATGAATTATATTTAATAATTTATGAATTATATATTTATTTCCTACCCAATATATATATCTTGATAAATTCATAGTAAAAAATGACATAATTGTTTGTAAAATAATTTTATTCATCAAAAATATTTTCTTAAAAAATCGATTTTATTTGTTTATTTGAGAAAATATTAAAATGATGTTTTTGAACATTTTTGGAATTTTATTTTACAAAAATAACATAATTTTTTTAATCATCAAGTCAATATTATCTTGGATTTATTTTGTAGATTTTTATGAAAAGATTCATTTTCTAGTGAATAGGGGGAAATACTATTTTTTATTAAAAACGATATTTTGTTTCAATAATTTACAAGGCTTAATTTTCTTTTAAAATGGTTTAAAATTTACATTAGTTCTATTATGTTATTAATAATCTAATTAATTAAGTTCAATGGATTCAATTTCATGGTTTATTTTGGTAAAAAAAATTCTTAAAACTAATTTAAAAAAAATTCCTCGAATTGTGGAAACTAATATTAAATTAATGTATGCCAATAATATAAATTTAATATTGAAACATTTATTCCATATTTGGGCCCAGGATACATAATACTCTTAAATAGTACACATTATGTTTTCAACATCTTTAATAGTAACCATGGTAAATAATTATCCCCATTGTAATGGTAAATTGGATAATTAAGGTAAAAAAATAATATTATAAGGAAAAAAATAATCCTAAAACATTCTTTAATACTATAGGATGAGAAGAGTTCATCCATTTCCATAAAAGTTTTGAAAATATTGAAACTTATTTTCATAAATCTTTTATTTTGATCTTTATAATATATAAGTGAAAAATGACTTCAAAAATTTCATATTCTTGATTTTAATATCTATAATGTTTTGTGGGAGAGATATAAACAAATTTTGTTTTATTTTCATTAATTTTTTGAATCCTAAATAAAATTTTATCATGATAATTTATTTTTAATTTTAAATAGTGAAATAAACACCTTAAATTCTTATGAAACACTAATAAAACATTTGTTTAATTAACTGGAAAAGAAAATAAATGGTTATAAAAATATTAAAATTAATATAATTTGATTGAATTATTTTTTTCTACATATATTTTAGATAAATATAACATGTTATTTATTTGAGAAAATGTTATATTATAATAATTTAAGTTTAATTTGGTTTTCAAAGTCAAACTAAATGAATAGTTTCATAATTTTCATTTATGATATTTTATATCAAATAATATTTGATTAAATGGATTAAAAGTATGGAAAATAATATCACTAACAATGTGATTTGGATGTGATTTAAAATACCTACCAAATTAAATTTATTATTTTTTATAAAATATCTTTACCCCTAAAGAGTAAAAGTCCTTTTTATCACTATAATTTTAAAAAAGGTTAATGGGTGTAAAAACTACACGATATGGGTAAAAAAGTATTATAAATGAAACCATATTTTATTAGATGATTTTATTTTTACCCATAATCATACTATATTTTAAATATATATGTTTGAATCCCTTTTTATATGAAAAGTAATTTATATTAATTTAAAACATTAAGTAATTTTCTGAGATCCCCTCACCTATATTATAAAAGGAAACCACCTCTCTTTTTATTCACACATAAAAATCCTTTTACTCATGCGTACATATGACCCACAGTCTCTATGGTTGTATGATAAATTATTTTTCATGGCCATGATTCATTTTTTTAAAAGTACAAATGATATGTAAAATTTATAATTATATTATTATTTTTTATAGATGATGGAATAATGAATTATTAGATCATAATCAACCTATAAATTTCATGTTTCACATATGAGCCGAATATAATCACATTGTCTAATATAAACTTAATTGACTATGTAATTGAATATAATATCTTATTAAAAAAATATATTATTAATGAACATGAAAAAATTTATTATAAATTTAAATTATTTACATAAGTCTATTATTCAGGAATATAAATAATGTACATGATGAGCCAGACTCAGGGTAAGGGACACTTTACATTAAAACATTTTTTAAAAATGTTTTAACGATTCATTTTCTAAATATTTTTCTTCCATTTCCATATTACTTAAATTATTTTATGGATTCATTAATATGATTATAATTCAATAAAAAAATGATTTTACTTTTGGATTTCATTCAAAGGTTTTCGAAAGGATTCTTTTTTATATATTTTATATGGTACATTTTTACTTCTTTCTCTATAGAAAAAAGGAATGTTCTATTTAAATTATATAAAATGAATGTTTTCCCCACCACCATAAATATTATTTGATGATGATATTCCTTTAAAAACAATCATAATTTATTAAATGAAAAAATCTCATTCATTTTTGTTACACATAAAATCAAGAACATGTTATGATGGGTGGACCCAGGTAGGACTACAATGCATTTGTTAAAGATTTTATCTCATGCCACATTGTGTACTGGATCATGGGATAAACCTAATCCATGATGAGAATTTATACACCAAGTGATTTTTCTAGGTACTTATCATTTACTTATTCTTATTTCATTTTTTTATACCACATTTCCTATGTTTCCATGATCTTATGATACCTTGATCTATATGTTAGGATCCAAAGTTACCTACATAACATTTATATTATTGTTAATAAGTTTTATTGGAAATAATTTTATTTCAAGAGGTAAGATAATGGTATTTTATAAATTAAGGATTATTTCTTTTTAGGGTAATAATATTTTTTTAAAACTAATTCAAGGGTTCTCATGTTTTCTTCTAAATCCTCATTACTATGAAATTTTCCATTATGTTTTCTTATAAGGTGATTTATAAAAAACAATGGGTAGTGATTCTGATTTAATTTGTAAGTAAATGATTATTTGATCTCAATGTTTATTAAAATAATGGAAATATCTCTTCTAGGGTACCATGGTATTTTTATTGACTAACATGCTTCCTTTTTTCTATATAACTTTCAATGATTTTGGGGCCCATCAAACATTTTAAAATGTTTTTCATGGGGTTTTATGGATGAGTATGTACAAGTATGAGGTAAATAGGAGAATTATGAAGATATATTAGGAAAATAAAAAAATTATATAATAAAACAATTTTTGGAAAAAATGGATACTAAGTGGAATTGTCCAATTTGTGATTTAATATTTATTTATGTAAGGGTGATAGCATAATTCTCTAAAAATCTAATATTTAAAGATCTTAAAATGACGGATAAGGAATTATTGACTTCAAACTCAAAATTATGAAAAGTTTATGACCTGAAACATAATTAATGGAACATTTTTTGTGAAAGAACTCACAATATGCCTAGTGTAAATTCAGATAATAAGAATATATACATAATGAATTCCTGATAATATGGACGTTTATTTGGGAAAATAAATAAATATATAGAAAACACAACTAAATCATAGTGCTATAGGAAAGGAATAAATTACACATGAATAAGTAAAATTTATTGAGATGTTTTTAGTGAATGATAATACCATAGATTTATTAAAATTGCATCTATTAGGTAATGTGGATGAAAATAGTCAAAATAATTACATTATAACTATACTTAAATAAAAATAGAAAAAGAAGATGAATACTGCATCAGATGATACATCTGCCTTGATGGAAAATGAAAAAGAAATATCATACATAAATAAGTCAGAATTGGGATGAATTACATGCTTCATAAAGTAATGAACAAAATTTAAAAACAAATGTTCAATCATGTAGAATAATTTAAAATCCTGAGATAAATGACCAACTTGGTTGAGAAAATATTTTCAACCATACTATTTGCATTAAAAAATAAAAAATTTATCATTATTCCCCTAATTTTGTATTTTATTTGTGTGATAATTATGAATGAAATTTATAGTGAAGATAAAATTATTTTAATAAGACTATACTAGATAAAGATATGGATATGAGAACTATGGAACAACAAGTCTATACATGATGATGGATTCAATTGTTCTATCTTGGTGGATCACAAACATGGGATATATTAATTCTTTGATGAAGGAATTATCCATGATGAAGAAAAATATAGTGCATATTTGAAGGGGAGAGAGTATTAAGATGGTGTTACAAAAAAATTTTGTTCCAAGAAAATATGATATTTATTGATAGACCATTTAAAAGGTTAGTTGATGTTGACTAATAACATGTGTTCCCTTAGTCATATTAATATTTGTTATAAAGGGGGGATAGTTGATAAGGAAAGTTTAGTTAATTGTGTACTTATATTACATGAACATGAATTGTTCTAATTATTATTTTGGGCTGATGAATGTTTTAAATTCTTGATAAATATAATGTCACATTCTCTTAAATTAGAAAATTGGAGAATTTTATCATATACAATATAATAAATGTATAAATATGAATACATGTTTCTCTCACCCTTTTTTATACTAGGTTTTCTCGTTTTTAATTATAGTTGTTTAAATAGAGTCTCATAACAAAAAAAATTATTTACTACCCATCTATAAATTTATTCAATCGAAAACCAAAACTCCATAAGTTATAGGATAATTGTTTTTGAATAAAAATCATGAAAACCCCTATAAAAAATATTTTTTAAAAATTTGAAGTGCTTGATGAAAATAATCTAGCATGTAGATATATTAACTTAAACTTATTTTAGGGTATTTACAATAAAAAAATATAGGGGATTGAATATCCGATGTCAAATGATTGTTTTTTCACCAAGGATGAGTGTCTTAATGATAAATATGATTTTAATATGTGTAAAATAAATAATATCTTGGAATTTAGTTGAAGTTCTCAATATCATTGAGAAAAAGTAGGGCTAACCCAAGGATTAAGGTATAATTACTATCTGATGAATTGAAAATATTACACGAGGAGAAAGAATTACTAAATAATTTGAAGCAATGGGAGTTACTACCAATTCTATTTATTTAGTGAAGAAATTTAATTGGCCTAATAAGTATTAAATATACTTTTAAAAATAAATTGAAGGATAATTTTCGGTATATTTTTTATAATGGTCAATCTAGGTTCATTCTATGTAACAAAAATGGAAAAGTCACATAACTACATATAATAAATTTGTTTTATTAGATAATAATTGTATGATTCCTTTTAATTATTACCTATTTTTAATTTGAAAAAGGTATATCACTCACTATATGACCAATTTTTTTGACTACGTATACATGATTTCATATCAGTTCACCATAAACTAATGAAAATCTCATGAAAGGCCCACACCGTTTTCTAAGATGAATGGTTAACACCTTTTGAGAGTGTCAGTGAAGAAGATGGGGAAAGGCTAGCACTGCTCAACACTAACCCGAGGAACCCAACATAAAATTAAATCATAGAGATGGAATGGAGAAACCTTGGCATGGGTTGGTGCTAAGGGATTTTATCATTCACCTTTTTTTTCGCAACATATAATTAAGGATAATTTTCTACTATTGGTTCATTATATTTATTCTAGGTTCCATCTTTGTCCAAAGTTTAGAAAAATTACATAAACTATATATGAGACATTTTTGTGACTAAATAATCATTGTATGAGTTATTTTAATTATTGGATTCGGGGAATTTTAATAAGGTATAGAAATAACTATATGATTAATTTTATGGACTAGGTATAGATTATTTAAAATCAGTTATCCCGAAAATAAGCCAACTCTCAAGGTATGCAAGGACATATTTCCATGTTTAATGGTTTTCACAAGTTGAAAGTTCTAATGAAAAATATGAGGAAAGGATGGAATTGGTCAAAACTGAACTAAGGTGATCAATATAAAATGAAACTATGGGGGGAATCATGGATAAACCATGACATGGGTTGGTGATAATGAATTTCTACATCCCCCTTTATTATGATACATATTATTAATATTTATTTTCTATTAATTGTTTATTATATACATTTATATTTCATTCTATATGAAAAATTTAGAAAAAGGTACATAAGCTTCATATGAGAGATTTGTGTGAATGTCTAATATATTCATGATTTTTTTTAATTATCAGTTTATCAGAATTTGATAAATTTATATGATTCATATCTGAGTCATTTTTGGACTATGTATACATGATTTGATTTGATTTAGCCAAAAAATAGGAGAATCGTAATTAAGGCTAGGATAGGTTTCCAAGAATAATGGTCTTCACCAACCAAGGGTGTTAATGATGGTGGTGAGGAAAGACTAGCATTCGTCAACATTTTCCTAAGGTGAGAAATAGAAAAAGAAATTGCGGGGCTCTCATTGGGAAACCCTAGCATGTGTTGGGATTAAGGAATTTCAACATCCCTCTTTGTTTTTCAATACATTATAAAGGATTATCTTATTTTATTTTTTCATTCTATAAATCTAGGTTCATTCTATGTGATAAATTTGGAAAAGGCACATAAATTAAACCTGATATATTTATATGATTGAATAATCTATGTATGAGTACTTTTAATTAATGGTTTCTTGGATTTTGAAAAATATATATGGCTCACTATATGAGTCAGTTTTTGGAAATTTTATACCCGAGTTGATATGTTTTATCCAAAAAGAAATCCAACTCTCATGGTATGATAGGATATTTGAATGTCATACGAGTTAGCACCATTTTAGAGTGGAAATGAAGTGGGTGAGGAAAGGCTAGAATTGGTCAACACGGACCTGAGGAATGAAACATAAAATGAAAATTCTGGGGTCCTCATGAAGTGACTCTAGAATGGGTGGGTGCTAATGGATTACAATGTCCCCCTTTTTTCTCTACATATTATTATGTCGAAGTCATCCTAGTGAAAATAGATGCGAGATTCACTATGTAGGGTTACTGTTCATAGTAGAAAAATTAACACACCTTTATTGATACAATGTCGTATGAATCATCTTCTACCCACAGTGTTGAGGTTCTATATAAAATCTTCACTCAATTCCCACTTTTAATTGGATGTAGCCTAGGATGATGCACCAAAATGTCTAGAAATTGTAACTCTATTGATATATAATCATAATGTTCTTCATAACAAAAAATGAAAAAAGTGGATTCTCAAATAACTATATAATTTTTCTATAAGATGAAATAAACATAATTATATTTCATTTTTCTTATCTTGAAACAAGAATCACTATGTTTGTATAATTTGATCCAAGGTGATTCTAGATCATGTGTGCTTAAAAAATGAACATACATATAGAATTTATCTTGTGAAAATACTATGATGCCTTTGGTTATGAGAGTGTAAATAAAATAATCATGTATTCATGCATGGATATCCATAAATATTAGGATTCATATAATCGTATACATTTATGGAGTTCTATGATGTATGGAAGAAACTGTCATAGAGATATAGATATGTTTTATGCATATACAGAATTATGTAAAGTATAAATTTTTTGGAAGAATATAAATGAGGTGATCGTATTGTTTCTATAATTTTTATGAAGTGGCATAAATTACAGTTCAACGAGAACATAAAACATAATGAAACTATGTGTGAGAAGACATGAAATATAGAGTTTTATAGAAACATGATTTCAGAAATATAAATATTATGATTCATGGAAAGTAAAAATATAAAATATTAAAATAAGAATAAATAATTTTATTTCTTTATTTGGAAATTATATATGAAATTGTTTTAGTAAAAAGTGGGGAAAATAGAGATCCTTTAACAGGTGTGTAACTAAGACTAATTAAAACTATAAAAGAAGAAAATTAATAGTAGAAGTTAGTGATTTTATAAAAAGTTTTGACTCTACATAAAAGAACAGTAAGATAATTTTTATTATATTATTCTACCATATAAAAATGTTTAGAAGAATAAGGGACTAACAATTTTTCTACTACAACTATTGATATATTTTTCGAGACTCTTTCCAAAAGGAGAAGCCTATGTAATCAAAATCTTATTGTGTTTGATTTGATTTAACAGAACCAAGGTGCATGTATTCCTTATTATATTAGTATTAAAGATTCAAATATCTACTAAAAGAATATTAATATTCAATTCATTTGATTATGTTACATTCAATGTAGAAATATTGGTTATTTTTAGGACTACAAAGAAATTTTTTGATGAATTGGTGGTACAGAGTATAGAAAATGTCATTCAACATAATAGGAAATAGATGATACCTTTTTAATGGATTTGGATGATACCAACCCAAATTATTTTCTTAACTTTAACTTCACATGTGATCATTAAAAATTTATATTGATAATAAAATTTATAATTTGATAATGGGACAAATATGGTAGGGAGCATATTCTCACATCGAGGCTAAACCATGTAAATCATGTGGGTTAATTTTATTTTGTATTTTCTCACTTCATAATAATGTTATTTTTTAGTGTGTATAAGTTGATTTTTTTTTAATAGAGGTAAAATTTATATTTTATGAGGATTTAATTAAGAATAAATTAAATCATAATAAAATTAAGGTACATTGATTCACCCCCCTCTTAGTGTCATGTATGAGGCACTAGATTCTGTAGACTTTTCTACCATTAAATATTATTGTTGGATCCTTAGAATCAAACCACTAGTATTATATAATTACTATGCCATTATATTTCTAAATAATATTTAAAATAAATAATTTTGAAAATTATATTTAATTTTATATTTGATATCATTAAAATGATATTGAATTTGAACAATAATGCGTCTTACATTTAGGATATCATAAAGTTTAATATAAATTTTTTTATTCCTTCTTATATTATGATATGTTATATAATAATATACATCAAAATCATTTTCCAAAAAATTTGATATTTTTTTGTATGATCATTTCTTATTCCTTCAATTTTCAGTATATTCAACATTTTGATATGATGATTCGTAAAATGTGATGGTTATAGCATGAATTGTTCATGTGCATATAATAAAGATACTCATATCATATATCCAATATTAATATATCATAAAATTTGATTCCTTTAATCCATTAGATATATTGTTATGTAATGTAGGATTATTCATATATAGGTCACTATAACATATCGGGTCATATCCCAGTCGATTAGTCCCTTAACCCATTTTACAACATTACCATAGGTACAACCGCCATATGTCAAATGCTACCAACTAGAAGCTGGAGTCTAATATGGTACCATGGGGAGACAATACCCTCTATATTATAGTGCACGCCATAAATAAATAACCAAGAATCATCTATACTAGAGTATGCATTAGAACAAAAAAAATAGACATACTAATATTAAATGAAACAAAGTCATACAACATACAATATAGATCATCCACAAGGACAATTTCATATAAAAATATAAATAAAAGAAACAGTAATGAGCAAAAAAAGTATAAGAGGATCTATGATAGTGTTGGAGCCTCACCTAATCCAAATTTTCTTATCCCATCTGAGCTTCTCTAGATAGATCATCCAATCCAAAGTCTTGAATCATCCTGAACCTATAACAAGTGAGGGCTACATGGGTACCCAAGTGCATGTTCTTCTCAAGAAGGGTGTGAGTAAAAAACCTAATAGGGTGCCAAAAGTACTATCCCATACACAACCTTAAATGTAGTGATATGTGAATATGACATGATCTTCTAAAATTAACATCTGTTTCAAATAAATCAATTTATCCTTCAATAATACCAACCTAAACAAGATACTATAATTTCTCTGTTTAAATAATGAGGACCTTTCCAACCAATATCTCAAGTACCCTAAGAGAGTAAACATATAAACAAGTTAAATCCTAATAATCTTCACTAATCATCAGGTTAGTGAACCTGATTGCTCACACTTTCTTCTGGAAACTCTAATATATCTCTTGGCATATCACATAACCATTCCGACCATGTTATGATAATATGAAAACCCCCATGAGATAAAAATGGGTTGTCCACAATATCATGAATAAATATTGATTCCTAGAGGTAACCTCACATGATCTAATAAAACTTACAATACTACCAATAACAAATGGTAACTACCAAGGAATTACTTAGTCATCAGGATCTAATATGATCCCTAATAGGTAATCGTAGGAAATCAATAGCCCTAGAGAATTTTCGTCAAACCCAAGGGGTATCACCCTTGGAATTACAAAATATTAGGCATCATTGTCGAACCTCATGAGGTAATATGATGAATTGAATAACCAATAGGCATGAAGGAAGGGTCTAAGGAAACTATCTGAGGAAGCCTATGTATGTAAATACACCTTTAAGGGAAGAACTTTTTCTTTTGATATATCACATAGGATGGCCATCTTCCCGAACCTGTCTTGCAAGACAAGGTCAACCTCTCAAGTGAATTACCTATAATGGTAAATATGTCATTATATGGATTAATAATTGATTCATGTTCATGTTTATACCTACATTTATCACTATCTATTCCTATACGCACCCACTCTTGGTCAAATAATCTTTCAACACCTACTTATCTCCCTTAGGCCAACAAATAATAAAAGCACCCATAATGGGGAACTTAGTCTCCATCCCATATCTCAGATAAAACCCCATCTATTTAATTTTATAGATTCCATCAACATCACTATTATCATATTAGGAACTCATAGACCTCATAAGGTATGTTGTACTACCATCGGTCTAATGAGATGGTGCAAAGCCTATCTTTCATTTATGATCATTTCAATCAAGTCTATGATACAAGTCCTCTTATAGTGGGTCATGGTCTACTTGGGATAATAACTATCAATTCAACACCTCAATTATGAAGGTAGGTCAAATCAATCCATATAAAGGTCCTCTAAGGCCTACCAAGGACAAATGATCTAATTACAACTCCACCCTCTACTTAGAGGTGTCTACAAGCTTCTACGCTTGGTATCAGATTCTCAAACTATGAAAATAATTTAATTAATACCCCAAAATATGTTTTCATATCATTAGGGAACACATCATAATTGAGGCCTCATCCATCGTTGACCGAGGTAAGGAAGCCAATTTATAAGAACTATTTATTAAACAAATACTTATAGATATTATTTTAAATTAAAACATTCATTTCAGTTAATTATTTTGACCTCCCACGTTGAAGGATAGATCATTCCACATCATACATAACATGAATATACCAAAGGATGTGTATTTGAGAGAAATATCCTCAAGGTAAAGAAAATTATATATTTAATGTCTCAGTCTAAAAGCTCCACCAAGGCTCATAGAGAGCCATCCATTCTAGATCCAATAAATTAACTCTTATCTAATTCATATGTATTAATAAATTAATTAACAAATTAAACTAAACCAAATTCCCAAAAGGTAAAATTCGATGCTAAACTCAATAGGTAGTCCAACCATGCTTGAATCACAAGCAACCGAGTGTGTTTTACTCCTGGAACACCCCAAATGTTAGAAAACACAAAAATCCAAAATTATAAGCCTAAAGGGATGGAAAATTTTACCCAAACTCATCAAAAAACTAAATAAACCCAGATAATGGAATGACTTGTGTAAAAAAAATAATGAATACTTACCTATGGATTCTCATGACATCCCCTATGAGTAGCATACGAAAACCCCTTCATGAATAATTATTTCACTGCTCTTGAAAATTAATTCCTCAAAAACCCTTAACATTCAGACAAAAATCAAATGTTAGAGAAACAATTAGAAGGTTTGGGGAGATACTACCTTTATTTTTCATGATGTACCACCACTAAATAATATAGACCAAATGATAAGGAAGGGTGATGTTAGACCTCCCTATATGTGTGCAGGCTCTAGGAAACCCCATTCTATATATGATCAAATTATCCAAAAGTAATTCCATGTCCTGGTTCTCAAAACAAATCATCCACCAAATGAAGAAATAAAATTAACTTCAGATTATTCATACTTTTATGTAAATAATGTATTACAATATACCCACCATAAAACTCATCATCCTTGAGAAATATCATTAACCATTAAAACAACAAAATTGACATAATAAGGTTACTAAGTTGCTCTTAATTTTCCTTAGTCTACTCCAGAATGCTAAATGATATTCCACTATTACAATCCAAACACAAGGTGCATAATTCATCAGAAACCTCAGTAATGAATCATAACCTTCAATAGGATATCTATAGATCACTCCATGAAACCAATATATCCTACAGACCCACTATTTTATCAACCAACTCATCACATGGTGTATGATTCTCCCCACGATATGATGTATCTCATAATGGATTTTTTTTATACATGATTCCCTCACCATTGGAACCGTCTATCTAAAAACATTCTAAATAGTCCAATGACCTAATAAGTGTGTCTATCATCTCATCAAACATGAAAATTTGTAAAACCACATTAGCCAAGTGTTATTACTGCCTCCTCTCACTAATTCCAAACCACCAGGGTAAGTATCCCGCACCCATGCACATGGCCTAAATAGACCATCATTCAATTGAAAAGTCCCAACAAACCCATAGAATAATCCCATAAAACTATATAAGGTTTACCTAAGTCATAGTATCCACTCATATATCTTTTCCAATTGTTTTTATATAAATGAAACCATTGTTACATTTTTTAAAGGATTCACCCATAATAAATGGAAAAAACAAAGTTTGAAACTTAAAACATGTCAGAAAAAAATGGTTCTCTCCCTGAGCCTTTTCATGAAATGGGGTTTCACCCCTAAATAATGTCATAATCCATGTATCACCCTAAGAATCACCCTTAGGTAATGATGATATCATCTGATGCCTTATGTCAATGCATCAACTCTAGCTAAATCACTTTCCACATCTTGAATATGGTATACATCAAGGTACTAAATAAAATAAAATCATATTATTCACTGGAAACCCAGTGTTACCTAAATCATCTATCCACATGTCTCAACACATCCTAAAATCAGACAACATGAAGATTGTTTACTCATGACTAACACAATTCTTTATACCACATGAGTAAGATTGTTATCATGGAAAGAACTCTAATTCCCATCATCTACAACCCCTAAATTATCCATCATAGAACCTAATGACTAGAATGGCCAAGATCCCTCTCATTCCCATGTTATGGAAATGTAATTATTTGAAATTCAATGAAACCCCTACATTAATGAAGGTCACACCCATAAATTGATCTATAGCTCAACTTGGTCATGTTTAATACAAGATTCCTTCAACAAAAGATTAATATCTAAAATCCTCAACATAACTCTTATGTAATGATGCTCATAGAATTTTATAAAAACCATCATCCCTCAACACACACAAGGATGCTCAATAATTCTAAACTCAACAGGGTAGGATGTATTTTTCACATGCTACATCAATCTCATCTGAAAATCGATGAGTGCATACTCCAATACCACCTGGTCATATAACCCAACTCAAGATCCCATGATTCGTATCACATTAAATAAAATTTTAAATTCTTAAACCATCGACCATTATACAGGGTATGTTAGTCGCATACATCATGATTAGCGTTAACTATCCTAATCAAAACTAGGCACCGAACATATTATAAGGTTAATCATATTCATAGAAACTATATAATTTCATATTGAAACCAAAAGAATCAACCTATGATTTCACCATTCATCTAAAGTGTATCCTAAAAAATAGGGTCACACAACCAAATGATCCTTACCTTGAAACCTCACATTGATACCAAGGAAATTTAGGTGGAACACATTCTAAAATTCTAGCACTCAATGTGTTATTCTTATTAAACACTAAATAACAACAATGATTTCTACACAAACCCGAAGACAAATATCGTGTATAAATCTCAAAAGTTAACATGTACCCATGATTTTTATTTATTAATCACTAAGAAGAATGGGATAATACCACTTGTGGATTTCCCTAGAAAAATACTTGTAATTGACTTAATAAAAATCATGATTCAAATCCTACGGTCTCTTGATCTCCCACATAATAAAAAATACATCTCTCCTGATGCGATGGTGCTCCTCCTTTTCGCCGGCTAAAGCAGGCGCCCTGTGCATTTTGGCTTGGATTATCTGGAATAGGCGGAACGAGGCCATTTTCAATCATTTCCGGAGGCCCCCCAGGTTTTGGATTGACCGGGCATTGTCATGGATTGCGGTATGGCAGAACCACCCTGAACAACAAAGACTTTCCACCCACCCTCCTCTTCCCCAACATTGGTGCGCCCCACCGGAAGGGATTTTTAAGATCAATGTGGATGCCTCTCTCCCTAAGGATGGCCCAGTTGGACTAGGTTTACTGGCCCGGGACAACCTGGGAAATCTTATCGCTGCCAAATACGAAGCACGTTATGCACTTTGGGAGCCATCAGTCGCGGAGGCCGCCGCCATCCTTGCTGGATTAAACTTCGCAAAAGATTGCGGTTGGGACTCCATTCACATCGAATCCGACTGTCTCACTGTAATCAATGCAATCAATCTCACTGACGGCGGGCTTCAACCTTTCGGTCCCATTATCCGGTGTATTCACTCGCGGAGACAAGACTTCAATTCCTGCAATTTCTCATTTATTAGAAGGGAAGCGAACGAAGCCGCTCACAAGATAGCAGGCATTGGCCCTCCCTACGAGGACTTGCTCTGTTTCAATCATTTTCCATCGTGGTTATGCTCCTGTATTTCTGCTGATCTCCATCATTAATGTATCCGTCTTATTTTGTCAAAAAAAAATAAATACATCTACCTAAATATCACATACCAAAAAATCATAAACATATGGTTTTTATAGAGAGAATTACATTCAAGGATATATAAAAAACACCTCAATGATTATTACTATGACTTAAAATAACAAAAATTATATAATAAATAATTGTAATGGGTTTCGCAAAAGTTCATCTAATTACCAAATCAAACTAATTGGGTCACTGCACCTCCCATGCACTAATGGAATGTACCATTTTTCTCAACATCGATAGTCTAATTACAGATCCACATAACCTTCCATTATAAATAAATATATATTATAAAAGTACAAATTGAGTATAATTCCACCATATACATATATAGGATAACACTATATGACATGTACTAAAAAACTAACCAACTCAGCCTATTGTCAGTCATAAAAATAATAGACATGAAATCATAAATGTAAGGTGGATCTAATATCTCTAGTCATGATTTGTGTGAGGCCTCTTGTCACTACAATAAAAGATCCAAATCCTATAATTATATTTTCTCCCACAAATTAAGATCAAAAAAATAAATGGAAAAACTATTAACCCTATACACCATGTGTGTCAAATGATATGAAAATACTATCAATAGTAACATCTCATATAATGAACAACAATCAAATCCCAAGAAACATAGACTCACAACCAGAAAACTTATTCATGAAGAACCATCTTGATATCCATCATAGACTCTAACAAATCCCAATATTATCTGAATTCCACAATCCAAATAGCATGAAAAATAAAAACTCTATGATTTCACTTTGTAAAATCTTGGGTTATAGGGCACTCAATCGGTGCCCCAACCTAGTTTTCCATGAGGCTTCATGTACGCCTCCCCATAAACTAGAGGATTCCAACAAGAATTTAGGATCTATGATTATATTATAGAGATTTGATACCTCATGTATCAGAGTGTGAATAAATAAATAAATAATAAATAATAATGTACACCACAGTATATAGAAGAATAAATAAATAAGACATTCAAATAAAAAGTGAGATGCAGTAACATGATAAAAAATATGGATCTTCCATTGGTCAAATTGTATATACAAATAGAAAGAAAAACAAAGGGAAAAAATAAAATTACAGGAGGATCCAATATAGTTTATATGCCTTGCATCATCCCGATATCAGTATCCCATCAAAGATTCTGTAACTTGAATGTGAAATATTATGCCTGAACCCTACCCGAACCTTTAACAAGTGAGGGTTCCTTGGGTTACCAAGTTCCATGGTCACCTAAGTAGGGTGTGAGTACCAAGCATAGTAAGGAACCACCAACACCGCCTCACACAACCTACAATGAAATTGTATATGAATGTCACATGCTTTAATAAAATAAAATACAAATAAAAATAAATAAATAGATTCATCCATAATACCTGTTTTGACCTGGTACTAAAATGACTCTGAAAATGTCATAATGAATGTTCCAACAACTGTCCCATCATTCCTAAGGGATTATACAAATTAAAAAGGCTAAGAAAAATAATAATCTTTTATCCTCAAGTATGTGACTTAGATCAATTATTCTTGATTTATACAATTCCAATGTGTCTCTGAGCACATCACATGACTATTTTAACACAATTAGGTGAATATGATAACCGCTAAGATATTATATTTGGATTTCCATAGCACATGGAATAATAATTAATCCCCAGGGGTGAATATAGGTGATGTAAGAAATTAATAAATATTGCTAAACCCATGGGATAACTCCCATGGTATTCCATAGTCAACATGATCTATGTGAATCAATCTAAGGTAATTATTGATAAAAAAATTTCAACAAGCATCATCAATGAACCCAAAGAGGTATAACCCATAGAATTAAAATAAATCAGGCGTCATCATAAAACCATAGGAGGTAATCTTAAACATTTCATATTCATTAGGCATGGAGTCTATATCTATGGACACTATACAAGGAATCTAATGTATGTAAATATTTCTTAGAGTGAATCACATCCTCATGTGATGTCCCATCAGGGATGGTCATATACTTGAGACAATCTTATAGGATTAGGTCAGCCTATCATGGTCATGATTTGTAATGGAATGTATGGCCATATAAGGGTCAATCGTCGATTTTTGTTCTAGGTGACACTATCAATAATCACTACCCATTCACGTAAACTTCCACTCTGATTCCAATAAATATTGGGCCACCTAATCAGGTCCCCTATGTCAATACAATATAAAGGAACCCAACATGGGGTCCTTAGTCTCTATATCATCTCTAAAGTAAACACCCATCTATATATGGGTATGAAATCGTTTAAAATAACTATAATCATATTATAGTATCACAGAACTCATAAGGTATTCCATACAAGCATTGGTCTAATGATATTCATCCAATACCATCTCCCATATATGGCCACCTCAATCAAGGATAATTCTATAAATAATCACACTATGTTATCATGGAAAAATTTGGCTAACCACTATCAACTCACCACCTCCCTTATAAAGGGAGGCCGAATTATCCTACGTAAAGGCCCTCTAAGGACTACTTGGGATCAAGTCACTAATAAAAACTCTCAACTCTACTTATAAGTGTTTACATGATCCTACGGTAATGGAAAATTATAAATGTTTTCAATTAATTTAATTTATACCCATAAATTTGGGTTTAGAACATTGGGGAACACATTATAATCAAGGCCTCGACCATCAGTGGTCGAGGTATGCAAACCAGTATAAAAGGACCTTAGTGGCCTTTGTACTTTGTTAAACTTATCATAATTATTATTATTTTAAATGGAAAATATTATTTTAATTAATAAGTTCGATTACCCACAAGGAGATAACAAACATACAACATCACACATAACATTCTTAAACCAATGGGAATGTATACGAGACTATAAAACTTATGGTGAATCAAATTCCTTTTTTTTATATCTCTCTTTAGAAGCTCCAATTGAGCTCATAGAGACCCATTCAAGCCTATTCCATAACTTTAGAATCAATCTCTACCATAAACATCATTAATGTAGGTGATTAATTTAATCTAAATTCCAAAAAAAATATAACTAGTGTTAAACTCATCAATATTGACAATTAAGTTGGGATTGTAAGAAGCTGGGCACATTTTACTCCTAATACAACCCTGATCCTAGGAAACCCAAAATTTCCAAATTATAAACCCTAATTAACAACAAAGATTATCTAAAATCATCTAAAACCCAATATAACCCCATAAAATGACATAAATTGCATCAAATGAAGAACCAAGACTGTTTTTTAGCATCTCATGAATTCCTTTATGAGTTTTCTATGAAATACCCATCAGGGACTGTGATTTCACCAAGCATTGGTTAAATTATTCTTCTGGACCCCTAAAAAATTAGAAAAAAATAAAATTGTGATGACCCAGACCCCCCTTGGTCCCTTTGCCAAAATCCGGATCCTTAAGGGGTGCCGATCGGTGAGACCGATCGGTGCGACCGATCGGTGAGACGGATCGGTGAGACTGATCGGTGAGACCGATCGGTGTGACCGACGACCGATCGGTGAGACCGATCGGTGTGACCGACCGGTCAGACCGATCGGTGAGACCGATCGGTGCGACCGATCCGTGAGACCGATCAGTGGGACCGATCGGTGGGACTGATCGGTGTGACCGATCGGCGGAACCAACCGACGTCACCTGGCCTTGCCAAGTTGTTCCAGTAACGTGCACGAAAGTTTTAATTAGATACTGAATCGACTCGTGAGTCGGTTTAAACCACCCAGCACCTTTAATGATGAGTCAAGCCGCGTGGTCAACCCACGACTCCCACGTCTTACGCGGTTTCGCGTTTTCACCTCAACCGTCCCCGGCTCTTATAAATTAAGGGTTAGGCCATGGTTTCCCCCTTCTTCGATCGTGGCTCTTCTGGTGCATCGGGACCGCCGCGTCGTTATCCGTAAAGTTCCACACCCCCGGCCTAAACATTGATCATCTATCAGCAAGTAGGGAATTTCTCTCATCTCTCACTTTTGTGTATCATGCAGGGTGGGCGTTATTTTTGTTCCTCTGGAATTGGTTGAACCAAACCCTAATGAAGATAATAAACGAATTTCTAAAGAAAGAAGGGGAAGGGGTTGCGATCGTTGTTATGCTTTATCTTGTGATTATCCTTTCAGTTGTGCTGGTTCATGTTTTCTGAAAATTGAGACCGTTGGTGGTCGTTTTATGTGCACTGATGAATCCCCTCGTGATGTTTTAAATGGGTTGCTGAAATTGTGGACTCCTGCTGTGAAATTGGTTAATCACGTATATCTGGCTGAATAATTGAAAGAACCAGGATCAGCCCTTCGGTGATACCTCCCGGTTAGAACAAAAGGAGATTGAAATCATGGAGTGTGTTAAGTCGTTTATATCTGAAAATCCCTGACTTGTGTTGGTAGTGGTGGTTGGTTGTTTTCCTTTCGGGCTGATTGCTGGAAATGTGGGAGGGGATGGGATCCCCTGTTCTTTTATACTCTTGGTGGTTGTGTGAATTTGGGGGATGGGATCTCCTGTTGGTGTGGTTTCGGTGGTTGTGAGTTTTTTTTTATCACAAATTGGGGAGAGATCCTCTGTTGGCAGGACCGGGTGTGAGTGTTTTGGTTGATCCATGCTTTTGACGCTTTCTTTGGTTATGCTTATGGTAGTTGCCCAGTAGTGCTTAAAGTCATTTGAAGATTTTAACTGAACGTGAAACAAGAATGGGACAAATGGTTCTGTGGGCATGGGTTGTGAATTGTGACTCGGACGCAGTGGTGTTGTGTTCTGTAGGTTGGCTAGGAAAACCTAAGTTTTGGGTGAGTGTTTGTTACCTATATCTATACATGTAGCTTTGTGTTTCTTATTCACGCCCCACCCAAGTTGAGCACTTGGTGCCGAACACCCCCATTTATGGGGGAAGGGTGTCTTTCCCAACACTATCCCTAGTGGCTGGTTATTAGCTCCTTTTTTTCTCCCTTTCCCGGATAGCCCAAGTACCTTCGGGCAGGCTGTGATGGCCTGAAGTCCATTATTAGCCCAAGAACCATCGGGCGGGGTGTTGTGGTGGTTGGCCAGGTGTGTGCGGCAGGTGGTTTCCCAAGTGTCTTCAGGATGAGGCCCAGGTGTCTTCGGGCGTGGCAGTGGATCCTTTAGCCCAGGTGTCTTCGGGCGTGGCGGTGGTTGTTCTGGCCTAGGTGTTTGCAGGCATGGTTACATGTGACAGTTGTGGCTCAGGTGTGTGCGGGCGGGATTCGGCAGTGGGACTGCGTGTGGTTGTGGCCCAGGTGTGTGCGGGCGGGTGTGGCAGTGGGACTGCGGTAATAATGGCGGGATTGGTCCGATGCGTAGGATGTCTCAATAACCAGTGGGAAAGTGGCGCGGGGTACCCAAACATCGATGTGCTCTTATTATATATATATTACTTAACTTGCGTTATTTGGGGAGTGAGCCTTGGTGAGGCCTGGGATGGATAGTTTTCCTTGTTAGTTGTTTGGTTTACTCTTTTCTCACGGGACTTTAGTACGTTCCCCCACTTGTGCACGGGAGTCTTGGTTTTCCCTACTAAGTGTACTTGTATACTCACCCTACGTATATAAAACTGCTTTCAGGTTTCCAGGAGGACTTCGGGGATCACGCAGGACCTTACTAGCTCGGACTTTTGGAGAAGTTGCAGTTGTTTCTCTTTTTCTTTTTGGTACTTACCTTGTAGTCCATTTTTTTAACTTTGTGGCTTTCACTTTTGAACATGCATGTGGGAATGGTTTACTTTTGGCTTTACTTTTCTTTCTACCTTGGTGTTGTTGGGTTTTCTTCTCCTTATCTTTCGATCCTATAAGATAAAAAGGGTAATGCCTTCCATTTGCGAGAATTTTCTATACCCTTGGTGCTAGTCGCCACTCCGGGACCTATTGAAGGCGTGTTTCGGGGGTCATTATCTCTCCTTCAACTTAAAGAAGGAAGGGCCTGGCAATCTGCTGACCCTTCCCTCCTTTTGGTGAAGGAGGGTCGCGACAGAATGGTATCAGAGGTGATGGTTGAGAGATAGGACGGAGTCTGGAGTTAGGCACAGTGAGGATTGCATGGGATGGTAAGGCAACGGTGTTGGGTGACCTTGGAACGTGAATTAGGCCAGGGAAGACTAGCTAGGACACGGGATTTTAGGCCCCCCCGTGATCCGATGCAAGGACTCTGGACCTACCGAACGACCAAGTGAGGCCACACTGATTGCAGGGTAGAGACCCTAGGAAAGGTACATGCATCATAATGACTTGTGTTCTTGTGTTTCTGGGATGTATTGGGAATTAAGAATCAATTAAATCTTAAGAAGTTTTAAGAACGATATTCTGCACTACTTGGGCTTAGACATTCCTTGTTTACCTTGCAGCGATGGCACCTGGAAGGCGACCTCGTGTGGTACAGGCGATCGAGGCCCATGAGACTACTTTGGCCAATCGGCAGAGAGCTGATCGAGAGGAAGAGGACAACCAGTGGCAGAAGATTCTTCGAGCCTTCCAGCGACAGGCCCTCGAGAAGTATGAGGGCAGCACCTCCGATATGAAGACGGAAGGCTGGCTAGAGGAGTTAGTTATAGCCTTCGGCCTGATTCAAGCCCCGACCGAGTACTGGGTTCCTCTGGCTATTAGCCAGATGCGTGGAGCGGCACGTCAGTGGTGGATGCTTCACCTGGGGAATAGGAAAGAGTCTGAGGTTTCTTGGGCGGATTTCAAGAAGGAGTTCCGGGCGGAGTTCCTCTCCTCGACAATGAAGGCAGAGAAGAGGCAGGAGCTACTCTCCCTCCAGCAGGGGAGCATGTCCGTGAGGGAACTTTGAATCAAGTTCAAGGACCTCCTACGTTTTGCTCCGGACCTCTTTCCTGATGAGGAGTCTCGGGAAAGACGTTTGGAGGAGGCGCTCCGACCCTCCCTCCAGTATGTTGTCACCCCCTTTACCCTTTCGACATACTTAGAGGTTCAGAAGAAGGCCGAAGTGGTGGAAAGGATGCATGCTCTGGGCGGAGTGTCACGAGAAGGGATCCAGCTGGGACCATCGAAGGGGAAGGCCGTCAGCACCAGGCCTCCAGCATCGGGACCCTCCAGGTTCCGACCCGCAGGGAGCAGACCGCAGCAGTTTCAGTTTCGATCCCCTGGCCCACGTTCTTTTCCTTTAGGCTCGGGACCACAGTGCTTCATCTGCGGGAGCCCTGGACATCTCCGGAGTCAGTGCCCCGATCGGGTGCAGTACAGCAGTGGCAGTCATCCCCAACATCCGCAGCAGCAGCAGTTTCCAGCCAGACCCTTCCGGCAGCAGCAGCAGGGGCAGCGAGCTCCCGATCCTCGGCAGGCAGGCGTAGGAGGAGGAGGCCGACCTCAGGGCGCTCCCCAGGGACCTCGACCAGGGCGTGGTCGGGGAGGTGGCCGACAGCCGAGGGGCAGCGGAGCTGGGCGTGGACAGCTACACGCCGCAGAGGCAACAGTTCCAACAGGGCCAGAGGCTGTTCGAGGTACGATCAATGTGTTTAGCACTCTTGTTTATGCTTTGTTCGATACCGGAGCTTCTCACTCCTTTGTTGCACCCAGTCTAGCCTGGGACTTGGGTCTAGATGCCGAGAGATTTCCAGTGCCCCTGGTGTTGAACACACCAGTTGGAGGTCAGACCAACTTGCTGTTCATTTGTCGGGGATGTAGACTGATGTTAGGGCCACATCAGTCGGTTAGGGATCTCCTTCTGCTACAGATTCAGCCGTACGATGTCATCCTAGGCATCGACTAGCTATTTTCTGTGTGCTCCATCATCGACTGTTTCCAAAGAAGGGTGGTGTTCTCCAGTTTGGACGGCCAGCATGTTACTTTCACCGGCGAGCGGAGCTGTCCGAAGGGAAACAGGAGGGAGGAACCTCTCCTCTCCTTGTTGACTGAACTGACGGTAGAATCAGTAGATTCGGAAATGGTGGAAGTACCAGAGATCGTCCGTGAGTTTATGGACGTCTTTCCTGAGGAGGTGACGACTCTACCCCCTCGACGTGATATCGAGTTCGGGATAGACCTGCAGCCCGGCTCTCGACCAATCTCGATGTCTCCTTACCGGATGGCACCTTCGGAGCTACGGGAGTTGCGGATACAGATTGACGATCTGATGAAGAGGGGTTATGTTCGTCCAAGTGCGTCACCGTGGGGTGCTCCGGTCTTGTTTGCAAAGAAGGCAGATGGAGGTCTTAGGCTGTGCATAGACTACAGGAGGTTGAATCAGGTGACGATCAAGAATCGCTACCGTCTCCCAAGGATAGATGACCTTTTTGACCAGCTGAAATGGGCAGGATGGTTCTCGAAGATCGACCTGCGTTCTGGATACCACCAGCTGAGGGTGAAGGATAGCGACGTCCCGAAGATGGCGTTCAGGTGCAGGTATGGGCACTTCGAGTTCGTGGTCATTCCCTTTGGCGTTACGAACGCCCCGGCCGTGTTCATGGGGCTTATGAACTCCATCTTTCCGGAGTATCTGGATCGGTTTGTGGTGGTATTCATCGACGATATCCTGATCTATTCAAGGTCAGAAAAGGACCATGCAGAGCACCTGAGGACAGTTTTGGAAGTCCTCCGACAGCACCAGCTCTATGGGAAGTTGTCAAAGTGCAAGTTCTGGGCATGAGAAGTACACTTCCTCGGGCACGTAGTGTCTGAGCAGGGGGTAGCAGTCGACCCATCAATGGTTGAGGCAGTTGTTTCTTGGGCAGCACCCAAGAATGTGGTGGAAGTCCAGAGTTTCCTCGGACTGGCAGGTTACTACCGGAGATTCGTACCCAACTTCTCCCGAGTAGCAGCCCCTTTGACGGCTTTGACCAAGAAGGACCAGGTTTTCGTGTGGAGCGAGCAATGCGAGTCGTCCTTCAGCTACCTAAAAGAAAAGCTGGTTAGTGCCCCAGTGTTGAGATTACCAGAAGAAGGGATGGCCTATGAGGTATTTTGTGATGCTTTAGGATAGGGCCTGGGATGCGTGTTGATGCAGCAACAAGGGGTGATCTCTTACGGGTCCAGGCAGCTACGCCCCCATAACCGTAACTACTCCACCTATGACCTGGAGCTTGCAGCAGTCGTTTTTGCGCTAAAGTTATGGCGGCACTACCTCATCGGGGAATTCTTTGTGGTCTTCACAGATCACAAAAGCTTGAAGTATATCTTCTCCCAGTGAGACTTGAACTTGCGACAGCGGAGATGGGTGGAGTTCCTCCAGGACTACGACTTTGAAATCTCTTATACTGAGGGCAAGGGCAATGTGGTGGCCGATGCCTTGAGCAGGAGGACGCAGAAGGATGCGGTCCGAGAGTCGGCAAATGCCTGGAAGGCAATGGAGGAGTTGGCTGCCTTACACCTGGATACGAAGATGGATAGTGGCAGAGGCTGCCTATATCAGATGATAGTGCAGTCATCTCTGTTTCGACAAGTGGAGGAGTCTCAGTGGGGAGACCCCGAGTGTGAAGTGATGCGTGATCGGGTTGACCAGGACGATGCTCTAAGAGAATGGACAGAGGACGGTCAACACCGGATGCTTTTCCAGAAAAGGTTGTTTGTTCCAAGAGTGATGCGTGGAAAGGTTCTCAGTGAGTTCCACAACTCACCCCTAGCGGTGCACCCAGGAGTTACCAAGATGTACCAGGGGCTGAAAAGGCAGTTCTGGTGGCCCGGAGTTAAGCGAGCGGTGGCAAAATTCGTGGCTAAATGCTTAGTATGTCAGCAAGTGAAGGCTGAACACCGGGTTCTAGGCGGCCTACTGCAGCCTTTAGCTGTTCCCAAGTGGAAGTGGGACGACATCTCAATGGATTTCTTCACGGGACTACCCAAGGTCTAAGGAGGGTGTGAGGCCATTTGGGTGGTGGTGGACAGGTTGACGAAATCGTCTCACTTTCTCGCAATCAGGGAGTCAACTACTGTGGATGCTTTGGCACGAAAGTACGTGAATGAGGTGGTGCGGTTGCATGGAGTTCCGAGATCTATAGTCTCGGATAGGGATGCACGGTTCACCTCACGAATCTGGAGAGGATTGCAGCATGCGTTTGGCACCCAGTTATGCCTTAGCACTGCTTTCCATCCCCAGACAAATGGACAAATGGAGCGAACCATCCAGACCTTGGAGGATATGCTACGGGCATGTGTTCTAGACTCAGGAGAGTCATGGGTGCGATACTTACCTCTAGTAGAGTTTTCCTACAATAATAGCTACCACTCTACCATCGGTATGGCCCCATTTGAGGCTTTTTACGGGAGGCCATGCCGTTCACCTGTTTGTTGGACCGAAGTAGGAGATGCAGGCATCCTTGGCCTGGAGGTAGTTCAGAACACGACAGAGAAGATTCAGCTCATACGGGAAAGGATGAAGGCGGCCCAGGATCGACAGAAGTCGTATGCTGATACCAGGAGAAGGCCCTTGGAGTTTGAGGTTGAAGACCACGTGTTCTTGAAGGTCTCCCCGCGGCGTGGGCAACGGAGGTTCGGCAAGGGGGGGTAATCTTTCCCCCAGATTCGTCGGACCCTTCGAAGTGTTACGGCGGGTCGGCGAAGTGGCTTATCAGCTAGCGTTACCTCCGCCGCTGCTAAGGATACATGATGTATTTCATGTATCCCAGCTCCGTCGTTATCTGCACGATGATTCACACGTCCTTGATTGGGGTGAACTGGACATCGAGGACGACGTAACCTTTGTGGAAAAACCAGTGATGATCGAGGATCGCAAGGAGAAGGTGCTTCATGGGCGAGCTATTCCCTTGGTTCGTGTGTTGTGGAGACATGGCGGGCTCGAGGAGAGTACGTGGGAAAGGGAAGCACAGATGCGTGCCCAATACCCCGAGTTGTTTTGAGCTTCGTTCCTTTTGTACCTGCTGTGGTAGAACGTTTGACCTTTGGCTATGAAATGTACTGGTTTATTTCCTCTATTGTGTGTGAAAAGCCCCGGCTAAAGGGAAGAGGGAACCCGACCCCTAATCAAGACGCATTAAGGTGGATGCGATTAAACCCGTGCGGGCGAGTCAGTGCCGCCCAAAGCGGATAATATCTTGACATGGGGGAGGGAAACTCCCCAAACCCACGTGACTGGGCAGTTTGGCGTGGTATGTTGCTTGGTTCTTGACAGGGGAGTGTTTTTAGTGAGCAGGGGTTCACTCCTAAGAGGTATCTTTCGAAGATGGTTGTTCGGACCCTCTCTTTCCTTCTGGTTTGTTGTGATTCTCGAGGATGAGAATCGTTTAAGAGGTATCTAATGTGATGACCCAGACCCCCCTTGGTCCCTTCCTTTTCCAAAATCCGGATCCTTAAGGGGTGCCGATCGGTGAGACCGATCGGTGCGACCGATCGGTGGGACCGATCGGTTTGACCGATCGGCGGAACCGGCCGACGTCACCCGGCCTTGCCAAGTTGTTCCAGTAACGCGCACGAAAGTTTTAATTAGATACTGAATCGACTCGTGAGTCGGTTTAAACCACCCAGCACCTTTAATGATGAGTCAAGCCGCATGGTCAACCCACGACTCCCACGTCTTATGCGGTTTCACGTTTTCACCTCAACCATCCCCGGCTCTTATAAATTAAGGGTTAGGCCATGGTTTCCCCCTTCTTCGATCGTGGATCTTCTGGTGCATCAGGACTGCCGCGTCGTTATCCGTAAAGTTCCGCGCCCCCAGCCTAAACATCGATCATCTATCAGCAAGTAGGGAGTTTCTCTCGTCTCTCACTTTTGTGTATCATGCGGGGTGGGCGTTATTTTTGTTCCTCTGGAATTGGTTGAACCAAACCCTAATGAAGATAATAAACGAAGTTCTAAAGAAATAAGGGGAAGGGGTTGTGATCGTGGTTATGCTTTATCTTGTGATCATCCTTTCAGTTGTGCTGGTTCATGTTTTCTGAAAATTGAGACCGTTGGTGGTCGTTGTATGTGCACTGATGAATCCCCTCGTGATGTTTTAAATGGGTTGCTGAAATTGTGGACTCCTGCTGTGAAATTGGTTAATCACGTATATCCGGCTGAATAATTGAAAGCACCAGGATCAGCCCTTCTATGATAACTTCCGGTTAGAACACAAGGAGATTGAAATCATGGAGTGTGTTAAGTCGTTTATATCTGAAAATCCCTGACTTGTGTTGGTAGTGGTGGTTGGTTGTTTTCCTTTTGGGCCGATTGCTGGAAATGTGGGAGGGGATGGGATCCCCTGTTCTTTTATACTCTCGGTGGTTGTGTGAATTTGGGGGATGGGATCTCCTGTTGGTGTGTTTTCGGTGGTTGTGAGTTTTTTTATCACAAATTGGGGAGAGATCCTCTGTTGGCAGGACCGGGTGTGAGTGTTTTGGTTGATCCATGCTTTTGACGCTTTCTTTGGTTATGCTTATGGTAGTTGCCCAGTAGTGCTTAAAGTCATTTGAACATTTTAACTGAACGTGAAACAAGAATGGGACAAATGGTTTTGTGGGCAAGTGTTGTGAATTGTGACTTGGACGCAGTGGTGTTGTGTTCTGTAGGTTGGCTAGGAAAACCTATGTTTTGGGTGAGTGTTTTTTACCTATATCTATACTTGTAGATTTGTGTTTCTTATTCGCGCCCCACCCAAGTTGAGAACTTGGTGCCGAACACCCCCATTTATGGGGGAAGGGTGTCTTTCCCAACACTATCCCTAGTGGCTGGTTATTAGCTCCTTTTCTGCTCCCTTTCCCGGATAGCCCAAGTACCTTCGGGCAGGCTGTGATGGCCTGAAGTCCATTATTAGCCCAAGAACCATCGGGCGGGGTGTTGTGGTGGTTTGCCAGGTGTGTGCGGCAGGTGGTTTCCCAAGTGTCTTGGGGATGAGGCCCAGGTGTCTTCGGGCGTGGAAGTGGATCCTTTAGCCCAGGTGTCTTCGGGTGTGGCGGTGGTTGTTCTGGCCTAGGTGTTTGCAGGCATGGTTACATGTGACAGTTGTTGCCCAGGTGTGTGCGGGCAGGATTCGGCAGTGGGAATGCATGTGGTTGAGGCCCAGGTGTGTGCGGGCGGGATTTCGGCAGTGGGACTGCGTGTGGTTGTGGCCCAGGTGTGTGCGGGCGGGTGTGGCAGTGGGACTGCGGTAAGAATGGCAGGATTGGTCCGATGCGTAGGATGTCTCAATAACCAGTAGGAAAGTGGCGCGGGGTACCCAAACATCGATGTGCTCTTATTATATATATATTACTTAACTTGCGTTATTTGGGGAGTGAGCCTTGGTGAGGCCTGGGATGGATAGTTTGACTTGTTAGGTGTTTGGTTTACTCTTTTCTCACGGGACTTTAGTACGTTCCCCCACTTGTGCACGGGAGTCTTGGTATTCCCTACTGAGTGTACTTGTATACTCACCCTACGTATATAAAACTGCTTTCAGGTTTCCAGGAGGACTTCGGGGATCACGCAGGACCTTACTAGCTCAGACTTTTGGAGCAGTTGCAGTTGTTTCTCTTTTTCTTTTTGGTACTTACCTTGTAGTCCCTTTCTTTTCACTTTGTGGCTTTCACTTTTGAACATGCATGTGGGAATGGTTTACTTTTGGATTTACTTTTCTTTCTACCTTGGTGTTGTTGGGTTTTCTTCTCCTTATCTTTCGATCCTATAAGATAAAAAGGGTAATGCCTTCCATTTGCGAGAATTTTCTATACCCTTGGTGCTAGTCGCCACTCCGGGACCTATTGAAGGTGGGTTTCGGGGGTCATTATCTCTCCTTCAACTTAAAGAAGGAAGGTCCTGGAAATCTGCGGACCCTTCCCTCCTTTTGGTGAAGGCGGTTCGTGACAAAAATGAGAGGGAAATAATGGGAATTTGATATTATATATTACTAATTTTCATTTGAAAAACCATCAAGAGCCAATTAGGATCAAAGGGGATGGAAGGGGAGTTTGATGGATCAACCAACCATTATGTGTGGGACCTCTAATTGAAGAAACTTGAGGGGGTTCCTATTTTGAAAACCAATCATATTCTAAAAAATAATCTTCCCTACATGAATCATTGCATGAACCATGTTTTTATTCCCTGATTATTTAGTATAGCCCTATGGTACTCTATTTTCCACCATTCATGGATTAAAACACACCACGAGTGTCTTTCATGGGGTGAATGACCCATTCACCCCATGAATGACTTGTAGCTACTATGTTAAAAATATTGAACATATAAAAATCATAATGGTGTCCCTATGAATACTCTATGTCTTCCCCTCACCATAATAAATTTCTATACCCACCTGTTATAGATTCTCAAATGTTCAAGAACTCATTCTGGGTCCTAATTATCGAAACAAGCAGTCCACCAAATAGAAAATTAAATATTTCATAGAATTTTTCATACCCATAAAGACATGGGTAGTACAGTTTCTATAAATTGTTGTAACTATTACAAAATTGGTTCATAGGATATCACTGACGGTGCATTCAGTAAGTGTCGTGGACACCACTACGACATATCTTAGTCTATGATTATTAATCATAAAATTTTATTGATAGTGACCAAAAGTTTTTTTGTACTATATTTTATCAATCATATCATACATTTGACCATGTATCAAAGAATAAAATATATATAGAAAAATTCTATTTTCTTGATATTATATTTTTAATTGAATTATATAATTATATAAATGATTTTAAATTATAGAAATAATTATTTTTGAATTTATATTACATTTATCAAATGTTTATATATTAACTAAATATAAAATGTTTATAAGTATTTAATAAATTTCTCTAAAACATTTATTATAAAAAACAATAATATTAAATGTTAATATGAAATAATTTTTGAAATTATATAGAATAACTTATAATTTAGGTATAAAACGATTATATGTACATTATAAGAGTACTTTATAATGGGTTTATCCATTTTTAAGAAAATGAAAAAAATAAAGATGTTTATATTATATTATGAAATTGTTAGAATAATTAATTTTAATTATTCAAATTTAACACCTTATTTGAGAAATTTTATAAATCATTAAATTTTATTAATAACTTATATGTTAAAGGTTTAAATAATATTAAATATGTTATATTTTTATTATGAAAAACCATTTCCTAATAAATTCGGAGTATAGAATATTTATAATTAATTAATGTCATATATTTTTGTAAAAGAAAATATAATCGATAATATAAAGAAGTTTATATTTAAAGTAAATATAAAGATTCATGTTTATTCAATTATTCAATGTATATAACACATGTCTAAATTAAAAGGTGTTTATAATGTGGTGATTTATGAATTGTGCATAAACAGTTTATCTCAAGTTTAAATATATGATTATTTCATTTATTTAGTTTATTACATTATTCATGGATATAATAGTTTTATTTTGAATTGATTTATTATTTAGATTAAATTTATTTACTCTTGTTATACATATATATAAAGAGATATGTGTTATGTTTGATAATTGATTTAGTTTTTTTCTACCTTCACTTTGGCTTTTACTAGGATATGATCTTGAATTGCGAAGATAATAATAGATTTTACATATTTGGTTTTGAAAGTATGATATAATTGAGGTTTATATTGAGTATTGTATCTTTGGGTTGATGGCTATTTGGTCAGACTACTCACTAGCCCGGAGGCTTGTGAATTTTACAGAAAAGTGGATCTTGTATATCTGTTACTCCATGATTACTATTATGGAGATTATTTATTCCATATAATTATATGTCAATAAATGAAAGTGTTTTATGTACCATATCCATAGGATTAATTTGGATAAGTATCAATATAATTGGATTTTATTTGGGTGTAACACAAGATATGGTTTGTGTAATGAGTTAAGCATCAATATGGTTCGATCATATTGATTTAGTGGAAATAATAGAATTCCAAATATCTCATTAGAATAATGCATACTTATAAGGTGAATATCATAATATAACGTAATTATATTAAATCCAAATTTAGAATACAATGTATTAAATTATATATTAAACCAACACATATCATGACCTCAATCATCCAACTGGGTAGGTTCATACAAAAGAAGGGTTCCCATGGAGTATGTTATGTAAAGAATGAAAGTAACTATGGTACCCTAATAGTTAATTTCCTTGTTTATGTAATTTTATTTGGGATATACATTGTTGAAAAAACCCTAAGAGTTATGATAATAGAGTAATATCATTCAGTTCATACATATGACAAATTAGACAATGTGTTTTCCACTTGACCATTCAAGATTCATATATGATATTAATGGAATAATGGCATAGTTAAATAGCTATAGTGGTGAGATTCAAGTTATAGAAATATAATTTCATATAGATTTTAACCAACTTTACATGAGCCTCAACCTAGTTAGTGAGGTATCTTTAAGGGCATCCACGAGACCCAGGTTCAAAACCAGGTAGAGGCATATATCTAGTACTGTAGTAGGTACTCTCTCAGGCACTATAGAAGAATTGTAATCTATGTGGTACTATAGCAGAACTGTACACTGTGTGGGTAATGTAGCAGAACTATACGCTATGTGGTACTGTAGAAGAACTATACAATGTGCAGGTACTGCAGCATGCACTGTATCAGTTACTATAGAAAGTACCATTTGGTACTGTAGTAGCTGGAACTCTTCACCTTGGGCCATCGGTTTGGTCTTGGATTTAAGGATTTCGGGCTACCCTGGCCTTCAATTTATTTGGGCTTTCAATCCACCTTTAAGTCCTTTGGAACACCTCAAAGCCTCGAGGCCACATTCAGTTTTCTCAGTAAGACTCTACAAAAAATTAAAATCCCTATAGAGGGATTCATAGAAGGTACACCCACCATAGTATAGCCAAATGGATTGTTAGAATGAGAGGGTATGGCTTTGCCATTGGGACCAGCCTGTGCTTACACGGGAAGCCTAGCTAGACGTCCATGCGAAGTTGGAGAGCTACTATCACGATGTAGATGCTGGGGAGGGTAGTTCCATGTAGATAGTCTAGATGAATCCCCTAAGACCTTCAGTTCATGTAGTCTCCAAAGCCTAGGAGCCTTGTAATCTCTGAGTCTACGGTCCTTGTAAGGGTTTCCCCTCATCCCTTGAAAGGGGGTTATCAAAAATTAATAAAAAAGAAAGCATTTAGCCCATTTAGGTGATATATCTTAACCAACCACTAAATACTATGAATTTGAAAGGGTTCGTCGTTTTAGTGGTTGAATATTTAATGAAATATCTAACTAAATAAAATTAAAACATGATACTCATATAATAAATCATTTTATTGTAGATAAATGGAATTATCATCATCAAAAATTGATTTAAGATCAATCCTAGATTAAAAATAAAGATAATATATGTAATTTTTTTGAACATTTTGAAACATATGATTCATTCTCATAAAATAAAAATAAAAGTGTTAGTGAAAGCCTTACCATAGTAACCAACTAGTTAAATTTTTTAGTACATTAATTTAGATACTTATATGTATCATTGAATGATTCACATAATGTTTCAAAGGATTTTTTTGAGGAACTTTAGTATCCAACCATATAATTAATGTTATTGGGTATACTAATGGCTTGGTTTGACTAGATGATTCCTTTATAGATTTTTCAAGTTATGGATATCATTCCCCAATAATCATTTAATTGATTCTAACAATATGAATGTGTTGAATAAATATTTACCCTATTATGTCAATGTGATGTTAAAAGATGAATTAGGAATGTTATGACTATGTATGGGTGTTATATTGTCAATAAATAAATCTTAAATGTTTAAATTGGAATAATTAAAATTAATTTCATATCCCTACAATATTTCTTTCGATGGATAGTAAAGGTTATTGAATCCTAAAGTCAGTTTTAGGATGGAAGGAAATTATTTCCATTTTTATAGAATTTCTGAGATTCCTAAAGGAGTGTGATAAAATATTTTTCCCACTTTGTGTGTGTTGTATTTTATTCATTTTATTTCACTAAATAAAGAGTATCAATGATATGAAATGTTGGTATGGATGAAAGATGAATTGGGGTGAAGAATAATTTAATGGAAGTTAGTTGAATAATCTAATATTCATGAGATGAATAATTACAAATATTATTTTCATTTTGTTTCAAGTAAATAAATATTTAAAGACATATTTTGGAAGAATGATTGATGTTTTTTCCATTATTCATATCAGAAATTAATATTTATTTCCGTGGAATGTTTTAGAGATTCATTTATATTGAATTCAAAATAATTTTTAGTATTTAAGTTCCATAGAGAATTCATAATGAGTAAATACCTATCTCACTAAGATTAAGCTTTAGTTAAAAGTGAAGATGAAATTGGTTTGAAGGCAAGGAGTATGTTTGTTGAGTTATATATTATTATTTTTCAAAGGAATTGTGAATATGAGTGAAGAAAAAATTTATCCAACTCAATGCAGAATAAAAATTTGAGAAACTAGTCCATATAAGAGATACAACCAATTGTGCTCGTTAGAAATCTAGTCATAAGTGACATAGAGTAGATAGTTCATGGATCAGGCTATATATGTTTGAAGTGGTGTGTGGGGAAGATCAATTGGGGAAGTGTTAATATGTAGGGTATCATGATATAGATATCAGGTAGTGATGACCTAAGGGATTTATTTGAGTAATGTAAAGAGAGTAGATGAAAAAAGGGGGTTCAAAACCCATTGGGCACAGGTTACTGTAATAGTACTGTAGCGGGACTATAGTAGTGGCGATACTATTGATCGGTGGGAACTGTAGCGGCGGTTGTACTGTGTGTGTACTGTAGCAGCAGGGTTACTATTCACAGAATGGGAATTGGGCCAAAAATTTGGGCCTACGGGCTATGTAATGGGATAAAATCCCACTGGGCCCTCGGGCTATGTAATGGGTGTCCCTCTACCGAGTTAAAAAGTGGTCTTTTCTTTTCTATATTAACAAAAAATGAGGAATCAGCCCTAAAATTTAAAAAAATGTTTATAAGAAATTGACATCCACACCAAAATATCAAAGTGGGACTCGATGTATGTGTCACTATTAATTACTTAAAAAATTGGATTCTAGTGATGATAAAATATTGTATATTATTTCTTCCTCGTCTAACTAATATGATGTTGTTGATGTTCTAGATCATCATGAACTTTCACTAGATCTTTAAAGGATGTACTATTGTTTCTTTATTAGAAGATAATACTTCTACAATTCATGGTCGTAAAAATATTTTTATAGAAATCACTAGAATTTAGGGTAAATTTTTTTGAAATTTCTTTTGAATATCACATATAGAATATAGTTAAAATACCTAATTTGATATGAATTTGGATTTTCCTATACTATAGAAAAAGGTAATATGGTTGTCGACACTCTTAGTAAGAATTTTTTTTCTCTTGATGTGATGGATGAGATGGATGAAAAAGAAAATAAGGGTCACATTTATCAGATCTACACGGTAGTCAGTGAAGAAGATTTTTGGTAATGTTTTGGATGTATTAATTTTACTCATTTCTTATTGATATTATTCTCCTAGAGAATCCATGATATAATGAGTTCTAGAATATCATATGTTATTTATATTGTGGGTGACCATTAATGAATAATATTTCACCCTAGAGGAAATTGTTTTATTTAGGAACATATATGTCATTCTTATGACTATGTGGAATGTTATGTTGTAATATTTTAATCATTATTTTGTATATGTCCACCCTGGAATGAAAAAAAAAATTAAATGAAAAATCAGTTCTAGTGTCCGGATATGAAATGGGGAACAACCAACTTTTATCTTGATTATCTGCTTCAAAATAGATAAATAATGATCACCAAATCCTTCTATTATGGTTGACCCTCTCATTGTTCCAACTTATAAATTGAGTGAGATATCAATATATTTTATTATTATCATTCATCAGACTCCCCTGGGTAAGAATTTTATTTGGGAAGTAATTAAAAAGTTGACCAAGTCGGCCCATTTCTTACCAATTCGTGACACTACTAAACTGGATGAATTTGAGAAGTTGTTTGTAAAAGAGATCATAATATTGCATAATACTCAAATAGCATCTAGTAGGTGATGAAAACTATAGTAAAATTAAGCATGGTAGATATTCCAAATATGTTTATATGGACAGAAATGGCTATTCAAATTCTAAAAGATTTCTTATGTGACTGTATTTTGGTCTTCGGAGGTTCTTCGGATAACCATTGGGTCTATTTGAGTTTTCTTATAAAAATAGTTTCGAATCATCCATCTTAGTGGAACCTTTTAAAAATTTATATATAAAACACTAAAACTCACCTCTCTATTGGTATGATATTGGAAAATATTTTTTGATTGGACCAATGTCAGTTCAAGAAACAATGATAAATATTCAGATGATTTTTCAGAATCTTTTGATAGATAAAAATTGATTAAAATCATATTTGGATCATCATTTACATCCTCTAGAGTTTTCACTTGATGAACTAGTGTTCTTAAATTTCTCATACCAGTTGGGTCACCGATGACATGGAATGTATGGAATGATAGATCCTAGATATATGGGATTGTTTAAGATCATTTAACATATTATAACATAGAATGTTCCTTGGATTTTCCGCATTAGTTATCTTTGATACAAAATATTTCCTATGTGTCTAAATTGAAGATGTATTAGCATGTACCTTCTTAGGTTTTGAATATGGTATACTATAACATAGAACCTGTTATATTCATGAAAGATCTACCATTTCAAATAGATTATTCTCAAGTGAACTTTTTAGTAGGGAATTTAATTCCCTTGGTCTAGGTTATATGGTAGTGTGCATCAAATACTCATGAGATTTAAGAGTGGTGGTCTATGATGAAGGAGTAGGGATCAATTGATATTGGTAAAACCATTATTTAACTTATATTTTTAAGCCCATGAAGCAATATGGTGGGATAATTTTCATATAATTTTGTTTCATTCAAGTATGATAACTATCTTATTCCATTTTAATCATAATATTGAAAAAATATATGTTTCTATAGTCATTTTCAGTATTTTATAGAGGTTTGTGACTTTTCTATGGATTTCTATGTAGGTGTGGACCTGAAACCTGTAGAAAATTAAGTTGAAGGTGGTACACCAACTAGTTAGTGAAGACCACCAACCATTTGACGGGATTGGCAGTGGATGTAAAACTCTTACTATATCCACTTTCCAATCGGTGGTATTTAGAGTGGAAAATATAATTCTGTTGTAGCCACTAGTCATCTCTTGGGTCTCTACTATCTAGCTAATGGGTGAACACCAGCTTGTCGGTGATGTCGATGGGGTCAGGAAAAGTAAGCTAAATATCATATTTCTTGACTATAACCCTTGTTTTATTTCTTATTTATCATCAATAGACCTAAAATAGACATATTCAAACCTTGTTTCTCTCTTTGGATGATTTTATCTCTCCTAACAAGAAGCCATGGTGGATCTATATGTCAATAAAAGTCATGAACCTCTTTTAGTGAGTCTAACACTGATTTGGTCTTAGACCCTCTTCTTCCTTATATTTCTATTGATTATTTATATTGATCTACCATTAATACAATGTTAATTGTTTGGATATTGGTTTTATAAATGGGAGTTATAAATATATTGATCTACCTCTTTATTTTTTTTCTATCTTCTCCCACTGGTTTGTGGATTCCTTTTGGAAGTGGAATGAAAAAGGATTTTCAAGTAGGTGGTTTCATAAAATGTATTTCATCTATAAATAATTCATTATTTTTACATAAAATTGGTTTCTAAATTCAGTTAAAGGAATGGAAAATATTTTAATGAAATATGGTTTTTTTGTTATGTTTATGAAATAAAATTTTTCCTTTAGTGTTGTTAATGAAAATGTTTTTAAAGAATGATTTACCAAGGTTCAAATTTTTTATTTTCACTTATGAAATTCCCTTAAATTAGTTTATTATGGTATTCTGAACTCTGATCGAAGTATGGATCCATCCTTATGGATAATATTATACCTCCCTGTTCAATTTATATTGGGTAATGTTTACACCATGTGTTTAATTGATCATGGAGATTGTACAAGGATCTTCACTAACTCAGACCTAATATTTCCCCATAGGATAATTTTTAATATTTAGATTCTTTGAAATGTATATTTAAAATTTTTATGGATATTATTTAGAAACCTACAAATTGGTAAAGTTTTATATGTTTTTAAAAGGTGATTTTCTATGTCATATAATACACTATGTATGATTTTATATCATGCCTTTTATTTATATACATTATAAAGTATACTTACGACACATTTGGTGTGATAATATTTGGACTATTTTTTCTCACACCACATAGACCTATGGGTATATATAGATTTTATTTATTTGTTGTTGGTAATGGAAAATAATCATAGGGTGGTGATGGATTTTTTCATTTGTAGGGTGTGGGAATCAGGCAATTACTACGTGTCATGTAGATATGGGTTTTTTCATTTCATACGAACATTGGTTTTGTTTGTAGTATTTGAAACTGGTATTTTCCTTCAAATTGTCTTCTTTCATTATTGAATTGTATTGGATTATTAACATTCTATTTATTTCTGACATATTAGTTTATGTTTTTTTGTGGAAATCCTATTTCCAAAGAGAGTTCCTATTGCCCAAGCTCTTTTCATTATCCCGTGGGGATCAGGAACACCATTGTGGTTATGTCAGGACTATATTAGGTTATGTATAGTTGGGTAATCCTTATTGGTTCCAAACACATTGTATTACCTAGAGGAATTAACAACTATAGAACATAAAAAACATATAAAACACTATCAAAATTCAAAATAATTCACCACTATAAAACATTTAATACAATAGTAAAATGTGGGTGTCACATAATCTTTAATGTGTTTTCACACAGGTTCATCTGCTTCAAATGCTTCCATCCCATACAGATACATTTGGTTGGAAGAAAATGGGGGATGGAAAATGAGAACTGTGAAGGAAACCCATGTTAGGGGTGTTTGGTACACTGTGAAATGAATTCGGGGAAAAAATATAGAGATATTTTTTCATTTCAAAAATTCCAATTTATTTTCCATTGTTATATTTATATCCCTACTAGAAATTATTTTAATCAATATTCACACCAAACTGTACATTCCATATTTTGTTTTCATTCTCATTCTATGTCCGTAAAAAATCATTCCACACACCCAATGTAGGGATGAAAATGGGTTGGGTAATCATTAATTTTAGGGTACATGAACCATAATATGTTTAAATAATCACTACCCAAAACCAAACCCTACCCCATTTATACATGTTCATTTACAACCTTAAACAAAACCTAATTAACCAAATTATACACTTTTGATACCCAACCCCATTTATATTTAAAAATAATTTCATCATTTTTTTCACACATTAATTCATTCATTGAACAATAGTACACATGATATCAATGGATAGGGAAATTGGAAATACGTGGGGAGATGGGTTTTTCCACTGGATCTAAGGGAGCACGTGGAAGCTTTTAAATGGGAGGTCACTATATTTTATTTTGAACCTAGTTTGTTTATTTTATGGGGAATCATCTATCTCACATTGAATTGAGCATTCATCGTTTGAGGAATTATAGGCCTCTGTGCATCCTATCCCTCTCAAAAAAACATTGTGCCACTATTTACATGTAATACTGGTGAATTATATTTAAAATCATAAAATTATTATAAAATGGTAATTACAAAAAAAATTGAAACATGTAGTAACATTAAATGATTCTTGGATTTTGGGTATCTTAATAGCGATACCTAAACCCATCCTAAATCTAGGTATTCAATTCCCAACTTGATTTAATTAAGTTAAGTAAGATTGTATACCTAATTTTCACCCACCCATTTTCATCCCTATCCTAGGGTTTCTGGGTTAATATTAGGAGTCTCAAGAGTTTTTTAAATTATCCAATTCAATATAGATGATGTCTAATTCATAGATTTGTAATCATCCATGTTAAACATATCAATAAAAATAACTAATAAAATATGATAGAGAGTTGTGTTTTTTTAATATGTTTTATTTTGTAAGAAAAAGTAAATAGGATGGGGTTTTAGGTATTTAAAATAAAAGGATGAGGGATGTGTGAACCTGAATCATGCTCCCCCAATTGGTAAATATGCATGAACGTAGTTCAGGATTCAATTGTATTATTTACGAAGGAGGCGAGAATGGGGTTTATACCTCATATTGGAAAAACATATAAATGTGGACTTCCCCCTCCCATTTCATTTATCCCCACCTTATATTTACTAGAGAAGATAAAAAAGATCTCTTTCTCAACATATATTTCCCGATTTTATGAATCCAAAATTTATATTTAAAATTATAATTGTTTAATTTCATTCTTCTTTTTATGATTTATTTTTTAAATATTATGGTTGTACTAATTAATGTTCTTTGTATTATTTAATTTCAATACGAATCATTATTATTTGTATGAAATAATTTATATTCAATAATTTGTAAAATCTAATCACGATGTTTCCAAAATTTAAATTTTATTTATAAAATAATATTATTTATATTCAGTGAAGTATTATTGTTTAAAAATGTATATATTTGTTATTTTAATTACAAATTATCATATTTGAATATAATTATATGTATATATAATATTATATGATATATTTAAATTAAATATATTATTCAATACACATAGATAAATAATGTGAATCTACCTAAATATTCTATAAAAATTATATTATTAATAATTATTTATAAAATATATTATTAAATTTATTTGAGAATATTTAAATATATTTTTGTATTATATTATTTATCATATTTAATTTTACATAAATATACAATGTTTTATTAAATATATATATATATATATATATATATAATTTTTTCAATGATATTAAAAAATACTATTAATAATAATTTTTATATTATATTAATTATAAATAATCATTATTCCATTTAATTATGTAAAAAATATAATTATTTATATTTGGGAATGTTTTATTAATTCAAAAAATTTATATATATTTACCTAATTATTTTAGATTTAATGTAACATAAGTTTATAGTATTTTATCAGATATTTAATTGTAAATTATATTACATTTTTTTAAATTCTAGAAAATGTACTGTTAATAATATTTGGAGTAGTTATGTATAAAATAGTTATATTTTTATTTAATAATATTTCATTGTTTACACACACATATATATAATTATATTTTAAAATATTAATAGATACACTTGAATATATTTGAATGTATATGTATAGGATATTAAAATTTTAAAATAAATACACAATATAAAATTGGATGAATAGATAAAGAAAAATATATTAATTAATTATTATTTAAAAAATATATTATTAATAATCATTAAATACAAACTTTTATATCATAAATTAAATAAAAAAATACATATCATTACCCAAATAATATATGTTATACTATTTTAAAATAATTTTTAGAATTAATTTTTGAAAAATAATTTTAGTTATATATAAAAGACATCAATAAGTACAAAAAATCACACACACACACATGTATAATGATATTTAAAAATATGTAAGATAAATATATGTATATATTATTATTATTTTCAATTACATATAGTTATTGGTAAACTAATAATATGTAGAAGATAACATGTGCCCCCAAAAACATGTTACGATTGTTTTATAATGAATGATCTTGAGATGAACAACAAATTTATGATGGAAATTGCATGTTGTAATTTTTTTATATGGTTATATAATTTGTAAAAATTATATTTTCTTTTCCTCATTAATGACTTACATCTCTTCCCTCTATTTATGTATTTAAGGACAAGTTTTTATGTGTAAAAATGTTATGTACCACAAACCCCTAGCCTATCTCACTTTCATTTAAGTAACATTGTAATAAATGGATGTTGGACAAGAGGTGTTTTCGTTTGACATTGGTTTTTTATATGATGACTGAAAGGAGACTTGTGGTTACTAAAATCTAAGCCGATAGAGGCTCTAGATGTTCGTTCATAGGTTTTGGTTGATTTATTAAATAATGATAAATTAATCCATAAAAAATTCTCAACATCATGTTTGAGATATTTAATCATAACTAATTAAAACATGATAAAATTTTAATGATGCTGAATAAAAAGATATAATTATAATTAAATTTTATATCTAGGTTATCACGTCTACATCAATGAACTTCTATGGGGATATTATTTATATCTATTATGGTTTTATATACATTTTCCTCCTTACTAGATTCAAAAATCATCATGAATGTGTGAAAATAAATACATGTGCATATTGTAGGTTTTGGTCATAGTGAAATCATGGGATGGGTCGGGCCAAAAATTTTTTCCCTGATATATGATTAGTCTGAGATATACACGATGAGGAATTTTTTGATCAATGGAATTGAATAAATGAATATAGGAAAATGGATAAACACTGGAACCAATTTGTAGGATTGTCACATATTATTTATAATTAATTCAAGGAATTAAATAATTAACTTACATGAAATTATTTTTTCATTTGTAGATCAGAAAATGGATCTATATCATACAATCATTGAATTGTAGGAATCAATATTGTATTCCCTAAAGCGGTGATCCACATGTGATCATTGATTCTCCAAACACCATCATAGGAATCTTTGGGTGGTAACATGGTATATCCCATCACTTATGTCGTTAACCATCGATCTCCATGATAATTACTTCTAGATGATTCCCCTTAATCTCTCTACACATGAAATAGGAAGGTTTAGTAAGATTTATCCCCATTATTGGGAGAGTTTTTGGAGTGGGCTCTCTCTAGGGCATGAGAGGATTCTCTCTTGATGTAACTTTTCAAAAAAAAAATTAATTGGTTCTATTAAAAAATAATATAATTGAGTTTATATACCTATAGGGTTAGAAATGAATAATTTTACAAGTTCCCCATATTTATTATTTAATCTATGTACAACCCTATTTCAATAATATTAATAATAAATCATGACATGCACTAAATTCAGGAAATAAATTAAATATTATATAATCAAAAAATATACAATATATATTAATTTTCACTGGATCATTAAAATAATTCTACCATTCATCATTAATATTTATTGAGAAATGAATAATGATTTTTTATTTAATAAAACAATATCTCTACAATATATTCAAATAAATAAATAAATATTATATTCACTAAATAATACAAATATTTATTATATATTCCAAAAACATAATATTCTCATGATTACTAGTGAGGAAATATATTTGAACAACAAAATATGAATAATTAATAAAAAAGGTGGGAATTATATTCGTTCAAATTATTAAATATTAAATACCAATATATTATTTAACTAATATTTTGTATACACTTAGTGTCTGACCCTCTAGGCCCCTTTCTTTGTGGCATTGGGAGGAGTATCCTAAAGTTTGATATTGGCATTTTGCAACACAAAAAGGCTTCCACAGAGAAATAATTTAATGTTGAAACAACATAATACCTCATAAATACACTAACTATGTAATATAATTCCACTATCATGATATCTTTAATCAAGAATGTTCCAAGAGGGAGCTATCAACATATGTGCTCAATGTATCTTTCTTTTTACTTATGGAAATTGAAAATTTCTATAGAACATCATAGATATAGATGTATATAGTCTATATCATTTTCATCAAAGGTCCAGGATATATATTTTTGTTAATGAATAGAATTGATAAATCCTTTTGTCGTGTTATTCATTAATGAAATATTACTGATGATGTGAAAAACATATCTTACCTCACTACAAACATATGTTTTTAGGATATTCATCAATACATCATAGTGAACAAATTATAACACAGATAAATAATAATATTAAAGTATAAATATCAATACACACATCCATAGATAGGAACATCCAATGACACATATAAACATGGATTTCCTACAGATGTGTCTCATTGTCCGAATATTTTACACTATACATTACCAAGGGTGTACACCCTGAGAAGGTTCCTTGAGGTCTTATGAGTCACCATCCTAGATAGCCTGAATCATTTGTATCCCTAAAATGTTTCATATATATATAACATATATTTAAGAATATCTTCATGACACTTCTGGGTTCTCATCATAGTGGTGAACTAGTAGGACATTTCAGTGTGACAACTACACTTAAATTATTATTTCATATTATTTCATATTATTTCATGTAGAATAACAAGTCTGATTTGATAATGAGTTTATTAATATTAAAAACAATGAATACATGTTATCAAAAAGTACACAAAAATTGGTTCTAGTGCAACAACTCCAACATATATAAATATATATATTATTTATTAGATATTTTTATAGGTAATTATAAAATATGTAGTACATAAAAAGATACAAAAAAATGTTAAGAGTATTATATAGTGAATGATTTTGAGATGACCGACCAATGTATTATTTAAAATTCATGTCAAACTTTTTTATATGTGGATATTTATTTTTAATAAATGGATGATCTTGAGATAATAGACTAATGTTTTATAGAAATTTCATATCATGTTTTTTTCTATGTAGTTATATAATTTTTAATAATTGAATTTTTTCTTCATTGATGACATGCATGTTAACTATGTAATAACCTACGTTTTTGTGTAAAAATTTTATGTATCCCAAACCCCTAGACTCCTACACTGGAATGTGTGTAAAATTATAATAAAAGGAAATTTGGTAATATGTGTTGTTTTTTATGCTATATTTTTATGTCATGAATAAAAAGGGACTGGTGGTTGTTAAAATATGAGATAATTGAATATCTAGGAGTTCCATCCTAGGTTTCAGCCAGTTTATCAAGTAATGATTAACTAATCTATAGAAAAAGTATCACGATCATGTCCTAGACACATAATCCTAAATATGTAAAAGATGTTAAACATTTAATGATTTAGTATAAATATATATATATAATTTTATTAAATTTTAATTCTCAATAATTATTTCTCAGTCAATAAACTAAAAATGTGAGGTAATTTATACCGATTTTGGTTTTAGCTATAGTTTTCCACCTAATAGAATGTAAAATATTTGTAAATTTCTGACATTGGACGGCATTCATAGAAAGATTCATTGTTGCACAAAACAAGAAATCACTAGACTAAGAAAACAATACAAGTCACATCTATTTTTTTACCATATTTTTCACCACAATGCATAATTGTTAATGTTGATTTTTACCTCATTTTTTTTGTTTTTTTTAATTAATTACAAATAATATTAAATGAACTATAAAAAGTAACAATAATAAAAAATGCAGATATAGAAAATCCTCTATTTCTCACATTATATGGAAGAAATATTTCATGTCTAGTCATAGAGGGATGTTAGGTTACTACTCTAATCATATGAATGTCTCATCATTTCGATAATATTAAACCACCTCGTTCATCATCCCTCATCTACTTCATGTTGGGTTATATGCTTTAGCAATTCCTAGCTAAACCTTCATCAAATCATCAGTTCGTTATTTCCCTATTAAAGATATGGAGGCCTGAGACACATAAATTCCATTTTCTTGAGGGAGTTAAGACTATAACTATTCAATATTTTTGCATCATATTGGTCCTCCTCATCATGGGTGTTGTTGTGAGGGGAAGAGTTAGTGATGATTGGTTTGATTTAGTTCACATGTAGCTATGAATTGAGGTCTAGGATGATGATATGTTCGTCTTCAGGACTTGATTACACATGTCATGAATAAATGAGGACATCATCCATTAATTTCATGATGCCAATAAAATAAAAGTGCATAGATTTTCACATGTATACATTACAAGACTTATTATATGATTTCCACATGATGTATTTACATTTACCCGGGGAATTAAACTAGGAATTGAGGTATAACTAGATATATGCATGTATTGCTTATAAATAAAGTGTTTTATGTGGTTCATGTCAAGTTGATAAGATGTAGATCACAACATGTGTTATTCTTATCTAGATAATGACATGAGAGTGCATCAAATAATTTACTCGACATGTATGTGCATCAGTGTCTACTAATTGTTTATGGGAGTCTTCATGTGTATGATGGTATATTTTCTCTACTTATGTGAAAATAAAATGTATAAATTGTTATTATAAAATATAATTATAAAAATTTCATCTAGAATTGGAGTAGGAAAGATCAATATTTAGATACTACAAGACATGATGTCTACGATTATAGACTTATGTTGGGTTTCCTTCGACCGGATGATGTATTTGATTATTAAATATATAGTTAATTTTTTTATTTTACATGAATTAATTTGTTAATTTATTATTATTTTTTATATATTACATATTTCATTAATGTCATATATTATGAAAATCATCTATAGTATCTCACCTAACTATACTATGATGCCACCTAGGTCATCCTCCTCTTCCCCCATTCCTTGAAGAACCCACTTGTGGTGCATAATATTATTCTCACCATCTACTTCTCTAGTGGTGGTTATGTCTTAGGTAGCACTAACACCACCATCTTCCATTATTTATGCTCCTAGATAACCATGCAAGGGAAAAAACTGGTCATCTAACTTGGGTACCATCTCGTGCATGAGAACGATATCCCATTTTAATTTCATTACATTGTCGTGGCCTTCCACTAGTGGCCTAAGATTCATTGACAGTGAGGATGGTGGAGGCATAGGGGATCCTGATGGTATTCCTCCAACAAGAAGGTGATGGCCACATCGTAGAGTTAAAAATCCCTACCAACGTGCGGACCTTGTTTAGTGTGTCTCAAAATTTCATCCACTATTTAATATTGATTTAGTGCACCAATTTTGTTACTATAATAATGTTGCTTTAGTTATGAAGGGGTTTCAAATGTATTGATTTAAAATTAAGTCTAAATTTTTGTTTGAATCATAGATATTATTTTGTTTAGTTTTTGAATCATATATAGATTCTATTATAATAATAATGTTTTTTTAGAATTATAATAATTTCATATTAAATAATTTTTTCAAGAAACCATGGAATTAATATTTTTATACAACATGGTGTATTGAAATATTTTACCTAAAAATTGTAATTTTTTAGTAAATATCTAAGTGATTCATTAATTTTTTTCCTAATATTGTTTGAACTATTTTTTATTCATTTCTCATAATATCATTACGAATAACTAGTGTATTTTATTAGTAGGGATTGATTTGTTATAAATTGTATTGAGTCTAGATAATGGGTTATGTCAATAAATCCAAAATTCATTACAGTAAATATCAAATTGGATAATGCACTTAAGAAAAAATTAATATAAAAGTAATTGATACATGAAATTTATTAAATAATAATTTGATGTGGAAAATAATATTGGTTTTGAAAAACTACAAATTTTGTTAAAAACATATAATATTAATGAATTTAAAGACTCATTAGAACATGAATAGTGAGGTTCCTAGACATTAAATATCTATTCTGATGTTAAAAAACACAATTTACATCAAGGTTTTGATACCAAATGAGATGAATCAAGATAAACATATATTTACTTTATATAATTTTGATAATTTAATAATTACTTCTAAAAATAATCACACAATTACAATAAATGAGAGTTTAGTTTCATTGATGATCATCTTCACATGAAACTCATTTTACAATTCTTGTAAACAATTCACTATAATCAAACCACAAAAAAAAACATATAGAATCCTCATAGATTATAATCGTCTTTATAACCCTGAGAATGAGAACATAAGAATGTTGTGGACTCAAAAGAAATGTAAATAAAAACATATAAATATGTCATAAATAGTTATACTATAAGCATAAAAGAAAAAATGAAAATGAGAAAATGTGTTTTTTAAAAGAAAACATATCAATACGAGTTTTCTATAGGCCATGATAAAAGAGAATGAAATCTAAAACAAACAAACATACACCAAGACATAAGATTGAAAAAATATTATATAGTAAATATAACCCACAAAGCATAATCATAAGAATATAACAAAAAAATATGTATTTCAGGGAAACATATAATATCAGGGAACTATTCCAAAAATATTATGTAACTTCCCAATATTAAAAAAAATGTTATGCTCGATAGCGTACAAGATACAAAACACCGAGCTTAAATGAAAAATCTATAATGTTATTTAAATATGATCATTAAAACCTTTCCATTAAATAAACTGGAATAATTTTTACTAACCACAATATTAAATATATAATGTTATTACTCATTTATACACTATCAATTAAAACATAATAAATAAGTATTCAATTTTTAGTAAATTGTTTCATTCTTCAAAAAATATATTTTCATCAAAATGATTTTTATTTATTTTTATGGGCGATTATTAAAATTAATTTCAAGAAAATTTAAAAAATTTATATTAAAAAATTATTTTTTTTATAAATTAAGAATGTAAAATACATCTGAAGATGAATTTTTGACAATTTTATGCAAATATTTATTTTTAATGGAATAGAGGAAAATAAGGATTTTTATTAAAAATTATGTTTTATTTTAATGTATCTATAATGTAAAATTATATTTATTATTACTTTTAAATTTTAATTAGTTCAATTTTTTAAAATATTAAAATTATGGATTTTTAAATGGATTTTTATACTTCATTTTATTATAAAAGCATTGTATATTTTAAGAGGTAATTCTTCCAAAAAAACTGGTTTTCATTTCATTTTTCTAGTTTAATTTAAATTGAAGTCTACCACTTTCAATATTTGAATTTTGAAAAATGTATTCGCTATTTTTATTCAGTGGGTCTACATTTATTAAATACAACCCTTTTATTTTTTGGTCAAAATGAATAGTTAAATTAATAATTTTATTACAATGGTAAATGGTAAATTGGGTAACTTAGATTAAAAATATAATGATGTAAACCATAAAATGATGCCATCACTTTCTTAATTTTTTTTGGAAAAGTATATATAAACTATAATAATATAAGGGTCAAATTAATTGTATTTTGGTTCTATTTGGATAAGATTATGATCATTGTAGTGTTTTATTTAAAGAAAATTGAAACATATCGCAATATTATTTCTAATAAGTGTAATTTTTTTAATATAGATTTATTCAGATTATATGTTTGAAAATGAAAGTTATTTTAAAATATAACTTATTTTTATTCATTATGGTAATTTAATTTTAATTTTTAGTGAAGAAATAATTACCTTAAATTCTTTCGTAATGCTGATGCAATAATTATTTAATTAATAAAAAAACTATATTATAAATATTAAAATAAAGATAATTGGAGATGGTTAATATAATAATTAAATTTTTTATATTACCTTAACATGTTAATGATATAATAAAATATTGTTTTTTGTTATAAGTTTCATATTGATATTATTAATGTCAATATAATGAATAGTTTTTAAAATTGACATTGTGGATATTTTATAGTAAACAATATTTAATTAATTCATATAAAATTTTTAACATTATAAAATTAACAAACTTGAATGTTATATGGTTTAAAATTTCAACCATGTTCTATTTATAGGGAGTTTTTTATTTTATAGTAACTATATTGACGGAAAAATATTAAAAATATATTTTGTTATGATATGTGTTAAATGGATTTAATTTGGGTTAATACTAAATGATAATGGTATAAATATAGACAAAACATTTATAGGTTTTATTTTTTGTGGCCATTTATACCCATACTCATCTCATCTTTGAAATAAATCACTTTATAGGATTTTTGAATTTAAGATTAATTTATATTAATTAACTATTTTGATAAATTCCAAGAGTGCTTCTCCCCTCTCTTATGAAAGAGAACCTACTATAATTTATTGACAATTCAAAACCAATTTTGATTGACCCATCCCAATAAAACCCTTCTCAGAATCCCTCCCCTTCATATAGAGGACTTTTTTGGGCAAAACACTAGCCTTAGTGGCCTTAACGTGTTAAACAAAGGATATTATCCAAAGAAGAGGAATCATTTTTAATCGAGAGTTTATGTTTTGATTATTCATCCAAATCCATAAAACCATATTAAACCATATTGAAATAAAAAATCTACTATAACCCTTATAATAAGATGTTATTATGTTAGTTTCATGACATGTATCTATCTCCACCTCCATCAAATGGGAAAAGTCATCATTCAGGTGCAAGGCATACTACCAACTGAGGAACCAATGCACCTTGTTTTCATCACTATCTCAAAATGATTTTTATAATGATGGAATTAATATTTATACATGATATTAATAAAATATTTAATATTATGAAAATATAATATATCAATTACGTTTCATACCTTTCCATGCATATAAAAATGATAATGTTGTTCATGTGTACGTGCGGATTACCACCTCCACGAAGCGATATGAATCATTTTTCTTCGTCATATCATGTTGATATATTTAAGTATAAATGAAGAATTAATAAGGCATTTATGATATTAATATTAGTTAATAAATATAAAATAACACATAAATTAGTTTTATAATGATCATTTAAAAATGTAAATGATGCTCATGTGTACGTACAACCTACCGTATCCCAGATTGTAATGTAGTTCATTTATCATAACCATTTTCAATATGTAGATTTAAAAGTATAATTTATATATAAAAATAAAAATTATGTCATGATTATTATACTATTGATTATGGAATAATGTCCTCTATGAAAAAAATTCAAATTACCAAAGACATTTTGGACTTATGTACTAAAATTTATCAAAAACCCAATGTGAATTTAAATTATTAAGTAATAATATATAAAATGGTAATATGCGATATAAAATGAATAACGAACATGAAAAAGGTAATAATCATAGATATAATTAAGAAAAATTACTATTCAAGAATATTTTTAACACACATGATTAATTAGACTCATGGTAAGGGAATGTTTTTTAGAAATTATTTTTCAAAAATGTTCCCCTTACAACTCTCCTTTTCTTCCATGTACATACGATTGTTTTCTAAAAAGGATTTACAATTTTAATAAAATTATTATAAAAATAATTAAATTAAATAATCGCCTTGTTTATTTTATAAAATTATTTTAATGGAATTATATTTTCATTTTCCAATTGAGTTATGTTGTGAATTTTTTGAAAAAAAAATATCAAATGAATAATTTTTTAACATACATGACATTAAAAAATATTCCCACCATCATGAATCTTTAATTACATGAATTCTCCTTTTATAAATTTTTGTTTTATCTTTCATTGAAAATGGATTCATTTTTATTTGTACTTTTTTAATATTTTAATAGTAATTTTTTGTATTGCGAAATCCAAAAGTGACTTATACATACATGGGTTTAAAAAAAATCATGGGTTTTCGTAACAACCCGAATTTTTGATCAAGGTACAGATCATTGGATTTTCATTTTTAATATAACATTTAATCATATTAAATGTAAGATATGGCCTAGGGAAGTCCTGAAGAGCATTCAGGACCAGTTTGGAGACTAGACGTACAGAAAACTGTGATGTAGGATGGTTCACACGATTAGTTGAAACTATGAGACCCAGGCTACATGGTTTGTTAAAACTGTGTAGCTATAGATAAGGGTAGCTAAAAGTATTCAAGGTTTTTCTAAAACCATGATGACCCAGGATCATGACATGCGTCCTACCTGCTATTTTTGATCATAGAGGATCCACATAGTTTGCGCATAATTGCATATACCGTGCGAGCCAAATTTTGTAGAAAATTTACCATTTTTACCTCATCCAATTTAAAACATAAATTTCCAAATTTACTTACATCCAATAGAAATAATCGTGGTTTTTCCTCCTTCGTGATTTTAAAATCCTTTGAAACATCAATACATTATAACTATTCCGTCAAAAGACCTATAATTTTTCCGAAGTAAGCATTAGATAGCCGAAGGTAAGGCTAACCCTGTGTACTCTTTCCATCTCAGTTAATCTCACCATCTATAGTGCTATTTAGATATAGGAACATTCGACCTATATTCATGGAGTTGAATAAAACATAGATCTCTTCCAACCATCTTTGTATCTGAGTTCAATATCAAGTGAGGCTTCTCCCATAGCCTAAGGTAGGTGGTCACATAGTTTTCTATTTTATTTCTGGATGTTTCATATTTTTTTCATCATTTCAGGACCCTACCATTGCAATGATTCATTTATGTGTAGATTTCATAATGTATAAATGACCCTAGTTCCTTTTTAGAGATTAATTGGATCATATTTAGTTGTTCTAGAATCAAACATTCTCTATATAGAAACTTATAGGTGTGCCACCTTGAAAATAGTCATTCTAGCCAAACTTACCAAACTAAAAGGAACCAAAATTAGTTTTTGTCATGAATTTTAAATTAAATATCCTTCTCACCATGTTTATTTTATGTATACCAATGTGACTCCATGGTTCTTAGTCCCTTTTAATTGGAATTTTCCAAATGGGCATGTGATTATTTGACCTTGATACTTTGGCCTTGACACTTTGGCCATGAATTAGATTTTACATGTTAGGTAAATTGGATAGTTGGGATTTTATAGGATGGATAGAATGAGATGTATAAGACCCTAAAAATGAAATGGTTTTAATATATGGTTTAATGGGATGTCATGACCATTCTATTGTTCATGTTTTTTTTAAAAAAATTTGTATATGAAATGGGTTGTTGGATGAATGAACATCATATATGGATGGAGAACCCATGAAATTTTATATTCCATTTGTAAATTGTTTAGTTATAAATGATATTCCTTGAACATATTAAACATACTGTTATCTTGTGAATGAGATATACATATAGTGTGTGGTAGCCATTATTACCCCATGCTAGATACTTGTAAATGTGATTGGGTGGGTGGTATTCTTACCCCATTACAGTTACACATACATTAAAAGGGAGGAATTATTACGCCATTCCATCTACTTAGTTACGTGTATGGGTGGGAGGAATTATTGCCCCCACACCAGTTGGGATATATACATACTTGTATGGGTGGGGGACATTCGTACCCCACAACCATTTTGATATATATATATATATATTTATATTTATATATGGTGACTTGACCAGACGCACCATCATTGAGATGAAGGTAGTAGACCCGCCATGTATTCTTTAAGAACCTAAGTGGGATTTTATTTATTTGTTCCTCACTATATTATTTACCTTTTTATTATTTCACACTATTTACATACATGATCCTTCTCAGATTACACATAGACACCGTTCGTGGTGGCCTACTGATATTTTATCTCACACCCTACTCATGCCTCCCTTAGAATCTAAGAAGAATATGTTGTTTAATGTAATAGAAAGGGGAAAGGGTCTTCTTAATGTTATTTAATTTTACTACTTAGCTGATTCTAATGAGTAGAGGATCGTGCATACACTCGAGATTCTCAACAAGAAAGTTTTGTTCCCTTGTCACATGGTATTACCGTATAGAATGCATGTTTCATATTCCATATTTTCTTTGTACTAGTATTCCATGGATACATGTTTTTATCAAACACTTCTTAGGAAGATTTTAGTTATGTTATTTAGTTATTTAGTATTCCACTATTATCTATTTATTTTTCAGCTGTAAGCTGTATTTTTCTATAGTATTATGATTTATCTAACATTTTTTAATTTTTATATCTACTACATTACCCTGGAATGGGGGTATAGTCTCTCTATAGTACTATCGACACACCCCCACTACTATTAGGCAAACCCTAGAATATGGGGATATGCGCCAAGGATTATGTGGACGGCCGATCTAGGGGTACGGGTTAAAGAGTTAGCCGGGTCCGAGACGTCATAAATAGGTATTGGTGTGGTTACTTTATTTATTTACTATTTGGAAACAATATAATATAGATTGGGAATTCTTGGGACTTGGTAAAAATCTATTATTAGGTGTTATAAACCCATGTATGGTTTGAATACAAAGTTTCTTAATTATATAATTATTGATTATTCTATTTACTATTGATATGATTTCACCATTGGGTGACACACATGACTTGTGATGTTATTGATACTAATGTTACTAGAATAAAGATTTCATTAATATTGATTGATGAGATGAGGGCCCTACATTAGATCATGCATTATGAAATGCACGGTATGAATAGTCCATGAATCTTTTCCATGTCATGTTTAAATTTTAGCAGGCATTACATGTTTCTTATTCATTGTTCCTTTCCTTATATACATAAAATTATGAGGAAAATTCTTGTAGGCTTTTTGATCATACTATGGTGTCTGTTTAGTGGGTTCTACTCATTGATTCATAAGGTGAAAGGGTATTTATGGATTGGAAAATGGAATTCCAACTAGCTCAACCACTTAAAATAAGTTTAATTACATAGATAATCACAATTTAACTAAAATTGAAATCCAATTGAATTCCATAATTCAATTCACACGGTGTATGGCCCGTTATTGAACAAATAAAATATCATTGGATTCGTCATGCTTAAATGTTTTAATTGTTTAAATGAGCGAAACATTAAGAGTGAAATGAATTTTAACTTATGGATAAAAATCGTAAACATTCCTAACAAATAAACTTTAACAAAACCAAACCTCTTTAGTGGGTAGTGGTTTTTTCTTCATTTTTATGGCCTGTCATGTCTGTTGCATCATCTCAACCAGGAATTTGAAGAAGACGAAGAGGAATGTTCATTGTTATGGGAAGGTTTTCTTACCTTTCCTAGTTTTTCAAATGTAATAATCTAAATTTCTTGAATCCTTTTCAGACTCTCTTTTGGAATTGTAGAATTATTCCACCATGACGTACTTATGTTGTGTTCCCTGAAGGCGATGATGATCATCTTTATTAAGTAGCAATCCATGAGCCATGAGGCATCCCTTGTATTAAGCCACTTGTATCTCATCTTATTGTACCTAATATGGGGTTTTATTCCCAATTTTGAGAGGGTTTTCATTGTATAATAAATTTAGTTCAAGTAGGACTGAGACCTACCCTATGAATGATAGAGTTGACTCATTAATTTTAGAAGTAGAATCCTGTCACATTCTTGGGATATGGAGGACAAATTTCTATGAAGTCATGGTTTAAGGAAATCATATATATCATTGAGAATCGATACATGCATCTAGAGAAGACGGTCAAGCTAGATTCTTAAATTCTACACAATTTAGGCAAGAGGGGGTGGGATGTCATCACCTAGGCTAGTTATCATAGAGATATAGTATGTGATGATTTTTCAGACCATATTCTATAACTACTTATTTTCCCAGACTCTGAGGGAATAGAGAGCTAGAGAGTTTATGAATCTATAATAGGGGACAATATTTGTTATGGATTACTCATCTTGTTTTACTAAGCTATTATGTTTTACTTCTTCTCTAGCTACATATGATCAGATGATTGGTATGCGATTTGAGGATGGATTGTGTTACACTATCTGGTCTAATGTAAATGTCTTGAAGTTGACAACTATTTCAGAAATTTTCCACCAGAACTTAATTACACAATGAATAATGAGATAGGTGGATGGTGAGATCCATTGATATTCAGAACAAAATTATTTTAGTGGATCTTCTTCTAGGATAAAATAACATTTTAAATTATCTCATGGTGGTGGTAGTGGTCATGCTCCATTCATGGGTAGTTCTCCTATCTATCACCAGTACATGGTGCCTATACATTTTAGGAGGTAGTTAATGTGGAACCCAATTAAGTGGTTGGGATATGGTAGGATGGTATATATCCACTATTTCTATAGAACCTTCCCTCGAGTGCCTAGAGAGTAGGAATATGCATATACTCCTCAGTCATTAGTTGGGTTAGCATGATCACAACAGTTAGGCAGCTAGAATACCACAAATCATTTAGACTAAGGTGGAAGATGAGGTAAAGGAAATTAGGCATATGATTCTCAATTACATTTGAGAGACCAACTCAAGGTAGTTAGGTAGTGACTCAGGGCCATGGTACATGCAAGTAACATATAGTCTATCCCATGCCAAAGAAACATACCATTAGATAATCTAATGTATGAGGTTATATTCTAGTTACCTCTATTTTTGGTTCTTCTCTGTTTGACACTGGAGAGTCACACTCATTCATGTTTGAGGAAATTATTGAGGGTTTTTTTCTTGAAATTGGGTACTATCATGAAATTATGATGCTAGATTCACCCTATGGAATCTATTCATAGGGCGTTTATCGCTATTAGAACTCTCCCCTAGATATTGGTAGTTACATTTTTTTATTGAACATGTACATCCTTGATATGAAAATATTTTATTTAATAATTGGGATTGACTAGATAGTTCCCTATAGTGCCTATATTGACTGCTATCATCATAGGGTAACATTTACATCACTAGTGGGTGTTATGAACATGCATAAGAGAGAGTGGGATGTTAGTGAAACATGATTATGACCTAATAAGTAGAGGCCGGTTAGTGTTATAACACAAGTCAATAGTCTTTATCTAGGTAACCTGGGGTAACTACCCACTTTTTCCCCTATAGTGTAGTGTTTCAAAGAGGTTTATCCTGATGACTTCTCTGGTATGCCTATGGAGTGATTGGTAGTGTTTACTATTGATATTATATGAGCAGCAACAAATGTGACCTTTCCTCCTTAAAAGATGGTACATTAGGTGCTTCTGGAGATCAAGAGGTAGTTTATGTATCCAGAGGAGAAAGGATTCATACTCCCCAGAACTTTTACTTGTAGTTCACCATTACTATTTTCCAAGAAGGCAGATATAACCCTCAGGATTTGTGTGGATTTTCGTCCGTTGAAGCAGCTGAAAATTAAGAACTAGAATCCATAGCCTTGAATAGACTACTTCTTTTATCATCTATGAGAACATTATGGTGTTTTAAAGATATATATGAGCTCAGAATATACTCAAGTGTATTTTAAGACTTCAAACACACCACACACAACTTTTAGGATCTTGTATGGATTGTACGAGTACTTGGTTACGCCGTTCAGACTCATGAACACAAAAACTATCTTCTTATATCTAATGAATTTTGTTTTACACCTATATCTAGATTCATTTTTTTTCTATTGGTTCATGATATCTTTCTGTATTCACACTCTATACATGACCATGAAACCCCTATTGAGATCATTTTTAATACACTGATTAAGTATGAGTTGTTTTTAATTCTTACTAAATGCCTGTTATGGAATTATAATGTCCACTTCCTGGGACATATAATCTCATATTTAGGAGTTTTAGTAGACCAAAATAAAGTGGGATATGTGGTCATTTAGGAGTATCCCAATAACTTCACTGATATTTGGAGTTTTATGGGGGTTATGGATATTACATTCACATCAGTTAAGATTTATCACACATTTTAGTGCTGATTATGAGCCAGAAAATGAAAGGTTTGAAATTAAAATGGTACGTATAATGTAAGGTAGTATTTTAGGAGTTGAAGGGATTACTGAATTTAGCACTAATACTGATTCTTTTGGATATAGTAAGGTCATATATAATCTATTCTGATTCATTGAATATCATTCATGGAGTTGTTTTGATGATGGATGAGTGAGTCTTTACGTATGTTTATTTTTAGTTGATACCTCACTAGAGGAATCACCCAACATATGACCATGAGCACGCTTTTGTTATTTATTCCATATGCTATTGTATACAATATTTATTAGGATTGAATTTGTGTTTTTCAATTACCATAAAAGCCTCAAATATATATTCCCTATGTGGGATCTGAATCTCATGTAGCGTAGGTGGGTTGTGTACCTACAATCATTTGAGTTTGTGCTTGTCTATACTCTAGGGAAATAGAATTCAGTAGCTGATGCCCTTAACCAGAAGACTCAGACTCAGGCGGTTCAGGAATATAGTGATGAAGGGAATCTTATGGTATTATTTTCAGATATTCATTTTTCTGTTTATGTGGACCATGGTTAGACTACTCTCTTAGCCTTATTAGTAACATCTACTCTTCTAGAATTATTAATGTCAATACAAAAATTTGATCCTAAATCCTTTTCTTACAGGAAATTGTCTTTGAGGACGATACTACTTTTGGTTGGATGGATTATGGGGATGAAAATTTATTGTTATGTGGGTGTGTGTGGGTCCCAGAAAGCATCATAGAGGATCTAATTAGGGATATTCAAGAATAGAAATAGGAATTTTACCCTAGTTTCAACAAAATTTAACAAGATCTATGTCGTCAATATTGGTGTCCTTGAATGAAACATGAGAAAGTATGTTTTTTAAATCAATGATCCAGCTGTTAGTAGGTGAAGATAGAACACCATTGTCCAGTGGGGATTCTTCAATATTTTTCCATTCCAAAGTGGAAATGGGATGATGTATCGATGGTCATCTAGACTAGATTACCTAGATCACCATGTGGCATTGATGCAGTGTGGGTTGTCATTGATCGTCTGACTAATGATGAAAACTTCTAACATATGTGAGGGACCTTCTAAATAGAATAGGTAGGAATTATGTATCTTAATGAAGTGGTATTTCTTCATAGAGATCCCCATATATTGTTTCTAATAGAGAAACTTGTTTCAAATAATAGTATTTACAATGGTTATAGAAATCCTTGGGTATGCATGTACTACTAAGCAAAATATATCACCTAATGACCGATGGAATGATGGAGTATACAATTCAGGTTCTTGAGGATATTCCATGTGTGTGTGTTCTCAACTTTTGGGATTATTGGGATAAAGACATTCCCCTCATTCAGTCTAGATAGCCGTCATATGCAAATATACACTAGATAACTCTCACGTTTGAGGTTAGAGACCATGTTTTCATAAGTGCCTCACCTAGGATAGGGCATAGACATATTCAGAAGCATGGTAAGATAACCCCGAGATTCGTTGGACCCTTCGAGGTTTTGAAGTGGATCATACCACTAGCATACTAGATGGATGTTCCGTATAGATACCAGTCAATGTATGATGTATTTCATGTACCTCAGCTTCACTAATACTATAAAAACCCAAATTACATATTTCATATCAATGAGCCCAAAATGAATATGGATGTTTCCTTTAAGAAGTACCCAATTCATATTGTTGATCGAAGTGTGAATCCACTCTCGGGGAGGTCTGTTCCTCTTGTACTAGAGCTATGGAAGCCCAAGTGTGTACTGGATGAGATCTGGGAGAATGAATTTGATATATGATCCCAATGGACAGAACTCTTTGTAGATAGTACATATGTACCCTTGAATAGTAAACTCGGGGTGAGTTTCTATAAAGAGGGGATGTTATAATGAACTTAATTTCTGATCTAGGTATTGATCATTAGTTTTTAATTTTGAATATTTCCACTGATCATGGTAAATCAATTCATGGGCCTTGGGAAATCCCAAAGGGCATCTGGTGCTAGTTTAGATCCTGGATATCCAGAAAATTGGGCTACACGATGGGTTGTATGGTGATTTAAAACTCTATGACCTTGGTAGGAAGGTTTGTTAAAACCATGTGTCTTCAAACAGGATAACCTACAAGTCGACATGGTTTGTCTGTAACTCTGTGGACTCAGGCGGACTATCATATGACCTAGCAATATTTTTTAACAGACTGGATCCTCACTATTTTCTCATGATATGTAAACTTTTTGCATAAACACATTGAGCCCAGTTTTGGTGAAAATTACCAGCATTCATCTCTTCCAATTTAAAACCTATCTTTTCCATTTTTCGTACCTTCAATGGATAGAATAGTCGAAAGAAAATGGGTTTCATAACATTTCAAAATGGTATCTCATAAAATGGATTTAATAATTAAATATGCTTATACCAAAAATTTAATCCCCAAAATTGATTATTTAACATGGGAATATAGAGGGTAAATTATGAAAAAAAATTCTATGGGAGATGGATATTTTATGAGTTAACATTAAGCATATAATTTTCAGAATTTTAGATGAAAAATGTATTTTTTTAAATTGTATACCCATTTTCATTTTTTATCATTTATAAGTATTTTATAGTACATATTGTAATTTTTGAAAAAAATTCAATTTTTATAAGTTCAAAATAAGATTCTATGTATTTTTATGCACACTAGGTTAAAATGGGAGAACATGGGAAAACCCTAAAAGAACATGATAAATATTAATTGTATCCTCATGAGGTACTACACACTAATCCCCCCATAGAAAAGTCCAGAATATGTTGTATAGTGTATGTAAGGGTTTCACAGGGCACGCACAAAATGTGAGAAAACTAGTACATATGGATAAGGTCTGTGCAGTGGTGGGAGGATAGTCTCACTAGCGTGGGGTGGTTCATGCTGATTTTGGTTATCATATGAACCCCATACAACTTGATTTTGTACATATGGAAGTGGATAACTTATATGGTGCATACAACCTTCTAGATTATTAATTTTGGGTGTGTGGAGAGCTTAATGTACTTATAACATAGAAAAATGATTCCATTTCACTCTAGTTTCATGTCATCATTCTTGGCCACACCATTTCTATCACTCATACATTAAACAGGGATCACTTTATCCCAATAATGAAGAATGACTCTTTAACTTAATTATTTTATCGCACCATAGGAATAAAAATAAGGTAAATGGTTCAATGGAGAAAGAGAATATCTACACAATTTTTTTTATCACCTCATTGTGATTCGTGACTGAAAATTTCCAGGAAAATGTAGAATGTATTATTATTCCATAGGCCTTGGGATACACTATATAGGTTCATGGAATTATAGTAGTAGTAGTTTGATAAAGAAAAATGTTGTTATCATAGTAGGATGGATATTATTTATCCATACATGAACTTGTGTAATGGTAATTAACAAGATTTAGAAGATTAATCTACCAAGATGAGTAAGGGTAGATTTGGAATGTGTAAGGGTGAAACTTCTTACCCTAAAGTGAATTTTAGGTCATCAATATAGGTAAATATTTTTACCTTTACATAGATCATTTGAGAAAAATTAAAGTAGGGTATGTCTCAAGGGATTCCCATGTCATAGTATTTGGTACTTGTGAAATATAAATGTTGATATCTTTCATGTTATATATAGGACTCATTAAAGTTGATGGGAGGTTAAATAGAGAGACACATATGAGTGGTCCTCAATGAACAAATAGGAGTTGATTTACATTACAAATAAGAGAATATATTGAATTATAAAACAACCTTTTATGGAATACTTGACAAACCCCTTGTTCATTAACGCATGATAATGTTTCAAATGGATTGAGGGTAAAACAAGGAGGATTTCGTCAAGATAATAAAAATATAAAAATAAAGAAAACTAATGGAGGGAAAAACATTAAAATAGTGTAAAATAAAGAGAAGTAACTTAGGGTTCTACCTATAAATAGAGAAGGACTATAGTTCTGTAAAGGGGAACTGACCCAGAGGCCAGAGGGTCCCATACATTATCTTTCCTAGAGGGGATGACTGCTACAAGTTTAGCATACTAGCATAGGAAGAAAACAAGAGGAGTTCAATCAGACATCATAAGCATGGGTGGAGGAAAAGGGCCTTATTTAATTATGATTCCATAAAGTTATGAATTATTTTCTCTTTATCATTTTTACATTGTAATTTTGAATACCCACAGGGGTTATAGATGTAATTATTGTATGTATTAATTATTTCATGAATCTTTTTTACACATCTAAATATTTTATTACCTTCCATTAATTCATCGTTCATTAATGTTGGTCGAGACACAATTCATGAATATCAAGGTGGTATAGGGGAGGGTGATGTTGAGGAACGAGATGTGTACCTAATGTTTCATTGATTTTTACTTCTGATGTTTTTATTTTCATTAAGAATTTAATTTAGTGTGATTCCATATTTAATTCCCTAGAGTATAATGAAAATGAATATTTCATGGGGTGAAACCCAATGTAATTACATTGAGTGGGAGTGAGATCAATCTTAAACATCATATTCAATTATGAGATTAAATTTAATTTACCTAAGTTCATTAGGTTACCTAAAAAAGGGACCCATGTGATTAGGTAATTATAATTTATTCTAATATGATATATTATATTTTCTTAAGGATTCTCATATAAAATGTATTGACTAATTTCAAAAATAATATTGAATTGAAATATATTCTTTAATAGACACCATTTGAATCATTCTCACTTCCCTTTGCCTAGTTGGTCAAGTTTTAAATCAAGATTTATCTTATTATATATTAGTTTTAATTTTATTAATAATGAAATTTAATAGAGATTGAATCATTTATAATTATTTTACTTAAGAGACTGACCCTGTCTTACCACTTTTCTATGCTTTATAGTTATTCACGGTCATGTTAATAAAAACGATTTAAAAAAAATTAGATTTAATGACATATTATAAGATTGAGAAATTTATTGAATCATTGATGGGTAAAAGGAAATTATAAATTCAATAGTTATAAAAAATTATCCCCCCATTTTCTATTTTTTTATCTTAAATTTGGTTAATTTTTTATTCGAGTTCTATTTTATTTGTTTGTTGTTTTAGTCTATTAAATCAGGAAAAAGATTTATGAATGCCCACATCCATTTGTAAATTGAGCTATCACACCTCTCATATAAAATTAAATATATAGAGAAGGAAATATCAATCCAAGGCTATGATTTTTAAGACCAACTAAAAGTAGCACACCTACACCCAAGACCAAAAAAAGAACTCCAAAAATTAGAAGATGAGCTCCAAATAGGGTTATTACTCCTAAAGAACATGGCTATGGAATCCATGTGATTAAAAGAAGTTATAATGGAGAATATAAAAAATGAAGATATATTTTGAGACACAACCTAATATAAGTGTGAATCTAAGGTATGTTCATATTTTGACGTGTAATTTGAATTTTATATAGAGGAAACCAACCAGAGTGATCAGGAAGAGAATAAAAAAGAACCATATACTAATGAAAAATAAAATAAAATAGAAGATTAAGAGATATAAGTAACAATATTATATGAGATCATTCCAGATATGGTGGAGGATAAGAATCATGAACCTCTTAAACAAGATGACCCACTTAGAAAAATTGTTGAGAAACCCTAAGAATATGAAGCGTAATATATTGTGGATACAGAATTAGATAAAGTCATTACATAATTTAAATAAGTGAAAATACACAAGAATAAATGGATAGAGGTATAATGCTTATATATCCTATTAACATTTAATCCTATCATTCGGTCAATCGACCAGTAAAAACCCTTTACAAGTAATAAACCAAGCATAAAGTGGAGGAAAAGTGTAAGAGCCACCCTAAACACCTATAAAGGTTTAAATAATTTAATATGATATGGATTACTCTAAACTGTACCCATATTACAAGTTTTATGAGTAAATTATGAGCTTAATGACCTAAATAAAATAGTTTTTCAAGAATAAACTAGAGATTTAATTATTTTTATATAATTTTTAGTTTAGAATATAGTAAAACCTCCCCCTCCCATAATTTTGAACATTAATTGTCTTGAACTTTTTCATTCACAGTATGATTTATTTCATAGTTCCATGAAGTTGAAAAGAAAACAAGGATATAAGAGTAGATCATAATGAAAAATAAGAGTAAGCTTTAATTTTCAAAACATCATTATACTCCCTTATTTTCAAAATCTGTTTTTGTTTTCAATGAAAATATGTATTCCCAATATTAGATTAGTGATACCATTTTTCGTCAATGACACTTATATTTGTTTTAGTAACCACATTATGAATTTTCATGAAGTTAAAATTGATTTAATTGAATAATTAATATGAGTAGATTGAATAATTATAGTGAAACATTGAAATTTTAATTCAAAGAATCATGAATTTTCATTTTAGGCACATATATTTTAGTTTTCACTTCTATATTTCATACTTTGAATTTCAAAAGATCATGATGATTGATTTTTTTTAACAATCCATGAGTGATTTACTTTAAAATCATATTCTTCTAATTATGAGCGGTTACTAGACTAATTTTTTCTAATATTTATTATTAAATATTTATTTTAAACTTGGGACATGTTTTTTTTCGAGGGATTATTTCTAGACTTCCCAAATTTATGATTGTGAAAATTTCACTATAAAATAAATTGATCCATTTTTATTAATTTAAATATCATATTTGATACCAAAACTAAATTTATCATCAATTTATACCTTAGGCTCCATGAATGTAGTTTGATAAGAATGAGTCACATTAAACGTTAATTTCATCCATTCAATCCCTTACTGTAATACTTTTCATGATTTGAAAACGTCAACTACAGGGGAAAGGAAAATTATGGTGGTGAAATAGATATTATTTACAGATGGAAATGTTTTAATAATTTGTATTTGTTATGTTAAAAGGATCATGTCAATATTTATTGAATTTACATATCCTGTCTAAAAAAAATTAAAAAATTATCTTATGTAATGGTGGATATAAAATAACCATCATTTTTTCAATGATTTTTATCATTTTCAGTTGGGTAGTATATGTGATACTTGTCTTGGTACGACTACAAATTATTTTTAGGAAAATAAATAGTGTAAACTCATTTATTTATTTCTTTGATAATGATATTACTTTGAGATTGGGGATATGGGGAAGAATAATTTTTAATAGTAGGTGGCCATCGTATATACTTTAATTACCATGCACTACAAATTTGGATAAACATCCTATTTTACCCTAAAATGTTTTCTACAATTACCTACCATTCATTATCCTTATATTATTATTTTCCAAAATTTATGAATCCTCATTTTTTTAGTTATTTTTTCTCTATAAAGTGTATAATGTTGGCCATTTTCAAGTTCATATGCTTGTTACATGTACTCATGTTATGAAGCAATATTAATTTATCTTTTACCTTATGTGATGAGAGAATAAAAATAACGGTAAGTAGTATAATAACATAGAATTTTAATGATGATAAATCATGGCTCTTGAATAGAATAATGTTGGGATCCATCTTTTTTCATATGAAAATATTTTATATTATATCTAGTGAGGAGTTAAAAAAATTATTCTTATGTGAAAATTTTAAATTATCCTTGCACCATTGATATTTTTTTAGTATTATTAATATATAAATTTAAATATTGTTATAATTGGGTTGCTTTTTTCAATTCATAGTGGTGATATATGCTTCACAAAAATCATGGTTTAAGTGTGTGGGATTTGATGAGTTCACATTAAGCACATAATTTTTCATATTTTATTTGGTAAATATAATTTTTTTTTGTATTTTATAGCCAAAATTAAATTTATATTTTCCATTTTAGTGCATTTATAATTTATTATGAAATGTTTTAAAATAAATAAAAATAATATAATTTTTTTATAAGTTTAAATATATTATCAAATATTTTTTGTGTATTCTATAAAAATGTGCCAACAAGGTCCAATATTCAACCCAAGGAATAAATCCATTGGGAAGCCCCATGTCGGGATACCATCCAATACACCGATAGGTAAGGCCATCATATATTAAAGAGGGGATACAATGGTTATAGAAGGTACACAAAGGGGTGGAGCACACCAATGTAGGGCATTTATAATAATGAGGTAGTAGGAGGATAGCCTGTCTAGCTCGAGGCAACAGATAACATCCTCAACAATCCTTTAAACCCCGTCTAGTTTTTGGTTGAGTTGATGGAATTGAATTACTTATATATATAATCCATCTAAATGGATACTATGATGTGGGATATAGTGAGCCCAGGGTAATGTACAATTAAGAAAAACACAGTTGTTTTACTCCACCTATACATCATAATTCTTGGACATACCACTATCATAACTACTATGTTGTTTCCACCATTTTGAAACAAAAAATCAACCTTGTAACCCGAATTATATCTTGGGCACCAACATGTATTTTTTACTCACTATGTTTTATTCATGATTATGTGCCATAGGGATCTTGGATACTTGAACAAATAGTAGGAGTTTGCACTTCCACCTTTATACATTTCACCATATCCACTATATCATGATAATGGAGAATGAATCAATTCCATCATGTATAGAAATTCACCATTTGAATTTAGAGAAGAATATGTATTAGATAAAAAAGATAATGTCTATATCATAAGTTTTATACCGAACCCTAGTGATGATCAGAATGGAAATCTAAGAACATGAGGAATAAATTACTGTGCCATAATCTTGAGACTACACTATGGAGGTTCTCATAATATAAGTAGCACATTATTGATAAATAATAAGGCTTCATCCATGTTTATACAACAACGATGATCCACCAATGTGGCTATGTGAGGGTAATTTACAACATTCATAAGCATAACAAACAAAAATTTATAAAGGTTGATGAATATCATGTAAATGAAAAACTACTTACATTAACATGCCTTCTAGGGCCTATATAAAGGAAAATATCATTACCCTAACATATATCATTCGATTCATGTGAATGATGGTTGTTCCATAAAGGATTACCATTCCACTGGGTTTGATGTTTCGAAAATTACAAATCATAAAGCTTTTGGTCCGTCCAAAAAATATGTAAGCCCAATATAGAGATTAAATATAGGGATACATATATGGGATACCCATCAAGTAATTTTGAGTTTGATATACTATAAAAACAATAGTAGAGGATAAACGATGAAAAAACTTACCCAAAGGTCATGTCTAACCCCACTCTCATTAAAAGATGGGGATTCTTAAAATGGAGAGAAGTAGTAATTTTCCCATAGAAGGGGTATTTTATTTAATGAACAATGATATAAAATATGAGAGAAATATATAAATAAAAAACTAAAATTTAATATAATCTAAAAGTAGGTTATGTCAATTAGGGTGTTACTTAAAAATAGAGAATTATTATTGATGTGAAAAGGGGAACTGAACCCATATCCAGAGGGGCCCAGACATTCGATAACCCAAATGGGGTAGTCTTTTATACTTTGTCACACTAACATAGGAGAAATAATGGTGTATGTATATATATAATCTAACTTAATATTGGAGGTAAATGGTTATCTTCCTCCGTGATATTGGATACCTATGAATTTATTTTTTCTCTTTATCTTTATTCCTATAATTCTGAAGTCCTACATTAATTCCAAAAGTAATTCATGTATGTATTCATTATTTCGAGAAATATTTTTAAATCTATAACTTTTCTATTACCAACCCGTAATGCATTGTTCGATCATCTTTTTTGAGAGACAAGTCATGAATAACTAGGTGTTATAGGGGAGGGTGATGTCATGGAAGGGAATGTGTACCTGACTCTTGATTCTTTTTTACTCTTAACATTTTTTATTTATTGATATTTTCTTTTGGATTCTTTATATATTTAATTCCCTTGAATTTAGGGAGAGTGAATAGTTCTATGGGAGGATAATGATTATAATTAAAGGGATTGGGAGTAAGATCCATCCTTAAAATCATCTTCCACTATGAGGCTAGATTTAATGAAAATATATTCATTAGGAAACCTCATCCAAAGGGTCCCATGAGATTAAATAATTATAATTTATGTTGAGAGGCCATATAAGAAATCCTTTAGTTTTTTAATCATAAATTTATTGATTGGTTTTCTAAATAAGTTTGAATTAACTTTAATTTTTAATAAACTATCCCTTGAACCATTATATCTTTGATTTTTTATATCCATTGAGTCTCAAATCTATATTTATTTATTTCTAGATTAGTATTAATTTCTGTAATAATTATAATTAATAATATATTGAATCATTTATAACCATTATATATATAGTATTGAATCCATATTACCACCACTCAATAATTTTTTGTTAGTGAAGGTTGGGAAGTTTTAAATTTCTAAAATTTATACAATTGTAGGATTTAATGACTTCATCGGGGTGCATAAAATTTCAAAAACCATGTATGGGGACAAGGTGATTATAAAATCAATGGTTAAAAATACCCCTACCCCAATTATCAATTGTTTTATTTTAAATTAATATATTTTTCATTTTTTGTTCTATTTTTCATACTCAGAAATTTTGGTTTATGATGTAAGGAATAAGAATTATGATGTAAGGCATCCATTTTTAAATTCAGTTATCACATCTCCCTTATAAAATTTTAAAAATCTAGTGGGAAATTAGAATCAAATGATATGAGATTCATGACCAACCTATAGTACCCCAACCTCACCATTGGTAGGTTGAAGAACTCTAAAACCTAGAATCTGAGTTCAAAAAAGGTTTAATAGTCTTAGAGACAATAAGTAATTAAGTTGTGGGATTGAAATAAGTAACCAATAAAGAGGGATAAATTAAAGAACATTTTGGATTCAAAATATAAAATGATGATAAATCTAAGTTATGTTTCTATTCTTATTCATATTATAAATTTACCATGGAAGAAACATACCTGACCACTGCTATAAAATAAGAGAAGGACCCCCCCCCCCCCCACATCAAAAGAAGAAAATTAAAAGGATTAGGATTATATTGGAGATACTATATTATGTGAGATCTTGAATGGAATCTTTGAATAAGAGAATCCAAAACCTTATAAATAAAAATACCCACCAACACCAACTATTTAGTAGTCATAAGAAGAAGAAGAACATGAACACATATGGGATGATAAATTTGAGGAATTTTTTGAAACATTTGAATAATTACATCCAATAGATATGGAAATATAGAGAGGTATAATGTGTGGACATCCCATGAACAACTAATCTAATCATCGAGGGATATTCACCACTTATAACCCTCCACATGGAAATAACTTTTACATAAATAGGATATAAATTATAATATCCACATCAAAAACATATCAAAGATATAATTTGTTTAATATGAGACATTTATATCTATACCATAATTATATTGTTTGATTGACGAGGTAATGTCAAGATTATAAACCAAAATAAAAAATCTTTGTGATAGGAAACATAGTTTTTTTAGTACATTACTATAAGATGTATTAAAACCTCCACCTCACATATTTTTTATCTTTAATTGAATGGATCTTGTGAATTCACAATTTTATTTTTTTATGTCCATGATGAAAAAATAATCAAAAGAATAAATACAAATCTTAATGGAAAAAGGGAAGTGAGTTTTCAATTTTAGTACTTATATATACTCCCCTATTCTCAAAAAAGATTTTGGTTTTCAATTAAATTATGCACTCCCACACTTAGATTAGTTCTATAATTTTTCATAAATTTTACCCAAATAATGGGACTCTATTATACTTTGTTTTAATTTTAATATATATTTAATTAAATGAGTAATATGGGAATATTTAATACATATAGTTAAACATAATAATTTGAATTCAAAAAATAATTATTTTTTATTCAAATGTACTTTTTTTCATTACATAAATAATTTATTAAATTTCATATGTTTTGGTTGATTAATTTTTTATTTTTACACATTACATTATTGATTTAATTTAAAATCATATTCACCCATTCCTCAGAGGTTTTTATACCATATTTTTCCAATATTGTTTATTAATTTTTTAGACTACTTGGTAAATTTTTCCTATTAAATAATTTTTGAACTTTGTTAAAGTTATGATTGTGAAAACTTTATAATAAAAATTTCTAAGGAATTTTTAATGATTCAAAAATTATGCTTGGGTCCAACCCTATATTGATTCTAATTGTATCCCTTAAGGACCATGAATGGACTTTGTAGGAATTATCCACATTACCAGAAAATTTCATATATTCCTACCATTACTCTAATATTTTTGTTGATTTTTAAAAAATTATATATGTGGGAGAGGGAATTCACGGTAGAGAAAGGAGATATTGATTATCAAGAGAAATTATTTTGGGAACCCTAATGGGTTTTAAGAAACAGTACCTATCATTAGTCGTTGAATTTATTTATTACCCATTTAAAAACTGAAAAAATTGGTCGAGTTATAGAGATTTAAAAATAAACATCACTTGACAATTGAATTTATTCATTTTTTTGTGAGGTGGGGGATGTGAGTATTTTCCTTCATCAAATTTTGAAAAATTGAAAAAAAAAAGATTAGAGAAACTCATTCATTACTTTTATTGTTCAAAACCTTTCATTGGGATTGGGGATGTGGGGAAGATTTAATTTTTTATGTTGGGGATTTAACTGAATTTACATTTATTATCATATAGTATACTTCCGGATAACCTCCATTTTGAGCCTTATTTATTTTTACATAAATTACCTACCACCCCTAATCATCATAGTCTTATGATTCTATGTTTACAAGTCCTCTATTGTTTTTGATTTTTCTATCCATAATGTAGAGAATGATGGTCATTTTCTAGTTTATATGGTTTGTAAATGTACTGATGGTATGAGAAAAAATCCATTTATATTTTACCATTAGAAATGGGAGAAGAAAAGTTAAGGTTAGGAATATCATGAATTATCATGTTAATGATGATAAATTATGACTCTTGAATAGAATAAAGGATATGATCCATCATTTTTAAAGGGAAAATATTTTACATTGTATGTAGTTAAGATATAGAATCATATTTATTTTGTAAAACTTGGAAATTATCTCTCTCATAGGGATAATGGTTAAGTTTCATTAATTTTGAATAATAAATATTTTTAGAATGGAAGTGACCATTTTAATTCATATTAGATATTTATTGTTGAGGAAGAGCATGGATTTTGTTTTGGGGATTTTTTGAGATCACATTAAGAATAATTTTTTTTGAAATTTGAGTTGATAAATTTCATTTTTAAAAGTTTTTCATACACAGTTTTCAATGTTTATTTATCATATATAACTATTTTATAGTTTAGAAATAAAATTTTAAAAATAAATTAAATTTATTTTATTATATTATTAAATATTTTTCAAATAACTTTTATGTGTATTAGTTAAGAATGGTTCAAAATAGGCCATGCCGATATCCATAAGATAAAACTACATGAAATACCCCTAAGGGGATTCCTGCCAAGTCACCCATAGGGAAGGAGATCACCATTGGTCGATGGAATGAAAAGGTGTTTCATGGAACATATATGAGCAGATGACACTAGTGACTGAGGTTCCAATATCTGCGTTGGTGGGAGGATTTTCTCATTAATATGGGGTGTCACATAGTGGAATCGAGAATCCTTCAACACCCATATGGATTGATATTGATTGGATGGAAGTGGTAACATATATGGTAGAGCTAACCCCTCGATTTCATCAATGTTGGACACAAAGTGCCCAGAGTACTATGAAGCACTCTCATTTAACTCCATCATCACATCATCATTCTTGGACACACTACTACCTTATTTTCTGTACCATTAACACCATCTTTTCCCAAAAAATAACCTGGAAGATGAAGGATATCATGGGTACCACTATTTATTTAAGACTCACTATGATGAAACCATGTTTATTTGGAATATGGACTGTGGAAGTTCAAAAAGATAAATGAAGGTTATATTGTCACCAATTTAAATTTTTTCATAACAGCAATATCCCACAATTGAAGATGGAATCTACACATTCAGGCGTAGATTAGGACTATTAGAATTTAGAGAAAGAATTTTATAGGAGGAAAAAATTTGAATAGCCACACCATTGGTTATTCACAATGTTTATGTGATTCTTTAAATGAAAAAGATGAGAAAATTAAGAAAACAATTTTGTGAAAAGGGCTTGAGACTATGTCATTATGGTTCTCATAAGGCAAATAAAACTATTTTGATACATAATATGGATGCATCTATGGTCATATCAATATATTATATCCATGTATGAACCTTCATAATGGTAATTTGTAGTCATGGAAAGTGTAATCAAAAAATTTACATAAGGTTGGATTCATCCTACATTAGGGTAAAGTCCATTACTCTTACATGACTTCTAGGGCCTTTATAAAGGTAAATCTCTTAACATGACATATATCATTTGATCTATCAAAAAGTAGGATCTACTAAAAGGGTATCTCGCACCGTAGGGTATGGTGATTCTAAAATGTCAAAGCCATAAGCTTTTAAAAATCCCTAGAATCCATAAAACTGTTATGGATTTAAATATAATGATGCATAAATTGGTTCCTCTCTAAAGAAATAGGTGTTTATAATACTCCAAAAAATTTAGAAGATGATGAATGTTAAAAAAACTTACCCAAAATACTTATTTTACCCCTTCCCCATTAAAGGATGGTATTTTTTTCAAATGGAGAGAAGGGGGTATTCATATAAGGGGTTTATTTAGTGAAGATATTAAAAATATAATAGGATTAAAATATTGGATAGAAAAAAAAATTGAAAACATGGGAGAGGTGAGAGAAGTCACTTGGGATACAACTTATGAATATATAAGGACTAGTTTTGTACAATGAGGAATTGAACATTAGGATAGATATTCGTAGACTTTCTCTGACCCAATGGTAAAATACATTTTCAAGTTTTTGAAAATTTTATAGGAGATAAAATATAGGTGTTCTATCCAATAACTGATGTGAGAGTGGAGGAGGAGGTTCATCATCAAGCAAGATCTTTCATATATATGAATTTCTTTTTTCTCTATATTTTTTTTCTCATAAACCTAAATACTTACATTGGTTGTGAATGTAATTCATGCATGTATTCATTATTTCATGAAACCTTTTTATAACTCTAGATTTCATATTACCTCACCATAATGAATGGTTCATTCATGTTGGTTGAGAGATAAGTCTTGAATACCCAGGTGTTATATGGGAGGGTTAGGTATAGGAAAGGGATGTGTGCTTAATGGTATATTATTTTTACATTTGTGTTTTCATATTCATTGAAATTTTTTTTATGAGTGATTTTATATATTATTACCTTGAGTCCAGTGAGGGTGAATATTTCTAGGGGATAAGACCCATTATAATTAAGGGGAGTGGGATTGAGATCTAACCATGAATTGTTCTTCTACTATGAGATTAAATTTAATGAACCTATGTTCTTTAGGATACCTAAACTGAAATGACTAGTGGGACAAGAAAAGTATAACTAATGTTGATAGTCTAGATTATATATCCCTGTAGAGTATCATGGTAAATAGATTGACTAATTTCACATATAATATTGAATTAATTTATATTTACAAAAAACAATAAATGTAAACCTTCTCGCTTCTCTTCATCTAGTCCATCGTGTCATGTATCTTGATTTATTACTTTCTATTTTAGTTTTAATTTATGTAATAATAGAAAAATCATATATATTTAATCATTTATAACCCTTTTCATTGTGTTATTTATGTCTTATTACCACTATTATTTGATTTATAGTTAGTGAATCCAAATTAATATAAATTTAAAAATATATAGGGTCATAGAATTTAATGACGCCTTCAAGTTTAGTTAAATTTTTTCAACATTATCAAGGATAAAGAAATTAAAATTCAATATTTAAAAATCATTAACCTCCCACTTTTCTATTTTTTGATTTTAGATTTGGTTCTTTTTCTTATGTGTTCTATTTTCATTTTAGTGTTTTTTAGTATATTATCTTATAAATAATCTATATGAAGGATAAAATCCTTTTGAAAATTTTGTTTTTACACCTCTCATTGAAAAATATTGAACTCAATAGGGAAATTTGAATCCATGTATGTGATATTCAAGTCCATTTGATAGTACCACAACAACACCCAGGACTGAAAGAAATAATCTAAACCATGAAATCTAAGTTCAAAAGAGTTTTGTTACTCTTGGAGAACATGTATAAGGAATATTATTGATTGAATGATCCAATGAGTAGGCCAAACATGAGGATACATTTAAAGACACAATTGAAATTAAGGAAAAATCTGAGGTAAGTTTCTATTCTGATTCTTATTCGAAATATTCCATGGAGGACATTTAACTATGTTATAGGGAGAATGAAAAAGAGGAATCATCCACTAATAAAAAAATAAATAGGCGATGAAGATATTAGGGAAATTTAATTATGTGATATCATGCATGTCATGGGGGAATATGGGTATCTAGAACTTGTTGAATAATAAGACCTTACAACACCCATTGTTGAGAATCCCTAAGAAGAAGAAGAGAAAAAGATATTAGATGATGAATTATATGAATTCATTAAATAATTTGAATGAGTACAACCACTGTAGAGGGAAATTTTCTAGATGTAAAAAATGTTGAAATCTAATGAACATTTTGTCCACTCATTGGGGTTTTCCACCCCTGGGAACACTCCACTAAGAAAGAAACTGATCTGAAATATGAAGAAAATATGAATAGCCACACATTACACATATCAAAGGAAGAATTGTATTAACACAAGATTATTGGATATATAACCTAATAATATTGAATTATTGAAAAGGTAAGGTCAATATTAATAACATAAATAAATGTTCTTTCCATGAGGCAACATTATGTTTTTTGTTTTTCCCTTATCTCGTTTAGTTTAGGATGTCGTGAGACCTTCTTCTCCCATATTAGTGAAATTTAATTGTGTGGATCATGTGATTTCACTATTTTATTTCCTGTGTAAGTATATGGATGGAAAATGTAGCGAGGACAATATTTGATGATATTAATGAAAAATGGTAGTAATATTTAATTTTTAGTAATAACTTATACTCTAGTAGTTTCAAAATATATTTTTTTAAATAAAAATATACAATCCCATGATTTGATTAAGGTTATTAACTACTACAGAATAGGACTTTAACACTGCTAATAATGGCATTTATCATCGCAGTATAAACACTGACTACCGAAGAGATATTAAAGTCCCTAGTTTTTTATCAGCGCCTTAATTTAGTGATGATAAAGGAGACCTTTATCAGTACATATAAGAGCACTAATAAAAGGTATATTTATTAGCATTGGTAATAGTGATTATAAAAAACCCTTTATCAACACTCTTTTTAGCGCTGATAAGGTTCCATTTTATCAATATTAGTAAAAGTGTTGATCAAGGGGAATATTACAGTGTGTTGTAATAGTATACTACAACACATGTACAATTTTTAGCGATAGCACACCACAACACCAAAAACACCACTAAATATTAAAAAAATAATGTAAAAATTTAGAATTTAAATGAAATCAAATTTACAACACCAATACAGAAACACATAAACATATTATAGACCTTTTGAACATTAGTTTATGTAATTACTTAATTAAAAATTATTGTGCAAAATAAAAAACATCAATTTTCTTTTGCCTTTTGTTCCTAACTTCAACCCATGATTTTTTTGATACAACTCCTTTTCTAGAGAAAAATAATAATCATGTATTGGAAAACAATTGTTATTCTAGTAATAATACAAATAAATAAAATAACAAAAAGTTTAATTTTAAACTAATCATTGATTCATACTAGGAACACTCTGTATCAAACTAATTTTTTGTTGATTCTTTGAAATAACACCATTTATTATTCATTTTCGCATTTTATATATAAGAAATTTAATTAAATAAGTATATGAAAAATCTGTATAGTCGTAGCCTACTGGTTGAATCACGTGGTAGTGTTTGGGAGGACCCTATTTTGAGCTACACAAGGTGCATTTTCTTAGTTTTTTGTTTGTTTAATTCCAATCCCCTAAATGATAAAATATAAATTAGTATAAGATAAAAATAATATTGAAATTAATTATGTAATAGTAGATAGAATTGTGAGAAAACAATTTATCCTCATCTTCTTGGTGTTGGCAATGTGGTGCGTTTTTTAAAATAAAATGAAACTTGTATACTGAAAAGATGCACTTGGAGTCACACCACACAAAATATTCTTTGCATTGAGGTGAGAATGAATCATAAATTTATCAAATGAATTATGTATCATTTTTCAAAATCATCAAAACAATCGAAATGTGGTTTCTTAGTTTAGAGTACAACACTTATATTTTTTACTAAAATTTCATTTTAATCAAGAAACACACCATTTGACTCATACCATTAACATCATGTATTTTTTATATGATATAAATTCATACAAATAAAAATAACCATTGATTCATTTTCCTAAATTATTAAGACAATCGGAGCATGTTTGATAAGTTTTTAGTGAGTGACACTTTTTGAACTAAAAACACGATTTTAATATGGTAACAAACTCATTGAGTCATATCGAGCAAATCTTGTATACTATTAAGGTGAGGATGATTCCTATATTTCAAAAATCACTTATGCATCATTTTCTTATTGTATAGAAATAATATGAATGTGTTTACTCAATTTTGATTAGGTCAGTTGTCCTTTTTGCTAAAAATGATGTCAATTTTAAATAAAAATATACACTTTGAGTCATAATGGTCACACCATGTGTCATATTGATGTGTTTATTATTTATACCTATCTTATATGACTTATGGATTTTTTTACTAAAGTATAAAAATAATCCTAATGTGTTTTCTTTGTTTTGGGCACATCACATTTCCTTCATACTAAAATTTTATTTTAAACTATAAACACACACATTGACTCATATAGATCACATAGTGTATCAGTTTGGTGTGAGACCAATTCAGACACATAAAAAATTAATTATAAATCCTTTTCATAAATTATCAATAAATTATGAGTGTGTTGTATTAGTTTTTACTGACTGACACTTTTTGAACCAAAATATCGATTTTAAACTGGAAAAGGGGACATTGAGTTGTACTAGAAAACTTGTGTGTCAGATTAAGGTTAATTTAATTAATAAACATAAAAAATTCCATATGTATAATTTTCATAATAAATCAAAACAATAACAACAAATTTTCTTGGTTTTGAGTTGGCCAATTTTCCTTTTTACTAAAAGTGATGTCAATTTTAAATAAAAAGACAATCATGGAGTCATAATAGTCACACCACGCATTAGATTGAGGTGTGTCAGATTCTCAAACATCTCAAATGACATATGCATTTTTTTAATATAGTTTCCCAACAATTTTAATGTGTTTTATTGGTTTTGAGTACATCACTAATCCTTTTTACTAAAATTTCATTTTAAACTAGAAACATATACTTTGAATTGTACTGAAAACATAGTGTATCAGTTTGATGTGAGGCTAATTCCCAAACATCATAAATGATTTATAAACAATTTTCCAAAATTATTACTAAAATTAGAGAATATTTTTTTGGTTTTTAGTGATTGAATTTTTTTCAACTGAAATAACAATTTTAAACTTATAATAGGAAATTTGAGTAATTCCGGGTACATAATTTATCATATTGAGGTAAGGCTGATTTGTAATACTAAAAAATTTCTTATAGATAATTACCTTAAAATAAAAAAACAGTATGATTTTTTTCTGGGTTTTGAGTAGGTTAGTAGTTCTTTTTACAAAAATTGATGTTAATTTTTTTTTAAAAAATATGAACATGGATCCCTACCTATCACACCATGCAACGGATTGATGTGTGGATGATTCATACATGTATTGAATGACATGTGGATATTTTTACTAATTTGTAAAAGATATTAAAAAAATTATTGGTTTTGAGTATGACAATTCCCTTTTTTATTAAAATGACATTTTAAAATAGAAACATGCACTTTGACTTATACTGATCACATAATATATCAATTTTACTTGAGTTATATTTATAAAGATCAAAAATGATTTATGAATCGCTGTCCGAAATTGTAATGAAAATCCAAGCATGTTTGATTGGTTTTCAATGAGTGATAAATTTTGAACTACAATGTCTATTTTAAACTGGTAATTGACACATTAAATCATACCTTTCACATTGTGGATAAAATTGAGGTTCGGTTGATTCCTACACATCAAAAATGACATATATATCATTGAATTAAATTTAAAAAATAAATATGAATATTTTTTTATAATTTTTGTGTATGTTAATTATATTTTTTTGGAAAAATTAATTTATTTTTTAGTTAAAAAGAATCACATGAATTCATACTAGAAACATTGTGTGTCTGACTATGATACAAATTATTACTACACATGCCAAAGTCTTAGAAAATTCCTACAAATCAAGGTTCCAACCATTTCTATTTCCTTCTTTCATTGAACATCCAAGACTGCGTCTTGAGTCAATGTTATTATCCGAAAAACCATTCTCATTGATGAAATCTAGAAGACTTAATATAGCTTATGTTCCCATTATATAATATGAAGTCACCAAAATGGGAATATAAGCTTCCTACAATCTTCTAGTATTAAATAATGAGAACAGTTTTTTTGGGTATGAACGTTGAATTAATATGTAGTGTTTTCTATTCAAAAAAACCACCTCACGTTAAATAAAATAATAAACCTATAAAATAAAACAATTATTATATGAGTAATACTAAAAAGAAATAAATTAAACATAAATATTAAATAATGTTTTAATTCTATGGATTATGATTTTACTATGTAAACATCATGATTACCTCGGTTATTGAGTAGTGTATGGATCTTTAATTAATGTGAAAAATATAAACACTGTAAGAGTGAAATGGTTTGGATGGAGAATATGTATGTGGAATCTTTGGGGTAGAAAGGCATGAAATATGGACAGTCCATCCCAACTCTAACAAAAGAGTCTATGTGTGTAAGAAAAAATTATTATGTGAGTAATACTAAAAGTAAATAAATTAAACATAAATATAAAAAAATATATTAATCCTATGGAAAATGATTTTAATATGAAAAATCAGGACTACCTCAATGGTTGAGTAGAGGAAGTTATTGTTTCTCTTCTTTCTAAGGCACTGGATGGAACTTGAAGGAAGGTGATAAATGTCATCACTACCTAAAGTTGTAAAATATGGACAGACCACCACAACCAGAACAATATAATCCTCCTATATAAGAAAATATTTTATTTTAGTTATAATAAAATGTAATAAATTAAACACAAATATGAAATAACACATTAATTATGTGGAAAAAGATATTACTGGGAAAACATAAAGATTACCTCTATGATTGAGAAAAGGAAATATTGTTTCTCTTCATGAAAATGTAGTACATGGAACTTGAAGGAAATTAATAAATGACAACGCTATATAAAGTCATGAAGGATTGATATACCACCCTGACTCGAATATAATAATCAACCTATATAAGAGAAAAATTCTTATATGAGTAATACTTAGATCGATAAATTACATTGTAACATTATCTTTACATCTTTCCAAAGTGTTTCCTTCATTATATTTTTTTCTTATGAGGTATTGGTCACATCATAATGTGAAGAATACATTGGGTTCATGAGTAGTCAAAAATTAAATTTTTTTTATGTTAATGCAGAAGATAACATATAATATTATATGGAAAAATATTTATATTAGAAAAAATTTACCTTCCCATTCAATTCACTTTTTTTTAAAGGTTTTAGGGATTTGGTTCCTTTATCAAAATTACAAATCCCCTATTTTTGTTTCCCACTAATGTACAAATAAATTTATACATTAGGACTGATATAAACTGTTTTCCATCTTCATACAAAAGGGGTATCCTAGTTTGAATTTTCATCTAAGCTGAATTTTTTTAGTATTTAGTAGGAAAATCGACCATTTCATATTTGTTGGATCTGAGACATAAAACAATTTCATTTCTTGTGATTCCATTATGAATGGATTTCCTTGTTTCCCTTTCACACTAAAATTCACTTTCAAGAAGCCCATTTTTTCAACCATCATTGCAGTCATATTATCAACCTATTTCCAAAAGAAAAAAACCCTTTAAATGTTGTATAATCCAACATGTATATCTATTAAATAATCTCAAAATATGACTTAATTTCTTAAATTTGATTTCTATCCTTGAAAACAGATTGGTTCATCATTTCCTCCACATGTGTAACACCACTATTCTTTATCATACTACAATAATTGTTTTATTTTATATAGAATATGTAACCATTGACTAAAAAACCTGTATAAGATATAACCTTTTTAATCATATTGTTAACCATTGATGTTTTTTAATAATTTTATTGGGATTTTTTGATAAATTCTTATAAATTTGATCTTGGAGTTGATATCCATTCCACAACCCTTGATGTATTTAAATCTATAAGAAATTATTTTTTTGTTTCAATATATGGATTAGTACCTTCATTATTCTGTTAAATATTAAGTTTTACTTTTTTCTACTCTACCAAGGTAATGGTAAAATTATCTCTTTCAGTAAAACTTTCGCTCATAAGCCATATGTTGTGATGATACTTTTGGAGAATGATGTTCATAACATATGACATGAAATGGGCATGAAATTCAATATCTTCTTCAGTAATATATTGCTCTAAAATAAAACCTTCTATATAAATTAACATCTTGACATAACCTTTAAAAATATTCATATATTGTTCAATGGGGTACATCCATCTGTAATAGACTAGATGACAATGTTTAAACTCGCTAACCATGTAAACCATCAGGTGGACTAATATATCAAAGAATGTTGGGTGTAATAACATATATAACTGACATAATTTGATAGAAACCTCTAATACAATGATTGGAAACATCATAGCGTCTATAAATATAAGGCTTATTGATTTGAAAAATAAGTAGTATGTGGTTAATTTATGTCATACATTTTGAGGCAGAATGAAACAGAAAGCAACAGGCATCAAATCCTACATCAAAACATGAAATTCATGTGATTTTAGTCCATGTAACTTTAAATTAGTTATTGAAATGTCATTCTTTATATTTAATGAATACCCCACTAAAACTTTTAAAACATTATTGAAAAGATAAAATTGAAAATTTTACTATTTAGATATAGTGTAAGCTACTAGAGGAAATCTTCATCTGTGCCAACTCTTCACTTATCACATTGTCAATCATGTACATCTTAGAATTATTGCCAACTTTTATTTATTTAGTAAAATTTAGTAATGTTCTGAAAACACTATCGAATACACATTTTTCTACATGCATGAAATTAAGAAATTTTTTGACATACAAACAATTCCAATATGGTAATTGAATGAAAATTGATCTCCCCTTTCAACTTAATTTCATAATTCTTTTCAAATATGGTTCACTAAACACAGTGTTAATAATTTTACATTATTATATTGTTAATCACTCATTACATGAGATGGTTTTGTACCATTTTTTATATTCCAATAGAATTATGTATTCTACGATCTGTATATATGCCATCATGGTAAATATTTCTAATGTCCTAAAAAATATTCTTTATGGAATGTTCCAAGAAAAATAAGTGTGTTTAGTTTTCACAAGTGGGTCACCCTAAAATTCTTTTATTGCTATATCCTGATAAATTTCCATAAGTGGGGAAGTCATTTATCTTCCACTACAGCATGTGCCTCAATGTGAATTATTCACTTCTATGAGGATCATATATTGTAACACTTGTATCCCATATCAATTTAGGATCTCCGGTCAATGGTGCCAAATAGGCTTCAATATCATTATCGGTTTTCTTTAGTCTATATATAAGAAAAGGAAACACAATGTATTTTTGCTTCATTCATAACTATGTTATAAAGTTATAATTTTCCAACATGATGGGAGATGTAATCTAACTTCTAATTTATACTCCAAAAGTATTTATTCAATCTTTAGATAACACAAAATGAATTTTTCTTGGCTTATTTACCAATTCAGGATACTCATAATAAATTTTTTTCTTCTGATGAGAATCTACTGGATTACATAGGTTCCCATACTTAATTTCATTATATATATTCCATGTTAATTTTATGTTGGTTTTATTACATCATAATATTATTTTGAACTTTATAATGATAATAATTTAGTATATATATTTAAAATGACATGATTAATTTTTCTTGTATGAATTTATGCAACACTTAAGGAATTTTATGAGTGATACATGGTTATTTAGTAACAATATGAAATCATTTGTATATAAATTTATTGTTTATATATCATTTCCATTGAATATAACATTAATTTAGCATCATATGTTGGACATGGTAGTTAATTTTATTTTGGTAGCATATCATTTAGTAGATCAAGTAGTTCTGTAAATTTATTTTAACTCCATCCACTACTATATTTAAAATAATATAACTTCAATATAGATGAAAATGTTTTATATTTAGTTCAACCGATATGCAATGGTCACTTGGAACATCTATTTAACTTCTGAAAAAACATTTTCCAATCATGTAGGGAATATTAAATTTCCATTATTATTTATTCCATGTGATATCGATCATCATTTACAATGGTATTCATATCAAATGATCCATACACTATAACATTATCCCAATCAGTGTGCACATTCGGGTTTTCCCCGGGATAAGTCAAAAAAATTTAGCTCTGATCTATTCTGTGAAAGATAAAATATTATTCCAACTCTTCCATACTAATCTTTCATTAATAATAACAATATAATCATGGAAAAATGATTTGAGAATGGTCATATGTATTCTCTATTGAAAACCAGATGAAAATTTAACTCTACATACATAATATTTTTCTAAATAATTAGAATGCATCCATTTTTTATTCATATAAACCCTATTGGGTTCATAAAATATTAATTTTTATAAAAAATAAATAAATACTTGTATGCTATTTATTATCAAAGGTGAAAACTACTTGAAAATGTCTCTATACCAATAGATCTATACCCATGGTTTAATAAAACTGTGGTTATAAACCATTTTCCAAAACCAATACAAATAGTTTTTTAAAAACCAAGGGTATAACCCCTTACATATACAGCCTCACTATGCCTCCCCCTCCCCCCTTTGAAAATCTTAAATCTCCACTTCTATGAGGCCTGGTCTCCCCGACGTCCCCTCACCATGCCGCCTCCACCTCGACCTGGAACTCCCGACCTCAACCTCTCGTCCCCCACCTCCCTCCCTCCAACTCCACCTCCCAACCTCAACCTCACACCCCCACCTCTCTCCCTCTATCTTTCATCCACTATTTCCACCTTCATGTCTGCCTCCACCTCCACCTCTTCCTCTATGCCTCCACATTACTACCCCCACCCCCTACATCTACGTATACCTCTACCTCCATCCTCTACCTCCACATCTACCTCCATTATTATTTTCAGCAATCTCAATATTAACCTACTGCATCACAGGTATGTTCTCTTGAAATTATATTCATGTTCCCCTACTTTTATATTGAATATCATATCTAAAATATTATTTATGGAATTTTATTTTAATGTTTCTTTTGACCATAAAATTATAATTAATATCTTCATTAGTTCCAAAATATCCCTCCACAATCCTTGGATTCTATTATGAGGCATATGGTTTTGTTTATCTGTTATCAAAGTCCTAATTTGAAGTATATTTTTCATTTTATTATGTTATCTAACTCAAATTTGACTATGTTATTATGATATAATTATTTTTATTTTATATTTCCAAACTACTTGTTGATAATATCAATTTTATCTATATTACATCCTATTCTAGGTAAATGTTTTAGAATAATATTTTTCTATATCGATAGCTTCCTCCCTCATTCTGTTCTAATAATCCTATGTTTTAAGTGTGTTTTTTAGTTCTAGAGATATTAAATATTATAATTACTAGTGATATTATTGTGGGTGTTTATGTTTCCTCCATTATTTTCTTTATTATATGGAATTCAATTGATTATTATTACATAGTTATTCCAGTAACATTTGATCGTTATATTTTTTTTGGTGAAATTATTTTTTGATCTAGTTTTTCTACTCATTATTTCCTACTCATTTGATATGATGACTTGATTTTTTGTCATTGATAATGACCTACAAAAACCTTAAATCATTACACCTATCTTAAACTCTCTCAACATGAAATTTTATATTTCTGGATATTACATCAGTATAATTCTATTGTTGATAATATGGAAGGTTTTTACAGATCTGCATCAATTCTCCCCTTGACCTGACTAAATTGGTTTAAATTTTTCTTCTATTTCTATATATACCTCCATCATGGTATCAATGAAATTTTTTCTTATAATTTATTTTATATTTTCTCAATATTATTCTATATTTTGCATTAATATTTAATTATACTAACAAATTTATGATTAATATTTGATATGTATTATAACATTTGTCAGTAGACAATTATGAGGATGAATTTGTTTTCCCTTAATTGGTGTATTTTTATTACTATAATTTTTTTATTACTCTTTCTAAAAAAATGATAGTATTTGATGATATATTTGATATATGATTGATTGATACATTTCACATGTAACTATTACTCGTAAGAAAATATCTATAGATTTTAATTTTTTGATTATAAATATATACAATAGATCATAATAAAAATACATATCAGATGATATATAATATACTAATATATTATACAATATTGTTTTATACTATCTATTATTATACAGTACTCATTTAATGTTATTTTTATTATAATACACTATCATTTTTATGAATATTGGGTTTTATTGATATTTAATAATTTTAATGGAGGACATTCATATTTATTTTTCAAGATGTAATAAAAAATAAATCATAGAATTACATTTTTTTTAAATTTTATTGATTTATTATCAATCCAATTTATTGAATTGTAAAGGAAGAAATGGCTATGTATTTTATCTATTAGTTACACATTAACTCATGTATCTCACTAAAATATATAGGAATATTTTAAATAATTTAGGTATCTACCCATATACTTGATCTTATAAATACATATTTAAATTTCAAAACCCAATGTAAAAATGAATGATTATTTGATTTCACTTAATATATTGTTTTTTTCATTAAATATTTTTTAGAAATATAATTTTGATAATATTTATAATTTTTGAAATAATTTTCCTTAATTCATATTTAAAAATGATTTCATTGTATTCTCTACATCTGAATTCCATAAAGTCTACAATTTCATGTTATCATTTTTGGATGTCTTAGTATTTTTAATTCATTTTTCAATAATATTTTATATAGGTGGATTTATCTACAATACTCTTAATATTGTTTTGAATATTAGGGATACAATTTTATTGGGTAGTCCTATTTTTTTTTCAAAGCATAAAATTATTAATGGAGTAGTGTTTATTTTGCATGTGTTTTTATGATAGATAGACTTATGTGATATTTTTGGTTTCCTCTTCACCATTTATTTCAATTTTGATCAATACAATTGAACATTAACTCATTTTGGGGGTTTGATTTTGGTCAGTGATTAGGGATCTTGGGTCCCATGGAGACCGTTTCTATCCACCTTCATCAAAGTAAGTGGGTTATCTATGATTTTTATGTATGTTTTGATCTATTTTAATTATTTCCCTTTTTAAATTTATGGGTTTGGGTGTTTTGAGTTTTGTGTATTTTTATAGTGTTCTTAGAATTATTATAGTGGTGTCATGTTTCCCTTACCAAAGGTGAATTTCACATGTATGAATAGGTAGGAATATAAATATATATTTTCCCCCATATATATATATATATATATATTAACTTGGGATGCATGGATATATTTTAGTGCATGGGGTGATTATGTACATATATGAAAAATTCATATGTGTGTAAGGTAAAAGGGTGTATGAAATAATAAGAATATACATAAGGATCCCCTTATATATAGTTGGCCATGAATATATGTACATATAGTCTAGATGTCATTATATATGTGGAAAATTTCATATGCATTCTAGAAGTAAATTGAATATTTTAGTTCCCATAATCATAATCATAGAGCCTTGAGTTTGAGGTAGGTTACCTTATGCATTTGACATTAAATTTAAAGAATCGTTGACTTATTTTTTTCACAAAATGTTTTTCTAAAAAATAAATTTATATAAATTTCATATCATGTTTTTAATTAATATATTTTTCGAAACAAATATCAAATTTTAAATTGAGCTACATTGAATTATACTAAATTGAGTGAAATACAAAAACATATAAATATGAAAAACGAAAATAACCTGAATTTTATTAGCCTAAAGGAGTAAAACTGATTATTCCTAAATATGTATAGACTAAATTAAATTAGCTTATACAACATAGATTAATTAAAACTAACTAGATAAAAAAAGAAACCAAATCATGTTGTACCAAAGTGAATCAAACATAATCAGTATAATCTAGTTAGACCTCTCATGACCCGACTCAATTAGGATTAGATCAAACATAATGAACCAATATGAATGACAAGAAACCATACCATATAATATTAATAAGTATAAATCCAAATAGAGTTTAACTAAATAATGAGAAACCATAAAAACCCATTATGGATAAATTGAAACCAAATAAAAAATAGAAAAAAACATTTTTTTAAAAATATTCATGAACTATGTGAAACTTACTAGTATAAATGTATATCAGATCAACCAAAATAGATCTATAATAATCAAAATGAATAAAATAGAAGAAAATAGAAGAAAATTTATGAAACTAAATTATCCCAAGTCAAACTTATCTTACTTTAACTAATTTGATATTGAAAATGATGAAGAAAAGTTGACAAAATATAATGAATTCAAAAAATTATGAATGCAGATGACTTGAACTATATCGAACTAAACTAATCTGATATGAACCAAATATAATCAAAGTAAACCAATTATTACCCAAATCATTTAATTTATCCAAGATAATATAAATAGATACACGATAATCTATATCTAAAGAAAATTTCACAAATAAACTTATATAGAACAAAACCAACCCAAAATTTCCATGCATATGATACTTTAGTCCAAAATAATTTCAATGGGAAAACCAAAAATAAACCATACAATGAAAACACATGACAAGAACAAAAAAAAGTAAAGTGAATTGAATTTAATCAATTACAATTGGTATGAAATATTTTAACCAAAATTTAAGTGTACCAAACTAAATTAGGAATAATACAGCCAAATAAAAATAAACATTATAAACACAATTAAACTATACATAACATAACCAAGAAAAATCAAAACTATATAAACAAAAAATAGAACCACGTCTTCTTGAAAAAATATAATTTATTTCCCCCTTAATTGAAAGAACATTATTTGACCCATGGGGCTTTGTGGTGCTTATATGTTGGGAGGTGAATTTTATATTTTGAAGACACAAGAATGTTTTAGTTTAGTTATTATTTTATTTTCATTATTGATTCTTATAATTAGGCATTTACCCATTTTTACTCATAATGGGTAGTTATATTCTCCAGAGGGCGCCATAAGGGTACTGGAGGTGGCTACACAGTTTTCTTCATAGGGGAGGTAGATCAGTGTAGTGAAAGGATTAATTAGTGTTCTTAAATTTAATCAACTGTTAAACTGTGTTTCTTCTATTTATTTTAATTTCCTTATTCTTGGATGTTTGGTGTATTAGGGGGTCATTCCAAAATTTTATTTATTTATTACTATAGTTTTAATTAATTATTTGTGGGAGAAATAATTCTCACATGGTGATTCCTTGGTGCCCAGAAACATATGCCAGCTCATGGGCATAGTCCATCCACCGTAGTCCATCCATTTCATTATTATAGTAGGGTCTAACTAGGTCATTAATATTTCTGAAGCATGATAGGGCCTAAGAAACATGGAATAACTAGTGAGGTATTGGTGTTGTAAGGAATGAATTTTGAATTCACATGAATAAGGATTGAGGACATTGGAATTCACAATGATATGGTGTTGGAGACCATGTAATATATATTGATTCATAAAATTTTATGGGTATAAAAGGTAGTAAAATGGTAATGTATTGGGACTAAAAAATGGAAATTCAAATTCATAAACAATTTGACAATATAATATCATAACATGAGATAATATAATTTTTTGTGTTGATTATTAGACATCATCCCAATGTAACTATAGAAATACATTGGTTCCAAAAATACTTCATCGTACACTAGATAGTTTGGCTCGATATTCCAAGTAAAACCTTTATTAAACTCCCCTATATTTTAGTGAAATTTTATTTCAATTTTTTCAATTAAAAACATCAATCATCAATTCAAAGCATTAATATGAACATAAATATACTAAAAATATCACTCTAGTATTCTAGGTGGATAAACTTGTTCAGAAAGCTATTGATGGAGATAAAATCAACAACTATGATGGGAAGAGTAATGGAATTTGTTAATCATCATCAAGATGGTTATAAAATGAATGTATTAAGATATTAGTTTCTTTTGTTGCCAATAATTATTAAAAACCTCTTTTTAGATTATGTAATTTCACTACCACAATAAAATTATTATTTTAAAATGGAGATTTGATTTATGAAAAATGTTTTTCATTAATATGTGTAGGATATTATTAATGATTTCTTTTATTCTTAATTAACATTTTTGGGTCTTAATAGTTTTTTGTAGATTACCTCTAGAGTATAGTAGAAGTATACATTTCCATGTAAATAAGAAGGATAATACCCCTTGATTAGTTAATACCATATTGATAATGGTGAACTATGGTTGTGTAAGTTAATTAAATTAGTTTAGAACAATCGTCTTTCATTATGTTGGCCCAAATTCTTGTCCCTAATACTATGAACTAGGTTGAAACTTCACAGGTCGAGAACTATAGTGAGGTTGTTAGGGTTGTAGGGGCAATGAGTCCCTACTCTAGGGGTACGGAGGCCATAGCACCCAACACAAATGTTGGGGAACTATAGAAACTATAAACAATTATAGAAGTGTTCAATAAATGTTAGTGACAAATAACTATAGAAACTCACATCTTACTCTATTTGGAACCTAGATTCCTAGATGAGGCTGAAACCTAGGGTATGTGTCTATTGAGTAGTTTGGAAATTCTATATGGATAGATCTAACACACTAATAATGTTGTGTGGGAAGTAATTAAATGAAAAATTAATACAAAAATGATATGTCTTCTAAACCAAGAAAACTAGACTCAACTAGAAAAAGATTTTGTTAAATTATTTCATGTTAATCAGATGAATATGATTTTCCCCATGTTTATATGTAAATTAATTCATGTAAAATTTGTATGTCAACTATTTATATTCATTGATGATATCTACCATGTATTGTGGTTTGTATTTTCTTATATGAAGAGGATGGAAGGAAGGCTGCTACTGCATATTTGGGAAAGGTATTTATACACATGGTTCAATAAACCTTGGTTAAATTTTTCTTAGAGTGATAATTTATACACTTAATTTTTCAATTCGTTGTTACAGAAATATTACCATAGTTTAACTAAAAATGTGGTTATTTTGGAAATCTCTAAAGATACACACATGGTATTTATAGAAAACATGGGTATACCTATATACTGATTCCTCCTGATGTCGTATTTTATTGAACTGTCAGTATATCCTAAAATAACTATTTTAGGGGATATTACCATTGTTCCAAACCATAGGTATAGGTGATCTCTCCAGCAGTGGAATGTTTTATACACTTATAAAATGTAAACACAACATTTGATTATTTCAAATAATTTTAGTATGCTTTGAAGAAAATGGGTAATTGAATTTAAGAGAATAATTACTCCACAATGGTCGGTGTTATCCTCTGAATTCATTCAAAGGTGAAAGCTATAGAAAACTATCTCTCTCATAATCTCACCTCACAAACATTGACCATTTCATTGTTTTGTTTTTACACATCCTCCATTTCTTTTTTACATTCACTTTTGTTACATGAAATACTCTAAGCGGTAGTCAACCATGGTATAAATACTTCTCTTAGTGGAAAAAGAAACATTAAAGATATGGGGGATGATTCTCAAGAAAAAAAAATGAATACCTATTTAGGATATGAAATTAATGAGTTTGAAAGAATTCTATAAAAGATTTGGGGGAAGATTCCCAAGCCACAAATTTCAATAATAACTATTTTTTTACAGGCACCAAGTATTTTTTAAATCCCATTAATAATTGAATTTATAATATTGGAAATTAAGAATTAATAATAAACCTAAATATGATAAACAATATTAATAAACTTTAATTAAATAAAATATAAGATATATATATGTATTTATAATATAATTATAAATATATATATATTTCATATACATGGACGATAATTAAGGATTCATAAGGGTTAGACCAATACATGTAGACAAAAAATGATGAAAACCAAAAAAAATCATATATGTATAATTTGATATGATCCACTTTATGTTTGGGAAAAATTTATATAATAAAATAAGGAATTATTAGATTTAATATTAATGGTTTATCAACTATTTGAAAATAGATCAAGACTGTTGTGATGTCATATCGCCACACCGACCCATCCAAATGATTTTAAAGACGTCATTATATCGAATCTACCCATATGAAGGATTATAGGGAGGCCTTCAAATACACATTGACCCATACATATGTATTTAGGTAGTTCCATAATGAAGTTTTCATAAATCAATAATAGACATCAAAAATATATATAATAAAAAAAGGAGAAAATGCACCAACACATGAAACATCAATCCCTTATAGACTAGCCTCTATTGAGATGGAATGACTTCTATGAGGTTACATTTTCTATGTAGACTACCCTTAATTAACACATAAATATAATTGGAATCAGAGTATTAAAATATCTATAAAATATCACTCCCTATTTAGAGACTCTACAACATAAATATAAAAATAATTTGTCTGTTTAATAATCCAGGAAGTAGTATCATAGGCCACCCAACCACTATCATTGAAATTGATACATTAAAAATTATATAGATGACGTAAAATGGGATGGGACTTCTTCCATATAGGTAATTATAGTATTTTTCCAATGAAACTAAAGCATTATTCATCCACAGTTTCACATAAGTAAAAGAGTATCTCAAAACCCCCTACAAAAATTCACATCAACAATTTAGAAGGAAGGAGATGTTTGTATAGCTTGGGAGAGAAGCCAGGAAGGCTTACAATATTTGTGTTTTTTCACTAAAAATTATAACTATAAAAATAGATGATCTTCAAGGCCAAACCTTCAGAATAGATAACTCACCACACTCACAATTGAAAAACAACCTCCACCACAGCCCAAACCATTAATGTTTTACACCCCATATTCCCAAGAGAAATTAATGAAGTGATTAAATTTGAGAGAAATTAATGAAATACATACATTCAATCCTTATATTTTATCCTTATGAATTGTTCGAGCCTTGATTCAAGTCGTGATGCAAATTTTATTCACATAAAAAAAAGGAAAAAAATATTATAACTTAGTTGTATCTTTCATTTTTCAAAGCCTTAGTATGAGATTGTTGATGTGTCGAATATGAAAATTTTGAAGAGAATAACCTCATTGTATTTACTTTTATTAACAAGCACCATTCATATGGATAAACATCCATTTCAAGAAATAAATTTTTTTAAATCAATTATCATCCACCCCATAACCAGTGGGTCATATGATCCTAATTTTTCAAGTCCTCATAATATTTAGTGATATTTGACTCCTAAAAGTGGTTAATGTATGTCATTTTCAATTTCATCATTTTAAAAAATATACTCAAGGAATGAGGAAAAATTCATTTATATTTTACCTTAGCTGACGATATATGGAAAGGCATGGTGAGGAATATCATGACTCATAATGTTAATGATGATAAATTATGATTCTTTAATTGAAAAAAATGAGAGGCTCTAACATTTTTCATGGGAACCTCACTTACAATATATATAGTGAATATTTAGAATCATTTTTCATATATAACACTTTCAAATTCTCTCCCCCTATTAATTATTATTTTGTTTCGTTAATTTTGAATTTCAATTTTTTTTATAATGGGGGTGTACTTTTTAATTCATAGTGGATATTTATGCTTGAGTATAATAATGTTTATATGATGAGTTCACATTGAGAATATATTTTAAAAAAAATCATTTATAAATTTTGTTTGATTTAAATTGATTATACCCATATCTACTTTTTTTTATTTTAATTTATTGATAATTTAGACTTTAGGATTACACTTTTTAATATATAAATAAAATGAATACAAATACATATTTTATAATATTTAATATATTTTTAAGTATTTTAATTTGTATTGGGTAAAAATGGAATAATGTTTCATAGCCCTCAACACATTGGAGGATGGAACATGTCATCCCCATGAGGCATCACTAAAAAAAGACACCAATAAGGAAGGTCAGATCATGTAGAATATGGGATACTAAAGTCATTAATGATACATATTCGAGAGGATAACACTGGTGCACAATCATCAGTTTTGTACACTAGTGGGAGGATAGAATCATCATTTTGGGGTGTCTCACATCAGAATTAGGCATCCTCAAACACCCATCTGACTTGATTTTGAGTGGATGGAAGTAAAAGCTCATTTATCGAGGAAAGACAACTAGATTCTACGATGTGGGGAACATAGATCCAATAGAATTATCCACATTAATGAAATGATTTAATTTCATTCTAAATATATATTATCATTCTTAGACACACCACTACCATCGCTGCTATGTTTTCTTCATCATTGTTGTACCACAAATCCCTCATGGAATTTGAGAGAGAGCTTGGGCACCGCATGATATTCAAGTCCTTGTATCTAGCCATTATTTTAAAATTTATTTAAGATGACACATTTTTCACTTCAGTTAGCTATAACCGAACAGAAAAATAAAATTCACCTCTTTTACATGTCGGTTATTTAATATATGGAGAGTTAAATCCTTTTTCTACATCAATTATTAAATAAACAACATTGAAAAAAATTAAAATTTTCATTACACAATGAAGAAATTTTTTTCTATTTCATTTTTTTTCTGAATCCTTCGATTTTCTCTCACACAAAAAACCTAAACCCTTCCATAATTGATTTTTTAGAATGTAATATATTTATTAACCAATTTAGTTTCCATGAATTCATTTCTGTTATCATTCAACACCATCTTTCCCCATAACCCATAATTAGTCATCACATTAAATGTCTCTATGCTAACAGGGAGAACCATAACACTCCCATATTTTATATGGTGGCCTGAAATTCCTTTATTCATTGATTTGGATGCCTTGAATATCTTTATATTGGAATTCATTAACATCTTCCACTTTCACCCATAATAATCCATAGATTTCTATGTCTCTTCACCTTCTTCATGTTTTTGTCAACTTTTTAATCATCCCCTTTTGATATCAATTTATGATTTATTTTTATTATTTTCATATTGCTTACTTCAAAGGCATTTTAATTTTTATTTTCATTTCCAATTTACCATATATTTAATCTTATCTTCTCTATTTACGTTTACTACTCAAAATATTAAAAAACATAAGGTATTATTTAATTAATGAATGATTGTTTTTTTATTTTGGTTTATTTAATTGATAATTCTATGTATTGGTGTTATTAAGAATTTAATTAATATATTATTATTTTTCTAAGTTATTTTTCTTTTCTGAATTGTGAATGAGTGTTTAAAAGATAATGTTGATTGCATGATATTTTTTTCATTTTTTTAATAATGATAATTTAATATGTTCCAAGTAATACATTTTTTTTCAAATATGTTATCTTTCATTTATTTTTGAAATATTTAATGTTATTTTTTATTTATAAAATTAAAAATTAAATAAAAATTGAAAATTATTTAAATTGTTTTCAATTATTTATATTTATTATAGGAAATAAAGAAAAAAATTGGATTACTACACTATGAACAGATGATCAATATGAGGATGGAGTAAATGCTATTTTGGAATTTTCTAAATGAAATGGTCAAAAAATGGCCAATATTTGTGTCCATGCTTGAAATGTTTAAATATAATGAAATTAAAAATTATATAAATCAAAGATAATTTAATATTTCATTTTTTTAATCCATGTTATTGTCCTTGGATTTGGAATGGTGAAACTGGGCAGAACTCGGGATCTATTGGTGATGATTATTTTTAATGTTATAATTCAGATCAAATTGAGAAAAATTGACTATTGATATTAAAATTAAAGCGATCGGGAAAGAACTGATCATTGGGAATTTATATGGTGATGATAAAAACCAATTGTATCCAAATCATACAAAATTTATGGGTCTATTAATGGTGATATGATTTGTTAACTTAGAGGATAATAATGGATGGAGTGTCAAAAGTTTTCATGGAGTTGCTATTATTATTAAAGGACATACATACTAAAGATAATGATCTTCCATATTTACATTATAATTAATGTAAAGTATTATGGATAATGGGTTTTAGTTACAAGAAGATACATGCCTATCCAACTGATTAGGTTCTATATAGGAAGGAATATGAATGTCTTTTAGATGTTCTTAAATTTGGTAAATCATAGCAAACATGGAATGAAAAATTATAAGTTGATTTAGTAGTATAGAGACTACTACAATAGATATTTGGTATCTTCCTATAATTCCTCATTTTAAAATTTTATTTCCAAATTAACATGATTCAAAAAGGATAAGATGGAATGTTTATGAGTGAATATATTAAAGAAAATTACATCATCTAGTTGATTGTCCATATTGTAAAAAATTTGATCAAGAATATCTTACATTCAGAAATGATGTTATATATCTCAAATATAGACCGTGAACAGATAGAATGAATCTATATCAAATCCTTAAAATCCAACGTATTTCATATACTATTCTGTCATTAATTTAAAACTTATCTCTTGATTTTTTTAAAATATAAAAATATCATGATTAGTTCAATGATTTCTAGAAAAACAATAGATTTAAAAAGATATTTATATTTTATTGTCTCCATTAATTGATGGCTAGAAATATTTTTGGATAAAAGAATTATTCTGTATGATTCATACCTAATAGAACATTTTCAACAATATGAGATGATTATGTTCATTCTAAATGACTTCCCACCATGTAGAAATTATTCTAGATACAATGTTAAGTGGCATAAACCTTTTCCAATTTTTCAACAACAAACTTCTTATTATCAACTATGACATGTGAGAAAATATGTATACAAGAGTCACTGAGCGTTTTCCCGATGGATTACTCTTATCGAAGATTAAAAAAGTAATTAAAAGGATCAAAATAATTTGATATTACACCATAACCTTTTTCCACTGACCAACATTTTGAGAGGGTGAAAAAAACTAATGTCACATTTGTGAAGGGATAAAAATCAAGTAACAATAGAAAAATTTAAAAACAATGATCAATATTTTTTAACATACATATTAGATATATTATGAGTCGAAACATAAAATTAATTTCATTGACATGAAGAGAATATATGTGAAAGTTTGAATGGAAAATATTTATATATGAAAGGAAATACAAATGATGGGTAGAATGAAATATTGGACTTACTATCAATGGGAATATGTTTGTATTTATCTCTAAATACTAATGGATGATAAACAAACCTACATCCGACTTGTCATGAATTATGCAGGAGAGAGAAAATTAATTTTTCCAGGGTCACCATTGTACTAAAGTTTCATGGGTTAATTCTTCAAAAGTTAAAAGATTAGTGTAATTATAATATTTTATGTTCTCAGTAATGAAATCTCATGATTGTCACATCATGATGTGACAACTTCTACCCATTAAATTGCATAAAATATTTTCAATATCAAATATAATAAATATCATGAAGGTGTATTATTTTCTAACTTCAATTTGTAACAAAGTGATTGATCTGAATTCATTGAATTTTTTTGAGAACCATAATGTTTTAATACTTTGTGAACTGGAAATATATTTCTCCTTTGTCTTTTTTTATCACATTTCATTTAATGGATAATTTAGTGTATAATGTGAAGCTTGGTGGACATTTATATCAAAATTATATATATCCTTTTATAATTTAGATAAATATATTGAAGGGATATGATAAAAATAATTATCAAACTAAAACCTCCATTACTGAGAAGAATATTTATGAGGAGGATTCAATGTTTTATACAAGCTACTTGTTAGTAGTGGAGAATGTAATTAATCCTATATATCACCATGAATGAGATAATTATACTGGAAAGGGGACTGTTGGATTGATTGTAAAATCATTGATATGTGAAGAGATAATGCATGTTTATTTATACATCATGAATTACATAGATGATTATAAATCATATATAACATTGTATATTAATGTTTTAAAACAATTTTATGTAATTAATAATGATATGTAAATTTTTAAAGAGAATAAAAAACATTTTTTCATGGTTTAAAGATATCGTGCATAGTATATCAGATGCATAAGAAACATTGAGATGTTTTTTGGGAAAATCAAATGTGAATTTGATAACATTGTCTGGGTATGAAATTAATGGTTATACATTTTATATAAAAGATCAGAAAAAAAATATAGTTTGGAATAGTAATTCATTGGTGTTTGCAGAATTAATGAATTTTTTAATTTCCAAAAAAAACCCAATATCTGCATCAAGAACATATTACATAGTCATAAAAGAAATATGGTAGGTTTATTACATTAAATTTTGAGTTCTGATGTTTAATTTCAAATGAATTATTGGTATAAATAGTTTTTTATATGATTAATTTGGCAAGAAATTGGTTAATTTGAACATATTGGAATACCAAATTAATAATTGTATCCAGTAAACACATGAACAATAAAATTTGTATATTCTTATTCCTACAAATATGCAATGGTCTATATTTTTACAAGTTAAAAAATAGATTTTTTTGATGAAAAAACATGAGGAAGATCATCATTTATATGAAATATATATTTTAATGGAAATATTAATAGTGAACATTGATGATCATATCATAAAAATGGTTTATTCCATACATAATGATCATGAGGAAGTCATATTGGAAAATATCCCTTTATAAATTTCTTTATAATACAAGTATAATATTTATTTACTTCTATAAATTTTATAAGATATTAAAAATATTACTTTAATTTTTTACTTAAAAACATTTAATAACTAATATGTTAAATTTTATTCATAGATTGTTTTTATTTTAGTTGTTTTAATTTTTATATTTTTAACATTATATGTAAATTACTTTTTTGTTAATTTTTATATAATTGTTTTGGTTAACTACTATTTTTTTGAATATTTTTTAAAGTGTTATTTAATTTTTTTATGGAACATTTGGATTTATTTTATTTATTTATGTTATCTCACTCAGATCTCAATAATGTTGTTATAATTTTAGATTACTACATTAATAAAAATGGATAAGCATGATTTTGGTTTAGTTTACATTTTTTGGATTATTTTTTTAATAAGATTTTTTATTTCATAGGTGGAATTATATATTTATTTACTAATTGTTTGATATATATATTTTTAGGATAATGTTGGTTCGAAAATAGGCACCACCTAGATCTTTTAGTAAGAAATGTTCCCAAATTTCCAAGGGGCCTCATCATTCTTCTACATATGATACATCTACTAGTAAAGGATAAGAGAAGACATATAGGTTTGGTAAACATGGATGCACAGGTTTTACAAAATTTTCAGCTACCCGTGGCTAGGACCCAAAGACATTTCTTTACTTATATGATAATAATATACCTAGAGTTCCAAATTTAAAATAATTTAAGACTTTCATTACAATGCATGTTTGGGACATATTTATTAATTTTGACATGTGAATGTAAAAGTGTCTCCAAAGAAAAGATATCCTAATTGTGAAAGAAAATTTTGGTAATCTAATTTGTAATTATTTCACTTATAATGAAATTATTTTACAAATATAGGAATTTTTGTTCTTGTTAGATGACATATGATATTCCTGACACTATAGAAGTTGTGAAGAAATGTTTATCTTTGGATTATCAGATATTGTTGGATTCTAAATCATCCTTCACAAAGGAATTCATTTTTGGAGAAATCCAAAATTAAAATTCTTGTTATACATATATCCTTCTTTGGATGAAGATAATCAGAAAAAGTTTGTTGAATGTAGATTGAAATTAAACATTTTGTAAAAAAAATTATCATTTAGAATTTTTTTATATTAATTATCATATTAATTATCATATTAATGATTTGATTATTTTTAATTTATATTTGATGCAGAGATCTCATTAAGAGACACATTTGAAAAATTAATACCCTCGTAATTTATATAATATATTTTATAAATTATTAAAAGAAAAAATGATGGATGAACATATTCAAAAACTAAGAGTTGAGTATTATGGATCCATAGAAAATCTACCTCCTCCCCTCTTAGCTAGACAAGAATAATGAAAATGGTTCTGAATGAGAAAAAATTGTCAATATATTATGTAAGAGTAAAGAAATGTAACTTAGAGGATTGTAGTATATTTAATTTTTTTTATGTTATTAATGTTAATTTAAATCCTGATATATTGTGATTCAATAGTGAATATTCCAAAATATATATATATGATTCTCATGAGAAGTAAAGCACACATGGGACCTTCATACTTGAGGGTAGTAAGAGTGTTTTAGCTATTACATTAAGAAAACCCAAACACCTAGGTCACATACGAGGATACGTGGTAGGTGTATTGAAAAAAAAATGTTTTTTGTCCTTCTGGAAAATATTCAAAGGAATTTCTATATAAATGGATAACAAAATATTTGAATGTTTAATTTCAAGATATGGTTGAGATGATGGAGCATAAGATCAAAGATTTGGAATTGTTGATATTTGAAGACATGAAAAAAAAATTAGGCTATGTATTCCACTCATACACCTTAGCCTACAGATCCCACTCCTACACCTCATACTATAGGTCCAACTCCTCCAGATCCTCCTACTCATCCACCTAATAAACATACTCCTACAAATCATCCCAGTTATTTTGATTTGTATACTGAGGATCCTCAATATCATATTGTTTCATATGGGATTGTATATTATATTGGAGATAATTGTCGTCATCAATAGATAGATATAGAGTAGCTTAGAGTCACTGTACATGATATTATATATAGATTATAGATATTATTATTTTTGATAGATGAGGTCATAATAGTTTTAAAATGTGTCAAACATTTTTTATTATGTCCATCTAAACTTGTCTTCCAAATTACCAATAAGGTATGAATATTTTATATCTTTTGTTTTATAGTGGTTTTAAATTTGTTTTTTATTTTTAAAATTAATATATTTTTATAGGAATATATTAAAGGTAAATTCATATTATGTAGACACCAACAATTATATGCTTCTATGAATTTGGATACTGCTTTTTTTTACATGATTCATTATCAACATATTCATCATTCCTATTGGAAGATTATTATCTTACAATATATGCAAATAGTTTTGGGTGAAAACATAATGTGATGATTTTGAAGAAATATATTAATGATATTTTAATTGGAAATTTTTTGGGTATAAATTTGATTTCGTAATTTTTTATGTAAGTCGATTATCATATATCATTAGGTTATTTTAATTTATTGAAACATAAACTTATGTGTTTTATATGAAGTATCCTTATTAAATTTGAATATATCATGATGAAATATAAATATATGGATTTTAGTACCCATAATTTATTTTTGGAATTTAAATGATAATGATAGACGAATAAAAAAGAACATATATTACAGAAAGATTTCAAAAATATGCAATTTATTTTCAGATGCTTCCACATCTTGAAAGAAATAAAATTTATTTTTCTTAATGTTTTATTTATCTTAATATAATAACATCACAAAATATATTTTTTATATTTTATATTCCATTAGATTTTGGGTATTTTTTTCTAGGAGAGAATTCAACAGATTCGTTATGTTCTATATAAGGTGATGGCTTAAAATCTATAAGAACATTATTAAACATGTTTTTTTAATAAATGGTTATTATATGTAATTTTAATTTTATTTCATATATATCAATTTAAAATAGGGAATGTTTTTACTTTTGGGATACAATTGGAAAGAGGATCGAAAATATAAAATATTTAAAACCAAAGGTGACTTCTAATTTGTAATTACTATATTTTGGAAAAAAATTCATAAAATGTTATTTTTAATTGAAAAATTCTATTAAAATAGAATTTTCATCATCAAAATGGAATAAATTGATCTGGATATAACATTTGGTGAATCTTTTTGAAATATATTCAGTCAAAATTGATCCAAAATTCAATGAGGATAGATTTTATTATAAAAATTCATTCAAATTATTTTATAATCATATTTAGGATACATGTTAAATTATTTATTTTTAATTTGTATCTTTTTTATTACACTTTCAGTTAAAATTCACAAGATTTGATTCATAATTAATTGGAATGGATGGAATATTTTATAGGTTTTATTGGGTTTTATTTTATTTATTATATATTTTGTAATGTTAAAATTTTAAATTTAAATTTAAATTTGTTTTGAATATATGAGAAATTAAACTTCTTTTATATTTTCGTTATTCCTAGTAATTTTGTGGTAATTTTGGGATCATATTTTGCATTGTAATTTTAAAATATTATTTTCCACATCGATTATTTCATTATTGACGTGAAAAATTTCAAAAAATAGGTTTATCATGTCGTTTTGGTATAAACAATCTGAAAAATCCATTACAGTGTCAAATATTTTATATAATTAACATGATAAATCATTTTTCCTGAAGTTTATAACGAAAATATAGTTATATACCAATATACTAAAAAACATTTAAAATTTTTTTTATGTTAGTTTTCTAAAAATTGACATGATGAATTATATATTTTGTCGGTTTTTTTAATTGATGTGAAAAATGTATTTAGAAAAGTGAATATATCTATCCAAAGAAGTAACCAATGTTAAAAAAAAATAAAAAAAAATATAGAAACACCTTTATACACAAATATACAACCACCTCTATGAGGCATAGGGACCTTGGAATCTTGGACTGATAAAGGTAGAATGAACCATTTCCTATTTTATTGAACCATATCCACTATAAACTAAGAATTAAGAATGAAGATAAATAATCATGTATATATCTTCACTTTGGGGATATAGAAAATAGAAATAGATTATGGGAAGAAAGTTAATGGATACACCTAAGGTTTTCTCCATGCTGTAGTGATACTTGGATGGGAAGATCTAATAAAATGAGGAAGAAATTGATGTTTCATAGGCTTGGGACAACAATGTGGAGGTTCTCAGAATATAGGTAGAACTAACTTGGGGAATAATTGGGGTTGTTAACATTTTCATCTATATAGTTTTTATTTATGTATGAAGCTACCCAAGGGTAATTTACAAGCTATGTAAGGGTAATCAACAAAGTTTCCTAAGGGTAGATGTAGATTACATAAGGGTAAAACTCCTGAACCTTTTGATAATTACAAGTACTTTATAAAGGTAAATATCCTTACTGTTAGATAGATCAATTCATCCATGTGATGGTTTGATGTGAAGAAATTGATTCTCACTCTGTAGTGTTTGGGGATTCTGAAATTTCAAATACAAAAGATTTTAGTATATCCATAAAATAAATACAATGTATTGGTCCCTTAAATATGAGGATACATATATGGGATCCCTATCAAATGAATATGAGTTATAAATACTCTAAAAACAATGGAATATGTTGAATGATAATACAAACTCCCATAAAATACTCATCCACCCTCTCACCCATTAATTGATGAGAATATTTCAAATAGATCGAAGGAGGAATTATCATATAAGGGGAGTATTTGGTAAATAGTATAAAAATATAAACATAGATAGAAATATAGGATGTAAAAATAAAATTTCAAGGAGTAGAGAAGTGGGAAAAGTTACTCGGTGTGCTACTTATAAATAGGGAGAGACTAATACTATGAAAAGGGGAACCAACTCACACAAGATATGGAAGAAAAAATTAATTGGCCTAGAAGGGGATGACTATGGCTAAATTTGGACACTGACATAGGGGTAAAAATGGGGGAGATCTATTCAATATCTGACACAAAAGTATAATATAATGGTTGTCTTCTACCATGATACTACATACATCGAGAATTATTTTTTATCTTTATATTTTTTTTCATGTAATTATATATTCCTAAATTGTTTGTGAATGTAATTTATTAATGTATTCATTATCACATGAAACTTTTTTCAAATATAAATTTTTTATACCCTCCCCTTTAGGCATGGATCACTCTTGTTAGTGGAGATACAAGTTAGGAATAACAATGTTATATAGGGGTGGTTGAGGTCGAAGATGTGGACATGTTATATGTTCCCTATAAAATTATATCATATATCATATTATTAAAACCCATGCAAATAAAATATCTTTCATAACATTTTAAAATGGTATCACAAAAAAATTAATTCACGAATAATATTAGTTGATACTAAGTATTCAATCACCAAAAATGATTATTTAACAAGGAAATTTAGAGGATGAAATATTAAACCTTAATATAAAATAGTTGTATGTTTTGGATATAAAGATGAAAATTGAAGTAAATCCATGTAATATATTTTAGAAAACATTTATTAACTTTTTATTAATAATATTAAGTTATAATCTACTTTAAAAAATAATTTTAAAGATAGTAACATTAAAAACATTTTAAAACACCACTTTTGAAGGATTCCAACAAATGGTTCCGTGAAAGGAAATAATCGTTAATTTAAAAAATTTCGAATGGCAGATAAAATATAAAATCGCGAAAGGAAAACAATTTATATTTTACAATAAATTTGTTGAAAGACACAATGTAAAAAGGGATATAAAACATTATTTTGAAAAAAGATAAATTGAAATAAGAATCTCACATGGGATAAAACAATTTAGGGTTTTAAAATAAAATATGGAAACATTTTTTGAATGAAAAATAATATATACATTTTGGAAAAAAATTAATTAAAGAGGATGAGAATTATTTTTAACAATGTTATAATTATATGAGAACCATCTTTATAAATTAGGAGGATTTGAATTATAAATTTTACATTCCAATGAATGAGAAGTGTGATTATCATATTAAAAAGGAAAGGAAAGAATATTGGAAATTATTAGAATTATATTCAAGAAGAAACCTTATAATAGAAGGAAAATTATTTGAGCTAGAAAAAACCATAAAACTTTTTTAATAATAAACTAAAAATCCCTTTAAATAGTTAACATGAAATAAAACACTAAATAACATGAATAAAAATAATGTCATGATATAAAGAGAAAAACAGGTTGTATATACATCACATAAAAGAAATTATGTTCATAATAATAAACATGTCTCAAAGAATGAAATTTTGGGATGTAAAGTCGTTATAAATTTAGTAACACATGAATAAAAACAATTAAAATAAAGGATTCATTAGAATAAATGAAAATATTATGAAATAAACATTAATAAAGATAATATAATGTAATGTAACGTTAAATAAACCACATAAAATAATTATAGTTTATATCATGAAAAAACTCCTCAATGAATAAAAATTAAAATGAAACCCCTTGAGTTTACTCTCAACTTACAAGAAATTACTTTAACTACCTTATTAATTTGAAAATTCTCTTAGAGGACCACTTGAAATGGAGGATTTAAGGCATTTACTTAGAGAAATTGTCTTCCAATGTCTGATAGGGATATAAGATAAGTAAAATGGGAATCCTTTTAAGAGGAATCCTAATTTTTTAGACTGTACATAATGGAGTGGATGAATATTTCTTTTTAAAGGAGGGTAGTGACATTTTTATAATAATATAAATGAAAAAATCATTATTCATGGAATGTGAGTCCATAATATTGTAATAATGGTTGTATTGTGAGGGTTGGGTTGAGAAAACCCTTAACCACTAATTTAGAGATATTTTTTTGTAATTTTAGTCATTTTCTCCATAGTTTTAACGTTTACCATAATTTACTTTTACCATGGTAAATTTTTTCTTACATGAGAAACATATTTTAATGACTAATACTAAAATTAACCTTATTACATAATTTCAACATGTTTATTTCAAATTTGAGAATCATTTATGTAATAAAATGTTTAAGGGTGATAAAACATTATTTTAATATTAGTGCACTGGACACATAAAAACAACTTTTTAGTAAAAGTTTCTCTTTAAACCTTAAAATTATACATAAGAGAAAGTTATAAATGTTGTTTATTTTATTAAAATTAGTTGGTTTATTAGTAAATATATAAGTTTTATGTGGCTTTAAAAAATCAAAAATTTATTTACACCATCTAAAAACTTAATTAAATGAAAATAATGAAAATAGTTTTTTTGTTAAAATAAAATATTACTTGTGTTTTGTAATTTTAAAAAGTATGATGAAATTGAGCTACATACTAACACCATAATTCATTTGATTACTCTCATACACATTCTCATTCTCTAATTCAAGAAAGGAATTACCTGTAGAAACGATGATCATCATACCTCCATAATTATCAACACACTTATTCAAATCATCAGTACAAACATCCGAATCCCCCATGATTATACCTTCATAATAGAATACTGAGTCCATGTTCTCCTTAGTCGTGGGCTCTGACCCCTCGATTCGACCACAATCCTTCTTGCTTGTGTCCAACAGTATAGAAACAGATTTCTCATGCCGATTAGGAGTATCCCCTATAACCACATGGATTCTTGAGGCACTTGCCTTGCCTCTAGTACTAGAGGCACCCTTGGTAGTAGTATTCCTCACACCATCCCCATATTCATATCTTGTATATGTTGATAAAAAATGAAGAAATATCCATATTATAAGGATCTATTGCATGTTTTCCAATGTCGATGCATCCAAGCTCACCAAACTAGATGCGTTGCCAGGATGATCAAACACATCAGACATCTACCTTTGAACAAAGACCATAACCATCCACCCCTCTAGGCAAAATTTCCTCCTATTCTTGTCTCCAATATGAAATTTAGAGGCTATATTCTACCATTGATAGAAGGTTGATCAATAGTAAACCCATGATTAAAAAAACATAGCATGCTTCCATCTAAACTCTTCACTAACTGTAATCCAAAATCGAATCCACCATAGGCCTCGATACATCTACCTCAACATAAAGGTGGGGGTTGATTGGGTGACTCATGTTGGATTTACAAATATCATAACATAGAAAATGACCCACTATATTCCCAATCATACAAATAATTTCAAGGTTTTGAAAAGATAAAGGGAGTTGAGGGAGACTTATGCATGTTGAGATGGAGGATGGGTCGGGATTCATAGAGAGATCAAGATTTCATCGATGAAGAAAGAACTTGCAATAATTGCATTGACGAGGAGAACTAGACCAAGCTATGACCATGACTTAATCCAAAGCAGACCAGATCATTAAGTGGTGTTTATCAAGAAGACTGACAATCATGCTGTCTTGAAAATCCCATTTACCAAAAAAATAAATGATTTATATCTTCAACCAAGGGCCTTATATGGTTGAAACAGGACAGAAATGTTATATCCATATAAATCAATGCTTCAGAGAACTCCTACAGCAAGATCGATAGCTAAGGATCACCAAGGTGAAGTTCAGGAACCTTTAGGATTAAAGAAATCACCAAGAAATCCATGAGGAATCTAGTGTAAGATAAGGGGATAAAGGTTTTATGTTATCCCAGAGGCAAAAAAAACTAGTTCATTCTCCCCCATCCCACCTTCAGGAAGGGTGGGGATCTTCTTCGATCGTCACCTCGGGTTCCATCAATGAGAGGGTTGCCAAGATGGAAAAGTGAAAATCATTCAATAAAATACCATTATTATTAATTAATTGTATTTAATTATGATAATATATCGCTATTATAATATATCATTTAATTTTATAAATACATAAAATAATAATTAATAGTTTAAAAAATATAAATTAATTATTTTATAAAAAAATATCTCCTGTAAATATTATCTTTTTTCATTATTATTTAATTCACAAATTGTATTAATGTTGAAATTGCATTGAAATATTTTTTTTTCAAAAAAAGTATCGTAGATTTTATTATTTCAATGTTACATGAAAAACATGATATTAAAAATAGTATTTAATTAAAGTGAAATATATAGTAAAAATTTGGGGGGTGTTACATTCTTCCCCATTAAATAAATTGTATTCTTTTAACTTTAATTACAACTAACTAATGAAATATTGCAAAGGGTTTGACTCAAAATACAATTTTCAATTCATCGTCATTTTTAAGACTATAAAACTCATGTTTTCCACCACAATAAGAATATATTGGTATTCTAAACCATTTATTCCTAATAATTATTCTTATCTGACTATAATTCTTATGAGTTTCCCAACACATACATTCAATAACTTCAATTTTTTATCATGTTTCCAAGAAAAGACTAGAACCAAAATAGTTATGACAATATCTAACCATATCTATGTCAATATCATAAAAATATGAAAACTCAATCTTATGATTTCTTCTCATATGACCCCTTCAATTCAATTTTTGATACTTTCACTTTAACTATGATATAATTAGATAAACTTATAACTCCTTCAGTTTGACCACAATTTTCCTTTATCATATTCATATTAGTATCTCTAACCTAACTAGTTATATATTATATGTTAAAATTTTATTTAAATACTTCATGGTGTTTCATAATTATTAAGTGATCCATCCAAATAATATCCCTCATGAGTGTCAAAATAGGCATATAGTTAAGCCTCTTGGTTGTTCACTGGGTACAACTTGAGTTATTACCCAACCATTCTTTTCAAGTAAATTATCCCAAGGAAAATCTATGTTTAGGAATTCATTAAATAGTTTTTATCCAAATCAATGTTTTTTATATATGAAACCACAAAATTTATACTTTAACATAACATTAAGATGTTATACTATGATTAAACTTATCTCTAGTTTAATTAATTAGTGTCTGCATCATCCTCATCATCTCCATTAAAATTTATTAAAATGGATTGGTAGTGGTATTGATCATGAGGTATCCTACAGATCATATGAAACTAGAACCTGATAATAATTTGAATTCAATGTTATAAATTTCTATAATAGAAGGCCGAAATTTTCCCCGACTCCAGAGGAGGTTCACCCACCAGTTCCCACATCAACCGCTTTCCTTTTACCCTAACCTACATATTTATTAGAATACAAAGAAATTGAATGATCATTGGTGGAAACAACATCATACTAACTTTGTCCAACCTATCCCATCATTGGAATCCATAAATTATGTCCTTCCAAGTCATGCATCAAAATAGAAAAGACATTTGAAACACATTTTTAATGAAGATGAGCCCTCACCTGATTCTAATGAGATTCAATACTAAATGTTCTCACCCTAATATATCGTACCATCTAAGAGGTATTTGTGATCAACTGACACCCTATTATTGTTGGTGGATGAATTATGACCCAGGTAGCTACATAAAGAATAAAACATGACCAAGTATTTAATTTTAATGTGTTTCATCCAAAATAGATCCCCCTCAATATCAATATAGATATAGTCCACTGGTTCTTTAGAAACATATATTAGTACATATATATAATGATAAATGATATGGATTCATGCTCAAGTGTGAGTGTCAACACAAAAGAAAAAATCCCACTATATTACTTGTTTTCCTAATAAATACTAGATTCTGAAATCCAATAGGTAAACCAGAAAGACAAACCAAATTGGTATGATGGTAAGAACCTATTTAATATTAAACTAAAAAGACCTGTAGGAATGATGGAATCAAAAGGTAGGAAAAACATGAGTGGTGGTCAACCAGGAAGAGTTGAAGTTATCTTCAAAAGAATACTTGATCATGAAATGATTTGAATGTAGAAGCGCAATGATCTCCCTATCACATAAACCCAAGTATTTTAAAATAAATATATTGACACGGTCTAGAGAGTATTGATTCTTGTCAAAAAGAGACACAAAATAGAGATTCAATAGTGAAGATGTATTTTTGAATTACTATATTTAAGACAAAATCTTGAGGATTCCATCATCAAAAGACCAAAATTTGTGGCTAACATCAATATCACGAAAATTGGAAAAAATATTTGGTTTGGTGAAGGTGGAGAATGTCCTAAGACAAGAAGTCTAGGGAGGTAGAGCATGTCCTACAACCACCAACCAGAGGTGTGGGTATGGAGGGGAATCCATTCCACCTACTCCATTGTTAGAGTATGTTATAAACCATAAGAATATTCCTTCAAATCATGAGATACTCCCTCCGTAAAAGGCTTTCATGGAAACCAAGACGGTGGAATAAATTGATGGATTGAACTTAAAAAGTCTTAAAATCAAGATAGGAAATAATTGTGATGACCCCAAGAGTATAAAGTAATGTGGACTCTTGGAAGAACCACTGGCTTCCAAACCCCCCACTATGGTTCTTATCAATCACAATAAGGAATGAATAGTAGATGGGGTTTTACTATCAAAGCATTCACGGAAGACCAAATAAGGAGAGGGAAAGAGTTGCGAAAGATGGAACTAGGAAGAAAATGACCTGAATCAATACTGAAGCCTATATTTTACTTAATTTTTTTAATTAATTTAAAATCAATATAGTGAATTTCATTGAAACATAGGATATGATGTCTTTATTACTTGAGGATTTTTTTGATGATGATCCTATATTGGATAAATTCCCAATCATATGGAGTCTTCTTCGGTTAAAAGTATCAAAAACAATAATATTGAAATAAGAGTGGAACATGTTTCCTTTCTTGGGTGTAGAACTCTATCCCTACAAGATATTTTCTAGTTTATTTGGATTAGTAGAGGATTGGTTTATCTTATGAGCTGTATTTAGTGGTTTATATATATTTTTAGAAACTGTTAAAATTCATATTAATGATTCATCCTACTTACAGACTTTTTTCATCATTTTTTTCGTTCACCCTCTTTATTATGAGTTATTGAGGAATTATTTTTTATTTTCATCCAAAATGTTGTATAAGGATATGGTATAGATGTTGTTTAGGTTCAATCTTATCATTTATAATTTTTTTTAAATAAAAAAATATTTCATTGTGGTGGACATATATCTAGGGTTTTTACTAAAGATATCTAATCCAAATTGTATCGAATCTTTCCCAGTATCCAAGATCCATTATCAACATTACATTAGCATAAGATATAATGAAATACATCCAGAATGGATGAATAGTTTGTTTGTCTTACAAAACTAGATACATACTTAAAATTCACATTATATATTATAACATATAATATGCAATAGTAGTAATTGATAATGACATTATTACCCTCATTTTATCCTTGAATAACAATCAAAAAACTCTTTCTCAAATATTGGGGAAAGTAAAATATAATAAAGGGGTGACATTAAATGCTCTTTAAGGGTAAGAGAGTAGTGAATCCTAAGAATAAATATGAAATAACAAATATATAAAGGTAAAAGAATAAAAATCATGATATTTAATCAATAACCCGATAAAAATATGGTAGAAATAAATGAAAATAAAATAATATCATATATATAATCACATTAAAATGAAATTTATCCATGCTTATTTTAGATAATTGAATTATCACAAGGAATATCAACAATTGAATTCATAATGAAGGAATTCACAATGATAGACATCTAGAACATACCTTCAAGTACTTGTTCAATGACATCTATATACGAAATTGGGTAAGGTCTCAACCAGAACCCAGTCTATTTTATATCATGAGACCTACTGATGCATAAAGAGGCTTTAGCGGTGCCCGCCCATCACTTATTGAGTCCAAAGCATTCCCCATTTGAAACGGTTAAAACATAATGCACATAGAAATTCATATTTAAATTACCATAAAAAACTAAAAACATTACCCAATGAATAAACATAAACATAAAAAATAAAAAGTAAAGTGAATGGTATAAACATAGTACATTCCCGGTAAAAATGAGCATATACAATCTGATATAATAATAATGATGGTATCATTGGAGTTTTCCCCCATTAAATAAGAAGTAATGTAAAAGTATTAATTCTTAGATGGAAAATTATTTTGAAATATCACTTAGAACATTCCTTGATGAAAAATAACCATTCTATGAAATTCACCCATTTTATTTTAAAAAAAATAAATTCATAAAATATTGTCAAAATAATTTTAATGAAAATAAATTTAAAAAACTATTAATTCATTGAATACTATAAAAATATATCATTAAAAATATACTTATAAACTTTTATAGGAGGCTTTAAATAAATTACAGTCATGAAGGTGAGTAATTCTTTACATGTCGTATATGATAAAAAACATTCTTTTTTCACTGTAATGGTTAGAAATGTCTCTTTTTCGAAAATGATAAGAAGATTCACTCAAAAAAAATTAAAAATTAAAGCATGAGGGAAGATTTTTTTAATAAATAATTTTTATAATATTAAAACATTTTTAAAATCATTTTTTAAAAACGTTGTTTTGAAAGAAAAATTATTTTTCTGAAGAGAGAAATAAAGTAGGATTTCCATAAAAACATACTCATAAAAATTTAAACACAAAAGATAGTAAAATTTGTACTATTACTTGAAAAATATCTTTAATAACCATTTGATAATAAATTATATTGATTTTAATATATAAATATTAAACAATTTAACCAATAGATATTTAACAATTCATGAATAATAATGAGATTATGAAATAAACCACTACCATTTTGGTAACTTTTCTATCATAAGATGCATCAAATAAATGAAATATTAAATACCATGAATATAAATTAATTTATGATATAAAATACATAAGGTTAAGTATATACACCACACAAAATAAATCAGCGGTGAATATAGAGTAGTCCCATAGATGTAAAAGTAAGAAAAGAAACCTTTACCATGAGTCTAAATTATCATGTACGTTCTTTATCTTCTTGAATAATAAAATAATATTAAATAGTAAATTTTTAATAATTTTATCATGTTTATTATTACTTTGATTTCACTTATTACCATGTTATATATGATTACTTAATCAAATATTTTTACATCATATGTTTCATAGATATTTGGATTATGCATCAAAAATTAAATTAATATGTTAAATTTGGTCAAATAGATAATTAATTAAATATATAAAGAGTTATAATAATTAAATAATTACCATATATATACAGAAATAACTATTATAAACCCAATAATGCAATATGGTTATGAAAAATAAACTACCTTACATGCATGGAGATGATATGTTGTACACACATATAAGTAGAATTCCCGTTGTTCAATTATCATTGTGGAATGAAGTTAAGTAAAAGAAAATTTTCCCATAATGAAAATAATATCTTACATACCTTATTATTTCTTTAAATATACTTATATATATCATCAATGTGTTGTGGGGAGGATAAGAGATTCACAATACATTGTAAAAGTGGCAGTCAACACATACACGAACGATGTTATCATTTTTTGTGAAAGAATGAAAATTATATATTATATTTTTAGAATGCTAAATATTTCATAAATATAATAATTTTTTAATTTTTATCCCATGTATTAATTAAAATTATAATAATTACCTTTTATTTAAAGATCAAGTGAAAATGATTCACATCGCTCTGTGAGGCAGTAGTCCGCCGTATAAATGTGAGACGTTATCGTATCCCCTATATAATGGAAAGTAAAAAATGTATATATGATATAATTAATGAAAAGTTATAATAATTTTATAAATATATTATATATTAATTATATCTATCATCAGTCCAAACCATGAGAGGTGGTAATGGAAAAATTAATGAGATCGATTCATGGAGAAGTAGTCTCATGTAAACACAGATGATGATTTTGTGACCCATTTGATAGAAGTAAAGATGGTTGAAGGGCATGAAATAAACATTAAAAAAATATAATTATATTTAATATAGTATGGTTATTATATCACAATGTTTTAACAATATTTTTACAGATTTGGAGGATGAAATAAAATAAATTTTATCATTAAAGAGCATTACCTCTTCTTTAGGTAACCTCCATAAGACTTCACAAAATCCTTCCTTGGTTGCATTTATAAAAAAATTAATTCTTATATGATTAGGGGATAGAATTTTTTATTTTATTTTGGATGTTATTGGATAAAAATTATGGTATTTAGGTGTGAATAAAAGAATATATGGGGTTCCCTTTTATAGTTGAGGTAAGTGGCACAATTGTGTTTACTAAAAAAGGTGTACGCACATTTTTCACATTACCCAAGGGTCCAAAATGGATTATTTTAAATAAATAGAAATTATAGAGTCAAATTATTTCCTTAAAAATAAGTTTTAGGTATGTTTTTATGTCATTTTAACCTTTATATTTTATGTTTAAACCCCGGTAAACCAATTTTTACCTTAACCGCAGTAATTAATTTTTCACTATTTTCCAAGTTCATCTTGGTAAAAAATGAAATTAAACGTATTAGGTAATATATATTATTATTATTCCAAGTATTCATCCATTTTTTACGAATTTCATTAAAATATGTGTAAAAATATTTATTTAATATTAATCCCATAGATGCGATGACAAAGTGAGTTTTCAATGAAAAAATATTCAAATTTTTACAATGTTTATATATAAATATTAAATAATAAAATGGTTTAAATTATATAAATTTTATAAATATATTATTAATTTAACTAATTTTTCATTAAAAAAATTAAAATAAAGTTCATCTTTATAAATAATTTTTAAAAATGGCAGTTTTTAATTAAAATTCAACATTTTCACTGTTCATTAGAAAAAGGTATTTTTTATAAAAATAACAAAAAATCACACAAATATAATTTTGAAATGAAGAATTAAAAAAAATACTTTTATGTTTTTAAATAAATTTTTAGAAATTCAATAATATTAATTATAAATTATGTTTTCAAATTGCAAATGAATAGCCTATTTGAAAAATAATTTTTTTATAAATCATATATTTTTCTTCAAAATAACTCTTATTTTATTTATAATAGATTGAAAACCATTAAATTAATTTTATAGATGTTTTAAACATATTGTTTTTATAATTAATTTATTGCTACTCACACCTGTTAATTTAAAAGATTGGTTATAATGGTAAAGTTTGAATAATAATATTTTAATAGTGTATACAGTTTAATTTTATCTCAGAGTTGTATATATTGAAATATTTCAAAGAGATTTAATTTATTTAATAATAAATATATCACAAAATATTGGTATGTTATATTCTCTTCTTCACTTGGTGTTGTGTTTCATACTCTCTATCAAATATGATTTCCATATTTTTAAATATTAGGGTGTTAAATTATACCCTATTAAGTAAATTGAATCCACATAATTTAATCATGATATTGGTAATAAATTGTTTTTCATTTGAGAAAACCATTATTGAAATCCCACATCATGAGATGGGATAATGAAACATCATCATGGAAAGATATAATTAAAATAAAAAGGTCATACCAAATAATATATAACTATTTTTCTACATAGGATGAAATTAGTTGAATGTTCATATATGGCCAAGGAAGAAAAGTGTAAATAATGATTGGGATTAATAAAGGTAATTGATCACATCAAATTTAATGATAAATTTAATGTGGAGGACTTTGAAACCATAAATATGTTATGATTTATAATACCATTGGTTCATCATAAATGAAGGTATTGTGAGATAATTTGGATTTAATATCATTTTCCTAGAGATGAGGATCCCATAACCATCAAGACTGAGATTGTATGAAGGGATAATTACATGATACGTCTCTATTTAATAGGCACAATTTCATATTTTTGTTGCCAATTTATAATTTTCCACATAATTTATTACTATAATAAATGAATACTGAATATGATTTTTTTATGCATGAAGCACTAAAATTAACTTTAAATAGATAATAATATCCATAAAAGTGTGAAAAGTCTTTCTATATGTTTATAAATATTTTCCAAAACCAATATGGTTATCACATGTTATATAATATAATATATTAATATATAAACCATAATAATAATACCACTAGTTCATAATTTATATAGATCCATTAAATCATATAACTAAAAACAATGAAATATTAACAAACACATCACGTAGGTTTGTGGTATGAATTAAACCCTTTTCGTCAATTTGTTGCGGGTTCAACCCCTGCAAACTTACGCAATGTGATGGGTTGTCCCCGGGAATATATGTTTTCTGTTTTATGAAACCATATTAATATAATTTCAATTATGTTACCAAATATGAATCTCATATATTTGCCTCCACAAAAAAATATTAGATAAACCTTAAAGGTTACCAATACTTTTATAAAAACTAATTTTTCGTTATTATCTCAACATATGAAACATATTAAGTTTTATCCTCCCTCAATCATGTGTTTTGCAATAGGTTAAATTTTTCACTGAATCACTTTTCTTGTTCATTGATTTCATTCCACATATTCTATCAAATACATTAATAAATGTTATTTTAATAAATCCTTATATGAAAATGTCAATAATATAATACTTTTACAATATATTTCTTGGATCCAAATATGCAATCACAATAATCATTCAACTTTATATGTATCAATAGTAGAAGCTTGACCTTGTTCCCTTGTATTCTACTAACTTATATTCAATTTTAGATTGCGGCATTCATTTGTCTAGTACCACATCTCCATATAGTGGAAACATTACACATTGGCCGATAAGGGTGTTCTTTTTATCCATAGTTTAAGAAACTCTATTTCATTTAAATAATGTAACAATGAGTTTCATTCCAAATGTATCACATGTTTGAAAATCGTTATTTACCTTCTTCCCCTTATCTAGTTATTACTCTGTTAACACCATTTTTTTATTTCACTTATAATCCAAATAACTTAGATAATCCCTTTTCTATCTTTATATCACATGATATCATGTCCTCATATGATGAGAATGTTTGGGAGAATATTTTCCTTATAATTATTCAATTAATACAATCAAATAAATAGTCAATATTTCGATTTGGATTACGTATGTAATCTAAAACATTTATTTCTAAACCTGTAAAGTATAATTCATACATATAAATATTTTCCTCTTCTTTTTTGTTTTAGAATCAAGAAATTTCATTCTATATTCTCTCATTTCTAATGAATAAAATATTTTCCCCATAATAGTACCATAAAATCCTTTCACTATTTTCTTGATATTTTCTTCTCATAATTTGTGTTTTGAATTAATTTTTATCATTAATCTGCATCTCCTGAGATGTGATAAATAATTATGACAAAATTCTCCATATTCACTACTTCCCTAAGTGATAAATATATTCTTTAATGATCTTATAAATTTCATACCTAAAAATAGATTAATTATACCATATAAATATAGAGGTTTCCAACAAATTATGTGTTCTGATATTATTACACCATGTGGTTCATCAATATACAGCTCTATACAAGAATGGTTATAACTCATAACTTGATCCATTTTCCCCAATATGGTTATACTTTGATTAAATCCAGTTATACTTCCAGATACAACTTCATTATCATTTCTAATTGGTAAACACCTACATAGATTACTTGAATTTGTATAATTTCTATTAATTATATTAGAAACCATTTATAAAAATTATCCTATACTATATCAGTTCATAATATTTTTAAACGTAATGTATAATCCAAAAACTAGTGAAACACTTTTATAAGAACTTCATATCTTATTATTTAATGCATAAAACTATAAATATTTTTTATAATAATATATTTTAATTAAATATTATCATTTTGTTTCATTATTATATCCATATAATGTATTAAGGTTTATCTTTCATTATAAAATTTTATCTCAAAAAATTATCATGGATTATTTTAGTTCCGTGTTTTATATGATGTATGATATTAAAAATATTATTTAATTAAATAAAAATATAAACTAAAATCTCAAAATTTTACAAATATGTCTTAAAATAACCTATCAATTCATTACCCATAACTTTTTGACCCTCAATGACTATCCATTCAATGAATATTAGTTTTTCTTGGTAATATTCTAGACATGTTCATCCTAAAAAAGGGCTAGATCAGGTAAGAAGTTAACTTTAATATCACTTCCTATTTTGCCATAGGATACTTATTCGTAGTGAAAGTTTGATAATATAACAAAAGGAGACAATACATCCAGTATCACAACATGAAATAATAGGTAAGTCATTGATCATTGAAAACAATAAAAAAGTATATATAATATTTGATAATATAGAAAAATATAATATTAAGAAATAAAATTTGAATATTATACAAAAAATACACACACAGGTAGATAATCCTATATTAGAATAAGATTACCCAAAGAACAGATCACATATTGTACATAAATAAAATAGAATAAAATAAAAGGGTTCATTGACATAATTCTAAACATCACATTATTTTTTTCTTCAAATCCCCACAGACCTTTTATAGATCATCACGTGATGTAGGGCCATCATATGAACCTTTATGTCAACCACAAAATCTATAATCATAGTAATGTTCATGTGTATAGTGTGGGCATAAAACATAATAGGCCACCCCCAATAGTTTCCCTCTTAAATACTAGTATATATATGATTGGATTTACGGAAATAGAGGAGATATTTCACATAATCACAAGCATAACACTAGTAAACACATTAGGTGCTCAAGAAGACTCAATGATAACCAAAACACATCAAATTCGACTAGTGCCAATTTATTGTTTGTCAGTGGAACTACCGTAATTTTTCAAGTTTGTATATTGAGTAACTCATCACCAGACTCAGGGGTTGTATGAACTACAATGGAATATTCATCAAATTGTATGGTGGTACATCCACCTGGTATACTCCAATATCAGGGCTAAACAAATACCACTATAAATACACAGTCAATATCATGGGATTGTACAACCCACATGATGTATACAATATGTCTCAAGGGGTAGTACTTACCACCTAGAATACAGAATCAATTTCTTGGTATGTACTTCCTATTGTAAAAACTAGGATAACTATAGTTGTATGTACACCCAATAAAATTACCATGAAATCACAAGGTTGGAATTACACTCACATAAATTAATTTATATGATTCATGTATTTAATTACACCAAACCCTATCACCCAATATAAAACACAGTTGGTAGCATAGTTAACCAAATTATGAAATAGGATATGGTTTAAATTAAACCCAATATTCATAACCATTATCTAAATAAGTAACATTTCCAACCCATATAACCATCTTTCTAGGTGGTATAAAATATTAACCACAATACTATAAACTTGGGAATAATCATATAAACACACAGTATCATTATTTGAGGGAATAATATCCAAACCATATAACCATCATCTTGGGAATCAACAAATCTAACCCACATATCTATAATATTTGGAAGAATAATGTACAACTAACATATCCATACTTTTTGGAGGCATCATATCCAACACAAATTAGTATGATTGAAATATTTAGAAATATCAAATTTTTAACATAGTAATAAGTTCTAAATAATATTCCAAAAAATCTAGTTATGCCACATGGATCATCGTTACATACCAAAATAAATGACATGAAAAAAATCATCACATTATAATACTAAAATTTTCTATCCTTGGTCTTATGCCTCTGCTAATATCCTTCAAAACATGGGTCCATCTCACATTGAATAATTGATAATGATTTCATTATTCCAAGATATCAATAACCAAATTCCCAAATCACATAGTACGATCCATATATTTTTTTAAATTACAAAACACTCCTTGGGTAGGACACTCAACAGTTACAGCCTAGACTGTGACCACTAAAATTTTCTCAAATTGAATAATTATAGAACACAGTAAAAGTTTAATGGTGTTCTAAAATAGTTATCATCAATTGTGATTTCAAAAACACAACATTAAAATTGGTAGTATGGTGTTGTGATTAGGGAAAATGGGAATAGGGTCTTCCAAGATACTATTATGAAAAGAAAATATCAATCGATTTGATACCTTGTGGTATGTCTGTCGAATCTATATGCTTTTATATATATAGGAACTGCATTTACTGATGTGATAAACCATATATTAGTGGGAATTAATCTACTCTTTTAAGAAGTTAGCAAGAATAATTGGATTAGTCTCAACCATAAAAAGGTAATGATTATACTTCCAGTATAACTAAATCTCTATTAATATCACCATCACTTATGAAACTATATAATTTTACACCTTATATGAACCCATTTTTATATGAACCATTGGTATTGATTTTGATACCAACATGTATAAATTTTTAGGAAATCTAGTTACTATGAATGTTCTTATTATCATCTTCTAGATATGATCAGTCTATGGAATAACTCAAGAAGAATACATCCAATACATTACAAGAATAAATGTAATTCATTTCAATATGTAAATGGTTTAGCTTAACCAATATTCTTCTATTGTCAATGTGGGAGATCTGGTGATGAGACTCATTCCACAATACCCATATATAAAATCAAACAAAAAAATTATTTCTCATTTGTGAACTTCATTGTCATTGATATTCATGTTGCAAAACGACAATGTGAAAAAATGATCAAGGTTACTATATTGAACCAAAATACCAAATAAATCTACAAAAATATCCCACATATAGACATTAAATTCAACATTATGAAATAATTAGTTTACTATTTTGATGTTAACATTATTATAGAAGATCTATTTTAAAACCAATTTGAATCCCTTTCGTTCGATCAAATCATAAAATAATATAACATAATGTATTATACACTAGTATAAGATGTTGTGTTCAGTTTTATCCATTATCTTCATAATAAAAATTCAATATGATAATGATGATGTGAATGAATAATAATATAGAGTTTTACTTTTGTATGAAATGAATCATTTTATAACCTTAATCTTTTTTTCAGAATGTTAACCAAACCATTTAAAAACATATGATGAATAATATTACATAGCATAGACTATTATATCGGTATTTTGTTTTCAGTGCTATTTGGGTCATGATAAACCCAATTCATCTATATAGAATTCTTTCCACATCTTTATGTTACCACCTACTAAAATCCACACACTAAACTCCTTTAGTGAGTAACATCCATAAATAAATCTAGTTTGAATAATTGTGATAATTAGGATTGAAATTCCAATTTTTAACTCTTTTGAAAAGGTATTTAGACTACTTAAATTTATAACATTGAATGTAATCATGTTAGTAACTATTATTGTATACTTAGAAAACTTTATAATTTCATCATTATCATCATTCATAGAAACATTTTCTAAATTTTTTTCCTTGGTATAATTTTTTAGACTAATATAACTCTTTATAATATATATTTACTACACATAATAAAACTAGTTGGGGATTTAAAATGATTTTCACCGCATTATGGTGAGTAAATAAAACTATTGAAATTTTTATTTATCGATATACTCAAAAACAATTCGTTATTATCTGAAATTCACTTTGAAGTTCAATTGAAATAATTATTATCTGTAGTCTTTGCACTTATTCAGTAAAAAACAAACTCCCATTGGCCTTTTATATACTATATTCTCTTTAGAATACCCTTCTAAGATACACAAACTAATTTGGGAATAAGAAATTAATCTTATTTCCTTTAGTGATACTATTTAACAAATAAACTATTGTATCTATATAATGTATGATATTCTAGGTGAATATAGAATTGGTTTTGAGTAGAATACTGTTATTTAAAATATATTGTGGATGGTGTTGTGATTAAGTCCCCCATATTTTATCAAATATCTAGATAATCACTTTTATCCTAGAAATATATTTTTTATCCATTATATACTTATCATGTATGTTATATAATTTTATGAACCATAAACCATGTACATTAAAAAAATCATCTTACATTTTTCATAATAATAGTTTATTAACAAAAACCATCTCTTTTAATTTAATAGAATTATAATACAAATATTTTATTACGATCTATTTAAGATTGAAATGTTTACTTAAATTGAAACTAGGATTCCTAAAAACAATTTGCCTCACCATTTAAAATAAATCCACAAGTATCATCAATTCATTCCTAAATTTTGTAATCTTGTACACTCACAATATTTGTAATGCATATATATGGTATCACATACCATTAAAAATAAAAACATTTAAAACTATAACACATTTACTTAACATGGAATATGTTTGGATGTTTAAATACCCCTTTAGTTATACTATAAAATTTCAATTCTAGATAAATATTTACTCTACTTCTTGGGACCACCTTTAGGATTCCATGACCGAGATTGTATATTGGAAAAGTCCATTATTCTTTATCTAGCTCAAATTTTTATCTGCATGTATTATCAATATATTATTGGATCTTATATCTCATAATTTGATATCATATATCCTAAATACTTTAATAATCATGGGTAAACTCTTATTGAACTCATTATCATTATGAGAAAACATCAAATAGAATAAATTTTATAGCCTAGACATTACATAATATAAATACTTAGTCCAATAATATCATTTAACATACTCAATCATATTTAATTAATATGTAGAGAAAAAAGTTTCCTCAAGTCATTTTGTGTTGAATAATTTCAATACTTGGCTACTCGTGAGGGTTTTTCATTTTTGACACCTGGATTTTCAACCCATTAATTTGTAATTATTTGTATTTTGTATACCAGTAAAGAAATTTTCTTAAATTCAGATTACTCTTTTTTATGGGAATTAAATTTATGTAAAGTCTGATGATGGTGATTTCATATCTATAATGAATGATTTCTTCATAGGAATATCATGTTTACATTCATTTTATAATAATTTTTAGTAAATGTTCTCCCAATAAAATATTAAATCCTTTTTAAACTCACCATATACATTAGCGGTCCAATATACACATTTCACTGATTAATGAGTACACTTTTGTGTTCTGCCCACCACTTAGTTATTTAGGTAGTTTGTTATAACATTCATATCATATACGACTCTTGGATGGTTGATAATGAAACCCTATAACCTATCCATAATATAGATAAACTCAACACTATTTCACTGGTTTCGTAACTCTTAAGGTTTATTTATTATGTGTAACCCAAATCTCCTAGTGGGATTTGGCTTTCTAAGTCTTATGTATATTCGTATCCCTCTTTTCTTAAAAACATTAATCTACAGGTACTCACCTTTAGCATAAACCTACACATTTGGATTATCGAGGTCTTGATATGTGTTTACTTTTGAAGGAATAATACATTTAGTGTTATTTTTAAGGGGATTTAATCTCACCATCTTAAATCATGCAATTCCTTTTTCATGCATGCATAATTTGCAATAATTAGTTTGGAATCATATTCTTTATACCAAGTCAATATTTTCGAACTGTATTTATGTGTAACACTTTTCAAAAATCAAAGAATGTGTTTCATGTCAATGTTCAAATAAAATAATATTCATAAATATAAAAATTCATCCCATGTATAAGACTCAGGAAAGCCTTTCATGTAAAGGATTATAATTATATGAAATCAACAATCCATATGAGATTAATCCTTAATTTACATATAGTAAACCCCCATGTTTAAAGACAAGGAATATGCCTCTATGAAAATGAGCGGTCTATCCCTTATCGCATATTTCTAGGGATAATTTACTCCATAGATATTTTTATACTATCAAAAAACCTAAGCTTGAAACAATATAATAAAAATTAAAATTTACTTTTATAACCAAATACAAATGGAAGTGAAGGTAGAAGAAAACTAAATCATTTATCATGCCTAATATTTAAATCCATAGATTCATGTAAGAAAATTTAAATGCATTGTAACACTTTAATGTAATAAATACATCACAATTCATCCAAATTTAATTTTTATTAAATCCATTTTTAGGAAAAATGTGAAACCAAAGTTCACAAAAGGACACCACAACATGCTGAATGAGCTCACAAAATGATTAAACACGAGACTAATATTGATTGACCCAGCTACTCTATAAAGTTCCCAATGTAGTTAACTAACCTAGATAGCTGGGTCTTTCCTAATAAGCTCTTCAAGGTGAGAAATCATCATTTCCATTGTCAGAATAAATTCCTCTAAGTTTATTTTACTCTGTTAGTATCCTCGGCCAAGAATTCTATCATGTTTCTATAACCACACTTTTTTCTCCTTTTTTTCATCCACTTTAAACCTTTAATCATAAATCCTCTTGAGCTACACTTCTTTGACATTGGGTCTTATGTATTTCTGAAGCATATCTTCCTTGGGGAGATGAATTTGTTTCAAGCACTCCCCATATTTTTCTTCTATGTATTTTTTTGTATCTATTTGCTTCTTCATTTTCTCCCTTCAGAAGAACTGGTCTTTGTTTGTTCCCTCCCTTCTTGGTCAATCTAGTTTCTATTGGTTTTAGAATGTATGAGTAATCCATGCATCCCTTGGGCTTCTTCCCCTGAACCACTATAAATTTCTTTGAATCTCTAATGCCTTTTTCCCTTTTTTCCTACAAGGGTGGTGAGGACCTTTTCTTTAACATCTATCCATAATATACATTGAACGGAGACTATTACTGTACTCCAATGATGTGTCATCATACACATTCAATAGAGGTTCTTGGTCTTTGAATCAATCAATGTATTTCTCGAGCTTTATCCTCGAGTCAACTTCGAGAGGCCTCTACTTATATAAATAATCCTCCTTACCTGCCATATTCTCTCAGCCATATTTCTCCCCCCCCCCCAAACCCAACCTTCATATGGGCTCCGAAAGTATTTGGGTATAAGTATTTCAATACATTTACATCTTCAAGGTTCCCGTGTCCATTGTGAAATGTTACAGCTGACAATTAGGGCTTCCCCTTCACCAATTCTGATCCATTATATTGATCATAACCTCATCCCATAAAATGTTGCTGCTTGTTAGTGTCCTCCCAGCCTCTACATTGAGATCCACTAAGACATTGGACCTCATTCTCAATCAATCTTACCTCACCTTCCTCATAATTGAAATTAGTTGTTGGGTTCAATGTGGCCACTTCTAAGGGACTCTCCTCTTCAACTCCAAGGATACCCACATCCTGCTTCAACAAGGTGAATATGTCCTCAACCCGCAGTCTATAATCCGTTGGCTTCACTTTCTTCACATCCATTGTAGAAAATAGGGGAGTATTCTAATTTTGAGCCTCCCTTGTACTGGCCTTCACTACTGAAGGATCGTGGTACCTGACTAGATCTATATCCATTGGAACCTCCCCACACGCATCCTCATCCACACCTAAAACATGACTATCCAACCACTTGTGTTCAACCACTATATCTGCATGCACCGCTGATGGTCAGTCCCAGTTCACATGACGACACCCAGAGGTCAAATAGTCAAGTTTGTTTCATTCTGAGTAGAACACTGGACATGATTAGAATACCACTCTCTATTTCTATCTATGCTCTTCTCCAACTGAAATCCATAGCCACTCTGATAGAGGTTTGGATATGTCGACCTCAACAAATTTGTGAGGTAAAAAAGGTTGGCAGATCACAGATGTGTGATTATCTGAACACAGATATCTTTCAACTAAATTCCTGTGAATACAAATAATGGAAGGATTCTTGAAGGGTAAAGGCATTTCGGGAAAACATACCCACACTACAGCCAAAGACGGGTCACGATTCACGTTGATATAAAAATACCATCACATGAGGAAAAATATGAATCCATTGAACACTCAAGGAATTCTAGACCAGGAAAGGACCCAATCTTCCTCTGATGAGAAGTGAATCATCATTTTACATTGATCGAGAATTCCCACCACCACTCGGTTTTGGAGACCCCATGATTCAAAATAAAATTTTTCAAAAGCATAAACCAATAGAAAATGTCCCTTGAATCAAGTGACAAGCATCGATATGTGATGATATGATGCTACATTGAACATCCTTTGTAGAAATTTAAAGCTAAGGAGAGCCTTCATGATGGTCGAGGACCTTAGGGAAAAGAGGGATCAGTAGGAAACGAGGAAAATAAGTTAGGTTAGTGAAGGGAGTGATAGGCTGAGCCTTCAAGGAATAAGAAAGCATCCCCCCTCCCCTTACTGAGGAGGTGGGGGCCGAAGCCTCAGGCATCTCCAGGATATGGAATCGCCACTATTGAGTAAGGAGCACTCCCATTCCCTTCCCTAGTCCCAATCCAGATTAATTTTTCATCACAATTCATAATATAACACTTTATATCCCTGAATAAATATGGTAATAAACTAAATAAATGAATGGTTAAAATATTTAAACATGAGATAACTAATTTATGAAAATATAATTAATAACAACATTATAAATAGTTTATAATTTTGTCATGGATATACTTGGACAATTATCTTTATCCAATATGAAAATTTCGTATTATCATCCATATGGTATTAATATGAACTCTTTTATACTGAAATAATGAGATATTTTAGGAACAAATTTATTATTGACTAATAAATATTTTATATTTATGTAAATAATTTACATATATTATATATCAAATATTTTATTTTATTTAAACCACTTTCCATGTAAACATCTGAAAATATTTTTTTATACTTAAAATAAATTCCAAAAAAACTAATTAATATAATAATTTTGTACTTACATTAAATAATAATTCATTAATTTATATAATGTTTTTATATTACCTTGTTATAAATTTATAAACACTATAATTTATTCAACAATATAAATACACTTTGAACCTTGATCAAATCTATTAAAAAAATTGTAATGGTAGAAGCCCCCCTTCATTTCATTGATGGTTTTTGAGAATTTTCCCCAAAATATTATTTATTTAAATTTATGTCCAAATTGGTTTTCACTATAGTTTAATGCATTTCATTTTGTTCCTCTAGAAACACAAAATGCTATGGTAGTTTTGACTAGCCATTATTGGGATAAGTCAATGTTTGGAAGGACATTATATTTCAAAATTGGCTTGGTCTATGTCTTAAACAGTTCCCATGGTGGACCTCTATTATAGTATAGAAACCACCAGACCATGACATAGAGGTTCATCCTATGATGCTCTATTTTCCACAACATTATTTTGATGATCAATATAGAGACCCTCTCTTTTCATAAATTAATATTACATCACTTTTGTGAGATACTTAATACATTGCAAATACAAACACCCGAAGACCGTATTAGTCTTGTCCCTTTGGAAACATGGATACATAAACACTAGAGTGTATGTGATCTAAAATATCTTACACAACATTCTTCATGACTAGAACCCTTATTATACTCATAAAAGATGACAAATATTTTCATAACCTGGGAATGGAAAGACAAAAAAGGGGTGATATCTAATGCTCATCAAGGGTAAACAATATGTACATGTAAGTATAATCATGAGAATAAGGGTATGATAACATGATCAAGAAAATAGATGAAAAACATGAATCATGGAATAAAGATTATAATTTATTAAGACATAAATCATAAAGAAATATGGAACATAATCCATGAAATAATATCATAATAATAAAACATGGATTGTGAAAAGCACCTAAGAATAAATAATGATTTATGTAGTAGTTATGTAATCCATTCAATAGCCATCTTAGTGGAACACTTCCTTTCTTGAATAGGGTTCAATCCCCATTCCATCCCATGTATTTCTGAACCGAGTTCACTCCTCATTCCAGCCATGTAACAAAAAAATGAGATCACTCTACGTTTTATCCATTTCTATCTCATAGGATATAAATCTTTACCCAATTCATTAGAGAGAGATATAGGATACACCCATATAAAAATGAAATAATACATACATATTCCAAAAATCAATAAAAAATAATTTCAGAATACATGAAACGAAATGGGTGTCACAAACATTTAATCATATCTTAACCTATGGAAAAATAAAGGATTTATAATAATTTCCTCAAATAATAACCCATCAAAATTATTGGGTTTTATAGACTTATACCCCATTAAAGAGAAACAGATTTTGTAAACATATAACATGTGGAAGAGAAATTTTTTTATAAATATCATGCCACCAAAACATAAACCAATATGATAATGAATATGAAGGGTTAAATTAAATAATTTACCTATAATGTCATGAGTAATAATAATAGATGTAATATTAGATTGAAAATGATTTTGAATTCTCTTTTAGAAACATTTCTTAAGGAAAATATCCATTCTTATTTGAAATATTATTTTTAAAACATCCATTTGAAAATAAATTCATTCAATTTTTTTTTAAACTCATAAAGTCATATTTTAAAACCATAAAAAAAATTTAAAATAATTTTTCATTGAAAATTGTATTGATATTTTTTTTTTAAAACATGGTCTCTGAAATAAAACTGATTTCCAACTGAAGAGAGAAATATGATAAGATCTTTCATTGAAACATTTATAAATCATCTGAAGTACCAAATATGGGGTAATAATACTTATACATAGAAGTAAATTTATTAGAGTAAAACTAGGGATTTTTCTTCATATATATAACATAATATTTTATCAAATGAATCATATTCATAAACAATCCCGATAAATGAGGGGATCATTTCAATTAACTCTTAGCACATGTTAACTTGATATCACACTATCCATGTAATAAAATGTAATAACATGAATCTTAGAATATAATGAAATGAATTAGATTCCTGATATAACTTTTCAAATATACCTTGTGGAATAATTAAAATACATAACAAAACATGTGTCTCAATGAAGAAAAATTAAGACAAAACAATCTTACCAATTTGGTAACTCCTGAAATTTATTCCCCATGAAAGAAAGATCATAAAATGGAAATGTAAATAAACATAAATTTGACTCTAATATACATATAATACTTTAATGTTAGTACATACACCATAATAGAAAAACTTTATTATTGACTACTTTTTATATCTCATGGAAATAAAAGTGATATGAAATTTCATTACCTTGTGTCATGACTCTCATCGTACTAGTAAAAACTTCATATATACTATATATAAGTTTATTATAAATATTTCACTGAACCATATCATTATATCTAATTCCATATATGGTTTTATGAGGAAGTTTTATTACATTCTTATTAACAATTCTATGTTATGTTTTCACTTCGGGTAATATTTTCTTTTTTATCCACATGTGTCTTAATTTGTTATATTGTTGGTCCTCATACTTATATAATTATTTAAAGAATGTAAAAATGATTTAAATATCATGTATATTCATTATATATGCATTAAAATAATCTATAAAATATAAAATTATGAAAATTAATACACCATTCATGGAGATGGTATGTCATACGTACACATAAATGTTTTTCCCGTTTTATTATTGTATTGTAAGAAAGAACGTAAATGAAATATATGTATATATATATATCATTATTAAATTATAATTATTATATCATATATATAATAAATGTTCAGTAAACCCATATTTAATACATTTCAAGTAGTGTGCGAACAAATCACATCGCATTGAGGGGGCGATAGTCCACACTTCCCCAAACAACATTATTATATTTACACAAAATAGAAAGTATAAAAATATTTGCTGTAATATAATTAAAAAAGAATAAAATAAATTATAAATATCATATATATTATATATAAATTTATTTTCCATTATAATTACCACTATGATATGTGGTAAACGAATAACATGTAATCCTAGTTCTGTAGGTTGGTATTTCAAAGTATATAAACACAACATGTTCAGTACTTATTAGATGGAGGTGAGTGTAATTGTTGGTTAAAACATTAACATTAAAAATATTAGTATATTTAGTATTATTATTGTGTTTAATAGTCATGGAATAAGTTGAATTTTTGGGGTGGAGGAAAAAAATAAATGAAAGGAGATTAAGGGAGGGTGTTACCTCTTAATCGGGAACTCCTTTTGGTTTTAACCAAAGGGACTCCATGGAAGGATTTATAAACAAAGTGAGGATTTAAAGAGTAAGGTAGGGTTTTTGGGAGGTTATTTTAGAATATTTTTTATGAACCAATGTAGTTTTATATTTGTGAAGAAGTGGGAGGAGAGGATTTTATTTTATAGTGGAGAAGTAGTGACACTCTTGTAAATCTTTGAAAAAGTAATTCCACCCATATTTTTTCTGGGAAATGTGTCTCCCATAATGGTCCAAGATAGAGAAAAAGTAAGTATAGGGTCAAAATATGGGCATAAATTGGGTTTTGGAAATTTTTATAAGTTTTTTTGTATCTTAAAATTAAGGTTTAGTCCTTAGATAATCCTAATTTTACCTTAATTGATTTAATTAATTTTAATTACATTCACTAATACTTTTTTGTCAAAAAATATGATAAAATTATTAGATATTATTAATTATTCATATTCCAAATATGGAATCGATGTTATTAAATTCCAATAATATTAGTGGAAGAAATTAATTTAAAACTAATCCTACTATTGGGATGAAACTACGAGTTTTAAAAGTAAAATTGTTCAAAAGTTTTCTAAGTTTTTATATCCCATTTAAATGTGAAATTGGTTAAAATATACTAAGACGGAATAATTGATAGAAATATTATCTAATGAAACATTTAAACCAATTTAAAATATAATTTAAACTTATAAATACATTATATAAAAAATCTGTTTTGAATTAAAATTCATCATTTTTTACAATTCATCCAAAAATAATGTTTCTAAATAAAATCCCTAAAATTAACAATAAGATAAATTAATCATTATAAATTCAAAAATATATTTTATATTAACATTTTCAATTTATAAATGTGTCTAAAATGTTTTTCCCATAAAAATGCATTAAAAGTTGTTTATTTTAGAAAATATTATTTTAAAACATATAAGGACATTACCAAAAATTATATCATTAGTTATAAATAAATATTATTTATATAAAACCACTAAAAAATATTTTAAAATTATTAATTACAAATAATATTACTATTATTAACTTCTAGGTTATAACTATCTCATTTTAATAATTTTAACGATAAAATGATGTTTTGTAGAAACTCGTTGTTGCGTGTAACATACGTCGAGTTGGTGATTCACGTAATGTATACCGATTTTTTATTTAATAAATAGACTTGGTTATGTCATAAAGTAATGATTTACTTAATGAAATTCAAGACATCAATGAAAATTAATTCATTTGAAGAGAAACAATTGGTCCATAAAAACGCACGGTGTTATATTCTACCCCCTTAAAAAGAATTTCCCCCTAGAAATTCATCATTATGGAACAAAAAGAGAGTGTACTTTTTATTCATAATAACCTCAATTTTCTATGTATCTTTCTATAATTAGTTATTTCTCCACAAAACATTGATCAGTTGTGTAGTATTTTTTCATAAAACATTCTCTGCTCGATCCATATTTTCAACAGGTTATCATTTGTAAAAAAGATCCTACTGCAGCGGTATAACCTCGGAGATTAGAACATGTGAAGGGCCAGGTATGTACATTATCTAGAGAGATATGTGGAACACATCATGTAATTGAAAGATATTTTGAGGGAAGCCCTTTTTATAAGATACCATCCATATGCAATTAGTAATTTATAATGGATTGATGTACATCGGGCTTAGTTTCCCTTTATTCCAAAATTTCATAACCTTCTTATTGGTTGAGATTTGATGAAATACCTTTTAACCAAATTTAAATTATATATTATGTAATCAGTTATTATAATAATTTTTCTTTATGTTCTGAGATTCCTTGATATACTTATGAATGGAATTAACCTTCTATGACATTTATTCAAAAATTTCAGGTCCCAAAATCTTCCATTATACAACTTCAACCTAGATCATTAGAGATCTACACTTCTTCCCATATAGGTATTTATAAGGTTCCATATAAATTCATGAGTGAAATATACTTCATTATGAAAACTATATAAGAGGAAGCTATTGATCCCAACCACCTTTTAAATCTAGAGAACATGATCTCAATATATCCTCTAGGGTTTGAATTGTTCTTTCAGACTGACCATCTGTCAAAGGATGATAAACAGTACTAAAACTCAATTCCATGTCATGTTCTTGTTAAATAATTTGATAGATCTTAGATGTAATCCTTGGATCCCGATATGATACAATTGAATGTGGTACTCCATGAAACTATACCCCTTCCCTAATGTATATACTGACAATATGATCTCGATAGAAGTTTTCTCTGATAACAATGATGTATGTTGACATTGTAAGGAAATCAAATACCAATCATATAGAATTAAAACATTTAGAGGTTTTGGGTATTCCAATGAATAAAACCCATATATATGTTCTCCAGTTTTCATTATAGTATGGGTAATGGATGCAAAAATCATTTTGACTTTTGTCTTTAACCCTTAACTTACTGGTATACCAAGCACTAAGATACAAAATCTACGATATATATCATAATCATATCCCACCTAAAGTATTCTTTCATGTTTCTATACATAGTCATACTTATTCTATGAATAGATAATAAATAACTATGAGATTCCTCTAATAGAAAATTCTTCTAATCTAGTATGGAAGGAACACATACATGGTTCCTGAACTTTATAATTCCATACTGATCAAGGTTAAACTCAAAAAACATTCTAACTTTATTTTTCATCTCTACACATTCCTTTTATGCATCTTTAATCTTTACATGGATAGATGGTTGAAGATTAATTTGATAAAGATAATATTTTTTCCCTTTCTTCAGTATTTCTATGTCCAACCATTATAAATCCGAAAATATTAGTTCATTTATTATCCTTATCAGGGATAAGACATCATGATCCTTTTAACTCAAATCCAAGACCACCTTGTTCACTTTCCCAATGTGGTAATGTATTGAGCAGCAATAATCATTTATCAACTCTACCATATTATTTGGTGAATGTTTATGTTCTTTTGTGTGATTATATATTTCATAATTTTATGGTCGGTATATATATCATAATATTATTTATAAAGATAGTTCCTCCATATCTTTAGTAATAAAATTACCATTGATAAATCCAAATTCTGAGTTGGGTAATTTTTCTCATTAATCTTAAACTAACATGAGGTATAAGTGGTAAACATGTTATTTTGTATAATAACACATCATAATACCTTCTTTTATGTGTAACTATATATATTATAAACCCTTATCCACTAGAGGGTAATGTAATCATAGGTGCACTGAGAAACCTTATATTCAGTTCCTTAAAATTTTCCACACATTAAATTATCTAGAGTAACATGACACCCTTTCGAGTTAACTTAGTTATAGGATTAGGTACTCAAGAGAAATTCAACATAATTAATTTATAATATCAGGCTATACCAAGAAAGCTATAGTTCTCAATCATTGTGGTTGGTCAAGGATACAATTCAATAGCCTCCATTTTAGATGGATCTAATGCAATACCATAATTGTAGATTATGTCACCCAAAGATGAAAAATGTTTCATAAGCAATTCACACTTTATGAATTTATCATATGGTTTCTCCATCCAAGGGATCTTTATTACAATTCTAAAGTGATCTTCATGTTTTTCCCTTTACTTTGAATAGATAAGAATATCATATATAAAGTCTACTTCAAACATATTGAAGTAATCTATAGAGACTCTATTCAAAAAATTAAATGATTAAGGAAGGGGAATATTAAGACCAAAAGGCATAACTATATATTCATAGTGTCTGTAGAATGTATAAAATATCGTCTTAGGTATATCCTTTTTCTTGATCCTCAATTGATGATATCCCGAATGAAGGTCAATATTGGAAAAACATTGAGCTCCGCTTAGTTGATCAAACACGTCATTAATATGGAGAAAGGGATACCAGTTCTTTATTGTGATCATGTTCAACTCCAGATAATCAATGCAGAGACACATTGATCTATCATTCATTTTTAAAAATGGAATAGGTGTACCCCAAGGTGAAACACTTGGATGAATGAATACCATATCATGGTTTTCATGGAGTCCGATATTTAATTCACACAACTCAACTGGGTCCATTATATAAGGTGTCTTTGAAATTGGTCTGAAACCACGAATATGTTCTACTGAGAACACAACTTCCTGTTTTGGTGGAAGGATTCGTAACTCTTTTGGAAATATGTCCACTATAATGGCCTTTCCTTATTACATTATATAATCTTGAATTTTAGTCAATTACTTACATCATTCTACATTGATGATATTTTAATGTTTAGAGATTTAGTGAATTGGGATATCAAACGTACATTACATTCCACATTTATACATAGTGAATACATCAAAAACAATATCCATTTTATCGAAAATATAAGGCTTTTCAAATAAAACATGATTTCTTTGAAAAATATTCATAACATTTAAAAGGGATTCCTTCTTTGTCATACATATCCTTATAAGCTATGAAAAACATTAAAAACATGGAATGAGCACAAAAATATGAGTAAGGGATATAGAAAGAAGGAAAGAAAGCATCGGTCCATGAATACTTGTAACGTACGATATCATTTTCCAAAAGTCGTACATGTTACCTATACAGACTTAAGCATGAGATTTTCATGAGATTTCCGTAAAACATAATGGACATAAATAAAACCATAAAGGTATATTTGGGAATTAAATTTTTTTTAACCATCATTTTTACCTTAGTATTTTTCACACTCATGGCTACCTTACAATATAACCCTTACAACTACCTTATGGTGTAACCATCGCAGCTACACATGGAGTAACCATACGACCGACCTCTAACAGACACATAACCAATGAATTGGAGGGATAACTTTTCCCTACCCTTAAATATAAACAATTCCCAAGAAACATAATATAATAATCAAACAATAATACAAGTATAAAAACGTTCACATTGAAGTTTTTAGAACTAGATGTTTACAATAGTATTTTATAAGAAAATCCACCTACAAATAACATATAATTGATATGAGAATAAATATAATGAAAGGAATATGTGTATAAACTATAAATAAACATAATAAAACCTAATATAAAAAACAAATTATAACCTAAATGATCTTAAAATCCCACAATTAATGACGTATAATGTTAACCCAAAGAATGGAAGTTGGGTTACGAATTCCCTTAACTCAAGTTTTTATTACTTAGAATTTGATTAAAAATCTTGTAAAATGGTTTAAAAGTGTTATTAATATATTATGAAAACATATTGATGTTTATAAAACCTTATATGATCATTTTATAATAACATTTTACCCTTTAATTTTTATTATTTTGTTCTTTCCATTGTTTCGAGTGCGTTCTTTACATGAAATCAATGGTCAGTTTTTTTTATTCTCTTTCTGTATGGAAATGAAATTCTAGAAGTGGAATTAAATGGTAGTAATTTGTTTCCAGAATATTTAATTATTTCATAAATAATTTTGGTTATATTTCATAAGGATTAATCATTAGATAAATCTTTAGTGTTATATGTTTAGATCAATTTGGAAGTTCTTTGACAGTCACGAACTTATTTAATTATATAACATAATATTATGTATATATGTTAACTCAAGAACATTAAAGAGGATATATAATAAATATTAAAATCTCTTATAACCTTTAAAATGGGTTTATAACTAGTTTTTATGGAAATAATGGAAATTGAAAGCACATCATCCAAAATTTTCATAGATTAGCACATCACAGATGGTGATTTTATTTTTAGAATAAGGGGAAGAGCAAGAACTGTGATGAATTTTTTACATGAACATTATATCATAAAGAATATATAAGACTATTGAGATTTAATACAACCTGGATAAGGGTAAGGGAAGGGAGTACAGAATAAAAATGAAATTGAAAAAAAACATAAGAAAATGATAGAGGATTCTTACCTCTTGATCTCTTCCCCTTGAGATCCTCCTTAAGGACATTAGTTTTGGCCTTTATGAGAGACTAGAATGTATTTTACATGTTTAATAGAAATGGGGATGATATGTTTAATAACATAGAAAATTATTAAGTACTGAGATGCGTGAGAGGAAGAGGGGTGAGTGTGGTATTTATATTGGTGGATAGGAGGTTTTTACATTATTTTAATCAACAGTTTAATATTTATGCTCAATACTATGAGTAGTATTGATTAATTTTACCCCTAATAGTATTAAGTGTGTGTGATTTCAAACCAAGTGTGATTAAATCATCCTTTCATCACCTATTGATGCAGTTAAACAAGTACTTAGCATTTATCATAATTTATTGTATTTTATTATTCATCAAAAATTCAAGAATATCATACAAATACAAAAAATTTACCCTAACCATTTATAGATGTGTAGAATTAAAAAATTAACTCCTTTTTTTAAATAATTTACTAAATATGATTAATTTAATTTTTAAATAAAATTATACGTTATTTAAAATTAACTATTTAAAAATAATAAATCATATTATATCACCTTGAAACATTAATCAAGGTTTCATTATAATAAATCCTTATTAAAATAAAATAATAATACAAATTACTATTCATTAGAGTCATAACACTATTTATAAAGGTATGTTATTATTCACTAAAAATCTAGTTGGTTCTATCAGACTCTAAATTACTTACTGATCACAACCATAGATGACTGTTTTTTAAAATTCAAATCATAGAAGCAGAAACATTATGATTAATGGCTAGTTATAACTATCTAATTAAAACAATGTTTCATGAATTTAAATTTATTATTAAAACCTAGGTGTTTACATTATCCCAACCTTGTAAAAAAAATTCTTTATAATTTTATTTACCTATTAAACAATTGAGGGTACATTTACCTCATAGAATTTTCATATTCCCATGTTGCTTCTTCAACCATCTGGTTGCTCCACAAAACCATTACCTTGTGGATTACCTTATTCCTAAATAATTTTTCTCTTTAATTAATAATATTAAAAGTATTTTATTTATAAAAATGATTCTTTTCCAACTAAACTACTTCTGGGCTCAAGACATGAGATGAATTTGGAACATACTCTCTTAACATTGAATCATGAAAAACATTATGTACATGAGATAAACATGGTGGAAAATCTACTATGTATTCCACCAGTCCAATTTTTTCTATAATTTCATAATTTCCAATGAACCATATACATAGATTTTCTTTCTTACCAAAAAACGTAACCCTTTTCTATGGTGAGATTCTAAGAAAAAGGTGATGACCTGCCTCTAAAGAAAAGTCTTTCCTCATGTTGTATTTATAACTTTTCTGCATGAACTGAGCTATCATCATGTGTTGTTGGATCATCTTCACATTCTCATACACCCCCTCTATTAATTATAGTCCCATAAACTTCTTTTCCCTGACAACATATCATAAATCTAGAGTTTGAAAACACTTACCATACAATTCCTCAAAAGGTTCTGTCTGTATAATGGAATGAAAATAGTTATTATAAGAAAACTCAACTAAATAAATATGGTGATCCCAAACTCCCTAGTAGTCCATTGAAAAAGCTCAGAGAATATCCTCCAATGTCATAATTTTTCTTTCAAACATACCATATGATTGAGGATGACAAATTGTACGTAAATTTAATTGTGTGCCCAATGACTTCTAAAGGCCCTTTCAAAACATAAAAGTAAACCTAGGATCCTAGTCTGATATAATGGAAATAGGCACTCTATGTAACCTAATAATCTCTTTGTGGTATAGTCAAGAATGATTTTTCGAAGGCATTGTATCTAAAACAGGAAGAAAATGTGATGATTTATTCATTTGGTAATTAATAGCCCAAATTGAATTGTTACCTTGTGAAGTCTTTGGTAGCCCCATAGTGATGTCCATGGATATATTTTCCCATGTCTACTCTGGCACTAGAAAATGCTGAAGCTTCCCCTTTGGTAACTGCCATTATGCTTTAACCAATTTAAATTTCAAACATTTCATAGTAAAATATGCAATATCTCTTTCCATTCCATCCCACCAGTAATACTCTTGAAGGTCTCTGTACATCATAGTACTACCAGGACGAACTGATTATTGAGATATATGATCATCAAACAAGAAATCATTCAAAAAATTATAATCACAAGACACACACAACATTTTTACAAATAATAAAACCCAAAAATTATCAAGGTTTAATTCTTGGAACATACACATTTTAACAAATTAAACCCTTTTCTATAGCTCAGGGTCTTCATTCTATGCTTTCGCAACATTATCTGATAATGATTACCGCACTAAAACCTAAAACAAAACCTACATATTTCCTACAACCAAAACATCTAAACCCAAATTCATCAAATCATTAATCAAGGGGTCATGTTTCACTTGTAACATGGTTAATGGTGAGTGGTGTTTTAGACTCAAGGAATATACCATTTTGTTTTATTTTCATGTATGATAATTGACCTTGAAATCATAATATTTTATTAGATCAAGAAATCTTCTTTAACATATGATTAATTCCTTCTGAGTGAATATATAATTCATACATTAATGGTTAGTATATATTTTACATTTGGATCCATATAAATGTTGTCGTAAAATTTTAAAATAAAAAACCATAGATATCAATTCTAAATCAAGTGTGGGATAATTAAAGTCATGGGGTTTTATTTGTCTTGAATAAAAAGAAATTATCTGATCATTATGTATCAAAATAAAACAAATTCCCATCAATGAAGCCTCACTATAGATGAAAAAATCACTTTACGGCAAGTTAAGGCCAAAACTAGAGCATTCCCCAATCTATTCTTATGTTCTGTAAAAAAACATCACATTAATCTATCCAAATAAATTTGACCCCTATTCATGTTAACTTAATTAGGAGGAAAATAATTGTGCAATTTTTTTAACAGACTAGTAATAAACTGATAATACAAGAAAACTTTGTATTCATGTCGTATTTCTAGGTCTTGGACATTCATCACCCTCTATTGTTTTGGCATGGTCAACTATTATTCAATCCTTATTTACCATTTTTTCACTAAAAGAAATCTATTGAAACCAAAAATCACACTTTTTGAATTTTACATACAGTTTGTTTCTCTTTATGGTCTATAAAACAACCCTTAGATGTTTTTTATTCTCCTCTTTACTATTAGAAAATACCATAATTTCATCAATAAATACAACCATGATGTTATCCAACAAATCATGAAATATTTATTCATAATATCCATTAATATAAGAGGATCATTAGTTATCCAAAAAGGGATAACAAAAAATTAATAGTGCCCATATCTAATATGAAAATTATTTTTTGGGATGCCATACTCCTTAACCTTTAGCATATAGTATTCGGATATCAATTCAATCTTGAAAAATATTGAGCTCCCTGGAGTGGATTAAACAAGTCATTGATATGAGAAAAATGTTACTTATTTTTAATAATTTTACTATTCAAGGCTCTATAATCAATAAAAACTCTCAAAGAACCAACTATATTTTTAACAAACAAAATAGGAGCACCCCATAGTGACGTGGTAGGAAAAATGAATCTAATATCAAGAATCTCCTACAACTAATTTTTCAATTAAATAATTTCCATTTGAGAAATTTTAAATGTGGGTTTTTGAAATCGTCTTAGTATTAGGAACTAATCCAATTTTGAATTATACATCCCGGTCATGTATGACACTGGGTAACTCATATGGAAAAACATCAAGGTATTCATTTACATCATTCACATCAATAATCTGAGATGTTCACTTATTTTCAACAATATGAGCAAGATAACATTATATTTTATATTTCAATAGTTTCTTTTCTACTAGATATGTTATCAATTGAATGGGTTTATTTTAGTTTACTAACAAAAAATATTTCTGAAAAAAAAACAGCTTTAGCTCTACGGTTAATCTTAGAATGATTAACATATATCCAATACATCCCCAAAATGGTGTCAAACTCTACTAAGGGAAAAAAAATTAAGCTTTCAGGTAAATTAATTCTACAGAGAACAATAAGAATATTCTTAAAAATCCTTTTTTCTTTTACATTTCTCTCTAGTGTTTTAACAATATGTTCTAGTCTCATTTTTTGAGGTGATATTTCCAATTTACCAGAAAATTTCTCAGAAATAAAGGAATATGTAGACCATATATTAAAAACAATTTAGAAAAATATAAGTAATAAATCAAGTTACCTGATACAACTTCATTGGATTTCTCGACTTCTACTGATGTAGTCACAAAGGATCTCACTACACATTTTGGATTATACTCTAGCTTCTTTACATCATTCAGATCTTTCTTTGGGTAGTTATTTTCATAATGACTCATCTCACCACATTTAAAACACATTACTTTTTTCTTATCAATATTTTCCCTAAATTCATTTTCATTAGAATATTAGGCCATATGTCCAAACATACCACATTGAAAACATTTCCTAGTTATGGTAAGTCATTCCCTATGTTGTTTTTTCTACACTTTTCACAAAATATGGACTAGATTTTCTTACCACAAATTTCATTAATGGATTATTGACCATAGACTTATATCTATCCCACTTCTTCTACTTGTTTTCAAAGTGCATGTGATCATTATAAAATTCCATATTTACCCTCTCATCACACTAGAAATGTTTCTCATAACATTTGAATGCACGAGAGGACAATGCCCTTCGATACTTTGGATTCAATTCTGAGTAAAAGTGGTTTATTTTTCTATCAAGATCCATAATAAGATTTAGGTAATACCCCACCTGTTGGGTGAATATTTCATCATACATAGCCACTAAATCTTCTTATATTTTCTTTAATTTAATGAATTTATTCTCCATCATAATGTGCACCACCTTAAGAAAATATTTTTCAAGGAAAATACTTTTAGATTCACCCAACTATAATGCATAAATCTTTTCCCTACCCCTGATATTTTTTTACCATTTACCACTAGTGATCAGATTATCCTTCAAAATGAAAAATGTAAAGACTTAACGTTTGATTATATAAAGACCCCATAACATAGAATATCTTTTCAAGGGATTTAATCCATCATTTAGCTACTACTGGTTCAGAATATCCACTAAAAGTCGGATGGTGTTCCATCATGAAAGATTCTATTATCATCATGTTATATTATGTACCTATAGTTTTGATCTTGAATGGGTTCCACTGCAACTTATTTCATGTGTCAGTAGAGCCATTTCTATCCCAAACATCTCACTTCCAATCCCTACCATTCCAGGATGCATAGATTAAAACATTTCAAATAAAACATATTTTCTTTGAAAAATCTTCATAACATTTAACAAGGATTATTTTTTTCTTACACATCCTTATAACCTGTAAAAAAAATTTAAGAACATGGGAGGAGAAAAAAAAGATCAGTAATAGATATAAATCTTTGTAATGAAATCATTATTCCTTGAATACCTGTAATGTACGATATGATTTTCAAAAGGTCACAATTGTAAACCATATAAACATACTTTGTAAAACATGATATTTTCATGATATTTCCACAAAAAATAATGAACATAAATTTTTATTATGGAATTACATTCTTAGTTTTGTAACCATCGTGTATACTTTATGATTTACAACCCTCATGACTACATTACAATGTAAACCTTATAGATACCTTATAGTGTAACCATCGCAGCTACAATTGTAGTAACCATGCGGCTGACCTCCAATATAAACATACCCAATGCATTTGAGAAAGATATAGGTCCCAACTTTAATCATAAAAGATCAACATGAAACATAACATAATCTTCAAATAAGAATACTAGTATAAATACATTCAATTTTAATTTTGCAAAACTAGAAGTTAAAAAAAATTATTTTATAAGAAACTTCACATAAAAATAACATATAATTGTAAATATAAAGAAAGGAAAATGAGTATAAAGTGTTAATACACATAATAAAACATAATATAAACAAAAATTCATCACCCAAATGATCATAATACCACACAATTAATGATTTATTAGGTTAACCCAAAGAATGGATGTTGGGTTAAGAATTGCCTTACCTCAGGTTTGTCTTAATTAAAACATGTTTAATCCTCTTGTATAATCGTTAAAAAGGCATTATAAATATATTAAATAAAATAATAATGTTTATTACACCTGATATGATCATTTCATAACATCATTTCACCCTTTAATTATTAGTATTTTGTTTCATCTGTCGTTTGAGGTGCATTCTTTACATTAAATCTAGGGTCGGATTGTATTTGATTCTGTTGTCATATGGATATTAAAATCTAGAATTGGAATTAAATGGTATTAATTTTTTTCCAAAATATTTAATAATTCCATTAATCATATTGTTTATATTGTATGAGGACAAATCATTAGATAAATGTTTAGTGGTATTTTTTTAGATCATTTTATCAGTTCTTTGATAATCATGAACTTGATTCATTATATAACATAATATTATGTATATATGTTAAATACATAACATGAAAGAGGATATATCATACACTTTAAAATATTATTCATCCATTGAAATAGTTTTATAACCCGTTTTGAAGGAAATACTGAATATTGAAATAAAATTGTCCACAATTTTGGTAAATAGGAATATCACAGATGGTGCTTTTATTTTTAGAATAAGGGGAAGAGGAGAGTAAATATGATGATTAATTTTTTACAAGAACATGTTAACATAAATAATAAATAATATTATTATATATTTTATACTTCCTAGATAATGTGAGGGGATGGGATCACATGAAAAGAAATAAATTGAAAATAAAACACATGAAAATAAAAGAGGATTATTACCTCTTGATACCTTCTCTTAGAGATCCTCCTTAAGGGCTTTGATTTTGGCCTTTAAAAGAGACCATCAGGTCTCGGACGTCGGGAAGAGCCTTGGGGGGAGGATTTGGAAGAACATAGACAATGCTCAAGGCTTGGGAGGTGTGAGAGGGATATGGGGTGAGGGTGGTATTTATAGTGGAGGAGAGGTGGGGTTTTATATTATTTTAATAATTAGTTTAATATTTTTTCTCAATACTATGAATAGTGATGATTAATGAGACCCCAAATAGTAATAATTTCTTGTAATTGTGATTTAATTGTTTTTACATCAGCCTTATATCACCTATGATTCATTTAAAAAAGTATTTAGTATTTATCAAAATTTATCGCTTTTTACTATTCATAAAAAATTCTAGTATTTTAGTAAAATCCAAAAATTTCTCCCTAACCATTTTTTGACATGTAGAATTAAAAAATGAACACAATTTTTTAAAATTATGTTTATAAATATTATTAAATTAATTTTTAAATAGCATCCCATTTTATTAAAAAAATTAAAATTTTAAAACTATAACTTATCTTATATCACCTTGAAAAATCAATCAACATTTCATTATCTTAAATCATTATGAAAATAAAATAAGAATAAAAATTACAATTAATTAAGTTAATATTACTATTTATATGAGTATGTTACAATTCACAAAAAAAATCATGTTAGTTCCATCAGACTCTAAATAATATACTGATCACATCGTAGATGACCGATTTTTTATATTAAAATCATATAAGTGGAAAAATTATGTCCATAGGATAGTTATATCTATCTACATAAAACAATGTTTTAATAATTTCAATATATTATTAAAACCTTCAGGTGTTACATCCACAAATTTTTGAACAATGGGCATACCATCGTTGTCAATTTCCTACCAAATCATTTGAGATAATCAACCCTTCTAAATGAGAATGTATACACATAAACTAGATGAAATCTCCGTAGGATGTTCATGATTATTATAAAATTGATCTAAGATTATAAGAGGGTTTTAAATATTAATCCTAACATCATTTTCTCATCAAAATGATGTGGGATTTATAAAGATAATTCCAATCCATTCATAAGATGACATCAAATTCAACCAAAGGAAGAATGAGAAGATTTGTAGGAAGAACATTCCAATAGATGTCACCTAGAGAGGAATCATAAACGTGGTATAAAATCATTGTATCATTAGTGGTATTAACTTCTAATTCCACATCGTATCATCTTTCTATAATCATAACACTCTTTGATATTATATAGATATGAAAGGGAGGGTTGATCCAGAATCAAATAAGTCATTAGCAGTTCTAGAGTGGATGGTAAGTGTAATTTTTTACCAAGTAATTATCACACCCCTCATCTGAAATAGATATTTCATGATATTTCCTATTTTCCCTTATCTTAAGTGGTTTATAGCATTTAAAATTATCACTATCCCTTGTGTTTGAACAATGGTTAGAATAATTCCAATTCGCCTTACACTTATGTCACTAAATAGGGAGAGGTTAATTTTCTGTATCATTATATCCAATATCATTTTGACCTGTATTTTTTATATCACATTGACAATTAGTTTCCCAGTGACCTTATTTTCCACACTTAAGACATTTAGTATACCCCTTATGAAAAGATCCTCTATTTTTCTTACCGTATTTAAAGAATAAATGAAAACTCAGCTTATTTTATCTATAGTTTTTAGTGATTCCTTTGAACTCCATATTCATTTTCTTGTCAAAACCATGAGGTTGATTCATGACTCAAAAGTCAATTTAATCCTTTATTTCACAACACACAATCTCGTCTTAGCTAATGTAGTCTCTTATAGCTAAATACCTTCTAAGACTTGGTTTTAATACACTAAAAAACCTTTCAACTTTACATTTAGGATAGATGATAATTCCTGAATCATTCCTCACAAGTATTGTGAAATTATCCTCAGAGGTACCAACAGAATCATCATAAATTTTCTTTGACATGAGTAACTCTTTCATCATATTGGTACAGAAAATATGTATAAATTACTTATGGAAAATATGTTTTGAAATCAACCTTATCTATGGATTTAATTTCATCTTCATGACTCCTATTCTAAATTAGAGTCCACCACCGGTCAGATTCACCTTCTAACTGAAAAAAACTATAATGAATTTCTCATGCTCTGAAAATTTTAGAATAGATAATATATTCTTAGTAGAAAGGATCCATTATTCAGCAACTAGTGGATCAAATGACCCTCTGAAGAAAGGTGGAAATTTCCTCAAAGAGGACTCAATATAATGTTGTTCCCTCATTTTTTTCATCTGTAGTATCCATACAGGGATGTATTTATATTAAACCACTCACTATATCCTTCACAAGAATTCTAGGATATGTTTTTATACTTTTCCATATCCTTAGACTTATCAATAGACATTTACTTAAGGTTTTAATTGATGTTTTCTTATCCTTTCATCTAAAGTTTAACTAAACCTTTTCTCTGATACTAACTATTGAAACCCTTGATTTTCCTACATTAATATAACATAAATGTTTTTTAATACTTAATACATTACATAAAAAGACTCCCAATGACAGTATTAGTATAGTAACTTTAAAAATAAGGAAACAGAAACACATGATCATTAGAGAGGAACATTATCTCCCACATGGTTCATCTTGACGAACACCCTTATTATACACATCAAAACTAATACATATCATCGTAACCTAGTAATGGAAACATAAAAAGGTGTGAGATCAGATGCTCAGTAAGGGTAAAAAAGGGATAATTATAAGCATAATCAGGAGCCTAAGTGTATAAGAAAATGATATAGAAAATATAAGAAAAATATGAGTCATGGAATAAAGATTTGTTGTTAATAAGAAATATATTATAAAGAAATAAATAACATAATTCATAAAATCATATCATTGGAATAAAAATGTAATTATGTAAAAAGAATAATAATATCTAAAAATTTCATTAGTTGTCAAGGTAATACCTCCATGTCCATCTTATTGTATTAATTCCTTTACTGAATTGGGTTCTCTACTGGATCTAACCTTGTATTACTGAACCATGTTAACACCATATTCTAGCCATGTAATAGTGAACTGCAATCATTCCTCATTTTGGACAGGTCTACCTTGTGAGATATAAATCATTACCCAATGAAATGGAAGGAGATATATGTCCCACCCATATTATAATTAAATCATACATACATGTGACAAAACTCCACAAACAATCATATCATAACCAATAAAATGAAATGGGTGTCATAAACATGTAATAATATCATAAATTGTCAAAAAAATTATAGATATCATAATCATTTCATCAAATAATAAGCTATGAAAAGAAGCGGTTTTTTTAGACATATAACCCGTGAAAGAGAAACAGGTTTCATAAACATATAACCCATGGATGAGAAAAAAGTTTCATAATCACCATTTCATCAAAACATAAACCCTTATGAGAAATAGTATTATTGTATAAAATAAATAATTAACCCTAAAATGAATGAGTAACACAAACAGATTCTATCTTAGATGGGAAATAAATTTTAAAAAAATTTTGAAAACATTTCTTGAAGAATATATTCTTTCTTATTGGAAAAAATTATTTTTAAAAAATAAACCATTTGAAAAACATTTTATTTTAAAATTCATTTGAAATATTATAAAGGAATCCTAAAAAAAGGTAAAAAAATTAAAATCATTTTTCCTTGAATTTTTTTTAACATTTTTTAGAACATGGTTTCTGAAATAGTATATATTTCTGACCAAAGAGATAAATATAGTTAATTTTTTCTTAAAAAATATTTAATAATATTAGGTACCAACGTGTGAAAAAATGGTACACAAAAATTGAAATAAATATTGTATAAGACAAATAATGAGTGTTCTAAATATATAGATCATAATATTTCCTCAAATGAGGTATACTCCCAATCATTGCTGGTAAATGATGGGTTTTTTTGAATTAACACATACACATATTTACATGGTATCACAATCTCCATGTAATAAATTTAAATTAAACTAACATTAGAATATAATTAAAATAATGATATTATTGATATAAAATTTCAAATACTCATCGAGAAAGAATGTAGGTGCATAACAAAACATGTGTCTCAAAGAAGTAAAATTAAGGCAAAACTGTATTACTGATTTGGAAACTCTTGAAACATAATCATAATGAAATAAATATCATTAAATGGATATGTAAATACGTAAAATGTTAAGTATTATTGAAATATAATACTTTCAAGGGTATTGAGTACACCAGATAAAATAAGTGAGTGGTGAATAATAAATTTATCTCATAGAAATAAAAGTGATATAAAATTTGGTTACCCTATGTCCCGACAATCATCGTAATCATACAAAAATTCTAAATAATAAATATAAATTTACTATAAATATATCATAGAAATATATTCTTATATATAATACCAATTAAGGTTTGATTATAAATTTATATTTCCACATTTTTAACAATTCTATGTTAATGTTTAACTTTGCGTAATATCTGATTTGTTCATCAAATGTTTCTTAATTAATTATATATTTGGTCCTTTTACATATATGATGATTTCCAGAATATAAACCAGGAGATAAATATCATGTACATTAATATTTTTGTATTATAATAAGCTATATAATATGAACTAATGAAATGGAATACACAGTTCATGGACATGGTAGGTCGTATGTGCGCATGAACGTTGATTCTGTTTAATTATTGTATAGAATGAATGAATATAATGAAATATATGTATATATATATAATTATTATAGGGTATTAATTATATCATTTATATCATATAAACTCAATAAACACATCCTTAATACATTCCATGTAGTGTGTGAATGAATCACATCACTATGAGGGGGTTGTAGTCCACACTTTCTCAAACGATATTATCATATTTACACAAAATGGAAAGTATAAAGACGTGTGTTTTAAAATAATTAAATAAGATTAAAATAAATTATAAATATATTGTAAATCATAATTCCCAACATTATAGGTGGTAAAGGAAGAATGAACAATCTTCGTTTTGTGAGGCACAAGTTTTTCGTACACATAAACAGTTTGTTCGCAACCATTTAGATGGAGGTGTGTGTAAGTGTAGAAGGAATGCTTACAATAACAAAATATAAGTATATTTAGTATAATGGTGTTTTTTATAATCATTGAATAAGTTTAATTTAGGTTGTGGATAATGAAAATAAAATAAAGGATCTCGAGGGAGGGTGTTATCTCTTAAATGGGTAACTCTGTTTTGTTTCAACCAAAGAGCTTCCTTGGAAGGATTTATGTACAAAGGGAGACTTAAAGATGGATTGTAGGGTTATTGAGAGGATATTGAAGCAGATATTTACGTAACAAATATTTTTTGAGATGTGTGAAGAAGTGGAAGGAGAGGATGAATTTTTTATAGTAGAGGAATGTGGCTCTCTTGTAAATCTTTGGAAGAGGAATTCTACCCACGTTTTTCCCATGGAATTTGGCTCCCATAATGAACCATGTTCTATAAAAGGGGGGGTATAGTCTAAATGGTTCATTAAAATGGGTGTTAGAAAAGATTCAATGTTTTTTTGGGTCTCAAATTTAATTTTTAGTCCTTAGTTAAGAATACTTTTACTTTAATCGATGTAATTAATTTTAATTACATTCTGTACTATTTTTAGTAAAAATATATGTTGAACTTATTAGATATTATAAATTTTTATGATTCCAAATACTTGATATATTTTTATAAATTCCAATCATATATGTGGATAAAATTAATTTAAAATTAATCTCTCTGACGGGATGACACTACGGGTTTTTAAACATAAAATGATACAACGTTTTCTACGTTTTTATATCCAATTTCAATTTGAAATTGGTTCCAATTACCTAAATTGGATTAATGGATAAAAATATTATCAAATTAAACATTGAAACCAATTTAAAATATAATTTATACTTATAAATAAATTAAATGAAATAGTAGTTTTGAATTAGAATTTAGTATTTTTCACTATTCATCCTAAATGATGTTTCTCACAAAATATGAAAAATTCAACATAAGATAAATTCATCATTAAAAATTGAAGAATTATTATTATATTATCAGATTAAATTTCATATTTAATCTAAAATTAATTTAATATTTTTCACAAAAGTAAATGAAAATTATTTTATTTTAGAAAGTGATATTTTAAAATATATAGGGACTTTACCATAAATTATATTTTTCATTATCAATACGTTTTATTTATTTAAAACAATTATAAAAATTATTTTAAAATTATTTTTTACAATACATATTACTAGGTTTAATGGGTAAGTTATACCTAACACATTAGAATAGTTGTAAAGACAAAATGATGTTTCTTAGAGACTAAGTATTTCATGAAACATATGCTGAGTAGGTGTTTCATGTAATGTATACTGAGTTAGTGTTGTGTACTATGATTATATTCCTTGGTAAAGGAACATTTTACATAATTTAATGGAAGATATCAATTAAAATTAATTCATTTTAATAGAAAATAAAAATCCATAAAAATTCACGGTGTTACACTCAAATTTCCCACTTTTATAGAACTATGTCAGGTTTTGTTATTATCAAGAACTGAAACACAAATTTTTTGAACTAACAAGATGTGATATTAAATTATCAATAATATAAATGTTCCTTTTGTATTTGGATATTCCTTGGAACATAGAAAAATTATTTTTCTAGATTTCTTCTTCTATTCAAAATTCAAATCAAACATTCATTGATTGGATATGATACAAACAAGGGTTTTTTGATGTATTTCAAGAAACTAGACATATCATAAGTATAATCCAAAACCATATTAGTCATCGGATATAATGATATGTTTCTATTTAATATTAATAATGAAAAATAATGGAATACCTTACACTAGTCATTCCATCCTACCAAATATTTTCATAATAATTAGATGAAGATCACTTTGTAGAAAACAAAATGGATTCTTTTGAATTAATCTAATGACACTTATTATAACATGAAAAAGAAACTTAACCACTAGTATGAGGATATACATGAGAAAAATATAAAACTTTGTATAAAAAATAACAATGTTATAAACATTGTATCATACACCAATGAATCCTTTAAATGATCTTCGAACATTATCTAATGGATTTGAGATAGATCACTTTGTAACATCCAAATGACATCCCACCTCCATATTGTATCCACAGGATAAACTAAAGCATATGAAATTAAAAAGACCTTTTTTTACATTAAAAATGTTCTAGAATCTCATTTTTATAGAAATGGGAAGAAATGAACTTTAGTGCTTGAGGATTTTCTCACAAGAAACATAAAATCACCACAACTCTATTGTTTCATGAAAGTAGTTTAAATAATATATTTAATATGATATTCAATGTATTTCTTTTATTTATACATTAAAATATATTAATAAATACTTGGTGAATTATATGCATTAACTATATGAATCCATCATGTCCTGATTGTTTCATCTTATGAAATAGTGTAATAAATGATAGCTTATGTTGAATACAAAATGGTATCATCTGAGGAAATCCATTGAACCAATGTGATACAACCAATGAATATAAACCACTATATATTTTATATATACAAATGGATTTGGGAATATATATAATAGTTCCCCACTTGCACTAAATTATTTTATCCTTTAGTCCATTCTATCATATATTTTATCATATATATTAACTTGTGAAATCACATCCAAATAATATTTTGGATATTTTCAAAAACACCTATAGAACTCTATTGTCAACGTCACCTTGTATCACATCATGTGTAATACCTTGAAAATAACCATCTAATATAGTATTTGGTTAACTCTAAAAAAATTAAGCATTTCTATTTGATTCAAACTCAATCGCATTTAGTGTACCAATAATTATGACCCCACATTCTATTATAACTTTAACAAAATAGTATCTCTAGATCCATATAAGTATTGAAGGAGAGACCTATAGAAAAGTGTCAAGAAAACATAAGTGATAAAGGTATCTATCCTGATTTATATCAAACACATTTACTTCTATAGATGTATCCAATAGTCTATATCATATGAAAATTTTTATTCTCATATTTTACCCTTTTTCTAAGACATCGAGTGTTCATGGGACACATAACATGTCAACTGCATTTATATAATTCATTTGTTCTTGATTCTAAGAGTGTAGACTAATTTGATTGAAGAATGCATCACATTCCATTCATCCTTATGGATAACCACATAACATGGACCATTTATAGATAGATATATAATATCTAGATGTGTCTATATACTCCCACATTATATATCAATCAAGTCACCAGATTTCATAGTCATTATTTATGTAGAAAAATATTATATTTGTTATGATCCAAAATATATCAGGATCAAAAACATACAAACCACCCCAAATTAGCAAATTCAATATGTGGACTTTCATAATTAGGGTATAAAAGTATGTAGATTATCATGAAATGTATCTCACCAACATTAGGTAATAGTGGATCAAATATGATTCATGCACCCTCCACATGGTAAACTAAGTAGTTAATCTAGTGAACAAAAATATTCCTATTATTTATTTTGTACCTTAGGATAATATTTTGTATCTATGTAATGGAATCATACTCATTTTAACATTAATATTTCATCATAACCTATAATACACTGTGAGGAACACTACTTAAGGATAAACTCGAATTCATGCCTTGAGATTTCAATTGCAATTATAGTTCATGAAATGTATATATATATATATATGTAACCAATATGAGATAATGATAAAGTGAATATTTCCTTTTATTTTGATATATTTCATACTATTAAACCATTTTAAAAATATTTAAAAAATGTGACATAAGTACCAGTTTAACATATCACACATTTATAACTACTAGTTTAACATTATGTTTATTTATCTTTTTAGGTTTTTTATCTCATTAAATCATATGTTATTCTTATCACTTCTATATGTGGTAATATGATAAAACCCCTCCCCTTTTTACTGAAAAAATATGATTTAAACTAGTTTGAATAATGGTGATAGTTAGGAATCAAATACTTAATTTTTCAACTATTTGAACATATTCATAACTCTTAGATTCAATATTCAAATGTTATGATTTCAACTTATATTTTCTACTTATAAGACTTTATAGGTTCATAATCATCATCCTTGATACTCTATTACATAAAATGCTTCCCTTGAATTAATTTAACTAATTTAATATTTTTAACCGACCCTAATAAAATATTTTAGGATAAAGTGAAAATTAAATCAATATGGTAACTAAATGAAACTCTTAATTTTCACATTATCACCATACCCTAAACTCTATTAGGATGAAGTGATAACCCTTTTATTATGATATGTATTGTAAATATTTACATTTGTCTTTACCATCATACCCGAAACTATTTTATAATATAAATTTTAATTAACTTCTCAATTTAACTTTTATAATACATTAAGAAATAATGCCTTTCACATTTCAAGACAACTAAATGAAACTATTTTAAATTTTACATTATCATCACATATCATGAACCCTTTTTAGATGTTGAGTGAAAAACCCATATAATTATAGACTAGTATAATCCTATATGAAATAATTATATTCACTTTCAAAATGGTAACGAAATGTAATAGATTATCTTTTTCTTTACCATCTTATATCCTAAAATATTTAGGATATTAATTGGTAGTCACTTTATCTTAATATTTTTGTTAACTTCAATTTTTATTTTTTAATTTATAAATTAAAACATACTCCAACCAGCTACTTAAATACTATATTTTTTCATAATATCTTTTTTAGAAACAAAACAATCCTTTTTTGATAGAAACTAACATTTACTTTCTTTAGTAGGAAACATTGTCAAAATATGATACTGAGGGGTAGAGTGAACATATTCCCCCATATTTTAACAAATAATAGGATAAACACTTTTATCCATACCTTATTCTTTTAACAAGTTATATTACCCAATGAATCGTAAATCAGAAATACACAATTATTCGTATCTTATTATATGTAATGGATATTTATAATTGAACAACTTATTGTATAACATAAGGTAAATGATATAAAGAGATTCACATTATTTACTTAGATTAATTTGAGCTCAAAAAAACACTTTTTCATTCAAATCCTCAATGAAGTAACTAATTACATTGTCTCTTAAATATGAACTACAAGCTCAATCAATTATTTCATTGATTTTTAACACCTATATATTCTTAAAACTTTTTAAAATATTAATTCTATAGCACATACTGTTTAAAATTAAATATTTAATTTATATAATATCTATATCTAACATAGATATTCCATGGAGTTTCAAAAACTCTTTCACGTATATATTCAATAATGAAATCATATTTAATTATTACTCTTCCTTCCAGAAAACCTTAGATTTCATTTACCTTGGTCATATTCTTAATAAAACATTGTAAAAATTTTCAACCAACTTGTAATCTTCCTGTATGAAATTTTACCAATTTTTAATGTAAATAAATTACATTATAACCTAGAAATAATTTTCAATATTCATATATATTACCAACACTTTGGGAATACAGGGTAACTGTTCTTGAATTCAATATTATTTTCTGAATATTTCCATAGATCAAAATAACAAACTAGAACATGCCATTTTTAATTCACCCCCTGAATCATGTTATAGAATTAAACAAATGAAAAACTATTTATATTAAAAATAAAAATATCATTTAATTTTAAATAAATTATTTACAAGATATTATCTAGGAATAAATGAGATAAGAAAACACATATTATGATATGTTTTTTTAAAAAGAGTATTCTTATAATAAATTTACTTTTTATGTGTTTTGATGATTTAGAAAATCCCTAGTTTTATTATAACAAGTTTATAGAGTGTTTCAAATTTTATTTATCTTACACTATGTGTTCAAGTAATTATCTTACGCAAGTATTTTTTTTATGAAGATTAATGAAAATATTTAGTTAATCATAAATAGAAAGGGAAATGAAATATTTTATCTTACGATGTTAAATTATGTCACTCAAGAGATACTTCTAGAAAAAAATGAATATATGAAAGGAAATTGTTATTTTGATGAATATTCATATCTTGAATAAGTTAAAAAAAGTAAATGCTATGGTATTAACCCTTTATCTTGCACTGAAGAATTATCTTACTGTACATTGAAGAATATATTACAAAGAAAAGCTTATTTATCATATGAAATGATATAAAATGATTAAAAGTGTTATTAACCAATATCCTATGAATATATAATAGTATAAAATGACATGATTATCTTTAAAAAATTTCTGATAATTCATTTCATATCTTTTCAGTACATCAAAAGTAAGTAAATTATTTATGTAAATATCAGACTATACAAGACATACCATGAATAAGAAAATTTAGAGAAGGATAAGATCTATGACATTTTGGTCTCAAAAGCAATTCCATATTTGCAAGGAGTGGATACGTACTTTTGTTAGCCTATTTTATCAAGATTGATCCATAGATAAATCAACTGTTAGAATTATCCTTTACTTATGTTCATAAGAGAATATATGTGGAATAGATACTAATAACACAATGTGTGTGTGGAATAAAGAATGTCAAGAGAAAGAAATAAGGTTTCCCATGTTTAACACTAGATATTAGTACATATTTCACATCAAATATTAATGTTCTCTATTTATCTATTCCATAAGTTACACTTAAGAACAACTTGATCTATGATGAAATTTTAACTTTTCTCCAGATAAATATTCATCTAATATCATTTTCTACTTGAAACTATGTACTGTAATCATTTATCAAGCCTTGAATGTAATTATACATTGTTTACACTCTATTTAATAATTTTTAGGACCTTGTATAGGTCAGGTAAAAGGATATCCTAGTTGACAGCTTTTGGACCATTATTTTAGGTGGAAACTGGTTATACTTATCTAAGAGACCCCGGTAAAAGGGGTGTTTAGTGAAAATCACCAAACACGGGGAGTAGAGTGTTGGTGGAGTGGAATAGGGTATTTCTATTCACTAAACCTCTATAAAACTATGTGTTAAATTTTATTTCACATTGTTTTACATTTTCACTGTGTACACACTATAGAACAAAAATTTCACATGCATCCTTTGAAGACAGTGGTATATATTTCAAAGAATCATATAAGAACTCAATTCACCCCCTATTGAGTTACTCAGTCAGTCACTATCTAAGAAATTAATGGGTATATGATCTTTTTACTCGAGTTCACACCTTTCAAAAGTTTAAGTTCAAATATCTATCGTCAACTGGATAATATGACTGACAACATAGTAGTTATGTAAACAGTCTGAGTTGCATACTTTAATTGTGAAAAATACATTTGATGGACATATTGTATGATCATTTATCTAAAGAAATGTGGTTTTAAAGTTTATATTAAATTAATTAAGCCCTATGAAATTTTGTAGACTAAACCTGAAATTTGGATGGTCCATCTGAAGAATACTATTATCTAAATTCTATAGTTATGAATTGGATCATCTACAAGTTATAAAAATAGGAGTTTAACCACTAAAAAATAATTTAATTATTTTAATGGGGGAATATATATTGGTAAATGTATATTTTCTATTGGTGAAATGTTTTAAAAATTTATATATCCTTGATTAAAATATGTTGGTAAAAAATCGATCGCTAAATGTTTTTCTGAAAGATAAAATCATTGTGTTACAATTATAATAATACCAGCAGATAATATATATGTTGGTTAAAATGGTTAGAAATAGATTCTAACGATAAATTTTTCTATTGGTAAAAATATTAATAAAATATAATATCTATTTATAAATTATATTTGAATAAAAATTATAAATTTTTATTTCTATTTAAATTTCATATTATATTTATTAATTTGTCATGTATAATAAATAAGTTTTTATTATTAAAAAGAAATAATATTTTTGAATATGTTGAAAATTAAAAGAATTTAATTAATTATATTAATAATAAATTTTAATAAAAAAATTAATCAATACAAAATTCATCCCCCATCCGGATCCATCACACCCATCAATAAAAAATTCATCCCCCTAACACACACACCCACCAGACGATGACCCCTCCACTACGCAGGCTAGTACCATCCATCCATTCCACACCAAGGACTAGTTATCTCCATCAATTCATCCATGACGTAGGAATAGTGAGCTAGCTCATGCCCATCCATGCCACACAAGGGACCAGTAACTCATCCATGCCCCAAGGCTACTTAGCCAACTCCCACTCAAATGAAAGAAAAAATATAGATGAATTAAATACAAAATATAAAGAGGTATATAAAATTATTTGCATAGTGATAATTTTACATCATCCCTATTGAAATATTAAGAATCTTGTAAGTGATGGTATGCCCATTGGCTCACAACCCCCTCTAACCATAGCATAATTTCTATATCTGATGTCAGGTCAACCAACCTATGCCTCTAAGAAAAAAATCACAATCACAAATTTCAATTAATAGTGACACATAACCTGTGGCCACAAAACATTGATAATGTCCCTAATTCCAATTAATAATGAACCTAACACAAAATTTTATGATCTTAAAAAACATCATGAAATTATATAATCAAGTAAAAATGATTTTAATTTATAATGATAGTACATTTAATTTAAAAATGATACCTAGTTCAATTAATAATGACTTCTAATTAAATAGATATAAAACAATTTAGTTAAATGAAAACCCATAAAAACTAAGGATAGATTTAAAAAGATGGTCTTAATGGAAAAATTTATATAATATGAATATATTAGGGATCCAAATTCAATCATAGATGAACCTTTTCTAGAATCTCCATCATAAATTGAATTGAGATTCATTCAAAGATGAAACATACTATTTTAAAGTTTCAAGAGATAAATCTCAAATATCAGAAATACCAAAACATTAATATGTTTTGGGCCTGAAATGTTTTATACCATATAATAATAAATAAAACTAAAAAATTAAAAACCTTAATTTAAGACATGATATATAGTATCAAAAAATTAATACTTGAATCTGGAAATGAGTACTTGTAATTGGAATCTATATATTTCTATATTTAAATCTAGGAACTTGATATTCAGTATTGGAGGATTCATATTTACAATAAAAAACATCCAATAAAAATATAAAATTCAATAAAAAAGATTAGATGAAATCATTTTTCAAAATTCTAAACATCATATTCTAAATTTAAATATTAGAATCAAATAATTCACCTTCAAATTCGGGAATATGAAATTTAAAATTGGAAATTTAAAATAAAAAACTTAATATTAAAAACAATAAACTGGATACATACAATTTGGATTTATAATCAACTCAAAACGTCTAAAAATGTGGAACTATTAATATCGATAAACTTTATAAGGTGGATGTTCCCACATGGTTCACTACCCCTAGCTATTCCTGAAACTTGTGTTGTGTGAAATGACTGTGTAGATCATGAAGTAGTGAACCATAAGGGATATAATTCTCTTTGTTTTCTTATTAACGCATCTAGGGATTTTAACATCCTACCCTAGACAATATTCACATTTTATAGGACCTGATGATTTGTTTCTTCGATACGTCTTCTGATGGTCAGGGAACCAGTTCTCATTCTTCTTACTGGAGTTGTAGGCCATATTGGATAAACTCTAGTTTCAATTATTTCTAGAGGGGTGATGATGGGTGAAGACCAGCCAGTGATCCTCCACATTCATGATATTAATATTTCTTCTTAGTCATTGAATGGGGTGTAAATGGATTTGGGGGATGTTACCTTCACACGACTAGAGGGTGTTTTTTCCACAACTAATGTGGGTGAGGCATGCAAGGGAGTAAATATTTCCATTATAGTTTGTGTATTACCTAGGAATTATAGAAAGTAAATTAAATATGTAATGCAAAAAATGTATCCGTTTATAAGTCCCAAGATTCTGCTCATGAAAAGTATGTCTCACTAAACTGAAAGATTGTAGTTATTGGTAATATTTCAAATACTAATGCACTGATACATAAGGATTTCGCACCATATATCCCTAAAAAATTACATTTTTTACTATACTAGATCATAACTATGCAATGGTTCAGATATCTAAGAGATTTAGTGCTAATTTTTATGATGTTATGAATGTTATAATATGTAAAAAATCACTCTTTAAATCAATAACCTAATATTAACTATGAGATAGTAGGAGAAATTTATGTCCTTGAGTCATAATTTTAAGTAATGTATTCGAAAAACTCAAATAATTTTATGTGAAACAATCATCTCATGGTCTAAAAACTGTGAAAACACCATAAATGGAAATAAAGTATAGATTGATGATCATGGATTAAAAAGGATAAGGTGTCATGTATAATGGAGTTCACACATTTTTCTGTAACTATAGATATACAAGACATTTGTACACATACATATAGAACATACATAAGTTCTTTATATATATATATATAATTCTAAATATCTAAAATAAAATAGGAAGGTTAAGTAAACAATCCTCATTAAATATAATTGGAGCTTCTTGATGTGTCCAAACAAACAAATTCTTCTATTTAAGAGGCTCAAGATAATATTTCCTTTTACATGAAATTTTAGAATAAGAACTACATAAGTTAAAAAACAAAGATATTATGGGAATGAATGAAAATGAAAATTAGAAATAAATTTATTAAGGAAACTCATTTTTCATAAATTAAACCAATTAGAATTAGTTTCATTTATTTTGAATGCATAATGGCCTAAAAAGTGTTCCATTTCTAAACTACTTGAATGTGGAAAATTTAGTTTCAAAAAACTCATAAAAAGGAAAAAATATATTAAAGACTTGAATATAAATATAATAGTGTTTTATTTCATTTCCATTTTCCCAGATCCTTCCAATGTTTTAAAAAATTAACTCTTTGAATAAAACGAGTAGGTAAACATAAGTAAAAAATTCAACAAAAAAAGTAATTTCTAGAACCAAACATATAGTTATGATAAAATAACAAAGATGGCCATAAGGACCTCTCATTATAGTTATATATAAACCAGGAACCCAATATAATTTTACTTTAGAATAATATATCATTGGAATTATCATTTTTCATATATAACTTTCTAGAATAATACTTACATAAGTAAAAAAATGAATATAACAGGGGAAATAACAAAAATTAATGATAATTTGAAATAAAACTATGAAAGGTCGGTTACTTTTCATACCTGAAACAAAATAGATATAGTTTCACTTTTTGTGAATGCATATTGACCTAAAAAAATGTTTTATTTTAGAAAATCCTAGAGGAGAAATAATTATTTGAGAAAAACTCATCCAAAAAGTATATAATATTAATTTCAAGATGGCCACTATATTAGTGTGTTATTTGATTACCATTCACCCATATACTTTTAAAGTTTCAAAAAATTAACTCTTCGATTAAAATGAGTATATAAGAGCAAGTATAGAATTAAAAGTGAAGGATCTGATAATACTTACCTAGATATATGTTTAATAGTGGAAAATAATTCAAAGAATTTAAAATGGATTACCAGAAAAATTAGTACAAAATTTGCATGAAATGAAATAAAAATAAAATAAAAAATAAAAAGGAATTAAAAAATATTTTAAAATGAAAGATAAATTATTAAATATGCCAAATCAAAAATTAAAAAATGATTACTCAAAAGGAAAGCGTCAAAAACCCAAGATAAACAAAAGAAACCCCACATAAAAGGAAAATAGAATTTCTCAAAAGACAATATTAAAATAACTTAGCCCCACCAAACTAAAGACTAAACAAATGAAATTTTTTAATTCATTTATGGTGTTAAATTTGGTTATGGAAATTATTTTAGAGTTCCATCATTAGATCCATCTTCTACTATAGCATGAAGTAAAACTTCAAGCACCATATTACCATAGAATCTGGAGCGAGGATGGAAATTCCCTAAGGTTAAAGAAGGATATATTTGTCAATTATCTCCTAGAATCATCAATTTTTTGTTCAAGATATAAAGTAGATTTTCATGAATATCAATGTAATTAAAAGTTTTTACAATAATGATGGTCTCTACCAGCCTTGATTCAATTCCATACAAGCACCGAAAAGATGTAGTCCCATACTAGCACCCTACAAGACATCCCTAATGTGGAGTGCAACTATAATTATAATTTAATGAATACAACTTATTCAATAGAACTAATGATATATCATATTGAAAAACATATCATGTCTTCCTTTAATTGGATGTTTCACCATTCTGATTATTTCATCCTATGCTAGAATAGAGACCTCAATACTCTCCAACATACATCAGTCCTTCATAGTTGGCCTTTAGTAGCATCATTGCTAATAATATTTTAATTATTGGTTAGTTAGTAGATAACACATATTTAGTTTCACATTTCTACATTATTTGTTTTCTATAAACTTATTGTTCAAGAACTTGTTTGTTCTTTACTCAGATTTAAGAAAATCATCACAACAAGAGTGTTTGGGTATCCCACATATGCATATCTTTCATAGTTTCATTTTATTATTCCTTGACTGAACATATTCACATCTATATAGGGGTAGTGAGTAATATTACTTCTATTATAATTTATAAGGGAGAATCATATACTAAATGGAACTGGGAAGTTATAATCTATACCAGAGTAAAACAATGTCATTGAAATGTGAGGAATTTGTGGCGGAACAAATGTTCCTTCTGTTTGAGAAAACATAGTCAGTTTTTAATGGGTTTTAAAATAAGTTTTTTATAAATAATTAAAACAGAATAATAAAAGGGTTTTAAATTAGGATCCTTCATCCAAAAGTAGAGTGTGGGGTCCAATTCATAAGGGGAACACTTAATTCATATAAAAATGATACCTTATAGGAAAAATCATAGGGGTTATCATAGTTTGGTAAGACACTTCATCCTTGTAAAATAACCCTACTACAAGACAAGGAATAAATTTAAATATTTAACATTTTATAGTTATTCAATGTCTTGGTATTGTTTTCATAATGATCATATTGAATTTTAAACTACTCTAAATAAATAATTGGTTATAATAAGTGCTATAATTTTTGGAATCTACTCATAAGGGTTGGTTATTTATTATGAAATGTAACATGATTCTTGTTGTGAAAAAGATGAAAATTACATTGTATTTAAACTTTTATATGTGTATAGATACTATGTTATAATTATGTGTGCAACATCCCAGGTAAATAAAGAATATAAATTTTTTATATGTATTAAAATTTGTGAATTAAATATTAATTTTACCTTAAATGGGATTCTATGTTTGATGGCATACCTAATATGCAACAATAGGTTTCATTGAAAACAAACATCGCACACAATGTTGAGTTATTCAGAAAAATATTATTATAATATTATTATTTTAAATAGTAGTTAACGCAGAGTCATTGTATTTGTAGGAATGAACAAAACTAACCATATTATGAAAAAATATGATTCTTAAATGTTTTTAATTTTATCCAATAAATTTTAGAGGCATAAAATAAGAAATAATATGATTTATGGATAAATACTCTATTATTCATTAAAAGGTTGACTTAATGCCTTTTGATGGATAACCCTATTTAAATATATTTTTGGTCACTTTTATGTGTTCTATTTGACAAAATAAAATTCTTATTTAGAATAATGAAATCAAAATTTACTTTTGGTAAATTTGTTTATTTTTATGATAAAATTAATTTTTTAATGAATCGGGAAAAATACTATATTTTAATTAAAAATGGCCTTTTAATATAATTTTTTTATATGGTTAGATTAGCTTTTAAATTGGTTTTAAAGTGAAATTATGTTATTTTTTTATGATTTCATCCAATTTTGGTAATTAGATGTAATTTTACTTTGAAATATGATATAAATAAGTGTCAATCTTTTGATAGTTATTATTTCATAAAAACAAACTTTTTGTTTTGATAGTGGGAATTAATTCTAAATTATTTTCTGCCACTTCTTTGAAAATATGTATCTTTTATTTTTAGACATTATGAATATTTACTTCAGTAAAAAATTTATTTACCATTTCTAAAAGGTCAATCTGGTAAATAAGGGTAACCAAATATTATTATAATAATATTAAATGACCCAAAAATGTTTACCAATCCTATTGGTTGATACATTTCATACCATGGTCATCCTTGGGTCGATTTTGGGATCCCATTAAGCCACTTAGGAGTGATAATGACAAATTATATTAATTAATTTAATGTAAAGGCAAAATTGACTTAAACATATATCTTTTATTAAATAAATTATTACATAGGGTTATATAAGTTATTTATTTAGCTATAAATATTAATTTAAGAGTTAAAATGATTTTCCTACATAATGATATTTTTTTATAATTTTTAGACAACAAATACATAAAAATATTTATGACACAATAATGATGCAGGGTATACCTCATTAATGAATGATTTAAATAAATAAGATTATAAAGATTAAAATAACATACAAAACCTATTCAATTATTATTGAACGATTTTATTTCAAACATGATTCATCGTAACTTTTACTTTAATAAGTTTTGGACCTTTATAAATGAAAAATCAATATATAATAAAATAATATTTTTAAACATTTTTAAAGAACCCCTCCTCCCTCTTATGAAAAGACCTCACTTCTAACCCACTATTCACACTTCTAAAGACCCTTGGATCATCCAAAATCAGCCCAATTAAGCTTCTTATATCCCTTTTCTACTCCTATAATCATTCCCCAAGGTATAAGGCAATTCAATTAAACCATCTGGTTCAAACCGAAGGGAGATACCTGATTTAAAGGTAACATCTTCTCTTAAGATCTTTTTTTTATTTTACTTCTCCAACCCCATAAACACTTTTTATTCCTTTATTTTATAAAAAATAAAATATACTAAATATATTATTTTGTTGTTATTATAAGTATTATAACTATAGGTACTCACACCTCCATCTAATGGTTGAATAACATATTGTTTCTGTGGATGGCGAACTACTACCTCACGGAATGATGATTGTTCAATTATCTCCCACCACCTCTCATGGTAGCCATTATGATGGAACTTTATTTATATATTATATACATTAAGTTTATGTTTTATCAATTCTTTTTTACATTTTATTTACAAACATACCTTTATACTTTCCAATATGTGTAATATAATAATTTCATTTGAAGAAGTGCATACTACCGCCCCCTCAAGGTTATATGATTCATTCATGACATACATATAACTTATAAAGGATGGAGTTAATGAAATTACATAACATATCTGTCATATGATATTATACAGGATTATAATATACCTATGTATTATTATGTTTTCATTCCATTAAATATGAAATAGAAATGAAAGTAGTGTTCATACATTTGTACGGCTTATCATCTCCATGAATGGTGCATTTCATTTCTTATCTCAAATAGTTATGTAATGTTATTAATACATAAATATAATAGATAGAAATGATATATATGGTATCTAAATCATGAATATCATTATATAGATAATGGACTTTTGACCAGATGAACATCTTCTAATTATAAGAAATTCATTTTTGACTTAAGTACCAAATATCGACAAAACGACCATTATTAACTTAAATGATTGAATAATGTTTATAAAATGGTAATAAGTGATATAAAAGAAATAATAAACTTGAAAAGTTTTCTTAAGAGAGTATAAATTATCTTTTTCTTATTATTATGGAGATTAAATAATGAACAGGTCAAGTCGGACACGAAGTAAGGGGTTTCTTATCTCACTTCTAATTCTAAGAGATTTCTATTGTTCGCCACTTATTTATTGCATGTAGTGTATTGTGTACTAAAATTTGATATATATTATCATTATTATATTTATATTCATGTTATTATGTAATTCATTTGGTGGTTATTATCTTTTGGTCATACGACTTGATTGATTACAACGTGTTAAGGGTGTTTCATCTCACGTTTTATTCCCGTGTGATTCATGCTATATTAGCCACTATTTTTTGTGGCGTATTTACTGTCCATGATTGTATTATTTATGTAATATAATTTAATATATGGGTATTTACATCTTCATTTTATGATCCTTTTTTCATGTGGGGTATTTTTCATAAGTTACCAAATTGGTAAGGGAACGTTTTAACCCAATTTCAATTCCTTGGGTTAATCTTCTAATTCTTAATTCTATCTTTCTATGATTATGCATGGAAACACTATTTATTTATTTATGTTGTAATTTACACTCCCCTTTGAGTGGATATACTTTTGATACACATAATCACTTTATTGATAAATCTTCAAGTCATCGATATGAACTTAATAAGAGTAATTTTAACTCAATTTCCATTCATTGAGTTAAAAATCCATGTCATTGGATTTTTCTTAAAAAGGACATGTGTGAATTTCCTATGATTTATTTACAATGAATATCCAATCACATTGAGTGTATTTATATTTTTCACACATGATTATATAATTTATTTATCCTTAATCTGTGGAAACAGTTTTTATAAGGGATTTCGTCTCAATTTACATTCCACTAAGACTTCATTGTTGTCATACATCAATTCACTATTATATGGAGTATATACTATCCTTTGGAATATTATATCAAGAATCCCTTTATTCTCAAGACATTAGAAAGTGTTTATAAAATTTTATTCCTTGATTATTTCTATTCAAGAATCTCCCATTTTGTTAAATACTCTTTAACAAAAATATCGTTTTAAATGTTTTAATGATTTATTCTTATAAATATTTTTCATTAATGTCCATGTTTTAAAAATGTTTTTTAGGATTAATTTATATGCACATTAATGTTTCCAGATGATAATTAATTTAAATGCTTCAAATTTTTTTGGGACACTTTGATTCAAGAATCAATTTATTAAATACTTTAAATATTTTTGAAAATGGTTTGATAAAGAATTTTTTATTTCAAAATATTGATTTGATATATTGTGATTGGAATGTGTAAATGTTATATTTCCTTTATTGTTGTGTTATGTATAATTATTATGTTGTGGTTATTGCGAATTGTTTATGTATACGGGTGGTTCTGTGATAAACCTAGGGTGGGTGAGTCCGAGATAGCTCTCCAATGGATTGGGTAACGTGACGGAGGAAAATATTAATTTTCATCCTAAGATATTTAGGGAATATACTGTGATGGCTATTCCAACATAACTCACTATGTAGCTGTGATAGCTACAATGTAAGTATGATATGGATGCCACAAGATACCATTATGATTTATGGTTTCTATGTGTTATTAGTAAATCTTATTATTTCATGAGGTATGTTATGATTGAAAAGTATTGTTTCATTGATTTGTATTTTTTGATGGGTTAATGTTTCCTTTCCTTATTTTTTAAACTTTATTGAGATTTTTATTCTCATATCAAGTTTTTTAAATGTTCTCTACAAGACATAAAGATGAATAGGGTAAATTATGGGATCAAGAAAAATTCATGTTGTCTAAAACTTAGAACTAGACATGTTTCTTTTAAAGAAGTTTTATTTTATAAAAAAATTGATACTGAGTAGTAGTTTCTACGTGTTTTTTTCATGTTGATATGTAATAGTTATGGCCTAATTCAATAAAACTCTAAACATGAAAAGTTCCAAAATGTGAATTATTCATTTAATTCAAGATTATGTAACATTTTAATGCTGGTTCCTTATAATTTGAATCCTAGGTAATGATTTATTGATGATCATATTAGAATTTTAAACAATTTTAAGAAAATAATGGGTTTTAATAAGTGCTCTAATTTAGAACCATGGGTGCAGCCTAGTGGTTTCACATTGTAGTGGTGTTTAAAAATTATTCAAAAAAAAGTGTTAGACTTTATAAAAATTACTCCGAAGGGGTTATTTGGTTAAAAAATAAGAGAGTTTGGTTGGTTAAATGTAAAGATAAACTTTTCATGAGTTGAAGTTGGATTAATGGAAATGTTGGTTTTCTATTTTCCTATTTAATTAATAATAATGGAATTGAACATTATATTTACAAAATAAGTTAATGAAAATTTTTATAAAAAAATTGTATTCCTAACAAAATAATATTTAAACAATTTAAGTGAAATTAATGAAATATAATATACCTCAATTTTGTTAAACAACATCATCTTTTGGTTATCATATTACCATTTCTCTAGTGACTATAATATTAGAGTTATCATAGTAATGTCTGTGAAGAAACCCTGTTTGGATACAATAAAAACAAGACATCCATATGTATTTCTAATGAGTTTTTGAGTTTCTTGATTATAAAAATGGAAATATATTGCACATGAATATGATGTAACATTGATATATTTTATTTTGTGGTTTAAACTAGAGTCGCATTGATCCAAATATTTTGTTTACTTGTTTGTATACAATTTATTATGGTTTTATAGTACAATTTAGTATCTCCATCGATCCAAGGTAGTTGATGCATAAGTATTTAGAGGGTGTTTATTTATGAGAGTACCATTTCTAGGAATGAAAATCTACCAATTAGTTCTAAGAAGATAGACCAAATGAACTAAAAAAAGTCATGAAATTACCAAAACCCTATTTCACATAAATTATATCCATGATTTTAAAAAATCTATGGTGGTTTTCAGCTGAATGAAAACATACTAGTAAAGTCATGAAATCACCTCACTAATACCAATTATTAGTATATTTGAAGGTAATAAACCTAAAACCAATGGAAAATCATAATTTAAAATTTTTTATGGGACTCACAAAAAAACACCAAAATGGAAAAAGATCAAAAATAATACCACAATGAAATTTTATATTGAAAAAAAGTAACTATGATAGTTTTCTCACTATCGATATGTGAATTTAATGAAAAAGAACCGTGAGAGTTAACATTTGGGGAGAAAATACATAAAAATAAAATAAAATTAACAATTTATGATAATGTGTTTGGCTATTATAGAATTAAAACAATGATATTAAAAAATAAGAAGATACAAAAATCATATTGGGTGTAAGGATTTGGGGTAAGGATCAAGGTTTAAGTGATGAAATGACATTTTAGTAATGAATGTACCAAAATTATGAGAATGTAGGTTCAGTGGAGGATCTGAAAAACATGAAGCCTTCAATGGACAATTCAGGTATATCAAACACTAATTTGTTTGTGTTTCATTCAAACAAATTGTGAAAATTAATTTTACAAGCCTCAAATGAGTGTAAAGGTAAACGGTGGGTACCCTTAACATAGATTTGGGTCATGGAATTGGTTAGTCAGAACATTGTGACCTTATTGGCATCTCCTCCGGTCTCTTGTTGGCTATGGATTGATGAGGAACACATATAGAATTATATAGAAACCCAAAAAACTTATTTGGATCCACATCATCAAATTGTAAACCCCCATCTAAAAACATATCAGGTAATTTGAGGGGATTGAGGGAGTTGGGACTGACTGAATGAAGAAAGTGTGAGAGGGAAATCTTATCAAGGTAAAGGGATGTATTTTAAATCAACCTTACCTTATCAAAATCTAATTAGAGGAATCCATGTGATTAGGGATTCAAGAAATTCGATTTGGTGGGTTGAATACACTGGGAGAAGACCGAGTTAATTATTGGTCATGGAAGAGGTGAGGATATGATGGAAGCTCATGGTTTCGGATAGCTTATGGGAGAGGGGAGGTTGAACTCATCAGAATCAGAAGAATATTTTTTAGTCTCTTGTAGGGATAAAAAGGGAAATTGATAGGGTTTCCAGTTTATGAATTATAGGAGAGGAAGGGAGTCGGTTCCACTCACGAGGGTATAAATGGGACCAGAAGAAGCTGATTTTGGTGATGCTCGAGGGTGGATTGAAGTGAACTAAACCCCTGTGGTGAAGATTTTGGATTGCGGGAGATATAGCGTGTGTGTGTGTGTGAATTATATAGGATCACATAACTTCCTGGGGATAAAAATAATAACAATAATTGTCTAAAATTAAATATATATAATATATACTAAAATTAAATATATGAAAAATATGAAAAATAAATAAATATGTTACTAATAAAATTATTTGTTATTTTATAATAAATATTAAATTCTAAAAAATTATATATTTTTTATAAAATAAAATAAAATTTGAATTATTTTTTAAATAAATTATTTATTACTTATATTTCAGTTTGTTTATTAGTATTTTTTATTGACTATCATGTTTATATTTATTATGTTTTCAAAATTAAAATATCATAATGATTTTAGTTTTTTATATATAGTATTTAAATGATAATTAAATTAAAAAAATTATAAAATATAAGCACTATTGATACATATAGATAATTGAAAATTGAAGTCAATTAAATATGTATTTTTAATAAAACCATAAATATTTACTTGGTCATAAAAATAATAATCTATTTAAAAAATATAGTATCTTTTAATTAGTTATTATCATTTCATGTATTATTATAGAAGGTATTATTGATAAAGAAATATTTTATGGTAATGGTTTTTATTAATAATATATTCTTGTGTTGGTAAAAATAAGTTTTAATACTATGATAAAGAAATAGATATAAATGTGGGTAAAATATTAGTTTGTGTTAAAAGATGAATACCAATAGATGGATCTATTGGTAAAAATAATTATTGTTTCTTAAAATCAATATCAGTAAAACTTAATATATGTTGGAATTTCTCATTTTTACCAAAATATGTATTATTTATCCATAAATTTCTATTCTTATAAGTAATTTTTTTACTGAACTGAAACTCTCAATGTCAAACAATACATGAAATTTGGACTTCCATAGTAGTATATTATAAATGTACTTGAAATGTGAAAGCTCTTAGATATGATACAACCAATCTTAAGGTTTATACATTCAAAATAGATAAAGGAGGGAGTAATAATCAACTAAATGGAAGACTCAAAGAGATCATGAATAAAATATATTCTCTTGTAATGCCTATCACATAGCCAAAACTAGAATTTAATATTCCCAGAGCATTACCACTAATGTCAAGTGGTATTTAAGCAACTATTAGACAATAAAAAGAGGTAAAAGATATCATTAGAACTCTTATGATTTATTAAGAAGATATAAAAATAGTAAATGAGTAACCTAGAATAATTAAAAAGGAAAATGGTTCCTTAAAATAATCTACATAAAAATATTATAGAAAGAGAATAAGTAAATAAATTCTTGAATCAAATGAATAATAGAGGTTTCTAAGAAACGTTTTATAGATTGATGATCCTTCCCAATTTACATGAAATATATAAAAAATATAACAAGAGATGAATATTAATAATAGGGTTCAATCACAGGAAGAATGATGATAAACTCTAAAGAGTCGAGATTCTATGAATGAAAAAATATATGACACATCAATCCTGAATATTCGAGAATCAATGGAGAAAATAAGATAGAAAATAAATACTACAAGAATATTGGATATTTTTAAACTAAAAAAATCATGAAGGAAAATTTGAGTGATTTTGGAGATTCTAGAGAATTTTCATCATTAGTATCATAAGATGAAACTCTAAATCAAAAGGATAACATATTCTTTATGGAAAAATTGATGAAGAAACTATCCATTTGAACAGAAATGAAAAATGGTTCATAAGAAGTGGATATTCAAGGAAAATGAGTTGGGAATACTCCAATTTTCATTATTTATCCCAATTAGGTGCAAGATATGTAATGATAGGATAAAATTAAAAAGGAAAGAAGTTGGAATTAGATCAATTTAAAATCCATAGTCCACTCATATAAACAAAGTACATTACATTGAAGGCTTGAAGCACAAACTAATAATTATTTCTTAACATTTTTATGATGGTCATTCTATTGATTTTTCTAAAAATTCCTATATAGTTTTTAAAGATAAATTTCCAAAGTTTAATTCATCCATAACAGAAAATGTTTACACATTAGATCATAATTGTTTGTCTATAAATAATTTAAATTTCTTTAATGATGAAGTTGGTGAATCATGGATTTTTTATATAAGACTTGGACACCACAATGTTCATTCCATGATAAAATTTTCTAAAAATAATTTAATTTCATACTTTCCTAATCTTGGATTGAACAGAAATAAATAATCACTAATACAAAAAAAGCATCTAATAACACTACAAATTCACTTTATCAATTGTAGATAAAAATTTACTTGATGAGAATGGTTAAAATTCTAGGCCATTTATCAGCTTTGAGAAAGTAATAATAAAGGGGTAATTTATTGGTGCTAAAAAAGTGATGATAAATGGGACCTTTATCAGTGAATTTAAAAGTGTTGATAAGGAACCCATTTATCCTCACTTTTATTTATTTCCGCTAAAAAAACACATTATCAGCACTTATAAAATTTATTATAGAGGACCAGTTATCAGTGTTGATAGAAGTGCTGATAAATTATACCTTTATCAACACTCTTATAAGCTCTAATAAATATTTCATTTATCATCTCTTTTAAAAAAGATGATAAAAGTCCATAATGTTGTGTGTTGTAATAGTGCACTACAACACCACTGCAATGTATTGTAACAACACACCACAACACCAAAACTACTATAAACACTCCAAATATAAAAAAACAAGTCCTAATACAAAATTTAAATGAAATGAAATTTACAACACAAATAATTGAAAAAAAAAACACTATATTATATACATTTAAATCAATAGTTTATCCAATTACATAAATAAAAATTATTAAAAATATTCAAGAACATCAATGTTCCTTTGTATTCTAATCCTGACCAAAATCATACTATTTCTAGTCAAACCACCCCCTTCTTGAGAAAAATAATGCACCTATATAAGAAAAAAATTCTTATGTTAGTAATAATGTAAAGAAATAAAATCATAGAAAGCGCTAATTTTATTATAATTGATGTCAATTTTAAATAAAAAGTTTCACTTAGAGTCATAATAATCAAACTATGCATCAAAATGAGGGGAGGATGATTCCCACACATCTCAAATGATAAGTGGATCATGTATTGGATTGATGTGGTGCTGATTATTACACATTGAAAGGTCTTAAAACAATCCTAACTGTCAATGTTACAACAATTTCCATTGATATTCTTTGTCAAACTTCCAACACTGCATGAGAATATTTGAACAATCCACATCAACTTGAAAAAAAAGATCAACGTTTATAAAAAAAGTTATGAGTAATAAAAAACAATTCAAAAAAATATTAAATAATACATTAATTTTATTTAAATTCATTTTACTGTGAAATATCAAGATTAAATCTATGATTGAGTAGTTTAAGGAAATTGAATTCAAGTGATAAATCTCAACACTATAGGTGTGAATGGTTTTCAGGGAGAAGAATTATGTGTATTTTTTAGTATATAAATGCATGAAAGATGGATAGAGCACCCCAAATCGATAAAAAAATCCACCTGTATAATAAAACAATTAATATGTGAGTATTAATAAAAAACATTATACATAAATATGAATCCATGCATTAATTACATGTAAAATGATTTTATTGTGGAAACATAATGATTACCTCTGTTATTGAGAAGAGATAACATTATTGTTCTTCTTATAATGGAATGAAACATTGAGAGAAACCTTCTAAAATAATTGAACTCAACATCGAATAATGAAAATTAAATAAACATTCCATTCTATAATTTTTTTTTTAAAATAGTGAAATTATATCGTATCTTTACCCTTATATTTTTTCAAAGGGTTTCCTTCATTTTAGATTGTTCTTCTGAGGGATTGGTAACATCATAATGTGAAAAAATTCATTATCTACATGAGTAGTAAAACATCAAATTTAGATTACGTTAATGTAGTAGAAATGATATAATATTATGAGAAAAAATATAATATATTAAAAACAGTGAAACCTTCACATTGAACTCTTTTTCTTTTTTTGAAGGTTTCAATGATTTTTCCCTCTATCGAGAATCCAAATTCACAATTTGGGGCCCTCTATAACATTAATTGCATTGTCTACATTGGGACCAACATGAACAAATTGTGATGTCCCAATAAAAGGGTCAGCCTCGATTGAATTTTCTTCTGACACGACATTTGATTTAGTCACATACAGGATAATCAACCAATTCTTGTTTTTTTCGATTAGAGACGTAAAATACTTTCAATTTTTTTGATTCCATTTTGAGCGGATCTTATTTTTCCAATTCCATATTGGAATTAACCTTCATAAATCCTATTTCCTAAAATTTCTCTCCATTGAGATTTTCAACACATTTACGACGGAAAGGCATCGCTTGAAATTTTATATAATCCACCTCGTATTTCATTTTGAGAATGCGAAATATGAAATATTTTTTGTAAATTTGAATTATAGCCTTACAAAAACATTTGTGAATCACCTTAGCCACATGTGTAACACCACTAATTTTCATCATACTAAACACATAATTTTCTTTTTTATATAACATACAACTATTCATTACAAAAGTAGTCTAAGATATAAAATTTATATTTATTTCTCTATCTAGCCATTGAAGTCATCCAAAAATTGAAATAATATTTTAATATAACTCCTTATAAATTTGACCGTTGAACCATCTTATAAAATTTTTATTATGTGTATTTGATATCCATCCATCATCCCTTGATGGGTTCGAATCTCTAAGAATTTCTTTTTTAGGTTTCAAAGTATGGATCAACATCTTTACTACTATTTTATATGCAATTTTGTGCATTATCCCACTCTATCAAGGTAATTATAACAAAAAATATTCTAGAAATCCCTTCACCCATAAATAAATCGATGTGATGGGACATTGGGAGATCGATGCTTTCAACATCTAATAGGTAATCATTATATAATTCAATATCTTCTTCAAAAATAAATAGTTCTACAATACAACCTTATAGCTGACATCAATTCATTACATTCCCTTTAAAAATATTCATATATAGGCTAATGGGGTACATCCATCTGTATTGGACATGACCGTATAGTTGAAGCTATCTAACCAAGTGAACCCTCATGTGGACCATTACATCAAAAAATGATGGTGGGAATAACATCTCTAATTTATATAATATGACTTCAATCTCATTATTCATGATGGGAAACTTCTTCAGGTCAAAAAATTTACTGAATATGGATTTAATAAAGAAGTATATTTTCGGTAATTTATGTCATACAATTTGAGGTAGAATACAACAGAAACCTCAAAAAATTAAATCTTGCATAAAATCATGTCAATCGTGTTATTTTAGTTCTTATAACATCAAATTATTCATCAAATTTTTATTCTTTATATTTCAAGAAAATCCCAGTGGAACTTTTATACTATTAAGGAAAAGGAAAATTTCAACGTTTCATGTATGGATATAGTGTAAGCTGCTGGAGAAATAAAATTCCTCCATTTACACCAAATCGGTTCCAACTCTTCCCTTATCCCAATTATAGTCATGTCCAACCCATCCTTCATGCAACCTTTCATTTTACAGGAACATTTAGTAATTTTCCAATAACACTATAAAATACATTTTTTTCTATAGGTCTGACATCATGAAAATGTCTTACATATAAACAATTTCAATAAGGTAACTCTAGAGAAGTGGATCTCTTCTTCCAACATTCTGATTTAAGGTTTTTTCAAAAAATGTTTACCAAAAACAATTTCAATATTTCTTACTTTTTTGTGCATTTGATCACCCTTTACTAGAGAATGTGTTTTTCCATGTTTGATATTCCCATCGAATGTTGTTGTCTAGGATCTGTATTTATATCTTCTAGGTAAAAATTTTTGGTTTAATTAAAACATAGTCTTTGAGTAATCTTTCATCCAAACTGAGTATATGCATTTTCAAAAATAGGACACCCCAACATTCCTTTAATACTATATCTTGATGAATTTCTATAAGTTGGGAAGTCATTTATCATTTCATACAACATCAACCTCAATTTGAATTCTTCACTTACAAGAGAATTATACATTTAACACTTATATCCCACATCAATTTTAGATCTTCTGTCAATGGATCCAAATAGAAAACAATATCTCTATTGGGTGGCTTTGGGCTATATATAAGCAGAGACAACATAATGTCTTCGCACTTCATGCATAACCATGGTGGAAAGTTATAATTTACCAACATGATAGGAAATGTACTATTAGTACTACTATATAAACCAAAAAGAATTTATTCCATATATAGATAACATAAGAAGATTGTTTCTTAACACATCTACAAATTCAAAAAACTCAAAATCAATTTTCTTCCACTGAGTAGAATCTTATCGATGATGTAGGTTCCCATATTAATTTCATGAATCTACATTCCATGTTACTTTTCTCACAGTTTCCTAAAATATATATAGTCTTGTATACCTTTTAATGATAGGAATGTTCAATAAATATTACAAAGGACATGATTCATTTTTCTTGTATCCATTTTCACCACACATAGGTTATTTTTTGAGTGATACATGGTTCTTGAGAAACAATATTCAATCATTTAGAAAATTATGTTTTTTTAGATATCATGCCCATTGAATTTATATTTCAATTAGCATTATACATTCGATATGGTAGTTCATTTTCTTTTAGTAGCATATATTTTTGAATACCGTGTTGTTCTATAAAGCTGATGTAACTCAATTCGATGCCACCTTTCATATTATAAAACATCAATATAGCTGACAATGTTGTGTTTTTAGTATAAATGATATAAAATGGTTTCTTGGAACAACTATTTAAACCCTCAAAAAAAACCTTTTACAATCACATGGGTTATATTAAATTTATATTATCATTTCGTTCATACTATCTCTATCGTGTTTTACAAAGGTATTTGTATCAAATGATTCAAAAATCAAAGTATCATCCCAATCAAGGTCCACGTTCATTTTTTCTTAATGTTTAGTCCAGCATTTATAGCTCTCATTTATACCATGAAAATTAAAATATTCTTCCAAATCATCAATACTAATTTGTCTTTAATATCAACAATGTAAACATGGATAACAGATTTTATAAGGGTCATATGCATTCTCCCTATAGAGACCCTATTTTTTCTTTATAATAATTTTTAACATTTCTACATATATTTCTAAAGCTATGAATTGAGACGACGTGCAATATCAAGGACCAGTGTCCCAAAAATTAATTTTATATAAATATTACGTATTTTTATACTTTGAATATAGAGAAAATGGGATATGCCTAAATTGGTAGTTCAGATCAGAAATCCAAGGCTATGATTAATTCCAAAGGATGATTTTTACCATAGGTGGGTTATAACTTTTTTCATCAGAGGCCTTCTACAAAAACAATTTATAGAGGATTTAAACATAAATAAAATTATCAAATAAAATTATTATTTTTTTGTATAATACTTCAAATAAATTATTAATGGGGACATGGATTAGAAATATGAGGCCACTATTGTGTTTGTAGCATGGTGTTTACCCTAGGCACGACCACATGTGAGATGGTGCAGTAGGTTTGGATTTTGTGACCATTGGAGGATGACATTATAAAGCATATAAATATGTGTTTATGAAAATATGAAAGGGTCTGGATAATTTATCCAATGGTTGGAGGATCTCCTCATCTTTTCATATTTTAGAATGGACATCGAAATATTGTAAGATCCCGATGAGATTTCATGTCTGATAATATCAGAGCATGGTGAATGCAATAAACGAATCCAAAATATAAGTACGATTCTTATTTTGAATTCCATATTTCATGATTGATTTTTTGTTTTCAAAAAATTATTTCCAATCATTTTCATTGATTTGAAATCTTTTTTTAATGGCTATACAAACATGTCCATGGACCATTTTAATAATGGATTATTTTTTCGGTGTTCTTCTCTCGTTTTTTTTTCTCAATCAATAATCTCTTTGACACGTTGAAATGACATCCAAACATCAAGAAACTAAAAGACTTTGGAAGGTATATATCGAAGGATTCTGGATCTGCGATGGTTTGAAGTTTGGAGTGCCAGAAGAGGTGCGATGGTAAGAGAAAGTTCCACTTATATTTTGGGATGTTCAAACATTGAAAGTTATTATAGCGAAGCATGTATCAATGTAGATCAGGACCCGTGGATCCCAGATTTGTTATCTTTGCCATTTTTTTATCCTTAGTGGTCTATGGAAGGGACCATCGGCATGCTATAGGTAGTGGCAATGTGTAAATTTATAGCGTGTGGGTGCTGAGAGATGGCTGTGTGTTCAGGTTAGGGGCCACCTCCTAACGGCAGTGGGTCGGGCCCTTGCAGAGCAGACTGGGATGAAATGAGAAAATCTGGTCTTCAGGTACTAATTTAAACCCTCATAACTCCTAAATGGAGCTTTTTTTTGGCATTACAATTGTAGAAATGTGATCCTACATTGGAGATATTACTTTAGAGGTAATTTTGGGAATATTATATTTTGATCTCTTGGATCGGTTTCATGAAATACTTACATATAATAATAATTTAATTTTTATTATTCAAAGGATTTTTGTATCGGACCTAGCTCTTTCATTAAACATCTGATTGATGCACTAAAAATTAAATCATAACCCTGAAATTTAGATTAACATTTCAAGATAGTTTTCAAGTGCTAAAACCAAAATATATGTGCATCCCAATGAAGACATGTCTAAGAGATTGTGGTGAGATGTGACTTATTCACCATCCATCCAATTCAGATGAATGAATAGTTGATCCCATGTAATTTTCCAATAAGATAAAAACAATTTGATTCTTATGATGTGTTCTGGGATCGAGGTGTGGTCCACACAAATCACCGTTCGTCGAGGATGCTAAGACATGCAGTTTATTCACTAGTTGATCGATTCTAGTGAATGAATAGTCGATCTAATGTTTTTTCCATAAGGATCACGATGGTGTAATACATTTGGTTATCCAGGGCCATCTAATGGGGAAAGTTAATAAGTTATTTTTTCACCCTTTAAGACCAGCGACGAGCATCACGCACTCGTGAACCATTCAGTCGAATGTTCTATGTACACTAGGAGTGTAATGGCATTCCTAGGGGTACTAGTGCACGTTTTTGTACTAGAGTATGGTTAAGTACATGACCATGTAATGAGGTGGGGTCACACACCATGTGGGACCCACACACACCATGGACCAAATTATGAATTTTTTACCTATTGTATCTTTTTTTGGACATGGATATCATCCCACAGGTAGCCTATCCTGAGTTTTTTCCTACGTAAAACACGATATTTCCTTTTCTAGTGGATTTTTAGATATAATGTGAGATTGTTTGGTTGTGACATCTATATGTGGTTACACTTAATGATAGTAGTGATTAGGAAGAACCACCAGAGGATTCTTCTAGTGTGTCACCCCCCATCAACATTGGTATGGTTCCTCTATAGTCACTTCATAGTAAGAATCCCCTTACTGAGTAGAGAGTGGTTTCTTGATTACCAAGAGTGGAACCACCTTGTGATTCCAAGGCATGGGTCCTCGACCATCAGGGTGGTACCCACCATCGACATGGGCGTAGATCTTATGTTGTTACTTAAAAGTGGAACCCCCTTACTGGATAGGGTGTGGGTCCTTGATGACTTAGAGTGGAACCCCTTGTGATATCATGGCATGGTTCCTCAACCCATATAGAGTGGTACCCTCCAGTGGGGATGGAAATCGGTTCTCATTGACATAGTAGTGGAACCCTCGAACTAGGTTGGGCATTGTTCCTCAACCTATTTTGAGTGGCACCCTCTAGTTAGGATGGTCATGGTTCCTCAAACATGAGACACAACCTATCAACAATGTGGGATTAGGAACGAGACATTCATTGACATACCATTGTGCTCATGAGAATGAGGGGAATTTTACCCACAGATATGCATCCTTGTGATGCAACCTAAAACTGGCAGGGTGATTTTTTCCCACCTAAAGCAGACTGTATCAAGGTGTGGTGATTAAGCCCCTTTGACTTGTGGGTTCAAGGAATATGTGAGGGATGTTGTGCATCATTTATGGATACTCATGAAACTATAAGAAACTCTTTTCTTGGGTTGAGTTGGGAGATGGTGATCCCCTTACTCACTCATTAAGGCTTCTTTGACTATATATATATATATTCTGTTTCAATACCCAATCCTTGGGTTTTGGATACTCTCCTTCAATGAGAGAAAAGGATGTGTGGGCTATGCCACATGCTTTCTATATAGCTTCTCGTGGTTGGAAGAGTCTACTCACCTACTATAGATAGTAAATACTCAACTATAATTTCATCATCCCACTATTCGATCTCTTTATTTTTGGATGAGTTTTCTTACATTATATTATTGGTTTTAGCTATAATTGTTCACTGTAACTTGTTCTATCTACTACTTTCCACTGCATTTGTATCTCTTTCTACTCCCCCTAAACATTTTCTGGTCATCCCCCTGAGTATGTTTATACTAACCCCTGTGTGGGACTTTCTATGACATATTGTTCCCTACGCATATGACAAATAGTTTGATCATGAATTCAAAGAATCTTAGAGATACGGTGTTCTTGGATCTCGTACGATGGTCATAGTTTGGGATCCCAGATTGGGGCTCTCTCATCTCTTTTAATTTTCTAGTTTTTGTCAGTTTTTTACACTTTTCTATTTAGGTTTTTATTTTCCCCATTAACTTTCAGTTTACATTTATGTACTTATATTGATTAGAGGTTGATGCATGTTGGGTTTACATAAATCATAGTGTTGTGTCTTTTGTACCTTTTCCTTGGCACTTTTTCATTAAGATGTTTGTAGGTATGTATAAAGGTACTTAGTAAAATTCCTCCCTATGTATTTTGTGCTTTCGGCACTTGTCGGTATCCCCGAGCCTATAGGGGCGGGCATGGGGTAGATACAGATCGAGCCCCAACATGGGAAACATTGTTATAATGTTGTATCACATCATGTTCATTCATTAGAATAGTGATCATTTTTTTTCTTTAAAAGGATTGGTTGGGTATAGGGAAACAATTTCAGCAAGTATTGTGTGTGGATATTGGGAATGAGAGTCCAGTGATGGTGTGGCGGCCAATGTTGCTATTCAACGGGCTAATAATTACCCTCTTTTTGACTCGACATGCCGAGACATTTGTTTCAAGGAACTTTTGTACGTTCATCATATAAGATTGAGTATTTGAAAATCCTTATTGTTTAATATCCCCATTAATGTTGATATATATATATATATGCACATTTTACCATGGTACTCCTTCATAAGTTTCAAGATTAATTTGTGATGACAATTACCCAGGATACCAATTATGAGTCATGATGATAATTATTTGAATAATGAGGCCTTAGTTGAGGGTCCATCATGTTATCATCTTACTCTAGGTCGGATGGTAGCAACACCTCCACATACTGGGAAGTAATTAGTCCCACTATAACAGGTAGAAGACATGCACAAGATGAGAACACACCATGAGTTCCAGCACTAGAGACTGTAGAGGTTCTATAGAGAAATAGATCCTCAGGTATAAGAGGATTGGATGGATTCGGTGTTCTACCTCTTCATCCATTTTTGGAAACCAAAAAATCAGACAGTGGATTTGGCATATATTATTTTACATGGAGTGTCTGGACATTTGTGGAGTTTGGTTACTCAGATACATGATGAGTTGGTACTCTCATGGGATGACTTCCATTAGTTTTTCTGTGAGGAGTACAACCCATCGTACTTATTCTCCATCTCAATTCAGTGAGTTGATGGAGTTTCATAAGTGAAGAATTATGGTGGAAGAGTATACAACTATATTCACAGACAATACTCGGTACACTTTGAACATGATCCATGACGGATACTTCTGAGCCCGGATGATTAAGAAGGGACTCTATAGAGAGATATGTTCCAACACAATACCCTTGTAAATATACACCTATGATAGGGTGATGGAGTGGGAACTTGTGATAAAGGGATGGTTTTTTTAGAGGTTAAATAGTTAGCTATTTATGGTAGTGCTCACATCTGATAGGATACTTCTACTGAAGCATGAAGATATTAGTTGGAAGGGCCTTAACACAAAAGGCCTCTCTATGACCAAACTCAGGCGCATGGTCAGTGATAGTTCAAGGAACTAGGGAATCCCAGGGTGGTCCAGTGTTATTCATTTGATGGGAACTATCACATGACATGAGAATACCCGATCATAGGTATTGAGATTCCCAATCTTATGGTAGATGGATGTCCAAGGCATTGAATGTTCTATGATTAGGGATCTCCTATGTAGGGACATGGTGGTCCCTATAGAGTAAGGGCTGGTAGGGGATAAAGAAGAGCTATGGTTCGTAGACTATGCTATGATATATTTCCACCACCACCACTAGATGGCCCATGTCATACTTAGGGGACTGGCAGTCGGGGTTGGCACCTGGGGCCGCAGGAAGCTGTATGTTATAGATTTCTACTATCTGGCAGTGTGTGATATGATAAAAAGTAAACATGGTGTCTCATATATATTTTTTTAGTAGAAAATATGAGACATTGTGTGAGTTAATCCCTCTTCCTTGATTATTTCTTGAGGTTTTACTAGGGTGACCTGAGGCATTAGTGTAACCTGATGTCGGTGTTGTTCAACATAGCTTTGAATGCATGAGGAAGAGGGGTCCTTCCCCCACCAAGATACTTTTTGTGACATGAGAAAATCTCTGAGGTTGAGTCAATGATTCCCAAAGAGGATAATATATAGTTTTTTTGGGTGATGACCTTTAACTTATGCTTTCATGGTGGGGTTGTGCAGTGGCGTGTTAGAGCAGGTCCTAGAATTTATAGTGGAGTTTTTCTTCTTCACCTCATTTTGGTTGTAATGACAACAGTGGTTGTGGTTGAGTGTTAGAACTGGGGACTACTTTATTTACAAAATAAGTGAATATGTGAAGAGTATGACATGTTATTTTATTTTATATATTCTCATAGTTGGATGAGTTTAATCAAAAACCTTGTTCATTGGTACCGTTTCATTCTAAACATCAGCCTTGATAGAGTGGAAGACAATTGTCAAATATAGGTAGAGGCACCTGAGACACCATTAATAGAACTACACAACTCACAATATAGTACTGGAATTCGTATTCTTGGCCACGGTAGAGTGGAGACACAACCTTCTGGGACATAACTTTGTATTTTACTCTGACCACTAGAGCTTCAGGTACGTCTTCATCCAGAGAGACATGAACATGAGGCGACAACACTGGTTGAACTTCTTACAAGGATACAATCATTAGATAGAATATACCCTTTCAAGGGGAAATTTTTTAGGAGTTGAACTTAGCAGGAAGTCATATTCATGCCTATTGTGGGAATATTTAGAGCAGTTAGCTTTCCTACAGTTGACCCTAGTGAAGTAGGAGGGTACATTTGTTTTTTCGATGGTGTCGAATCCTTTGCTTCCCAGGAATGTGGGTGATTCAAAACTATGATACATTGACTGAGAGATCATTCATGTATCATATTTCAATAGGAAACATTCCATACTGGAATTATGATGTAATGAATTATGAAACCTTTTTATATGGAAAAACAGTGGTTCTAGTTGCGATGCAGGAGGAGGTGATGTGAGAGTTCCATACTTCTCTCTTAGCTATATATCCTGGATTTGGGAATGTGTATATAGATCTTATATGATTCTTTTGTTGGACTGGTGTGAGATGAATTGAAGTTGAGCTCCTCTCACGATGCCTTACCTATCAATGGTTGAAGGCTCAGCAATGAGTTCTGGTGGATTTTTACAGCCTCTTGAAATACGAAAGTGTAAATGGGATATCATATCTATAGACTTAATCAAAAGTCTTATGCACATAGTGAAGGACCATGATTCCATATGGGAGATTTTATAATGACTAAAAATGATGGCTAACTTCTTTTATATCAAGGATTAGAGTTCTATAGATAGTATTGGGTAGTTGTACGTATGGGAGATCGTCTTCCTTCACAAGGTACCCTCAATGTTTTGTCTCTAATGGGGCTGTACAGTTTATGTCATGATTTTTGTGTGGCCTATTGGTGGAGTTCAGGATTGAGATATGGATTAGTACAACCTTTCACCCTACACCAATGAGAGGACCAAAAGCACTATCCAGGTGTTGGAGTATATGTTGTGGGATTGCGTATTACTTTTCAGCTAGGAATGAAATATATCCCCAAGGTTTATCAAGTCATTCATAATATTGAATAGGGTTGTTATGGTTTCCTACAACCTTCCCTGCCACCAAAGCTAGATTGGGTACACAAAATGTTCCATGTGTCCTCGCTGAGATGATACGGGCATGAGGCAACATATTTCATCAACAAGAGAAGACCTTACGATGATAGACTTCCCCCTGGTTCACAAGTTGTGGAAGCATATAAACCTACATGATAGTTCCTATTAGATGGAGATCTAGGTGGGAGCACATTATTGCAAATTGATTCCATAGTTTTTCTTTTCGGGGATGAAAATATTAGAGGTGGGAATGATGTAGGGACCTTGTTTTCTCCTTTTAATACTTTAGAATATTTGTACATATATTAACATAGCGGGGAACTGAGACATCTTTCTATTCCAAGGATCGGTGTTCCTAAAATCAATTTTATAAAAATATTATTAATTTTTATACTATGAATGCAAATAAAATGGGATATCTTTCAAATGGTGTCTTCGATCAAAAATATGAGCACACTGTTGATTCCAAAGTGTAGAGTTGACACTATATGGGGTATAACTTTTTTCAACATAGACCTTATATAGAAAAGGTTATCAAGGACAAATAGAATTTTTTTCTTTTCACTCTAATACATATAACATCTGGAAGTGGACTTGGATAGGAAATATGATACCACTATTGAGTTTGTAGTGTGATGTCTACCTTATGAAATACCTCAGGTGAGAGGGAATGGGAGGTTCGGATTATGTGAATGTTGGTGGAAGACAAAATAAATCCTATAAATATTTTTTTATGTAAATGAGAAAGGGTTTGAGCCATTTCCTCCCATGGAAAATGGATATCCTCCTCTCCTCTCATAGGTGAATCAATGTCGAAATTTTGGCATATCAAGATGGGATTTTTGATCCTAGAAGATCACAGTGCGGTGAACACATCAAAGAATCCAAAATCTAGGTAGGATTATTCTTTTGGATTACACATTTCCCCAATCGATGTCTTGTTGGATGAAATTGATTTCATATCATTTTTTCTGATTTGAAAGCCTTTGTCGATGGCCATACTAACCCAACCGATGACTATTTTAATTATGGATTTCTCATTCTACATGTTCTTCTCCATTTCATTGTGTTCCTAATAGATAAACTATTCTAAAAATTGAAATGACATCCAAACATCAAACAAATCATAGAACTAGGAAGTTTTTGATCCAAGGATTTTAGATCTACGACAGTTTTTAGTTTTGTTCATTGGAGGAGGTGTGGCGGTGAGATAAATTAATGCCTTATTTTATTAAAATAGAAACATTGATGAATCTTTGATGGAATCATGTATTTGTGTAGATCGGGACCCGGGGATCCCAGATCTAGTTTCCTTTCCATTTTTCAAGCATCGATGGAGTCCTGATGGTCTGCTGAAGGGACCACTAGGGCGGAGGTCCAAAGTGGCGTGTGGTGGACCTCAGTGGGTAGTAGTGATGCGGGACAGTGGAAGACCACCTGGTGTGGGTGGTGCAGCCCATGGGGTGGTGAGGGTGCATCGGGCACGTGATGACTGGTTGCTGGTGGGGTGTGCTACCTACAAGCCGAGGCTGCGAGGCAGCGATGCAGGCTGGGCCAGGCGGCAGCACACCGTGCCAGGCGGCAACGAGTCGAGCTAGGTGTCAGTAAGCCAGGCTAGGCAGTGACTACCCATATCAGACAGTTGTGGGATGGGCTAGGTGGCAGTTGGTTAGGATAGCCATAGTGTGTTAGGCCAAGGAGGATCATATCAGGCCAGAGAGGGCTAGGATGGTCTTCAAACACAAATTTAAACCCCCATAACATGTAAATGGAGTGTTGGTTTTTCATGTCATAAATTTAAACATGATCCTAGTTTCTAGAAGGACCTTTTGAGGATAGTCTAGGAGTTTTATATTTTAGGCTCGCAGCTCGGTTGCACGAAATGCCTCCATATAATAATAATAATATAATTATTATTATTGAAATGGTTTTTGTATAAGGCTAACTTCTATGTACGATTACTGATCCACACTTCATCAGTAGTGGCATGGTCCTGAAATTGATTCAAACATTTTATGATCTATTTAAATCTCTTAAACCAAAAATGAGGTATGGTCCCCATGAGGCCCAGTCTGGGTGTTTGTGGTGAGATGTGGCTTTTTCACCAGTTATTTGATTTGGAAAAAAGAATAGTTGATCCCATGTTTTTCTCTATGAGGATCACAATAGTGTGATCTATATGATGTGTTACAGGATCAATGCATGGGTCCTACAAATCATCATTTGTCTATGATGGTAAGAGATGCAACTTCTTAACCAACTATTCGATTCGGGAAAATAAATAGTTATACTAGTGGTGGTTTCCGAAAGAATCATGATAGTGTAATCCATTTGGTTATATGGGGCCTTATGAAGGGGAATGTTAGTAAGTTATGTTTTCACCCTTTTGAACCAATGATGAGAATCATGCAACTGTCAGCCTTATGGTCGGATGTTGCATTTACTCGGGAACTACAGCAGCATAGTGAGGGATACTCAGGCACAGTTTAGTACTTGATTATCTATAGGATCATGATCATTTGATGAGGTGTCTTGACGTGTTTTGTGGGACACATAGGCATCGTTTACCACATTATGAATCATCTTCCTCTCGTATCTGCTTCTTATAGACTTGGATATCGGCCCACTAGCAGCCTATCTTGAGTGTCTTTCTGTGTAAAATGAAACAGTTCCCTCCATTGTGGATTTCGAGATACAATATGGGATGTTCCAGGAATGACGCATATCTAAGGTGATTCATGATGATTTTTGTGATATGGAAGAATCACCAAAGTCTTCTTCTAGAGTGGTACCCCCCATCGACATGGGTAGAGGTCCTCAATAGTTACTTATGAGTGGAACCCCTTACCGAGTAGTGCATGGGTCCCCGATCACCTAGAGTGGCACCCCCTTGTGACACCATGGAGTGGATCCTTGACCTTAAAAGTGGACACCCCCCCCCATCGACAAGGGCACAAGTCCAATACAGTTACTTCTGAGTGGAACCCCATTACTGAGTAGGGAGCGAGTCCTCAATGACCAAGAGTCTCACCCCTAGTGATACCAATGAACGTGTACTCAACCTATTTAGAATGGAACCCTTTAGATGGGATGGGCATGTTTCCTCAACCAATTCAGAGTGGCGCCCTCAATCAGGGCTGGGAGTCGGTCCTAAAACATGAGACACAACATATCTACTATGCATGATCAATTATGATACATGCTTTGATGTGCCATTGGACTCAAGATAAAGAGGGGTGTTTTACCCACCAAGATGATCCCTTGTTATGCGGAATAAAATATTACATGTGTGTCAGTGCTTCCCAAAGAAGATAGTATCAGGGTGTTGTGATTGATAACCTTTGACTTGTGTGTTAAGGGTAGACATGAAAGATGTTGGGCATCATTGATGGATACTCTTGGAATTTTTGGAGACTATTTTCATGGGTTGATCTGTGAGATGGAAATCCTCTTACTCTCTCATTTTGGATTCTTTGACTGAGTAAATATATATATATATATATATATATTTTTAGAACCCACTCCATGGGTTTTGGATACCCTAATTCCAATATATGTGATGATGTGTGGGGTATGCCACATGTTTTCCATGTCTATATTCTTGTCATTGGACAAGTCTACTCTCCTAATATCGGTAGTGATGACTCAAAGAGAAGTTCATATTCTCACCATTTTGAGATCTTTATGTTTTTATGAATTTTATTACACTATCTGAATGTGTTAATCTATACTCATTCATTGTATTGTGTTCTATCTACCTCCTTCCTCTTTAGTTGTATCTCTTACTACTCCCCCTTCGCCTTTTTGGGGAATTCTACTGTGTCTGTTTATGCTCACCCTTTCATATGACTAGAAAAAACATATCAAGCCCTATGAAGATGATCGATAGGTCGATCATGACTTAATAAGAGTTTCATGATATGGGTTTCTTCGACTATATATGATGGTCATAGCTTGGGATCCAGGAGTGGAGCTCTCTCAGATGTTTTACTTTTTCTCATATTTGTTCATGTTGTGACAGTTTTTGATATGGGCATGTATTTTTCCCCTTTCCCTTTCAGTTTACATTTATGTATCTTTACTAATTATAGGTCTATGTGTTTTGGGTTTCCTTTTATAGTAGTTTCGTATCTTTCTTTCCTTTTTGTTTTCACTTTTTCATTGAGTTCACTATGTGAGTGTGCATAGATACATAAGAAAATTCTTCCCCAAGTTTGTAGTGCCTTTTGTGCTTGTCGCCACCCCTGTCCTATGGAGGTAGGATTCAGGTAGTTATGGCTTGAGACCGAGCATGGGTTGGGTCATGAAACATTCTTTAAAACATGATGAACTCTCTAACTTCTTATTCATATTAATTTTCCAAATAAATTTCATTCATCTATTTTCTATTTATATCCATCTTATTGGGTTAATAGAATATTAAATTTAAACAATATAAATAAATACAAAAAAGAGATTAATTATCAAAAGTGATTGTTATAAACATTTAAAATAAAGGAAACTCAATATTTGTTAATTTAAATAATTTCAATATGGTGAAAAAAATGGGTAATTGAATTTAAAATAATATTTACTCGACATCAAATAAATATTAAATACTCTGAACAAATAAAAATATGAAATAAGAAATTATACAGTAATAAGAAACTAAAATTTGACAAAAAAAGAATAATAAAATCTCATTCAATCAACTAGATCAGTAGTTTCCTAGATCAACAAATAACACTAATGATAAAAGGAAAATAACTATCATTATTTTTGTATCATTTTGGTGAATTTCACAAAAAAATAATAAATCTTAGTTCTAGTGGATTAATAATTCTATGAAGGCCCTGATATTCAAAACTATATTCTTTTTTTTTTTGAATTTTGTATAGTCCCCCAAGGATTGTTATACTACTTCCTCTCCCATTTTCCTTAAGGATGCTGGCAGTGCCCCCACTTTTTCCTCAACCCTTCCCTTGGCCGCTAGGTTCAATGAATCCCTCTGAGTTCTGGTTTCAATATTAATATTGATGGGTAATTTAGCGTGGGAGAAATTCAGTGAGGTAGTATTATTTGATTCAATAGATGATATGTTATCATTTATTTCTAGGATGCCTATGGGAATGGTAACTCTCTTCAAGAAGAATCTAATACAATTTCAAAATGTTTATAGCAATATATAACAAATAATATCTATCTTTTTTAGTTATAAACCGAATCCCAATCCCTTTAAAATTCTTCTGATGGTTATAACTCCATACCTTTTAAAATCACTTATCATGTGAGAAAGTGTAAGATCCTTATCACCAACTGCATTGAAATTACTCAAACATGCTGTGTGGGAAATAAATAGGACTACTTTCTTACTTCAAGAGCTCCCTAGGATGTTTTGTTCTCATATTTTTTTGGACCAATCCCCTCTATTCTTGGTGTAACATATATTAAAGTGTCTAAAAAATCTACGAATAGTATTTCATTATTGAAGACTCCACTAAATATTTCATGTAAATATTAGTTAATGTATTTATAAAGTAAAAACTCATGGATAAAAACATTCAATTAATTTGATAATTCCTTCGTATGGGTTATGAGAAGGTAAATATGAAGCATTTCTACTAGAATATATGAGCACCTAGATATCCATATACAAAAATAATGGCTATTGGGATTTGAAAAAATAGTGGGATATATAATGTAATCATTAATAAAATCAGAATTAGTAATCATTAAAATGTAATAAATATTATTTTTTTCTATAGATAATGGAAATTTACTTGACTACATCACTTTTATTATGGTCAAAATTGGAGAAAGATAATCTCATATCTAGTGAGAACATCTAAAAGTAGTTAAGACACTAAAAAATTATATTATTCCCAGAGTGGAATATAAATTTTTGGGAATCCATTATTCCTCATCATCAATCATGAAGAGATAGTGAGGGTGAGAAAGATTCCTATAGAAAGATCATAATGCATCATATTTTGGATGAATCTTGTTATTAGTTTTTTCCTTGATCTGAGGATATAGGATTATGAAATTAAAGGATACACTATATAGAATCATCTTGAAGAATATGATAATGTGAGGGAGAGAAATCTAGATAATACATGATATTATAACTAAGATTTATAGGTGAAAATCAGAAGATGGATATAGTAATAACCCCAGCATGAATTATGCAAACAACACCAAGAGAGATCTTCATATGACTGATAACACACCTCAAGGACCCTAAAGTGTGGCTTAAAAATTTGGTGTAAAAAACATAAATGGTAGATGGTCCCCCACCCACCAAATAAAAACAATTTATACTAGAGGTTGGAATAAAAATTATGATCACCCTTAGTGTCAATGGATATGCAAACCGAAAATCATCATTACCAGATATAGAAATACCTGTTTGACAAACAATTATGGAAACAAATGATGAAATTACTGTATAGACACACATACATGTCATTCTAGTATACAAAATCACTTACAGTCTATAAGAAATATAAAATAGATAAAAACGTAAAATTCAAATATAACATGAAGTAAAGGCACATTAATGATTCAAAAAGTAAAGGCTTGATGTGATAAATACTCATTTTCTTATCTGGGGACAGACCCTTTTAATCTGCTTCATATGAAAACTAAAGACCATAGTTATTTCTAAGAGGAACTAGATTCTATGATATATAAACCCAATAGAGGAACACACATCACTCTACTTACTTGGTACTGGAAAAATATCATCTGATGCTGCATGTCCACTGAGGTGTCCATGAATAGTGTTAGCATATATATAATCATTAGTGATCCATCAATGTGCCTCAAATCAATAGTCAAAATAATAATATACATTTTAATTTGTTCACATCTATATGCATAAATGAAAAAATTATTTAGTAATAAGATATAAAACATAGTAGTAAAAAAACGATGAATAAATCCAATGTTCAGTGTCAGATACTGTAATGACCGAATATTAACATACATGGACATTAAATTTCTTTTCATTAATAATTAATACATGAATCAAACTGACACCCAATACCATATTAGCTTAGTGAATTTGGAAACATTTATTATAATCTTATAACTTGGTGAAAGATATCAACATCTCCCATAATGATCATCCCATTTTTCCTACCTAAAACCATTCATTATATCCTGGGGAAAAGAAAAAATAAAAAGTTTGAGCTCCAAATCTCAGTAAGGGTGAATATGAAGAACATAAAACAAACCATTAACATAATAATGTAAAAACATGAACATAAAGTTTAAATATCAAATTCTTGATTCATGAAAGAAATTTTCCCAGTTTGTAAGGCATAGATCATAAAAAAATTAACCGTGATAAAATATCATTGGCATAAAACATGGAATTGACGAAAAAAATTATGCACATATTATGATTTATATAGTATAAAATGAATTGTTTCCAAGACCATAAATGTGGAAAAAGTCCATTACTGAGCCGGGTTTAAATGTCTTTCCACCCATGTATTACTGAACAAGAATTACATTCTATTCTATTCATGTGTATCTCATGAGATATAAATATCTACCCAATGCATTGGAGGGAGATATAGGTCCCACCAATCTCATAATGAAATCCTTCTTACATGTTCCATAAAAATATAAATCATTCATCATATCATAACCCATGAAATATTATGGGGATCTTAAACATCATTCCATCATAACATAATCCAAACAATAAAATGGATTTCATAATTCCATAATAAATACAATCAAGTCAATGTAATAATAGGGATATAAACAAAACCCTATGTCATCTTATATTAAAAATAATTTTGATAAAACACATGATCTTTATTTTTAGAAAAATATCGTTTCTTCTTCAAAGATATTTTCTATTCTCAAAATTTTATGAAATTTTAAAAGAAAATTATTTATTTTAAAACAAACATAAAATCATGTAGAAGATGATTCATAGAAATAAGGCGTTATGGAAATATAAAATTAGTTCATTACTTATAACTTAAAAAACATTTACCTCATACGTTTACTAAAAAAGTCAAAAAGTACCTCTTATAGTACACAAAAGAAATATTCCTTCCATACCATCTAGTAAAAGTCAAAAATGGGAAAAATGGATTTAAGTATAAATATAATAATAGTAAAAAATTAATGAAATGATTTTTAAAAAACATTGATATGGATGATAAATATATCCCCAGTAAATACTTAAGTATAAACAATCTCCTATAAAAATGAGATTGCCAAATTTTCCCTTACATTGAACTTTTCGTTTGTCAAGGGTGTGGTCACCTCATATATAATGGTTTAATTGTGTTTTTAAATTATACCAGGACCATATCCATATTTATAATATTGTATATGATCCTATTATATCATTTTGTTAATAGTATTTCAATATTACCATTATTTCGGGTGTTAGCTGCTTCATTTTCCCATTCCTCTTTACCATATAAGTCATTTTTGTTATGCATATGATGTATTTTATTAATGAAATTGTGTTAATAATAATTATTTTTAATCATAATATAAATTTTATAATCATTTTTGAATTGTTAACATGGATAAAGAATCTCGCCACGTTGTGGAGATAGTAGTTCGTACGTACGCGCGAGTGACAATATCCTACTATTGATGGTTAAATAGTATGTAACTAGAGTGTATATTAATTATAAAGAATCATTATCATGTTATATTCATTATTTAAATCTATTATACTCATCATTATATGCTTACTAATAAAGTATTTTTGAATAAAAAAATACACCACAACATGGAGACGATAAGACATACGTTCATATGCATGGTTATATTTTTATTTATAGGATGGATAAAAGAAAGTATACAGTTATTCCATAATTATAATAAAATCTAAGAATTTATAATATAAAATATTTATTACTTTATTATGAATTCAACATAAAAATTGGAAGTAGAAGAAGAAAATAAATTGAATAGAATTGGTAATGAAATTGCGTCTTCTTTATTGGACTTCCTTTAGATCTCTTCTTAGGGAGAATAGGGAATGAATTTTTGGAAAACTAGGATCACCATAAGTAAACTAAGAATGTTGATATATAAATTTGTATGGGGTTGGTAGAGCTATAAGTATCAATAAGGTGTGAGTAAATGTGGGAGGATATTTTTTTAATAAGAGGGGAGAGGGGTACTTTATGAAACTATCAAAATAATAAAATATAATAAGAAAATTCTTGATCTCAATAATTACGAATTACCCATAAATAAAATTTGTAATATATTTTCCACCATATCATATCGCCTTGTTATTATTTAACATTTTTTTATTTTTAAGTAATTTAATAACAAATTAATTCAATAAGATATTACTACTACCAAATTTAATACAATTCATTTAATTTGATTTTAAATACAATAAGACTGAGTGTGTAACACCACAAGTTTTTATAAATATTAATTGAAATGCATGAAACTTTTTTTGAAGTATATATTTATAAATAGTCTTTAAAACATAAATTTTCCACTTCTATGTTCTGAATTTCAAGAAACTGTCATCTATAATTGTGTTCAGTAAGTTATTTAGAGTCTGATGAAACCAAATAGATTTTTTATGAATAGTAACATACCCTTATGTATAGTAATATGAATATTAATGTGACCCTGAAAAATAGTAAATTTTATTATCATTTTATTTTCATAATCCTAGAAGATAATAACATCTTGGTTAATTTTTCATTGTGATAAAGAAGTAGTTGTAGAATTAGAACTGTTAATTTTTGAATTAAATATGCTTTTATTTAAAAATTAAATTAATAATATTTATAAAATTATTTATCAAAAATTGACTTAATTTTTTAATTCCAAACGTCTAAAAATGGTTAGGGTAAATTTTTTGGGATTTTTCTGAAATGCAAGAATTTTTTATGAATTGTAAAATCTGATAAAATACGATAAATGATAAATACTTGATTTACAGCATCATAGGTGATTCAAGGATGATGTAAGACCACTGGGTTCGAACTCAAATGACATTATTACTATTTGGGGTCACATGAATTAATATTATTCATAGTATTGAGAAACAATATTATAATAATGATTAAAATAATGAAACATACCCCCTCTCCTCCGCTATAAATACCACCCTCACTCTGCTCTTCCTCCCAGACCTATAAAGCCTTGATAATTGATTAATTTTTCCCAAATTCCCTCCATAATATTCTTCCCCACGTCCTTGAGATTCTGGTATCACCAAAATACAAAAACCAAATCCTTTAAGGTGGATCTCAAGGAGAAGAGATCAAGAGGTAAACATCCTCTTTTATTTTCATTCTTTTCTTTCATTTTATGTTATTCTCTTCCATTACCTTTGGATTATGATGGGATATTTCATTAAATATATCCCCTTACTGACCATATTATATATTAATTATGATATATCCCATTCCACTCATCAAAATATTTGTATTAAATTTTAAGAGACGTCGTTAGCCTGCCGAATTTTCGTAAGAAATTTATCAAGTTTTCTATTATTTTAATATTCCTTTATTTTCTTCTTCTTTTCTCACCTCCTATTAACCAAGAAGAATGAAAGCTATAGAATCTTAAAAATTCTGGATTCTCTCATGTTTATGGAATATTCACCATCATTATTTTTATCATTCCCCACTTATTCAAGGAATTAAAAAATTGTCTGTGATGTGTCGAATTACTGACATCGTGGATGTTGTGATTTCAATTTGAAATAATTATTTAAAGTATGGTCATCAAACCTTTTTTATTATTGAACAAGGTTATCTTATATGTATTTAGTCTCATCCATTGTTCTTTAATTCTTCTATACTCATGGTTTTAAATTATAAGACAAAATGAGGTTGTTGTTTTCGAAGAACCTCTAAAAGATCTAAACGAACATCATTAATGTTATAACTTATAAATAATCCCCATATAAAACAACAAAATAATAAATGGTATAAGTTATGGTATTGGAAATATGTAAATACTACTCCATTATAATTCTGGAGTTTTAATTCCAATCAACAATAACATCCATTATTAACCAATCTTGGAAATCTTGTAAAGAACTCACCCAAAAACAGTTCAAGGTGCAAAATACTAACAATTAAAGGGTGGAATGATGTTATTAAATGATCATATAAGATGTTATAAACATGAAAATGTTTCTGTAAAATAATAATAACACTCTTGTAACCATTATACAGGTGGTTTAAACAATTTAGAAGTAAGACAAACCTGAGGTAAGGGAATTCTTAACCTGATTTCCATTATTTGGGTTAACCTTCTACTTCTTTATTTATGTACTATTTCAATTGTTTGTGTGATGGTTTCTTTTAATATTATGTTTTATTATGTGTATTTACAGTATATATTCATACCTCATCCACTCTATTAAGTCTCTCTTCAATTTTATGATATTTATAAGGGGATTTTCTTTAAAAATCCTTTTTTTAAATTCGGTTTTACGAAATTCCAAAGTAATGTTTTTATAGAATTATTCATGTTGTATGATTATGTTTTGGTTATTGGGAATTATTTATGATGAAGGTTGGGACCTATATTTACCTTAAATTAATTGGTTATGTGTATGTTGGAGGTCGGTCGTATGGTTACTCCAAGTGTAACTGTGATGGTTACACAAAGTAAGGTAGTCGTGGGGGTTACAAATTTTATGGTAGCCAAGAATAGTTACAAGATTATGTAAGTAATGCCCCAAGATACCTTTATGATTACATTTATGTTCTCATGTTTGTGTCGATCTTGTGTAAATCTCATGTTACACAATGTAAGTATATATGAGTCACAAGCATGTCTTCTGAAACTGTTTTCATACGTTACGAGTATTGATGGACTAATGTGCCCTTTCCTTATTTTTCATCCCTTACTGAGCTTTTGTGCTCATCCTAAGTTTTTAAATTATTTACACGGGTTAATGGATGTGTAAGACAAAGAAGGAAGACATGTTAAATGTTGAATAATTTTCAAGGAGTCTTGTTTTATGTTTTAATGTTTTATATTGTGACAAAAATGGAAACTGTTTTTATGGTATTCACTCTGTAATAATTTTTAATGTTATGAATGTATTGTCCTAATTCTCTAAAGATATAAACATGAAAATATACTCAATGTAAAAGGAAGTGTTTTCTTGACTAAATTCAAGATTATGTATGTAATAAGACCATGTCCTTATAGAGTGGTAATTGAAATATAATGATTTTACACGTCTATAATATATCTTATCGATCTTGGATATTTTTTAGACACATTAACTAATCCAATGTTTAACAAAATTAATATTATTAAAATCATTTATTCTATTTTTATGTTAATTGAATAAATATTGTTTTATAATTGAAGTGACTTTTAATGTAATTATATAACTTCTAAAAATTAAAAAAAAAATTAAAATGGTTTCATTTAAATAAAAATATAAATTTATATTCATTCATATCTTGACTTTTTTCTATGTTGGAATATAAAAGATATTAAAATACAAAATAGTGATATTTTGTAACTATCATTGATTTAAATAATATATAATTTATTTTCATTTAAAATTTGCCATTAAACAACTCAAAATTTATCATATTGTAATAATTATTGATTATTATTCATCCAATAATTTTTTTGGAAATGTTTTGGTTTAATTTTAAACCATATAATTTTGATTTACCCTAAATTAATTCCTTTAATTCTTAATATAGAAACATGACTTTTTATTTACTAAGGGTTAATATAATCACTCTAAAATTACAAAGGATACATATATGGAAAATTGGGGACATATTTATCTTAATCCTAATTATTTGGCTAACGTTTATATTTTTATGAATTTTATATAATTTAATAAAATGTTATTTATTTAAAATATCGATAGTGTCCATTTTAAGACTATTCATTAGTTGACTTTTTATAAATATCATAATATATATATATGTTCTAAAAACTATACTAAACCATAAATAACATGTCAATTTCATCCATAAAATCTTTGGATGACTTTAATTCAATCAACTTATATTTATTTTAGTATTTTAAATGTCATTTATTTAATATTTATTTTAATAAAATAATTTATGCATCAATATTGAGTCATCATTAATGTAATTTATTTAATGTATAATTTTTTTAATAAATTTTTATGATTTAGATAATTCTATTATCTTTCCAGGGACTACCTATAGTTGATTTTATTCCTTGGTAATACCTAAATTAAAATTAACATACTAATATAAAATGAGAGTGTGATATTTTTTCATATTCATTAATTTTTTCATATTCATGACATATTCATGGTACATTTGTCATTAAGTGAAGCCATTTGAAGACATTAATTATAAGGGTCAAATTTATTCACCCAATAGAATTTTGACTAGTTTTAAGGTAATTTTATTAAATTGTTTTTACCTTTAATTACCTGATTTACCTTTAACCATGGAAATAAAAATAATTACTAAAGTTACTATCCAAAATGACCACAAATAAAGGTAACCTATTAATTTAATTTGGACCCAATGATTGAAAATATGGAATCCATTTTTCACAATTCAAAACATCTAATTGGAAGAAATTAATGAAAAATTAATTCCCGTTGTTGAAAGAAAAAAGTGGGTTTTTAAGAAGTAAAAACTTATCAAAAGATTTGCATGTGTTTATGTCAAATTTAAATGTAAAATTATATTAAAAGATCATAATTGGATTAAATGATAAAATATAATCCAATTTAACATTAAAAAAATTTAAAAATATAATTTAACTATATAAATAAATTAGATGAAAAAAAATTCAATTAAAAAGTAGTATTTACATTATTCATTATAATATGAATTTTATATGAAAAATACCAAAAAAAAATTTATTTTACTCTTCCAAATAATAATGTTCATTATGTTAAATAGAATATACAAAATTTTGAAAAACAAAATTTAAAATGGGTACGTCATCAAAAGGCGTCAAATCTTCATTTTAAAAAAAATACTTAATTTATCCGAAAAATTGAATTTTTTCTTCTATCATATCTAGAAAATATATAATATGAATTTTAATGTTATATATAATTCAATATTTCGTGAATAATATTCAAAATGGATAGTTTATATCTATTTAAATAATAATACTTTAATAATATATCGTTGTTTAGTGAAATTTAGTATTGCGTTCAACACAAGCTATCGAGGAAGGTCACTCTTGCATGTAAAACAAGTCAAGAATAGTGTTGTGTATACATAAAGCTAATATGGCGTTTTGTATTGAAATGTTTAACAATGGTGTAGCGTACAACACAAGACATCGAAAAATTTAAAAGAATCTGTCCCATAAAATCTCGGGGTGTCACATTCTACCCCCTTGAAATGAATTTCCCACTTGAAATTAATCGGGGTTATAAATGGTTTACTATATGAATGTTTCATTCATAGAAACCCACATCATAAAATGGAATACTAAAACTTTATTTTAAAAAGGAAAGTTAGAAACATAACGGTTACCCAAATTTACTCGTCACTGGGTTTCCACATAGGAGAACATAGATGGGAAGTGAAAGCATGAATGTGTAGGAGAAATATAACCATCAAGTTTTTATGGACAGTGATAGAGAATATGGTTTGGAGAAAGTTAAATACCATAATGTAAAAATTCTATGATGATTTAAGGGACAATCTGATTCATCGGATAAGAACATACTATGATAACATTTTTATTTTCAAGATCATTTTCGTAAATTTGATGAATTTTTTCATGAGAAGATATACATACATGATTGTTGTACAATCACACTATTAATCCATCTCTATAAAATATCCACTTCATATCTTATTTAAAGAAATGTAGTTGAATTTTTTATTCATGAAGTGTTAGCAGATCGTGCGATAGAATGATAGGTTCTTCCATTTGTCACAATAAAAAGGTTAGAACATGTTATCAAATTTTCATAAGTCCACATATAGTGAGATAATACATTAATCTGACATACTTAAACCAAAATATAACCTATACTATCCTTTAATGGATAAAATTACAATCCTTCCAAAAATTTAAAATATAAAACATTCGAAATTGGTGAACTAAATCGACTTAACATTTGTCTCCCATATCTCAATTGGCTGTTCTTGGTTGTCAAATTCCAAATATATGAATACCTTATTCAGTTATTCTCTTGAAACTTGGTAATGAAATGAATTTCCGTATAACCACAGTGAAAACAGGAATTCTATCTTTTATCACACAAAAAATACAAAAAATCTATATACTCAAACCATGATATCAGTATCAAACATCTCACTATCTCTTTATCCCTTGATTATGTTCATATCATGTGCTTTCAAAAAATATTTCAATCACTTTTCAAGGATAATGGTACCATATAATTATGGAAAACCATAATGTACCAATACATATATATTTTAATATACTATAATATTATAAAATTGATCCTACAACACTATTTTGGAATCCCATTACATAATCACATGATCATTCTACTACTTCGTTGTCAAACTCAACATCACCAATAGTGATCACATTTATTTTAATTTTTCTTTGGACTTAAGAGGTTTATGACATTGATCATCATTAACCCTTTGATTAGGGTATTGGTTATCATAAATCCCCATTTCCTTGAACTTATATCCTTGATGTGTGGGTGGTTCATTCTATGTAGTCTTTTCTCAGTTCACATCATTAGAAACATTTTTCTTATTACTTCAGCGCTCAATTGATTGATAACCATATTTTCCAAACATAAAATATTTTCTATTTCCATTAATACAATATACACCATGCTTATTTCCACACTTTGAGCATATTGAAATATTCATCTCCTTTTCACTATTATTTTAAGATTTTTTTTTGAACATCGTCATTAGTTTCTTATTAATACCATGAGATTGATATGTAACACCAAATTCCCTTTCTACCTTGATTTCACAATGCACAATATCTTCCTAGATACTTAAATCTATTATATCTAATTCCCTTCAAAGAATTTTTTTTATGAAATTGAATAATCGATCAATTTTACTTTCTGGTTAGATGATAAATTCATTAGCATACCTTGAATGTCTTGTAATCTTTTCCTCGTATGTTACAATGAATTCATCGTCCTTTTTACTAAGCTCAAGGAACTCCTTTTCCATCTTTATTCTAAAACTATAAGGGAACTAATTATATAAGGAATGTTCTTGAACTCATCTCATTCCATGGATTCAATTTCATCTTACTGCCTTGTATTTTTAATAGGAGTCCACTACATGTCAGCTTCACCTTCTAAATGATAAACAACAAAAACTATTTCTTCATGTTCAAAAAAATGATGTATGGAAAATATCCTTTCAATGGTACTGATCCATTATTCCGGAACAAGAGGATCAGAAAACCTACTGAAAGAAGGTTGGTGTTGCCTCACGAAGGACTCAATAGAATGTTGTTCCCTTATCTACTCATTCGAAATTCCAGAATTATTCATAGCTTGTCTAAGTATAGAAATTAGATTTTCCATTCCTTCTCCCATAACATTTGGTTGTTCATAAGAACAATCATTCCATTGCTCAGTGCATTGATCATTAATATGGTTCCTTCAGGTTATATCCATAGTGTAAAACCCTACAAGAATAGTGTGAGAGGCAAAAATCATACTAGGAAAACAATATAATCAAGGGAAGTACTTTAAATCTATAAAATCATAGATTTAATCCTAGGTTTTCAGGATTATTACATAATTATAGGACTTTATCCTATATTTATACATACCCTTAGGCACATCCCTATGCATACCATTGAAATATCTATAGGGATCCCACTAAATTTTTCGCATCCTAGTTTCCAATGGTTAAATAAACATTCACTCTCATGCCAACTATAAGGACCCAAGCTTTATGTACATGGAAATTACATTTAATTTTTATAATACTTAATACATGACACAAACCAACTCTCAATTCCATATTATTTTAGTTCCTTCGGAAACTTGGAACATATTCTTATAACATTCTGAAAGATATTCAACATCTCCCATAGAGATCTTACCATTTTTCATATCTAAAACCTTTCTTTATATCCGGGGGAAATAAAACATAAAAAGGGTGATCTCAAATGATCAATAAGGGTAAATATGGAGAACAAAAAATAAACCATAAACATAAGAATTTAAAAACATGAACAAAATATTTAAATATCAAATTCATGAGTCATGAAATAAATCATGGAAGTTTATAAGGAATATATCATAAAGGAACATTAACCATGATAAAATATAATTGGCATAAAACATGGAATTATGGAAAACAATTAAGCACATTATATGATTTCTATAGTATACAAAGCATTGTTTCCAAGACCATCATATTGAACAAAGTCCATTACTGAACTACGTTTACATGTCGTTCCAACCATGTATTAATGAACTCGATTTACCTACCATTACAGTCATATATATGACACGAGAGATAAAAATTTACTCAATTAATTTGGGGGAGATATAAGTCCCACCCATCTCATATTTAAATCATTCATAAATGTTCCACAAAAACATAAATCATTCATCATAGTATAACCCATGAAATATTATGGGTTTCTTAAACATTATTCCATCATAACATAATCCATACAAGATAAATGTATTTAATAATTACATAATAAACTCAATAAAATCAATGTAATAATAGGGATAGAAACATAACCCTATGTCATCTTAGATGGAAAATAATTCTGATAAAACAATTGAGCATAATTATTGAGGAAAATATCTTATCTTAATCAAAAGCAATTTCTATTAACAAAATGTTGAATAATTTAAAAGAAATAATTTATTTGAAGAAAAACATGAAACATTTTAGAGTAATATTCATGGAAATAAGGCCTTATTAACATGTAAAAATCCATTCATTTCATATATGTTAACAACATTATCTTCTTACTTTTATTGGAAAAGTCCAAAAGTGCCTTGTATGGTACACAAAAGAATAATTCCTTCCATACCATGTAGTAAAATTAAAAATGGGATAAAATATATTAAAAATACATATAATAATAGTAAAAAATTTATGTAAACTTTCCTAGAAAACATAGACATGCATGATAAATATATCCCCTATAAATACTTACGTATAAACAATCTCTAAAAAAATGATATTGAAAAATTATCCCTTACCTAGTACTTCCATTATTCAGGGGTGTGGTAACCTCATTTATAATGGTTAAATAATGTTATTAAATAATGTGAGGACCATATCCATATTTATGATATCTTATATGATCATATCATTTCATATTTTTAATATTATTTCAATATTTCCATTATTTCAGGTGTTAACTAGTTTGTTTTGCCTTTCATGCTTGGCCATGGAAGTCATGTTTGTTAAGAATATGATGTTTTTTATTCATGAAATTAAGTTCATAATTATTGTTTTAAATCCTCATATAAACTTTATTATCATTCTTAAATTGTTAACATGGAGAATGAATCTCACCATGTCGTGGATACGGTAGGTCGTACATACGCATGGTCTACAGTGTCATTCTCTTGATGGATAAATGGTAAGTAATTGGATGGTATATTAATTATACAGAATCATTATCATGTTATATTAATTATTTAACTCCATTGTAATAATCATTTTACCCATCCTAATAATGCTCTCTTGAATAACAAATTACACCACGGCCTGGAGATGGTAAGTCGTGTGTACGCGTGCATGGTGATGTTGTTATTCGTAGGATAGATAAAAGAGGTATAAGGTGGTACCATAATTATAATAAGATATTAGAATGTATAATATACTGTATTTATTAATTTGGTGTGAAATCAACCTATAATGAGGAAGTGGAAGAATAAAAGAAATTGAATTGAATTGGTAAAGCAGTTACCTCTTCTTCATTGGACTTCCTTTGGATCTCTTCTTAGGGAAACTAGGGATGGACTTTTAGGAGAACTAGGACCCCCATAAGTTAACTAAGAATTTTTATAGGTGCATTTGGTTGGGGTTGTTCAATCTAGAAGGCTCAAGGAGGTGTAAGGAAATGATGGAGAAGATGCTTTTTTTAAGAGAAGAGAGGGGCACTTTCGGAAACTCTCAAAATATTAAAATATAATATAACAATTATAGATCTAAATAATTAAAAATTTACCATAAATTAAATTTATAATACATTCTCTACTCTATCAAACCCTCTTTCAATTATTTATTATTTCTGTGACTTTTAAATAATTTAATAATAGATTAATTCAATAAGATATTATTATTTCCAAATTTAATACAATTCAATTAATTTGACATAAAATACAATAAGACAAAGTAGGAATTATAATAAAATTATTTTAAACTTATATAATATATATTATAGATCTTGTGAATTTTTTAAAAACATTAACTAATCCAATATAAAATAAAATTATTATTATTAAAATCATTTAGTTTATTTTTATGTTAATTGAAAAAATATAGTTTTAGAATTGAAGAGACTTTTATGGTAATTATATAACATAAAAAATTTCAAAATAAAAAAAATTAATTAAAATGGTTTCATTTATATAAAAATAGAAATTTAGATTCGTTCATAGCTTGATTTTTTCCATCAGTGGACATAGAAATGTTATTAAAAATACCAGAATGTGATATTCTGTAACTATATTTGATTTAAATAATATATAATTTATTTTCATGGACATGTTTCCATTAAAAAACTAAAAATATATATTATTTTTATAATTAATCAATATTATTCATCTAATAATATTTTTTTACATGTTTTGGTTTTATTTTAAACCATATAATTTTGATTTACCCTTAATTAATTCTTCTAAATCTTACAATGGAAACTTGTATTTTTATTTACAAAGGGTAATTATATTCATTCTAAAATTCCATAAGAGCCTTTAATGGACCATTGGTGACATATATAACTTCATCCCAATTATTTATCTGAAGTTTATTTTTATATGAAAATTATATAATTTAATAAAATATTATTTATGTTTAATATCATTAATGTCTGTTTTTAAACTATTCATTAGTTGACTTTTAGAAATATCATAACATAGAGATATGTGAGGGTGAGAAGTATTCCTATAAAATGATCATAATGGATGCATCATATTTTGGATGAATCGTGTTATTAGTTATTTCCTTAATCTAAGGATATAGGAAAATAACATTAAAGGATACACTATATAGAATCATCTTGAAGAATATGATAATGAGAGGGACATAAAGGTAGATAATAAATGATATTATCACTAAGATTTATAGGTGAAAATCAGAAGATGGATATAGTAATGACCCCATCCTTAATTATGAAAACGACTCCAAGAGAGATCATCATATGACCTAAAATCAACATTACCAGATACAGAAATACCTATTTGATATACAACTATTGAAATAAATGATAAAATTGCAGTATAGACACACATACATATCACACTAGTATAAAAACTCACTTATAGTCTATAAGAAATATCAAATAGATAAAAAATACTATTTAAATATAACATGAAGTAAAGGCACATTAATGATTAAAAAAGTGAAGGTTCGATGTGATTAAAACTCATGTTCTTGACTGGGGACAGACCCTTTTAATATGCTCTATATAAAAACTAATAACCATAGTTAATTATAATAGAAACTAGATCCTATGATACATAAAACCAATAGAAGAACACACATCACTCCACTAACTTTGTACTAGAAAAATATCATCTGATGCTGCATGTCCATTGAGGTGTCGATCAATAGTGTCATCATATATATAATCGTTAGTGATCCATCAATGTACCTCAAAATAATAGTCAAAATAATTATATACTTTTAAATTTTTTCACATCTATATGCATAAATGAAAAAATTATTTCGTAAGAGGATATAAAACATAATAGTAAAACAACTATGAATAAATCCAATGTTCAGTGTCAGATACTGTAATGACAGAAGATTAATGTACATGGACATTACATTTCTTTTGCGTAATAATTAATACATGAAATAAACAGACGCCCAATCCCATATTTACTTAGTGACTTTCGAAAATTGGATCATAATATTCTAACTTGGTGGACGATATCAACATTTTCCATAACGATATTCTATTTTTTCCTACCTAAAACCATTCATTATATCCTAGGGAAAAGATAAAATAAAAAGGGTGAGTTCCAATTCTCAGTAAGGGTAAATATGGAGAAAATAAAACAAACCATTAACATAATAATGTAAAAACATGAACGTAAAGTTCAAATATCAAATTCATGAGTCCTGAAATAAATTTTCACAGTTTGTAAGGCATAGATCATAAAAAAATTAACCGTGATAAAATATCATTGGAATAAAACATGGAAATGAGGAAAAAATTAAGCACATATTATGATTTCTATAGTATCCTAGGCATTGTTCCCAAGAATATGATAGTGGACAAAGTCCATTACTGAACCTGGTTTACATGTCTTTCCATCCACGTATTACTAAACCAGATTTACTTTCTGTTCCAGTAATGTTTATCTCATGAGATATAAATCATTACCCAATGCATTGGACAGAGATATAGGTCCCACACATCTCATAATGAAATCCTTCTTACAGGTGCCATAAAAACATAAATCATTCATCATAGCATAACCCATGAAATATTATGGGTTTCTTAAACATCATTCTATCATAACATAATCCATACAAGAAAATGGATTTCATAATTCCATCATAAATACAATCAAATCAATGTATTAATATGGATAGAAAAATAACACTATGTCATCTTATATGTAAAATAATTTTTATAATAGCCATGAGGTTAATTTGTTTAGGAAAATACCTTTTCTTCTTCAAAAAAAATTTCTTTTCTCAAAATATTGTAAAATTTTAAAAGAAAATAATTTATTTTAAAACAAACATGAAATCATGTAGAAGAGGATTCATGGAAATAAAGAGTTATGTAAATGTAAAATTAGTTCATTACTTATAACTTAAAAAGTATTCCCCTCATACTTTTATTAGAAAAGTCAAAAACTACCTCGTATGGTACACAAAAGAAATATTCCATCCATATCATGTAGTAAAGTCAAAAATGGGAAAAAATGATTTTAAATATAAATATAATAATAGTAAAAAAGATATTAAATCATTTTTAGAGAACATTTATATGGATGATAAATATATCCCCAGTATATACTTACATATAAACAATCTCAGATAAAAATGAGATTGGAAAATTGTCTCTTACCTTGAATTTTTTTTTAAAGGTTGTGGTCACCTCATATATAATGGTTAAATTGTGTTATTAAATTATACTAGTACTATATACATATTTATTATGTCATATATGATCCTATTATATCATTTTGTTAATAGTATTTGAATATTACCATTATTTCGGGTGTTAAGTGCTTCATTTTCCCATTCCTTTTTACCATGTAAGTTATTTTTGTTATGGTTATGAAGTATTTTATTCATGAAAATATATTAATTATTATTATTTTAAATCATCATATAAATTTTATAATCATTCTTGAATTGTTAACATGGAGAACGAATCTCGTCACGTTGTAGAGATGGTTGGTCGTACGTACCCACGTTTGACGATATCCTACTATTAAAGGTTAAATTGTATGTAATTATATAGTATATTAATTATACAGAATTATTATCATGTTATATTTATTTTTTAAATCTAGTATACTCATCATTATATTCTTACTAATAAATAATTTTTGAATAAAAAATCACACCACAACATGGAGATGATAAGCCGTACGTACGCATGCATTGTAATAGATTTATTCGTAGGATGGATAAAAGAAAGTATACGGTTATTCAATAATTATAATAAAATATAAGAATGTATAATATAATATATTTATTAATTTATTATGGAATCAACATAAAAATATTAAGTATAAGAAGAAAATAAATTGAATAGAGTTGGTAAAGCAATTACATCTTCTTTACCTCACTTCCTTTGGATCTCTTCTTATGGGAAAAGGGAAGGAATTTTTGGAAAACCAGGAACTCCATAAATAAACTAAGAATGTTGATATAGAAATTTTTAAGGGGTTGGTAGAGCTATAATTCTCAATAAGTTGTGAGTAAATGTGGGAGGAGATTCTTTTTTAATAAGAGAGGAGAGGTGTGCTTTAGGAAACTCTCAAAATAATAAAATATAATAAGAAAATTATTGATCTCAAAAATTACAAATCTCCAATAAATAAAATTTATAATAAATTTCTTACCATATCATATCCCCTTGTGATTATTTAACATTTTTTTTATTTTTAAATAATTTAATAACAAATTAATTCGATAAGATATTATTACTGCCAAATTTAATAAAATTCATTTAATTTGATTTGAAATACAACAATATGGAGTGGTAATTCTAATATAATGATTTCACACATCTATAATATATCAAATCTACCTTGGATATTTTTTTGACATATTAACTAATCCAATGTATAAAAAAATTAATATTATTAAAATCATTTATTCTATTTTATGTTAATTGAATAAATAATATTTTAGAATTGAAGAGACTTTTAAAGTAATTATATAACTTCTAAAAATTAAAAATAAATTTATATAATTAAAATTGTTTCATTTATATTAAAATAGAAATTTATATTCATTCATATCTTTATTTGTTTCTATGTGGTCACATAAAAGATATTAAAGTACAAGATAGTGATATTTTGTAACTATCATTGATTTAAATAATATATAATTTATTTTAATTTAACATTTTCCATTAAACAACTCAAAATTTATCATATTGTAATAATTATTGAATATTAATCATCCAATAATATGTTTGGAAATTTTTTGGTTTAATTTTAAACCTTATAATTTTGATTTACCCTTAATTAATTCCTTTAACTCTTAATATGGAAACATGCCTCTTTATTTAATAAGGGTTAATATAATCACTCTAAATTCCAAAGGATAAATAAATGGACAATTGGTAAAATATTTAAATTCATCCCTATTATTCGGATGATGTTTATATTTTTATGAATTTTATATAATTTAATAAAATATTATTTATTTAAAATATCGATAGTTTCTATTTTAAAACTATTCATTAGTTATCTTTTTAGAAATATCATTACATATATATATGTTCTAAAAAACTTGACTAAACCATAAATAACATGTCAAATTAGTCTATAAAATTTTTGGATGACTTTAATTCACTTAACTTACATTTATTTTAATATTTTAAATATCATTTATTTGATATTTATATTAATAAAAACATTTATGCATAAATATTGAGTCATCATTAATGATAATTTTTTAATGTATAATTTTTTTAATAAATTTCTATGAAGTAGTTAATTCTATTAGCTTTATACAGACTACCTATAGTTTATTATATTCTCTAGTAATCCATAAATTAGAATTAACATTTATATAAAATTAGAGTGTGAATTTTTTCAGATTCATTAATTTTTTATATTCTTGTCATATTCAGGGGAAATTTGTCATTAAGTGACACAATTTCAAAAAATATATGATAAGGGTCGAATTTACTCACCCAATAGGACTTTGACTAGTTTTAAGGTAATTTTATAATATTATTTTTACTTTTAATTACCTGATTTACCTTTATCCATGGTAATAAAAATAATTACTAAAGTTACTATTCATAATTCCCACAAATAAAAGTAACCAATTAATTTAATTTGGACCCACTTACTGAAAGAATGAAATCATTTTTTCACAATTCAAAACATCTAATTGGAAGAAATTAATTAAAAATTTATTCGTGTTGTTGAAAGAAAAAAGCAGGTTTTTAAGAAGTAAAAACTTATCAAAATATTTTCATGAGTTTATGTCAAATTTAAATGTAAAATTATATAAAAAGATCATAATTGGATTAAATGATAAAATATAATGAAATTTCACATTAAACACATTTAAAAATATAATCTAACTATATAAATAAATTAGATGAAAAAAAGTCAATTAAAATATAGTATTTTCAGTATTCATTACAATATGAATTTTATAAGAAAAATACCAAAAAATAAAAAAAACTAAATTTTTATTCTTTTCTTCCAAATAAATAGTTAATTTTGTTAAATATAATATATAAAAATGTTAAAAACTATATTTAAAATGGGCGCGCCATCAAAAGACGTCAAAACTGTATTTTTTAAAAAATACTTATTTTATCTAACAAAATTGATTTTTTTCTTATATCATGTCAAAAAAATAAATAATATGAATGTTAATGTTATAAAAAATTCAAAATATGGTTTATAATAATTATAACATCTATTTTATATCCCATTAAATAATAATATATCATTGTTTAGTGAAATTCAGTATTGCCTACAACACAAGCTATCGAGGAAGGTCACTCATGCATGTAACACAAGCCAGGAATAATGTTGTGTATACTTCAAGATAATATGGTGTTGCATATAGAAGAAGCTAATATTAGTTTAGAGTACAACACAAGACATCAAAAAATTAAAAAGAATCTATCCATAAAATCTGGGGGTGTCACATTCTACCCCCTTGAAATGAATTTCCCACTCAAAATTAATCGAGGTTATAAATGTTTTACTAGATGAATTTTTATTTCATTGAAACCCACATCATAAAATGGAATACTAAAACTAGATTTTAGAAAGGAAAGTTAAGAAAAATAACGGACACCCAAATTAACTCATCACTGGGTTTCTACATAGGAGAACATAGGTGAGAAGTGAAAACAATGATGTGTAAGAGAAATATAACCATTAGGTTTTTATGGATAGTGATTAAGAATGTGGTTTAGAGAAAGATAAATACCATAATTGAATACTTATATGACGATTTAAGGGAAAAAATGATTCATCAAATAAGAATGTACAACGATAACATTTTTGGTTTCAAGATCCTTTTCGTAAATTTGATGAATTTTTTCATTAGAAGAAATACTTACATGATTTTAGTACCATATCACCATTAATCATTACCTGAAAAATTTCCACTTTATATCTTATTTAATGAAATTTAGTTTAATTTTTTATTCTTGAAGTGTTAGAAGGACGTGCGATTGAATGATGGGTTATACTATCTATATCAAAAAAAGGTTAGAACAGGTTATCAAATTTGAAAAAGTACACCTATAGTGAGATAATATATTAATCTAACATAATTAAACCAAAATATAACTTATACTATCCTTTAATGTATAACATTACAATCCTTCCAAAAATTCAAAATATAAAACACTAAAAAGAGGTGAACAAAATCAACATAACATTTGTCTCCCATGTCTCAATTGGCAGTTCTTGGTTGTTAAATTCCAAATATGGTAATACTTTATTCATGTATTCTCTTGAAACATTATAATAACATGAATTTCTATATAACCATAGTGAAAACATGAATTCTATCATTCCACACACAAAAAATACCAAAAATTATATATACTCAAACCATGACATCATTATCAAACATATCATTATCTCTTTATCCCTTCATTATGTGCATATCATGTGCTTTCCCAAAATATTTCAATCACATTTCAAGGTTACTAAAACCATTAAATTATGGAAAACCACAATGTACCAATACATAGATATTTCAATATTCTATAATACTATAAAATTCATCCTAAAATAGTATTTTGGAATCCCATTACATAATCACATAATAATTCCACTACTTCGTTGTAAAACACAACAACACCAGTAGTGATCACATTTTATTTTCCTTTTTCATTGGCCTTAATAGGTTTATGAAATCGATCATCATTAACCCTTGGATTAGGGTATTTGTTAGAATAATGAACCATTTTCATGCTCTTATATCCTTGAAGTGTGGGGGTTCATTCTCTTTAGTCTTTTCTCTGTTCACATCATTAGAAACATTTTTACCATTACTTTAGCACTCAATTTCTTGATAACCTTATTTTCCAAACATGAAATATTTTATATTCCCTTTAATACAATCTCCACAAAGCTTATTTCCACACTTTGATCATAAGGAAACACTCATCTTCTTTTCACCATTATTTTGAGATGTTTTTTGAACTTCGTTATTCATTTCTTGTCAATACCCTTAGATTGATATGTAACACAAAATTCCATTTCTACCTTGATTTCACAATGAAAAATATATTCCTAGATACTAAAATATCTCATAGATTATTCCATTCAAAGTAGTTTTTTAATCCATTGAATAATCGATCAACTTTACTTTTAGGTTGGATGATAAATCCATTAGCATACCTTGAATGTCTTGTAAAATTTTCCTCGAATGTACCAACGAATTAATTGTCCTTTTCCCTAAGCTCAAGGAACTAATTTTTTGTATTTATTATAAAAATATAAGGGAAGTAATTATTTAAAACAATTTATTTAACTCATAAAATTCCTTGGATTCAATTTCATCTTGCTGCCTTGTATTTTTAATTAGAGTCCACCACAGGTCTACTTTACCTTCTAAATGATAAACAAAAAATAATAATTTTTCGTGTTCCAAAAAACGATGGATGGAAACTATCCTTTCAATGGTATTGATCCATTATTAAAGAACAAATGGATCAGAAAACCTACTGAAAGAAGGTGGGTGTGCCTCATGAAGGACTCAATAGAATTTTTTTCCCTTATCTACTCATTTGAAAGTCCAGAATGATTCATAGCTTGTGTAAGTATAGAAATAAGATTTTTCATTCCATCTCCCATAACAGTTGGTTTTTTAGAAGTACAATCATTGCATTTATCAGTGCATTGATCATTAATATGGTTCCTTCGGGTTCTATCCATCATCTAAAACCCTAAAAGAATAGCGTGGGAGGCAAAAATTATACTAGGAAAACTATATAATCAAGGGGGAGTACTTTAAATCTATAAAATCTTAGATTTAATTCTAGGTTATTCATGATTATTACCTAATTATAGGACTTTATCCAATAGTTATACATACCATTAGGAACATCCCTATGCATACAATAGAAATATATCTTGGAATCCCACTAAAGTTTTCGCATCCTAGTTTCCAATGGTTAAATAAACATTCTCTCTCATGCCAACTGTAAGTACCCAAGATTTATGTAAATGGAAATTACATTTCTTTTTTATAAAACATAATACATGGCATAAACCAACTCCCAATACCATATTAGTTTAGTACCTTTGGAAACATGGAACATAATCATATAACTTCGTGAAATATATTCATCATCTCCCATAAAGATATTCCCTATTTTCATATCTAAATACTTTCTTTATATCTGGGGGAAATAAAACATAAAAAGGTTGAGCTCAAATGATCAATAAGGGTAAACATGGAAAACATAAAACAAACCATTAACATAAGAATGTAAAAACATGAAAAATATTTTTAAATATCAATTTAATGAGTCATTAAATAAATCTTGGATGTTTGTAAGGCATAGATCATAAAGGAACATTAACCATGACAAAATTTAATTGACATAAAACCTGGAATTACGGAAAACAATTAAAAACATAATATTATTTCTATATTATCCAAGGCATTGTTTCCAAGACCATCATATTGAACAAATTCCATTACTGAACTAGGTTTATATGTCGTTCCAACCATGTATTAATGAACTTGATTTACCTACCATTACAGTAATATATATCACATGAGAGATAAACATTTACTCAATTCATTAGAGGGAGATATAGGTACCACCCATCTCATAATCAAATCATTCGTACATTTTCTACAAAAACCAAAATCATTCATCATAGTATAACCCGTGAAATATTATGGGTTTCTTAAACATCATTCAATCATAACATAATCCATACAAGATAAATCTATTTCATAATTACATTATAAACACAATAAAATCAAATTAATAATAGGTATATAAACATAACCCTATGTCATATTAGATGGAAAATATTTTTGATAAAAACACTTGAGCACAATTCTTGAGGAAAATATCATATCTTCATTAAAGGCAATTTCTTTTTACAAAATTTTGTGTAATTTTAAAAGAAATAATTTAGTTTAAATGAATCATGAAATATTTTATAGTAATATTAATGGAAATAAGGCCTTATGAGCATGTAAAAATCCATTCATGTCATATAAGTTAAAAAACATTCTCTTCGTACTTTTATTGGAAAAGTCCAAAAGTACCTTGTATAGTACCCAAAAGAATGATTCCTTCCATACCATTTAGTAAAAGTAAAAATGGAATAAAATTACTTTAAAAATAAGAAGAATAATAGTATAAAATTTATACAAACATTTTTATAAAACATGGACTTGCATGATAAATTTATCCCCAATAAATACTTACGTATAAACAATCTCGAATAGAAATGATATTGAAAAATTATCCCTTACCTTGTACTTTCTATTATTTAGGTGTGTGTTAAACTCATTTATAATGGTTAAATAATTTTATTTAATTATATGAGGACCATATATATATTTTTTATATCATATATGATCCTATCATGTCATATTTTTAATATTATTTCAATATTGCCATTATTTCAGGTGTTAACTAGTTAGTTTTCCCATTCATGCTTGGACATGTAAGTCAGGTTTGTTATGAATATGATGTTTTTTTATTCATGAAATTATGTTCATAATTATTTTTTTAAATCCTCATATAAATTTTATAATAATTCTTAAATTGTTAACATGGAGAATGAATCTCACCGTGACATGGAGACGGTAGGTCGTACGTACACACGATCTACAGTGTCATTCTCTTGAGGGTTAAATGGTAACTAATTGAATGGTATATTAATTATAGAGAATAATTTTCATTTTATATTAATTATTTAACTCCATTATAATCATCATTTTACCCATCCTAATAATGTTTTTTATAAAAAATTACACCACAATGTGGAGATGGTAAGTCGTACGTACGCGTTCATGCTGATGTTGTTATTCGAAGGATAGGTAAACGAAGGTATAAGGTTGTCCCATAATTATAATAACATCTTAGAATGTATAATATACTGTATTTATATATTTATTATGGAATCAACATATAAATAATAAGTGTAATAATAAAAGAAATTGAATTGAATTGGTAAAGCAATTACCTCTTCTTTATTGGACTTCTTTTGGATCTCTTAATAGGGACACTAGGGATGGTCTTTTAGGAAACCCAGGACCTCAAAAAGATAACTAATAAGGTTTATAGGATACTTTTGTAGGGTTTGGTAGATCTATAAGGATCAAGGAGGTTTGAGGAAATTATGGAGAAGATGCTTTATTTATAAAAGAGGAGAAGGGCACTTTCGGAAACTCTCAAAATATTAAAATATAATATGACTATTCTAGATCTTAATAATTAAAAATGGACCATAAATTAAATTTATAATATATTATCTACTATATCATATCGTATTTTAATTATTTAACATTTCTGTGATTTAAAAATAATTTAATAACAGATTAATTCAATAAGATATTATTATTGCCAAATTTAATACAATTCAATTAATTTGACATAAAATACAATAAGACAAAGTGGGAATTATAATAAAATTATTTAAAACATATTTAATATATCTTTTAGATCTTGTGATTTTTTTAAACACATTAACTAATCCAACATATAACAAAATTAATATTATTAAAATCATTTATTTTCTTTTCATGTTATAATTGAAAAAATATAGTTTTAATATTGAAGAGACTTTTATGGTAATTATACAATTTAAAAAAATTCAAAATAAATAAATGTAGTTAAAATGGTTTCATTTATATCAAAATAGACATTTATATTTGTTCATAGCTTGATTTTGTACCTCAGTGGACACATAAATGTTATTAAAAATACCAGAATTTGATATTTTGTAACCATCTTTGAATTAAATAATATATAATTCATTTTCATGTAATAGGGTCCATTAAACAACTAAAATTAGATACTATTTTGATAATTATTTAATATTATTTATCCAATAATTTTTTGGTACATTTTTTGGTTTTATTTTAAACCGTATAACTTGGATTTAACCTTAATTAATTTCGTTAAATCTTACAATGGCAACATGTCATTTTATTTACTAAAAGTTAATATATTGATTCTAAAATGACCAAGGAGACTTTAATAGACCATTCTTAAAAAATAAACTTCATCTCAATTATTTATCTAAAGTTTATATTTTTATGAAAATTATATAATTTAATAAAATATTATTTATTTATAATATCATTAATGTCCATTTTGACACTATTCATTAGTTGACTTTTAGAAAAATCATAACATAGAGATATGTTAGAACAAAATAATTTAAACTATAAATAACCTTTCAAATTCATTCTTAGAATTATTGGATGACATTAATTTACTCAAATAGTATTTATTTTAATATTTTTAATATCATTTATTTTATATTTCTATTAAAAAATAATTTCCACATCACAATGGAGTCGTCATTAATGATACTTATTTAATATCTAAAAATTATAAAGAAATTTATTTGATGTATGTAATTCTATTATATTCCCATATACTACCTATAGTCCCTTTTATTCCCTGGTAATCCCTAATTAAAATTAATATACTTATATAAAATGAGACTGTGACATTTTTTCAAATTCACTAAATTCTTTTATATTCATTTAATAATCATGGGAAAGTGTCTATTAAGTGATTCCATCTCAAAACATAGATTATAAGGGTATAATTTATTCATCCAATAGAATTTTTATATGTGTTAATATAATTTTATAATATTATTTTCACCTTTAATTACCCGATTTACCTTTAACCATTGTAATAAAAATAATTACTAAGGTTACAATTCATAATGACCAAAAGTAAAAGTAACCTTGTAATATAATTTGGACACACTAATTCTAAATATAGAATCCATTTTTTATATTTCAAAACACATAATTGTCATCTTCTATTTTAAAATTAATTATTTTTCTTCAAAGCAAAAAAGCGGGTATTAAATTAGTAAAAAATTATCAATATATTGTCAGGTGATTAAGTTTAACTTAAATGTGAAAATACTTCCAATGCTAAAAATTGAATTAAATGATAAAAAAAATCCAATTAAAATTTAAAACTAATTAAAAATATAATTTAAATATATAAATAAATTATATGAAAAGGAAATTTACAATTAAAACAAAGTATTTTCATTATTCATTAAAGTATGAATTTTATGAAAAAATACCAAAAACTAAAAAAAATTAAATTTTTATGTTCCACTTCTAAATAAAAAGTTTATTTTTTCAAATATAATATATAAAATTGTTAAAAATAAAATTCAAAATGGGTGTGACATCAAAAGTAAGTAAAACTACATTTTTTGAAAAATATTTCTTTTATCTGAAAATATAAATATATTTTTATATTATATCTAAAAAATAAATTATATTAATGTTAAGTATATATAAAATTTTAAAAGTGGTTAATATTATTCATAATGGGTAGTTTAAATCCCATTAAATAAAAATATTTTAATAATATATCTTTGTTTAGTTTAACTCAGTATTGCGTACAATGCAATTTATCGAGGATGGTCTCTCTAGCCTATAATGCAAGCCAAAAATAATGTTGCATATACTACAAGATAATATGGTTTTTTCATATAGAATAAGCTAATATTGGTGTAGCATATAACACAAGACATCAATGAAATTAAAAATAATATATCTAATAAAATCTTGAGGTGACACATATTCAAATAATAACTCCATATATCAAGAGGGTTCATACATTAGTAGTCATTCAAACAAATAATCATAAACAAATAATTTTTTTCATAATCTAAAATCACAATAGTATACAATAATCAGACTGAAAATAATGACATCATCAACGAAGAAATGAAAAACAAAAAAATACACAATTAAAATCGGAAGGCCTACCTCATTAGGTTAAAGAAAATCCAAGAACCACTTCATAATCCCTAACTCTAAGAAAACAATGGATGTTGGATGAGTTGTTCGAGCAACCGGAGGCAATCGAGTGGTGTAATTCAAGCTACAATTCATTGAGGATGAGCACCAGCAGCGGGTGGCTTCTTCAAAAATCTTTTAATATCGTGACAGGTTCAAAAATGGTATGGGATTTTTAAATAAATAAAGACAGCTTTATCAGTGCTGACAAATAAGGGCTAATAAAAGTATGTATTTATCAGAACTAAAGTTATAGCATTGAAAAATATTAATTTTATTAGCGCTTTGTTTTGTTCTTATAAATGTGATTTTATCAGCACTTATTACTTAAGAAATTATAAAGGATTTATGATTATAATTTTAAACTAAAAAATTGTACATATTTATATACACATAAAAAATATATATAAATATAAATATAGTGAATATATTCCTTTTTAAATATATTTAATATAATTTTATAGAAATATTTTTTAAGTATAAAATTTATATTATTATATATATTAATATAATTAGAGATATATATAATAAATAAGTATATATAAATATAAATATATTCAATATATTCAATATTTAAGTGAAATTATTATAAATTTAAAAATTATTTAAATATATATAACTATTTTTTTATAAATATATAAATAATTTTAAAAAATTTCTATTTACAGTTAAAAATTTATAATCTTATAATTATAGTACATATTCATTTATAAATATATTTATTTATAAATATACTCTTACAAACATATTTTTAACATTATTAATGAATATCTAATTTCATGTAAGTGCATATATGTTAAAAATGAGTGAATTGAATAAATTAAGAATAATCACACTATAGAAAAATGGAAAAGTATTGTGTGTGTGCATAGTATATAAAATTAATTAATTACATATATTTGAATTCAATATAACATATATTTCATATATGATAAATTTAAAAATCATACAATAATCAATTATATATCATGTACTATGCTATTAGAAAATATTTTTAATTCATATTAATTTTTAATTATAAACCATTTTTCAATCAATATATTACTATTTAATGTAATGTGAATAAATATTTTTCAGCACATAAATAAAATATATAAACATTAATATAAATCTATAAATTTAAAATGTGAAATTTAATAACATAAATTATCATAATTATCTAATTAATATAATATTTATTATTTTATAATGTATAAAAAACTTTATTCATTTTTATCAATATTTGTTTAATTGATTACTTTTTTTTATCATAAATTTTTATTTATTTATTTATTTATTTTTTTCATATTATTTTTTCGGACCATTATTAGGGCTACAAAAGCACTAATGAAATAAATATTTATCAGTACTAAAAATAAAGCACTAATAAAGGGTACCCTTTATCAGTGCTAAAAATAAAGTGTTGATAAAGTATTCCCTTCAAATGTGCTAAAAATAAATTTCTAATAAAGTTAACCTTTATCAGTGCTAAAAAAAAAGTAGTGATAAAATGATTAATTTATCATCTCCTTCCATTAGCGCTGATAAATATGCCATTTATCATCATTTTTTCTAGTGTCGGTACTAGCGCTGTTAAAAGATAGTTTTTTAGTACTGTATGTGATGCAAAAACTACTGGAAATCCTCCCTATACCAATGCCCATATCCCAATGGATTCAAATTCCACTGGGATAGGGTTGACTAAACATGGTTTTCCCAACAGTTTCATAGAACGGGTAGGATAAGGACCCCTATCCCAATAGTTTTTAAACCATTGTGATAGAGTCCATATGACATATGGTATCCCAATATTTTTTTTAAAATTATTAGGATATATTACCCCTAAATAGATAAAAGATAACCTCTTTCTCTTGAATCAATTGGACCAAATTTTTCCCTACACGAGTGCTCTCCACTTCTTCTTATTCTACGAATGGTTCTTCACATCTGGTGATCCATTCTTAATTCAAGTTATTTTTTTCATCTACATGAATTCAGTATGTTATAATTTATTTTTATCTTTTTCTTCATTTTATTTTGAATTTTTTCATTTGTGTTCCACTACAATATCTATTCCCATTAAACAAGAACACTATTATATTGTGTTTGTTTTAGGCACTATGTATTATGATCCCTTATGTGATTGATTGTTTCAACTCACTATTCATAAAAGGTTGTAAAATTAAACATACCAGTTGTTTGTGAGTCTTAAAATTTTGAGAAAATAAGGATGCAATAGATAAATAAATCTTCTGAAATCCCCCTTTAAATTTAAATTGTAGTAATTATTATGTTTGAAATCTATTTCTATGCATTCTAGTGTGTGTTCTATTTTTTACATTGTGATTTTAGATATTGTTTTTGGAAATTATGGTGCTTTTGATGATAATTATTGATGTAGATTGTGACGACGAAGCGAGGTTGTTGTTGGATTGGCCTCTTATGTATTGAGGTATAGTTAGTTTTGAATGTAAGATGGTTGTTTTGGCGTCATATTTATGTTGTGGTGATGGCTGAGGGGTTGGATGTGTTAGTGATTATTATAATATTGATGTGTTTTTGTGTGGTGGTGTTTTTGTAGTTTCCTAGTGGATATGGAATATGATTAGTAACAATAATATGGGAATAACATTAGCTGATATTAAATAAGTTTATGAAGGAATACTATATGTGGTTATTGATTAAAAAATTTAATGTTGATAAATATGAATAAATGTGTGTGATGGAAAATGGGGGTTTTCAAAAAAATGAAATTAAATGTTTCTCAGTTGATAATATAAAATTATAGAAATCGGTTGAATATGTAAATTAAATAGAGGAATTGTGGGTTGTGTGTGGATATTTTGTGTATTGAGTTTCATTCTATTGTGATAGTTGTTGTTGGAAGATGTTATGGATTGATGCAATAATTATGGCAACCCTTATTTTTATTACACACTTAAACATGATTAATTTCATTAAAATCATTACTTGATAAAATATATAAGATATAGAGGTATAATGTATTTGGGGCTTAGGAACATTACATAATGACTTATAGCATGAAACACAACATCTTTATTGAAAACATCCTTTACATGACCAAAACATTCCCTTGTACTTATCATTGCATGAGATAACCTGAGGACATGAAAAAGAAAATGGTGGAATATAATTCCCATTAAGGGAGTAAACAAGGCATAAAATGAATAATACAATACATGTTTTGAAATAGCCATATCAATGTAGCATAAAAAACATGAACATAAAGGCATGATCATAGCATCGAAATGTGGCAACAACACTTAACATATTATGAGCATGAGCCAAGGCTCATTGCACATGGAGGATGAGTAAACCCTAATTGCACTTGAATTATCATGATTAAATACTCATTTTACATGAATTATCATGATTAAATAATTATTTCACTTGAAGAATAATGATACTAATCTTTACCCAATGCATTGGAGCACTATCTGGGTGCACCCTTCATAAACATTTCATTTCATGCATAAGTGTGTCACAAGGATCCTATAACATGGATTCATAAAGCATCATCATTTATTACACAATAAATTAATGTGGAATTAATACATTAAACTCTATAATAAAAAATTAAATTTTCACAAAGTTTAATACCCTTGATGGATAAATGGGCATTGTATTCACTACATAATGAATTTGGCTTGGAAAATCATCGTGCAATTTGGACTATGTAATGCTGTGACGTAAGAGTTCATAAAAATGGTTGATGATAGTGGAAGGTATTTATCATCATATTTAGATGAAATAAATAGTAATGGGGTCATATATATTCATTTCCCAACATATGTAATGGAATTTAGATTTTTAATACAAAATAATTTCTTGAATGTAAATGAGGAGAGAGAAAACCCTTACAGAATTTTGGCATGGTAACGGGTGTACTTGGGGGGAATTAATTAGAGGTAAAGGGGTATCTCATCATTGAAACATATGGAGGTAATTATGGGGAGGTTATAAATCATACCTCAAAATTTTTAATTGAAAATAAAATGGCATATCAACATAATGAAATTTGGACAAAATTGAGAGTGGAAGAAATCTCTTACATGGAAGTGTGATTTCAATGTCTTTTGAGGGGCTTGAGAGAGGCTTACGGAGATATTGGGGAACCTTGAGAGGATTCTATAAATAGTAGGGAATATGTTGGAGAACTCCAAATGAATTGAGTGAAGATTAGGTGGGATATTGTGTGGGTTTATATAGGAAATGCGAGGGAATTCTTTATTATTTAGGTTTGGGACACCACACATTAAACTAATCAAAACCACAAACCATCCCATGGTTTTTGCCCATGTTTTTTTCTAAAGGGGAGTGTAAAAAAATATTTTATAAGGTAAATGTATGAAAATATTAAAATAAAATGGTTTCTTATGTGGAGGTGAGTCACACTCTCAAATAAATCAATTTAAAAATCTTAAATGTTTTATAAGTCTTGAAGGGTCCACTAAGGATTTGTAAAATAAATAAATAAAAAACCTAAAATGAAAATATTTTAATTTTAAACATATATTGGCCTAAAATAATGTTTTTTTATTTTATTACATAACTATTGGGTAATTATGATGTCCTAAAACACATTATATATTTAAACGGTATTTAATTTTTACCCAAAAAATCAACTGTCTCAAAAAATAATGAAACCTTCACCATTGGATAATTTCAAATTCCTGAGTATATAAATAATATTAATTTTACCCAAATTATTTTTGAAATATTTCAATTATTACTTTCAAAATAAAAACCGACATTTATCGAAAAATCCTGGGTTTTGACAAAACCCGCTTTCAAACTTTAACAAAAACTAAAATTGTATTCCTAAAACATATACGATCATTTATACAAAATAAAAAGTAATTTAATGATAATAATATTTTATTGAAATATTATTTTATTGAAATATAAATTAATTTAGAAAAATATTTTTCTTAGTTAAATTTTAACTAAATATTCTATTTGTGTTTCAAAAACTATTTACAAAGTAACAATAGTAAAATGAATCTATATTTGTTATTATATAAAAAATAACGCATATAATAATTATTCTAAGGTCTTGTTATATAACCCTTTATAACACCCACATAATACCAAAGGGTAAGGTGTGGGATGGTGACAGACTATTGGGGTGGCTGAGATAACATCGCTCAGCTGGTAATCTCTATCAACTTCCACTTCTCCCATAGGTGGTTCCATTTGAGCTAAACATGTTCAATATCGGCTTGGGCTTGGTCAAGAGTGAATCCCAATGGTGTCACCTCCCATCCAAGCTTTGAAAAATGGGCTTCATATGAGGATAGTCTACTAGATGAGGTCATCGATTCCTTTGTCTCAGTATATTGTATTTGTTAAAGCCCTATATTTATAATAATCATGTGATCATTGTTCAATGGATATATTAGAAAAAATTAAAGTTCTTAATGGAATTTTAAAATTTAAAAACAAAAAAACATGGAATGTTATACATTATATAACCATCTTATATAATAATACATTTAATTAGATCAAGAGAAATTTTCATTTATAAAAGATTGGGTCATTACAATCTTCCCCCCTTAAGAAATTTGACCATAGAAATTTCTTTTTCCTAGACTAAAATATATGTGGGTAGCTCTATTTTATCACCTCCTCTGATTCCCAAATTGCCTTTTCAAACTTCTGGTTGTGCCACAACACCTTGATGAGGGGCATTGTCTTATTTCGTATGAACTATTTCTTTACGATCTAAGATCATCACTGGTTGTTCCTCATAATAAAGATCATCCTCTAACTATACTACCTCTGAAGAGAGTACATGTGAAGGGTCTGGTATGTACTTTCTTAAGAGATATACATAGAATACATCATTTAATTTGGCCATGGTAGGTGAAAGTACAAGTCAATAGGCCATAGCCCCGACACAATAAAGAATCTTGATGTGGCTGATGTACCTAGGACTTAAGTTCCCTTTCTTTCCAAACCTCATGACCTTCTTCCATAGAGATATGTGTAGAAAAAGCATGTATCCAACTTTTAACTCAAGGTCTAATCGATGGTTATCTACATAACTCTTATGTCAACATTGCGGTGCCTTGATATGTTGCTGAATGGTTTTCACCATCTCCACCATTTCATCTACCGTTTCATATCCTAACAGCTTGCGCGCACCAACTTCATCACAACATTCTAGTGTTCTGCACCTTTTCTTATAAAGGGAATCATATGGTGCCATTAGAATGCTTGAGTGGAAACTATTATTATAGGAGAATTCAACAAGTGGAATATGCTAGTCACATCCTGTCATGACCCGTCCCCCGGGGCCCGTATCGTGACTACCCCAAGCCCGCCTTCCATAGGCTAGAGGGCTGGAAACTAGAACCAAAGGCGTAAATCCCTAAAACTGGGAAGTCATTGCCTTTATAAATCGTAAACACACACATCTAGAGTATAAGTAGAATAAAAAACTATGTAAAAGTTGTATAAAAAGTGTACTGAATGTAAAGGGGCTGAAAATACAAGCCCAATAGTAAAGTACAACGAATGGACAAATATGTAAAACTAAAAAGACAAACAGTTGGAAGGTGTCTAGCTCTCCTGGATCATCCTCCGGGGTTCCTACCTGAAGGGTAGGTACAGATGGCCTCCACAGCACTCCACATCCATCAGACTCCACCGTGTACTGATACATCATAAGGTCCTCCTCCGGGTATCGTCCAGTCCTGGCGCACTTGGCCTCCGTCAGTGTTGTCCGTCTTCTGCATCCATCACAACAAGGTACGGGCATAGCCCGTGCAAAGGTGAGTATGACAATACTCAGTAGGGACCTCGAGACCCTCAAGGTCTCACAAAATCCAACAAATTTAAACCACAAAGTATAATTTCAATGGATAACCATTACTTATGTATATTCCCATACATATACATAAGTTATCAAGTAACCTCTCTCAATCATGAGGGAACCACAAAAGTCATTGACACAGCTCAAACCAGGATTTTTCATTATCGAAACCACGTCTGATAGAGAAATCCTCCTATGTCAAGTACAGTGGGCATGTCGTGACACTGAGGCTCTTCTCACTAAACTTAGACTGCTAAGGTACTCCTTCTGTTGAGTACTGCGGGTCTACTGCCAAATTGGGCGCTTCGTCCGCTGCGGGTCTGCCGCCAAACAGGGCACTCCCCCTAATAGTCGTCAGAGGTACTCCTCCTATCGCGTACTGTGGGTCTACTGCCAAGCTAGGAACTCCGTCCTCTACGGGTCTACTTCCAAACCGGGCACTCCATCCACTGGGATAATCGAATCACTCCGAGTCGAATCGGTCAAGCCGTCATCAAGTCTACAGCTACATGGTCTCCGCACTCTGTCTGCTCATCTCTGGGAAGATCTGCTCGACGAACTACTGGTCGATAATCCATGTGTCACGAAGTCTCATGGGGAAGTATCTTAAAGGACCGCCAAGTCATAGGGGTCTCAACGCAATAGATGGCACATCAATCAGAGGCTCGGTCTGTGAGTTATTAGCAATTTAGTCCCGGGTCCCGGTTGGATTCGTGTACGAACCAACCTGACCGTAACTCAACTATACCCCATACTATAGTGGGGTATACTCAAAGGGATGGTTATGATCCAATAATAATAGCGCTACTGACGGTTCGCCAAATGAACGTCTGTTACCAAAGATATGGTCAAAGCAAGAAAAGGGTCAGTAATGGGCCCGGGTACGGTCCAACCCGGTTGGACTGACTCGGCCTAGCCCAGTCTGGGCTGACCTGGTCTGGGTTAACCTGGTCCGACTCACTAGGTCTGACCCGGACCATTGGGCTAGTCAGCCTACTATGTTTTGACCGGGTCTGTTGGGACCGGCCCAACGGCCGCGAGGGCGGTTCAGCCCGTTAGTCGCCACATAGGCAACTCAGTAACTCATCCCAGGAGACCGGGACTGTTTGGCCAGCAACACCGCGGGGGGTTTCCGTGGGTCGGCTCGGAAGGCCAGTGGCTAGGAGGCCAGCGGGCAGGCCACGTGGGGCACGGGTAGGCTAGCTAGGCACCGGGCAGGCCGCGGGTGCACAGGGCAGGGTGTGGTAGGCCGTAGGGGCGTTGGGTAGGTGCCGGGTAGGCCGCCAGGGGCGTAGGCACCATGCCGAGGCAGCTCTATAGGGTGTCGGGCTGGCGGGGTAGGGCGTCGGGGGGCACCGGGCGGGCCCGACAGCACGCCAGGGGGTGCTGGGCGGGCTGGGCAGTACGTCGGGGGGTGCCGAGCTGGCCGGGCAGCGCACGGGGTGGCGCTGGGCGGGAGGGGCAGCGCGCCGGGGGTGTCGGGCCAGCCAGGCAGCATCCCGGGGGGTACCAGGCCGACAGGGCAGCACGCTGGGGGCGAAGGGAGGGTCGGGCAGCGCGCCGGGGGGGCCAGGCCGGCCGGGCAGCACTCCTGGGCCACCGGGCGGGCCGGGCAGCACGCCGGGGGGTGCCAAGCCGGCCGACCAATGCACCGGGGGAGGTTGGGCCTGCCGGGCAGCACCTCGTGGGGGGGCGTGGGCAATGCGCCAGCGAGGCATGGTCAGCCGCTTGGTAGGCGGTGCGGTTCGTAGATGCTGCGGGTAGCGCAGCCTTTGTTCGTCGTCTTCTTCATTATCGCCTCTTTGCCACTTCGACGTACACTAAAATTAAAATCAACGTAGAGTTTCGGGATGTGTGAGGAGGGCCCAAACTCTCCGCGTTTATGGTGATAACAATTGGATTTTCACAATCCAAAAATAAAAATAGAACACTGGAGAACGAGAATAAAACCAACACAAATCCCCCTACCTTTGATTAAACGGTAGTCATTCGTTGACAAAGGTGTGGGAAGTGGACGTCTTCTTGTTGATGTCGGGAGGAGGTGACGTCGTCATTGGCGACATTCTTCGCGAGTGGTGTCTTCCCTTTCCTTTCCTCAGTTGAAGGAGGAAGAAGACGACGTCGATCTTCGGCAGAAGGAGCGTTCTTCACGGGTGATGGGCCTTCTTTGTTGAGAGGATGAAGTCCTCTCAAGGTTATCCCAACAAGAGGTTATTCCAACACCCAGAATAATAAAATATATCACCTTATTAAAGTGTTGGCATAAAGAATTCAAAATAATTCAAATGTGCCAATTAATTAAAAGAGTTTTAATTCATTAATGGTGAGGGTTGGTATAACTTTATTGGGGGAAGGTGATAAGTTTCAAGGGTTACAACAAATTAATTGGGGGGTTTAGAGGAGTTAGAGAAGTCGGGTGGGACCCACCTAATAATCCTCCCATGGGGTTATGTGCGGGTGGGCCACACCAACATAACATCCTCCCAAGGTAGGTTCTGTGTGGGTGGGCCCCACCACCATAAAATCACGTGAAAGGTTATGGTGTGGTGGTCCCCACCAATAACTTCCCTTTGGAGGTTCTAACTACCACTAAATAAAATAAAGTTATTACTTTATTTTATTCAGTTTAATTTAAAACCCCTAAAAACTATCTTCCGCTGAAGATAAAACACAATTGTGGTGAGGGTCATTCTAAGAAATCATTGATGTTATGAGTTCAATGGTGCCCTCAGATTTTAGTTCCCAGCACCGGTTCGAAAGATATAAAATTCCAAACATACGTTTACTGAACGTACCCGATATAACTTCAGAAATTGATTGTGGGAACACCGGGCCTCATAATCATGCGCCGTCAGAAACTGTGGACTCGTAAATTTCCCATGTATTTATGAAAAAAATTTCCCTGGAAATTTCAGGACTTTACATTCTCCCCACCTCAGGTCTTTACACCCCTTTAAGTTACATCTCACACTAAGGGAAAAATATCGGGGTACTGAGCACGCATTTGGGCCTCCCGCTCCCATGTTCTCTCTGGGAGGTTCCCATGCTACCAACGAACGTGCACCTGAGGTATCGACCGTCCATGTAGGACCTACTCTTGTTGATCCTCAGTATCTACTAAAACCTCTGTGAAAGTTTCCACATCATCGACGTCCAGCTCCCTGTGGTCGATGATGTGGGAAGGGTCGTGCACGTATCTCCTCAGCTGAAATACTTGGAAAACGTCGTGCACCCAGTGCAACTAAGGTAGAAGATCCAACCGGTAATCCACCTCTCCTACTCTGCTGAGGACCTAGAAAGGTCTGATGAACCACGAAGATAAGTTACCACCTTGGCCAAATCTCTTTAGACCTCGTTGAGGTGAGAACCATAGGAAAACATGGTCGCCATCCTCAAACTTCAGAGGTCTCCATCTCCTATCAGCATATGACTTCTGTCTACTCTGTAGAGTCTTCATATTCTCCTGGATGATTTGCACCTTCTCTGTGGTGGCTCGTACCATCTCTAGTCCCACTAGTACGGAATCCCCAAGGTCTGTCTAGCACAGTGGCGATCTGTAAGGTCGTCTGTACAACGGCTCAAAAGGTTCCATACTGATGGTGGAGTGATATCTGTTGTTATAGAAAAACACCACCAATGGTATGTGGTCCTCCCAACTACAAACAAAGTCGATGACACATGCACAGAGCATTTCCTCGATGGTCTGAATGGTCCTCTTGGTCTGACCATCTGTCTGAGGATGGAAGGCGGTGCTCAAGCGAAGCTGTGTCCCAAAAGCCTCCATCAACCACTTCCATAGTCGGGAATTGAAGCGTGCATCATGATCGGATACATAGGATGGTAGTCCATGAAAACCCACAATCTCCTACACATAGAGGCATCTCAATCTCTCTATAGAGCCCTGCTCTCTGATTGGTTGGAAGTGGGATGACTTGGTGAGTCGTTCAATGATCACCCAAATCGAATCATGACTCCTAGATATACATGGAAGACCTGTCACAAAGTCCATGGATATCTCATCCCACATCCACTCCAGGACCTCTAAGGGTTGTACCAAGCCTGCTGGTACCTGGTGATCTGCCTTCACTTCCTGACAGGTGAGGCACCATGACGCAAACTCTACTACTGCATTCTTCATACCTGGCTACCAGTGATGTCGTCGAGGGCCCTGGTACATCTTCGCCACTCCTGGATATACCGCTAGAGGGGATGTGTGGAAGTCCCTCAACACTTCCTCTTGATGTAAAACTAGTACCATGGTACTTCCTATGAAGAGGATGATGTTCTCCCCACCTTCAAAAAATTCATTAGGTGCCTACCCTATGGATATATGAGCATGTCACGTCTCATGGTCATCATCCCCATGTTGTGCCTCCTTGACTCGTTGAAGAAGTGGAGGAGTGACTGTAAGAGACTATAGATAGTTTGCACCATCTCTATCAACAAAGGTTATATGTAAGGAAGCCAGCTGCTCTGTCTCATCTCCTAGAAGCTAAATATCAGTCCTCCTACTGAGCACATCTGCAACAACATTCCCCTTCCCAAGAGTATAGACTATCTCGAAGTATTAGTCCTGTAGAAACTCAAGCCACCGCCGATGTCTCGGGTTCAGGTCCTTCTGAGAGAAGACACACCTGAGACTATTTAGATTAGATCAAACTATAAACTGTTCACTCAATGAACTATGGGTGAGACTAGCCAATTGTAAGAACTCGACTTCACCCTTCTTCACCTACGTTCTACAGGAGCTTCTATGATTTCTCCTTTACCAAAAAGAGAAATCTGGTCTCATCCCCTGGATGAACCACGTTCTTTTCCTAATATAGTCAATCCTGAGATGAACGGTACTAATTCATGCCATGGATGGTGTTGTAAGGCCTCGACGCTCCTACCATGAGATCCAACTGTTACTCTCCCCTCCAAGTGTTGAGTCACAATGTTGGCATCAGTGTGTGGTCACTGGGTCACCTCTAGTAGGAATATCGAATGTGAGGGTCAAGTAAATAGTTTCAACCAGAACCTATTAGTATTAACCACACAAAAGGTAGGAAATAGAATGTCATAAAGACAGGTGTATTTTATTACTACTCTCAAAGTACAAAGACACAATGAAACCACAAACAATGACATCAATGAATCCAGAAGAATCATGAACGAAGGCCTCTATGCTTGTAACTAGTCCTGCTCTTGTCCACCTGCTTCCAGGGATCCATGGTTGTATGCTTCAGCTACATGAAGTTGTTCTCTCCCCTGTCCACCTATTCCCTACGGTCGGGGTGGACCTCCTCGTGGTGGTGGTGGCAACACCTCAAAGCGTCATCCACCACCAGTTTCATGGCCATCTCTTCTACCACGGTCAACTTCTCCTTGCGGTCCGCCTCGATCGAACCTTTTCCTCTACCTGGGAGGTCCCTCAACTTTCTACAGATCATCTGAATGGTAGGTCGGACAGTCACAAGCCATGTGACCAAGCCCGTAGCATGAGAAACACTACCCTCTCCTGGTATGTCTGGCTCTATCTCCACTCTGGGTGCCCCGCACAACCGATCTTGAGTCATGCGGTCGTCCACCTGTAGGTATTTACCTCTTGGACCTCTGCATCATCTATCTACTGCCAGCTGCAGAAGTCTCTACAGCATGTCAACTAGCAGTGGGTCTCACTGATGGTGACTGCTCAGCAAGTAAACTCTCCACTATTAGGGCTCTCTCTAACACCCCCATCTGGGTCAGGATGCTGTGGGAGACAACTGAAGCTCTGACATCTCTCATGAGTCCCTGCTCAATGGTATGGGCCCTAAATAACGGGTCCCATACCATATCTGTGGAGTAGAGTGTGAGGTTAGTGAACCTCACTGAGTACTGAGCTACACTCATGCTTCCCTACTACAGATGAAGTAGCTCATGTATTTGCACGACTCGAAGGGTGGCTGGTACAAACTCCTCCCAGAACAGACTCTCAAAGTCTACCCATAGAAGTGTCTCCTTGTCATTCATCTGGAGCATCGGGCTCAACCATCTGCCTACTGCTGCATAAAGGAGGCTGGCATTAAAGATCACCATGAAGTCTCGTGGTGTCCCTACCAGTCTGAAGACTCTCACCATAGCCTCCAGCCAATCCTCAGTCTCTTGTGGGTCCATCTCTCCCCTGAACCTAGGTGGCCTCTAGCACTAGAACATGTGTGGCGCACTCAAGCGGCGTGCATCGCCTACTGCTGGGGCTGGTGGCATCAGTGGCCCAATGGGAAGTGGCACCGCTGGTTCCTCAACTGGGATATGGACCTGTACTGAGGCATCATCGCTCGGCGGGCTATCAGTACGTACAACTCTCGGGCTCTAGCTGTTCGTCTGCGAGGAGTCATCCTGAAAGAAACAGTTGTGACATGGTCAAAAGACTATACCTGGTGAGCTGACCTGGTTTGAGATAACTTAAAGAATGCTTTTGAAAACACACACGCAATCAGTTTTTTTTTGTGCTCTGAGTTGGAAATTAGAAGTCAGGGTCTTATTGTATTGATATGTCGGCCGCCCGCACCAATATTGGACTCCCTAAACTAAAAACCAGACTTAGTACCCTTAACACTATTTCTTCACAGAAAAGAAATATCAGAGTCCTAAGTCCGACGGTAGAACTAACCTCCCTATGATACCAACATGTCACGACCCGTACCCTGAGGCCCAAATCATGACTACCCCAAGCCCGCATTCCATAGCCCAGGGGATGGTGACTAGCACCAAGGGCGTAAATCCCTAAAACTGGGAAGGCATTGCCTTTATAAATCGTAAACACACACATCTAGAGTACATGTGGAAGCTAACACTAAGTAAAAGCTGTATAACAAGTGTACTGAAAGTAAAGGGGATTGAAATACAAGCCCAACAGTAAAGTACAAGGAATAGACAAATAGGTACAACTAAAAAGACAAACAGTTGGAAGGTGTCTAGCTGCTCCTAGATCATCCTCCGGGGTTCCTAATTGAAGGTTATGTACAGATGGCCTCCACAGCACTCCACGTCCGTCAGACTCCATTGTGTACCGATATGTCATAAGGTCCTTTTTCGGGTATCGTCCAGTCCTGGAGCTCTCAGCCTCCGTCAGCGTCGTCTCTCGTTTTCATCCAACACAACAAGGTGCGGGAAAATCCCATGTAGGGGTGAGTATGAAAATACTCAGAAGGGACCCTGAGACCCTCAAGGTCTCACAAAATCCAACATGGATAAACAACAAAGTATGATTTCAACGAATAACCATTACTTAGTTATATGCCCATATATATACCTAAGTTATCAAGTAACACATCTCAATCAGGAGGAAAACACAAAGGTCATGGACTCAGCTCAAACCATGATTTTTCATTATCGAAACCATGGCTGCTAGAGAAATCCTCCTCTGTCAAGTACAGTGGGCATGTCGTGACACTGAGGTACTTCTCACTAACCTTAGTCTGCTAAGGTACTCCTTCAGTCGAGTACTGCGGGTCTGCTACCAAACCAGGCGCTCCATCTGTTATGGGTCTACTGCCAAACAGGGAACTCCCCCTAATAGTCGTCAGAGCTAATCCTTTTGTCGAGCACCACAGGTCTGCTTCCAAGCTAGGCACTTCGTCTGTCGTGGGTCTTCTACCAAACCGGGCACTCCATCCACTGGGCTAATTGAATCACTTCGAGTCGAATCGATCAAGCATTCGTCATGTCTACAGCTACATGGTCTTCACACTCTGTCTACTCATCTCTGGATAGATCTACTCCATGAACTACTGGTGGATACTCCAAGTGTCACAAAGTCTCATGGGGAAGTATCTCAAAGGACTGCCACATCATATGGGTCTCAACGCAACATACGGCATGTCAATGGGATGCTCGGACTGTGAGTTATTAGCATTTTAGTCCTAGGGGCCCGCTTGGATTCTTGTAAGAACCAACCTGACCATAACTCAACTATACCATGAACTCCAATGGGGTATACTCAAAGGGACAGTTATTCTCCAAGAATACTGGAAGTGCTGACAGTTCTCCAAACTGATGTCTGGTGCCAAAGATATGGCCAAAGCAAGCAAATGGTTAGTAATGGGCCTAGGTCCCATCCGACCCTGTCTGACTGACTCGTCCCAACCACGTCTGGGCCGCCCCGGTTTGGGTCGACCCGGTCAGACTCACTGGGTCTGGCCCAGCCCACTAGGCGGGTCATCCCGCTATGTTCTGACCCGGTTCGCTGGGCCCGGCCCAGCGGACCGTGAGGGCGGTTCGGCCTAGTAGTCACCATTTAGGCGGCTCAGTAACTCAGCCCGGGAGACTGAGCCAGTTCGGCCAGCGACACAGTGGGTCATCTCGGAAGGCCAGGGGCCAGGAGGCCAGCGGGCAGGCAGCGCGGGGCACGGGCAAGCCGACTGGTCAACGGGAAGGCCGCGGTTGCACCGGGCAGAGTGCGGCAGGCCACGATGGCACCGAGAAAGCCTCCAGGGGTGCGGGCAGTGCGCCGGGGCAGCATGATAGGGCGCCGGTGGTGCCGGGCTAGCAGGGCTGCACGCTGGGGGCACCGGGCTGGCAGGATAGCACACCGAGGGGCGCCGGGCTGGCCGGGTAGCACTCCAGGTGGCGCCGGGCCGGTAGGGCATCGCCCATGGCTAGTCGGGTAACGCGCTGAGGGTGCCGGGCTGGCCGGGAAGGGCATCGTGGATCATCGGGCTCGCTGGGCAGTGCTCCAGGGGGCTCCAGGCTGTCCGGGCAGCACGTCGGGGGGCGCCGGGTAGTGCGCCAGGGGGCGTACGCACTGTACCGTTGAGGCACGGGCAGCCGCTTGGTCGGCGGTTCGATTCGCGGGGGACATGGGTAGTGCGGCCTTTGTTCATCGTCTCTGTCATTGTTGCCTCTTTGCCACTTCGATGTACACCACAAAGAAAGTCGACGGAGAGTTTCGGGTCATGTGAGGTTGGCCCGAACTCTACACATTTATTGTGATAACAATTGGATGTTCACAATCCAAAATGAAAAATAGAACGTTGAGGAACGAGAATAAAACCAACACAAATCCCCATACCTTTGATTCACCGTTAGTCGTTCATTGACGAAGTCACGGGAAGTGGACGTCGTCTCATTGATGTCAAGAGGAGGTGACGTCGTCATTGGTGATGTTCTTCGTGGGCATCGTCCTCCCTTTCCTTGCTTCAGTTGAAGGAGGAAGAAGACGACATCGATCTTCGGTGGAAGGAGCATTCTTCGCGGGCGACAAGCATTCTTTATTGAGAGGATGAAGTCCTCTCAATCCTCCCAAAGCTCCTCTCAAGGTTCTCCCAACAAGAGGTTATTCCAACACCCACAATAATAAAATATATCACCTTATTAAAGTTTTCGCATAAAGAATTCAAAACAATTCAAATTTTCCAATTAATTAAAAGTGGTTTAATTCATTAATGTGAAGGTTTGCCCAAAATTTATTGGGGGGAGGTGAGAAGTTTCAAGGGTTGCACTGAATTAATTGGGGTGTTTAGAGGAGTTAGAGAAGTTGGCTGGGCCCCACCTAATAATCCTCCCAAGGGGTTATGTACGTGGGGGCCCCACCACAATAATATCCTCACAAGGGAGGTTATGTGTAAGTGGGACCCACCACCATAACCTCTCATGGGAAGTTATGGTGTGGTGGCCTCCACCACTAACTTCCCTTTGGAGGTTCTTACTACCACTAAATAAAATAAACTTATTACCTTATTTTATTCAATTTAATTTAAAACCCCCAAAAAACTATCTTCTTCTCAAGATAAAACACTACTGCGATGAAGGTCTTGCTAAGCAATCACTGACGTTTTGAGTTCAACTGTGCCATCAGATTTCAGTTCCGAGCACCTGTTCGAAAGATATAAAATTCCAAACATACGTTTACTGAACGTACCCGAACAAAACATCAGAAATTGATTCTGGGCACACCGGGCCTCGTAATCAAGCGCCGTTAGAAACTGCGGACTCGTAAAATTCCCATGTATGTAAGAGTAAATATTTCCACGTAAATTTCAGGTCTTTACACATCCTCCATTAGAGTCCATAGAACAAGATATTGAAATATCCTCCAGTGTTTGAATAGTTTTCTCATATTGGCCATCAGTTTGAGGATTATAGTTCGTACTGAAGTTCAGTTCAGTGCTTAGATCATGTTGGATACTTTTCTAGAACGTCGAGGTGAATCATAGATCAGGATCCAATACAAAAGATATTGGTACTCTATGTAGCCTTACCACTTCTTTGATGTAAATCCGTGCAAGATTATCTAATTATAAGTCTTATGAAATCATGATAAAGTGATATTTCATCATAAGATGATCCATAATGACCCATATATCATTGTTTCCTCTGGATGTTCATAGAAGTCCAGTGACAAAGTCCATAGTAATGTTGTCCCACTTCCATGTTCGTATGGGTAGTTGTTGCATCATCCCTTTAGACTTTTTCCTCTACGCCATCACTTTCTGACATACCAGGAACTTCGATGCATATTCAGTAATCTCCATTTTCATATTGTCCCACCAATAGTTTTCTCAGAGATCTCAATACATCTTTCTGCTCCATGGGTAAATGGAGAAGGTTGAGATATGTGCATCATTCAGAAGCTCCTTCTTTATATCTAGATTGGATGGTACACATAATCATGACTCTAATCCCACAATTCCATCCTTGTCAGTCACGAACTCTAAGGATTTTACATTTCTAATATCTTCCCCACTTCTTAGAATTTTATCATCATTTATTTTAGAGTCCTTTATTTTCTCCATGAGAGATGGTTGATAAATCCTTTGAGAAAGGATTGACGATGTTCCCCCCTTAATTATTCCCATGTCTATCCTCTCCAAATCTAAGAATATTGGATCCTTTTCCATTCTCATCATTAATAATGATGTAATATCCTTTATACTTAGAGCATATTTTACCATGCTCACATTACCAGGGTGGTAATGGATCAATCAGTCATAATCCTTGATGAGTTATATCCATCTTTATTTGTGTATGTTAATCTCTTTTTGTGTGAATATATATTTAAGTTTATTGTGATCAGTATATATCTTACACTTCTCATAATAGAGATAATGCCACAAGATTTTCAATGTGAAGATCCCAACCAACAAATCCAGATCTTGTGTGGGACAGTTTGGCTAATGGATTTTTAGATTCCTTGAGGTGCACTGTATCACTTTATTATTCTTCATCACACACAACCCATGACCTTCTTCAAAGCATCACTGAATACCACATAAAGTTCTCTACATGTGGGTAAAGTGAGCACTTACATAGTGATAATACTCCTTTTCAAATCCTTAAATATATCTTCACATTCATCACTCCAGGAAAACATTACTCTATTCTGAGTTAGCTTGGTAAGAGGGTTGGACAATCATGAGAAATTTTTCAAAAATTGGTGATAATATCGAGCTAACCCCAAGAATCTATGGATATCCCTTACCAATGTTGGGCTCGACAATCCCCCAATTGCAGTTGTCTTGGAGGGATCCACATATATCCCATTAAGTGTGATTATATAACCCAATAATGAGACCCCCTTCTACCAGAACTCACACTTTCTGTACTTTTCATAGAGAATCTACTTTTACAAGGTCTGTAGTACAGTTCTTAGATTCTCCTCATGATCCTCCTTGGTTTTGGAGTATATTAGAATATCCTCTATAAAGAATACAACAAAATTTTCAAGGTAATCTCTAAAGACCTTATTCATCAATTGAATGAATATTATTGTAGCATTAGTGAGTCCAAAAAGCATTACTATGAATTCATAGTGCCCATAACTTGTACGAAAGCAGTCTTAGGGATATCCTCCTTCTTCACCCTTACTTGATAATATCCCAACCATAAATATACCTTGGTAAATTATTGTGCTCCACACATCTAATCGAACAATTCAACAATTTTTGGTAGCGGATAGAAATTTTTTACCATGATTTTGATAATCTCACAAGATTCGATTCAAAGGCGCATTGACCCATCCTTCTTCTTGACGAAGTGGAATAGAGCACCCCATGGTGAAGCACTTGGTCATATAGCCCCTTTATCAAGATTCTCCTGTAGTTGTTTCTTCAGCTCCTCAAGCTCCACAACAGATATTCTATATGAATTTTTGGATATTGGAAACACCCTAGGTATATGGCCAATTGATAATTTCACTTCTCTTCTATGATGGAAGTCGGGAAATTCCTCAGGAAACACTTTAACAAATTCCCTCATAATAGAAATGCCTTCAAGGATGGTTACCTCATTAAACTGAATCATCTGAGCCAGATACACATTCTCATATGGTAGTAATATCCACACTTGAGATGATGGCGTTAAAGAATATTTATCTTCCTCCTTGCACATGTATATAATCAGGATTTGATTCTCTATATGGAGAGTGATTTCTCTCTAACAACAATTTATGTTGACTCTACCAATTCATGCTATGAGTTGCAACAAATTCTACGAGAGGGAGTATAATGAGGTTTGTTGGGAATTTAAATCCACCGATTATGATAGGAGAGGAGTTATATTCATGGGATGCAATGATTTACCAATTTTCCAGACTCACCGACACCTTTACATTCATGATTTGTGGTGGTGTTGGGATTGTTCAACTAATATTTTAGGATACAAAAGAATGTATATAACCAGAATCAAAAAGTATGTTCTATTTTCTTAATGAATAACTAGAATACCTATCACCACATAATTTTTGTGGTTCACTTCGGCAGTAGTGATGGAAAAATCTCGCCCTTTATGACTTGTATGTTTTTGGTTGCCTCCGAAAACCCTTGGCATAGGGCACTGATTTCCAAGGTGCCTTTGTTATTTTTAGTTGAAGAAATGAAAACATGTTGAGGTTAGAATGGAGTGTTTCTATTTTATGTAGAAGGTACGGGTTTTTCATGTCGATAGTTAATGGTTAGGTTCCCTTATTTTCCACACCTAAACCATTTACTCATCCCATTTAGGCAATTTCTGGGGTGCTTCTTTCCACACCATTGGCAAGTGGGGTGCTGGATTTTCTTAGTACCATTGGATTTATACATCGGAATGCCAGAATTGAAGTCCATCTTACAATTCTTATCCCCATGATACCCATGATATTATAAAATCTCCATTTCGACCTAAGGACACATCGATCAATTTCTTCATAGCTGTCAAAGTCATAGATCACCAGGGCTTTCTACAGGCTAGATTACAGACACCAAATAAGTGGTCAACCATGCATTCGGGGGTAATGACAAAGACAGAGGTGTATCGTGCAAGCCTTGTGATGTTTTCCACATACGCTCTGATGGATTTATCTTATTTATTTCTTGAGGGAAAGGACATACCTTTCCATCTTATGTCATAGGGTGCATGGAAAATATTTATCGAAAATCATTTTTTGGAAATCCTTCCATTCCAATGCCTCGATCTCCTTATTAGGCTTCATATTTTTTTTCAATGTCCACCACTGATTATCATCACCCTCCATATGATTAGTAATCAGAAGTACCTTCTATTTTTAGAAACATTGAAGGATGGATAAGATCTTCTCAATTGAGCTGATCCATTATTCGGCAATTGAGGGATCAGATGATCCCTTAAAAGTAAGAGGTCTTTGTCTCATGAAGCTCTCGATATCAACTTGTTTTTTCTTAGGGTGTGGGAAGTTCTTATTGACCCATGTTTCTATTCTAATCTTGAGTTAATTGAGATAGTGTTATGAAAAACATTGTGATTCCTAACCCCATCATATTAGGAATCTCATTAGAATAGCCATAACATTGGACTTCACACCAGTTTTTAACTCGAGTCTTATTACCATCCCTTGGATGGAATAAAAGGAAATTTATGGGAAAAATAAATGGTAAACTAGAGAAAAAATGGACGACTTATAAATTATTTTTATTTTCTTAACATATGAATCTATAATCTTGAATCTATGTTATCCAGGATCTACATTCTAACAAATATTCTTACGGGCATTTTTTATTTCCCTTTATAATGGTTCATACTAAGAATGTGATTTTACCAAAGCGTATCCCCCTGGAGTTTCATAACCAAGAGTGTAGCAAAGCCCATTGTCATGTAACAGGATACCTCGGGTCATGATTGAAACTCTTCATTAGAGTTTCCACTCCTAAGTACATCTATGCTAGAGCCACCTCTACCTGCTCATATCCGGACATGGATGTATTTTCTTGATAAACCACTTACATAATACTCACCAAAATTTAGGGATGTTTTTATTATACATAGTCATGTCTCTAAGTATTAACTAGTGTTTTCTAATCCTAATCCCAAAAATAACTAAACATATCCTTTGATACCCACTATAAAAACCCTATTTTTTATTACACACTTAAATATGATTTATTACATAAAATATTCACTTGATACAAGATAGAAGATAAAGAGGTCTAGTGTCTGTATGGATTAGGAAGATTGAAAAATTACATAGAACATCAAAGACAACATATTTATTGAAAACTTAATTTACATGACCACTAAATTTCCTCCTACTTAGCATTGCAAGAGATAACCAGAGGACATGCATTAGAAATGGGTGACCTATAAAGCTCAGTAAGGGAGAAAACAAGGAATATCATGAAGAATACAATACATTTTATGAAATAGGAATATCAATGGACTATAAAAGAAACAATAACATAAATAAATGATTATAACATGGAAATGTGGCAATAGCACTTAACATGGTATTAGCATGAGACAAGGCTCATTGCACATGAAGCATGAGTAAACCCACATTTCCATTGAATTATAATTAGTAAATATTAATTGCACTTGAATTAACATGATTAAATACTCATTTCAATTGATTTATCATGATATTAATTTTTACCCAATGCATTTGAGCGCTATCAGGGCACACACTTTGTAAACATTTCATTTCAGGCATAAGTGTGCCACATGGATCTTATAACATGGATTCATAAAACATCTCCATTTATTGCAAGATCAAGGAATGTGGAATTAATACATGAAACTCTACAATAAATAATTAAATGTGAACAATGTTGAATACCCTTGATGGATAAATGGGTATGGTATTCACTCTATAATGACTTTGGCTTGGAAAATGACCATGCAATTTTGGCCACATAACGGCGTGACATAAGAGTTCATAAAAATGGTTGATGAGAGTGGAAGGGGTGTCTCATCATATTTACAAGAAATGGAAACTAATAGGGTCATATATATACATGTCCCAACATATGTAATGGAATTTATATTTTTAATACAAAATAATTTCTTGAATGTAAATGAGGAGAGGGAATTCTCTTACGAAATTTTGTCATGGCAACGGGTGTACATGGGAGGAAATAATAAGAGAGAAAGGGGTCTATCATCATTAAAAAATAAGGAGGGAAGTATGGGGGAGGTGTGAAATTATACCCCAACATTTTTAATTGAGAATAGAAGGGAATAACAACATAAATCAATTTGGACAAAATTGAGAAAGAAATAAATCCTTTACTTAGAAGTGTGATCCCAATGGCATGGAAGGGACTTAAGAGAGGATTATTGAGAGCTTGGGGTGTCTTGGGAGGATTATAGAGAGAGGAGGGAAGATTATGGATGAACTCAAAAGGATTTTAGTAAGAATGAAGTGGGATATTGGGTGGGTTTATATTGTAATGGAGGCGAAATTATTTATTATTTTGGTTTGGGACACCAAACATTAAACTAATTAGAAACACAAACCATCACACGGTTTTTGCCCATGGTTTTTCCAAAAGGGGAGTGGAAAAAATATTTTATATGGGAAATTTCTTTTCTTATTAAAATAATAGGGTTGTTATGTGAAGGTGAATCGCGCTCTAAAGAAAATCAATTTAAAATATAAAAATATTTTGTAAGTCTTGGAGGGTCCACTAAGGCTTTGTAAAATAGATCAAAAAAACATAAAATCACATTATTTTAATTTTAATACATATATTAGATGAACCTAATTTTTATATTATTTTATTACATTAGTATTGGGTCATTATGATTTCATAAAACACAGTATATATTTAAAAATATTGAATTTTTACCCAAACATTCCACTCTTAGAAAATTTTGAAAAATTCACCATTTGATAATTTTGATGTCCAAATTCAAAAAATAATATTAATTTTATCTAAATAATTTTCTAAATATGTGAATTTTTACTCTTAAAATAAAAATAGACATTTATCGAAAAATCATGGGGTTTGACAAAAATATTTTTTAAACCATATTAAAAATTACAATTGTATTCATAAAACTTATATGATCATTTATACTTAATAAAAATTAATTTAATAATAATAATATTATATTAAAATATTATTTAATTAAAAAATCCATTTATTTATCAAAATATATTTCTTTGTTGAAAATTAACCAAAATTGTTATTTGCGCTTTAGAAACTATTTACAAAGTAACAATAAAAAATGAATGTATATTCTTTATTATATACAAAAATAATTCACTTAATCATAGTTCTAAGGTATTGTTACATAACCCCTTATATCACCCACATATGGATGAAGGGTAAGGTGTGAGATGGTGACAGACTCTGGGGGTGGCTCAGATAACATCGCTCAGGTGGTAATCTCCATCAACTTTCACTTCTATCGTAGGCGGTTCCCTTTGAGCTTAACTTGTTGAAACTCGGATTGGGCATAGTCAAGTGCGAATCCCAATGACACTACCTCATTTCCAAGATTTTACAAATGGGATTCATACATATAAATTCTACTAGATGAGTCTATCACTTTCTTTGTCTGAGTAAATTGGATTTGTTAAAGCACTATATTTATACTAATCATGTGATCGTTGTTCAACGGCTATATTAACAATGGTCACAATTCTTAACCATATTTTAAAATCCAAAAACATAAAACCAAGGAAGTAAATTAATTATATAACCATCTTACATAATAATACATTTAATTAGATCAACAATAATTTTCATTAATATAAATTTGGGTCTCTACAAAAATGATTGAAAATATATTTAATGATATATAAATTTTATATTATTATTTAAATTTGTTTTTAATTTGTTTGTCTCTATAATAATTTTCAAATTATGATAATATTATTTTTATACATGTTATTATATTTTGGGTTTTATTATGTAATGATTGAGAGAAAATATAGTTCTAATAGGGGAAGTTTCATATTTGGGATATAAGAACATCATCCACCAATATGGTCTTTATAAAATGATTTCCCATCACATTTTCTATGTTACATGTAATCTCTCAACTTATTTTATATTATGATCACCCACTAAATAAATAAAAGTGAAATTAATTGATCAGACCATAAGAAAAATAAATTATACCAAATTGACCTAACTAGTCTGCAAAATAAGTGAACTTAACCCATCAATCCTTTTAACATTGACACTCTACAGAACTAACGTATCCTATCTATATCATAACCAAACCCACTTGACCAAACCAACTGAATTAAATTGAAATTACATGATTTAAACCATGTAGACTTTATTATCACCGAAAAACACTAAATTGAATCAAACTGAACTATATTAAAAAGATGTGAACTAAATTAAACCTAACTAATATAAATTCTATGAAAAAAATGAAAAATAATTTGAGTTGGACAATCTTTAAAAAATCCTATTGGGTATGTACCAGCCCAATCCAAACAAACTAACCAAACCCAAAAAATATCGTGGTATTATATTTATAAATGAATTCATTATCATTATTTTATATTTATAGTATATATATATAGTATATTTTGTCTTTTATATTACTATTCTCATATGTAGTGGTGTGTTTGTTATGGTTTCATATAAAGTGAACAATTATAATTTAATTCAATGTTTTTTCAATCAAACTTAAATATTATTAAATTATTTTTAAGAAATTAATTATAATAATTTTTATAGAATGGATAGTAGTTGGATGTATTAAACTGATTAGATCTATATATTTTTTAAAAACAATTTTAACATTTTATTATAATTTTCATTTGATAATGCTTCAGATAGTGGTCACATACACTACCAATGTTATAATTGTGTTGGAAGACCTTGGTTGATTCTTTAAGAAGTTATATACCATATAACTAGATATGGTTTTCAAATGTACTATTATGTGTGGTATCAGAATTGGGAGAAAATGGAATCTAAAAATATTAATGATCAAAATGCGAGGACCATATTGGAGAATTTCTTTATATGAATGGTTTCTGTTTATTCATCATCATGATAAGGAAAGGATTTCAACCCAAGAAGACATCGATACGAGGAAATATGATGTGTCTAATGAAAATGATGATTTTGACAGTGTAAAAAAATTGAATGATATTTCCATGACTCTAGTATATCGGCAACGTCCTAAAATGAAAAAGTGGGAATTTTAAATCCTATTTTTCATAGAATACCCATGTATGGGATTTAGAATACATCCATCGATTACATTCTTACCTTATCGAAGGAATTACTTCCATATGATGCAGGTATTCCCTCAAACCACTAAATTTTTTGAAAGATATTTGAGTAACATAGATTTTCAAAAACAAATCATTCTTGTTCAAAAGATTTTAGGTTATTTTGGGAGGAAACAACTGAACAAAATTATTGTATATATTGTGGCACATCCTAATGGAATCTATATATTGATAGAAGACAATCTAATGTGCCATGGAAATTATGTGCCACTTTCCATTGATCCCCAAACTCTATAATCATTTCATGTATGTTAAAATATCAATAAGAATTTCATGGAATGATACTGAGGGAAAGAATAAGAATGGTGAGTTAGTTCGCCCATCAGATAGGTATTCATGGAAGATATATGATGCTTGATATCCTAATTATGTGACTGACATGTGTAATGTGAGGTTGGGTATTTCATGTGATATTTTCAATACATTTGGGTATATTGTTACTTCTCACAACACATGGACAGTTTTCATACACATTTATAACCTTCCCCCATGGTTCTGTATAAAAAACAATTCACATTCATGAGTACACTCAAATCTGGACCTTTTGATCCTAGTAATGATATAGATATATACATGAAACATTTAATAAAATAATACAAACTTCTATGGGATGTGGGTATGCACACATAAGATGCATGTTTAAATGACATATTTCAAATCCATGATGTCCTTATGTGGATGATCCATGATTTTCCTACTTATGAAATGATGTTTCGATGGATCACGAAGTAAAACAATCATGTCCTGTTTTTAGGCACAATAAAAAATCTAGAATACTAAAATATCATCTTGGTTTTATTTTCATGGGACATAGGTGATTCTTTCCAATTGGCCATCCATATAGAAATAATCATCAAAGATTTGACAATACCATGGAGACCGATGATCCACCTCATCGTATGTCTAGAACTAAAGTGCTTAATGAATAGAAAATTTTTAGTTTTTCATTTGGGAAGGGTCAAATGAAATCTTGAAAGTCTACAAATGTTTCCCTTGAAGCCTGTTACAATTGGAAGAATATGAGTATCTTCTTTCAGTTGAATTATTGGTCAACTAATTTTTTATGTCATTTCTTAGAAGTAATTAACATAGAAAAAATATATGTGAAAGGTTTCTTTTTATTCTTCTAAATATCAAGGTAAATATATAAGATGATTTTTGATCTCGGTGTGACTTGGTTTATTGGGGGCTAGACCATAATTGCATCATGTGTGTATCAATAAAAATAAATGGAAAGTTCCATGTGATTCTTATGTGATTAAACCGATAGAAAAAATAAATTTTTTGATGTAGTAGAGACTATTAAAGTTCATCATTTATATTCAAGAAACACATCAAAATGGGTCAACTGAAGAGAGTTGAAGTTGAAATATTTTATGACTCATGAAAATCATGTCCTTCTGCATGAGACAATTCAAATAGTAATATGTCATAATTTTCCAATAATTTAACGGTTTCTCTTATTCGGTTGTTGGTTTTTTAGGTATCATTTTGATAAGATGTTTTACAGGAATTTTATTTAAAAATTGATTGCAGATGTACCATTATGTTTTTATGAGTTAGATAAAATGTTTCCTCAATCATTTTTCATATGAATGTTAAATCAAACTATCCATCTTGAAAGAAAAGTACATCTCATTGGACATGTTTATTTTTCTTGTATATATCAAATTGAAATAAATATGTAGACATTGAAGTCTTATGTCAAGAAAAAGAATCATCTCAAAGGATATATCATGAATGGTTACATGGATTAAGAATGTAAGAATTTATAATCAATATATTTGGTAGATCTCACTATGAGAATAAATATAGAAATTATAAATGAATAAATAAATCATTATAAAATTAAACCCAATATTCCCTCACTCCCTCAAACAATATGAATTCCCATATCATATACATTGGTAAAATTAATCCTTGAAGAGTGGGAGATGGCACGTTACACTATTTTGTTAAACTGTGATTTTTTCGATGACTACGTCATGTAAATTATTTGAACATTTATATCCTATCACATCTCATATAATTTTATATAGATATTAATCTATTTCTATTTTTATCTATAGGGAATATAATGAAATAATAAATAGAATGCATCATTCATTATCTTTGATAAATAATGAGACTTTTCATAGAAATAGTTATATGTTTTGTTGAAATTAAAGGTAGAAAAATTATTGTAATAAATTAAAAAATCAGAATTTAATTAGGTTTAATATTAATTTAAATTTCAGGTTTTCATTTTTCAAAAATTAATATGTCTGTGGTGAAATAATTTCTTTGGATTGTATTCCAAATACCATGGTTCGTGACAATAAATCAATTGTGATCAATGGGTACATGTTTATTATTACTGAATGAGAAACAAACATGAGAACACAACATGCTGGTGTTATGATAACTTCCATGAATGATTTTTATGCCAGTGCATCAGATTGAATACCTTGATTTGAAAATGTATCTTATTACTGAGACATTGAAAAAAAAATATTGGATTATTACTCTCATGGTTGAGTCACTTTGATGAAATTCCAGTTGTTGGATTCGATGATGATATAGGGATCTTTAATTGATGATTGTGAGTTTCAAGATATTTTCATGACTAATAATCTTTCTACCGATGAACCATATGTATTGTTATCAATGGATTAAAAAAAATTTATGGTAAAGATCTTCTTCAACCAGAAGTTTGTGTCATTATTGAAGTAATTCCAAGAAATATTTTTGATGATGGTGATAATGGAATTGACACCATATCTACAGCCATTGGCCCTGATCCATTTATTACTAAGGATGAATGAAATAGCTCAATTATAATAGTTGATTGTGAACCTAATGTTGTGGTGGTTAATATATAAAATCATAAATCCATGTTCTTATAACTTTTGGTTTATCTCGACATGGGTTGTTAAGGTTAGTCTTATTCAAATTTATTTAATATTGATTACAAATATCTTGTTTATGCCTTGTCTTAAATGTGAATTTTAATTATTTATTGGTTGTAGTTTTATATGAGTTTTATTTTCTAATATTGAATTGAAATATATTCAATCCTATAAAACCAATCATAATTGAAACAATTAAATAAGAACAAAATACAATAGGAATTGAATTGGACATATTAAACTTATTAATATGAAAATAAAAAATTAAAATAATGACCTAACAAAAAGAATGGTATAATTACCTAACCCAAAATATGAACCAAAGGACCTAATACAAATAAAAATTAGAAAATGACCAAATCAATTAATAAAATTGAACCAAATAACCAAAGAGAAATAAATACAAAAAAATGACCTAATCAATTGAAAAAAATGAACCAATAGATGTAAGATAAATAATAATGGATGAATGACATAACCAAAATTCTGTTGGATCAAATTGAAAATGGAAGAAAAATAAATCAAACCTATTCTAAAATTGAAAAATTGGAACATATTGTATATTATATGACATTTCATCTATTTTTATATAATTCCCAAAAAATTAAAAATTGTTTTTTTAATATCACTACATATCCTTTATTTGGTATAACAAGTGGTATTCCTTAATTATGTCATGTCTCAAATTTTTTATTGTTTGGGGTTAAAAATTAGTTATCCATTTATAATTAATTCCACATTTTTTTAAAATATAAAAAATTAATCCTATTGAGGAGATGTGAAGAAGAAGGATAACAACCAACAATCTCTGAAGGACTAAGATGGGCGTTCCTCCAGTAGTTCATGTTGTGATTTATTCATTTCCCATATATATATATATACATAGTATATAATTTCATGTTATTAGTTTTGTTTTTAATTTTTTTAAAGGATCCACCAATTTGGATCCAGTTATTCGATGAGCAGCCAAGTGGTCCCAGCACATATGACAACAGTACAAGGGGATAGTACTAGAGTTTGGAGCTCCAGTCAGCATACCTGATTAAACTGCATCCCTCCCATAGATGTACTATCTACCACACATTATGATATCACAATATATTTAGTGGAACATAAGATATTTAGGTCACCCATGTTTTCACTGGTATTTACATCTAAGCATCCTCACCCATATTTCATATATCCAATGATGACTCCAACACATCATCTATATCATGAATTTGGCTAGCCATCAATGAAATATTATTTTACTTGTACTTCCTTACCTATGATATTTTACATTGCTACATCTTTGACGCCTTCTCCATCACATTATGAGCATATAATGGGTCCCACTCAATCTGTATAGGGTAATGTTATTTCTGTGCCTACAGATCCTGTGGCACCCATTGATCAGACTATCATACATATATTTATAGAACTATAATAATCTTTTGACCAGATTTTATTTTCAATATAATATTTATTGATATAATATTTGTTTTTATTCTATAAAATCTATATCTACTGATAGGCAGCATGGTCCTATATGCATGAGTGCGGTGTTGAACCATCACATGTAGCTGATGGTGGACTACAAATAAGACAACCAAATGATCGAAAAAATAGGGTGGGAATGTATGAGTTTTTTGGAGAATCTTTCCAAACACTTTGACATTATTCCTATTAGTCCAATCTCCTAGAGAGACCATCCAAACTAAGTATACGATAATTATTGGTCCCAACTATGGGTAAATAATCTATTAAATTTAATGTTGTATTATTTTTTATTTATATTAATTAATATTTTTGTTCCAACTTCATTTTAAATTTTCTGATGATGAAGGGAGAGACCATAATGGCTAATGGGAGTAGGTGGATGTGGAGAGCCTATAGGCATGAGTTGTTTATTAGCTATTGTGCTAGTGTTGGAAGGTTTTTTGTGGCCATAAATTTCAAGTATTATTGTCAAATATGACATTATGAGAGAATTATTTTTCATTATATGAGTACCATGTTCAAGGTATTAATAAAATTTGAAGTTTTTAAATGAAAATATTCATGTTTTTAATTATTACATTATTTTATATTATTGAATTTGTTTTAGGAATCATCAATAAAAAATAAAAAAACATTGATGTTAGGAAATACCTTGACACCTTAGGGTGGACTAAGATTCTAGAACATGAGAGGAAGCATGTATAAAAATCAATTATAGTTTTTCATTAGGGCTTGAAATTTATACTGTTTCCTCCTTAGTTCATTCAATTTCGAAATTTTTTGTATAAAATTGGAGATTTAATATAAACCCAAACCATGCTAAACTAAAATAAAATAAACTAAACAAAATCAAATATAACATATCTAAATTAAATAGATTTGAACCAAATTTATTTGAAATTAATTAGCATAAATATATCTAAATGAAATCTAAAGGAATCAAATAACACTAACCTAAAACTATAGAGAATTGAATCAAACTATTCAACAATAAATAGAAAAATTCTGATTTCATATAATAAAATTGAAACAACTCAAATCTAAATAAATAAATATCAATTGAATTGAATCAAATCGAACTATCTTGGAAAAAATATACCCAACTAGATCTGAACTAAATTGAAAAATCTTAAGATAAACTAAATTATACAATAATAAAGAAAAATAATTACAAAAACACTTATTGGATTAGACCAACATGAATTAAACTACCATATTTGTTTCTTCTCAGCATCATTTAAAATGAATATCTATTTTATTTTATTTAATAAATTAATTATTAGTAACATATTTTAAATTATGGGTTCCTATATTCAATTTAATTATAGAGGGAGGTATAGAATATTTAAGGATGCGTGCATAGAGCATAGTTATTTTTCTTGAGCTGAAAGAAAAAATACGGAAGTGTGGTTAACAAACTGACACAACATGAGATTATATGTTTTAATTTATTGATTTAAAATTTAAATATCTATTTTTTAACATAATAATATATTTATATTTTTAATATGATACTTTATAGGACCTTTATTCCTAGGAACATATAAAATTAGGGCAAAATGATCACTTTTATCATGTTTTGGGAGATGAGCGCCATAAGAGAGTACATTGCTCACTTGGGAAGAGTATTGTATTGAAAAGGCATTGACGCACTTTACATAGTAGTTGTTGAACCACTAAGTTGGAAAATCCTAATGCATGGGTAGGAGAGGCTGAGGCTAAGGCTTAAAAGGTTGAAAAAGGTTCACAAAGGTAGAGGAATAGACTGAAAGGGAAAATGATGAATTTTTTAAAATGATGAATGTTTTATGTGCGTCACTTCTACTAGAGACCACCATGGATTGTGGTACATATATTTTGTCAATGTGTTCATTATATATTGCACTGGGTGAGATTCCTAGTGGTGTTTGAGGTGATTATGTTCCTAGAGGCTATGATGGAAACGATTACAAAGATGAATATGTAGAGGACGAGGATGAGGATAATGAAAAGGTTAAGAAAAAGGATGAGGATAAGGAAGAGATTAAGGATGAGGATGAAGATGCACGATAGTATGTGGCTAAGGATAGGGATGAGGATGAGGATGAGGATGAGGATGTTGATGAGGCTGGTGATGATGGTGATGGTAGTTATGGTGATGAGGAAAGATTGATCTATTACATTTTTCCCTAATATTTAGGAAATTTATTGTTTACTGATTTGGTGTGATTGAATATATGTGTGATATTTTGTATCTTCTTATCATCGGATAAATTCCTCAATTGTGATTTTTTCTTTTATCAATTTTTAAGATGTTCTTCTGTTTTGATTAAATGTTTTTTCATTTTTATTTGTAGGTGAATTATGTTTTGATGTTTTGATTACAGGTGTATTGTATTTGATGTTTTGATTTTAGGTTCATTTTAGTATTGGTATTTTTGTAGTTCTATTTTGAAGGTATTATTTATATATTTATGTTTTTTAGGTGTAGGTTTGTTTTTTAGGTGTAGCTGCATTGTACGTAGTTCTATAGGTCTGTTGATTGTAGGTGCATTGCATTGCAGGTGCAGGTCTGTTTTGCAGGTGTAGGTGTACGTATGTTTTTTAGGTACCAGTTTTTTGAAATTCTATTTCATAAGTGTAGGTGTATTTCGATAGGATCATTTTAAATGATGGGTTTCTATGGAGTTTGGGGGGTATATACCAATGATTTTACAACCATTAGTATATATTTATCCCAATGAATCAAGATAAATTGTTGGGATATGACTTTCCCAACAATTTTATACAATTGGGATATCCCTATAGAAATTGTTATATCTGTTAAGATAAGGATTCTCAAATTGTTTTGAACTATTGGGAAAATATTATCCCAATTGTTCATCTTTAACTATTGGGAACATGTAATTTTCCACACCTTATGCCAACTGTTCTCCTGAAACCATTGGTATAGGGATATCCTAACCCCTCTCATTCTAATGGTTCTAGGGGAAATCTCAATGCTTTAGAACCATTTGGATAGATCAAATTTCTGTAGTGATTCCAATTGACAAAGCAACATAAGTCATCTTTTAATTTGGTTAAAGAAGTTACTACTTCTTCAACTCTTGAACTAGTCATTATGGATTTGTTCAGAACAACTACAACTACAAGCCTTCTTGGAAATTCATTTTCTTATTTTTTATTTGATGATTTTTAAATTTTCACATTGGTTTACTTTTTAAGACTTAAAATTTTAGCATAATTTTTAATTAGTTTTTTTAAACTTATTCCAAATGAAGATGATTTTAAAATAAAGTATTTAAGAAATGATCATGGAGTAGAGTTTGATAATCATGAATTTTATTCTTATTGCTCTAAGAAAGGAATTAAGAATACATTCACTACCCCAAACAAACCTAAACAGAATGGTGTTGTCGAACAGATACATAGGAAATTATAAGAAATTTCTAGCTCTATGTTATGTGAATATAACATTCTCACTTTTTTTTTTGATGAATGTGTTAACACATCATGTTATATAATTAACAGAGTAAATATAAGACTTATTTTAAAGAAAATATCCTATGAGTTTTGGAATAATAGAAAATCCAATTTATGATACTTCATTATATTTCAATGTAAGGTTTACATCTTGAAAAACAAGGATAATATTGTAAGGTTAAATCCAAATTTTGATGAAGGTATATTTCTAGGATACTTTATTACTTATAAAGCTTATAGAGTTTTCAATATAAGGTCACGGATTATTAATGAATCAACTCATGTGACATTTGATGAAGGTGATCCTTTGGGTCAAAAAATGACCCGAAATGATAAACAAAATTATTTAGTAAAACATATGAGATATAAATCTTTATTTCATTACAAAAATTATGATGATTTGGAACATGATTATTTTAAAACAAATTAAATTATGGAAGACACTAGAGAAGGAAAAAGTTTGTTTCCTAGAACACTCCAAAATCATAAAAACCATACATTAGAAACAATTATAGAAATCCTAGATGAAGGTGTAAGAACTTGAAGAAATGTAGGAAATTTAGTAGAATTATCTTCCTTTCATTACCAATTATAACCTTAATACATAGAATAATCCCAATGAGATGTACATTGTCTTTTAGCATTCAAATAATAGATAAATCAATTTAAAATAAATAAATTATGAGAATTAGTTGAAATACCCTCTAGTCATCTTATAGATGGAAATAAATGGGTTTTTAGAAATAAGAAAGATGACCATAGTGTAATAACAATAAAGAAAGCTAGATTGGTTTCTAATCTATATAACCAAGAATATCGAATATATTATAAATAAACCTCTTCCCCCATAGCTAGATTAGAAACTATTATAATATTTATAGAATATGTATCCTATATAAATTTTAAATAGTTTCATATAGATGTAAAATCTACCTTTTTAAATGGGGTTTTAATGGAGGAATTTCACGTAAAACAACATCTTGGTTTTGAAGATCATCATTTTCAATATTCTAGGTTTAAAATTACTAATGATATATAGGTCCAAAGTATTTATATTAAATATTCAGATCCTTTCTTCTATAAAACTGTTTTATAGTAGAAACTGTAGATCCTACCTATAACAACCAGATATTTTCTAGTGGGAATTTCCATCTTATTACTATGCCATATAATCACATGAAAATATGACATAATGAAATACTAAGTGAAATTTGACCTTTAAACATAATTTTGTCACTTCTGTGATTTGAATTTTGAAAAAACCGCCATATACGATTGTGATTAGTAAGTTATTTGAATTATTATATAACCACCTTAATATTTTTGTGAATAGTAACATACCCTTATGAATAGTAACAATTTCTATGATTTTATATAAATAAGATTCACGTGGGATAATAATATACCTATATTTTGGAATAAGAAAATAAATGCTTTAAAATTATTATTTTTTATGTAAATTGTTATTTTAAGAAAAAATTAAATTAATCATATATATAAGATTATTTTTGAAAAATGGATTTCATTTATGGATTCTACACATCAAAAAATGGTTAGGGTTATTTTTTTGGTATTTTTCTAAAATACATGAATTTTTTATGAATAGTAAAATATGATAATTTACCATAGATGATAAATAATTAATATATTGAGTCATTGATGATGATATACTAATTTAAGGCCAACTGTTTCAAACTCAAATGCACTTATTACAATTTTTTTCATTGAATCATCACTATTTCTGGCCTTTAAAGAAAATTATAACCCAATGAATTAAATATTATCAAAACCCTCCACTCCTCGATTATAAATACCACCCCTCCTTACCTATTCTCTTCACTCATTTCAAACCATGTTCATTACCTACGTTCTGCCCAAATCACTACCCAAGCTCCTCCCCCATGTCCAACAGCCCATGGTATCCTCAAAAGACCAAATCCTCTCCTTTTTACAATACTTCTTTACAATTCTTTGATGTTCTTTTCTCATCTTAGTTATTTCCTCACCTCTCTTAACCCAAATGGTATGATAACTATAGTAACATAAATTTACTAGAATTATATTATTCTCATGGAATAATTCAATATCATATGCTCTTTACCCACCTTTTATTTGAAAGAAATGGAAACACCATTTGAGATTTGTTAATTTAGCGCAATCAAGATCGACGGGTTATAAATTTATAGTATTGTCTTCAATTATGGTTATGAAACCATTTTTATGGTTGAACCAGACTATTATATGTTTATTTAATCTTATTTAATTTTCTTTAATCCTTATTCACTAATTATGTAAAATAATAATACAAAACAATTTAATTGTGAGAAAAATCGCAAAAAATACTTTATGTGTTTATCATTAATGTTTTATATAATAATTCGACTTAACACCAAGTAAACAAATTAAATTTACAAAAATTTAATATTATGAATGTTTTCTAATGTAAAATAACTTCAATTATGGACAACCAATTTCGTCTTACATGTTTATCTATTCATGAAAATAAGTAAATCCATCATAAAAAACCCAGGAAACAGACAGACCTGAACAATGAAATTGAACCACTTATCCCATCAAAAAAGTTCATGAATTAATGTAAAAAGGATATAATAAATATTTTATAAATGGAATATGTTCTTGAAATATTAATTAATAAACCTTATTTGTTTATACATTTCATTAATAACAAGTGGATAATACCAACAGACTTAAGGTAAGGGATCTTCTTTATTTCACTTTTATACAAGAATTTCCTTTATGCTATGACATTTTATGTGAAATACCTAATTATGGGGTATAATTTAAAACCACTCCCATAATACCCTCATGATGCATTATTGATGATAAACCACATTATCTCTCATGAATATCTATAAGTACACTCAATACCATGCTGATAATCCTAAAGGAATTCGACCCGAACCACCTTTATTCCTTCAGGTTGCTATATCTTTCTTTTTTCCCAGATAAAGTTGTATTTTGTTATGTAAAAATTATATATGCAATTTATATTCTCCAAAATCATGTTTTATGTTCCATACCTTATAATATTTTGGGCATATATATTATTTTAAGTGATTCCCTCCTCGATACTTCCCGGTAAGCAAACTCGTTTTAAGGGAACATCCTAATTTTTTACCCAATAACAAGTGCACTATATCCTCTATTTTAATCCACCACTGTCTTTATAAAATAAGTATTTTTATTTTTATATCCTTCTTGGTTCACTTATGGTTTTATATTAATTACTTTTTCCCTTTTCTATTTTAAAAGATCTAAATTATTTTCCTTAAAACAGCACAAAAATATTTTGAAGCTTAAATTTCTCAAATACATTTCTGACATGTTGTAACTTCTTTTAGAAATCAATTACCATGATATATTACTATTTTAACTTATGGGAATCCATTTATGTTCTAATTAATTTATTTCATGGGTACTTTCATGATACTCCCATTGGTTATGTTTTGTGTCATGATCGTGGTACCCAATTCTTTTCATTGGTAACCCTTATGTTTTTGTAAGATTGATTACGTATTATTATTTATGTAGAAAAAATATTCATGAAATTTAAAATTTGTGTTCCCCAATATCTCTCCAATGTATTTAGTAAAGTTTAATCGCATGAGACATTTTTTGCAACGGTCTTAGCGGTCATCCTTGGCGCGTGATACTATGTACAAATGTCTAGGCGGTTAGCCTTAGGTTGTGCCACTATAGGAAACGGTCTTTTCTGTAATCCTTGACTCATAGTAAATTCATTTTTTATGTCTCCACAACATTTATATGATTCCATGTTTAAATTATCTCATGTCTATAAGTTATGATTTTATATATTACATTCCTTTTTTATATCATCATTTCATGCCTTCTATCCCATGTTCTAATACATTGTTCTTATGGTTAGTCCTTTACTAGGCTTTTATATCACCCATTTGTTCATGTTATCCCATTTTTTTCTTAGGAATATGTGTGAGAAAAATGGAATATATGATCTCATTATGAATTTTAAATAAAAATTTGTTTTTATAATGTTTGATTATGTACCTAGTCTTCTAAGACACTAGACTTTACGATCGTTGTCTTGTACTATGATATATAATTATGCTTAAAATCATGTAATGTTATATGTAAAAGGATTGGGTTTTTATACTAACCTATTTAAGAAAACATATTTTTATGATACTTTACTAGTACAAATATATGTAGATGATGTTATTTTTGGATCATAAAATCAAAATCCTTGCAGTGCCTTTTAAAAACATATGTAAAATGATTTTGAAATGTGCATGATGGGAGAACTAAACTATTTTCTAGGATTTCAAGTTTATGAAAATGAACATTGAAATATTTTAAATAAAATAAAATACAAACATGACTTACTTAATATGTTTGAACTTTAAATTAGTAAGAATTACTCAACTCTTATGAGTTACTAAATCAAACATGACATTGATGAAACTAGAAAACCAGTTGAAACACGTTTTGTGGAGAAATAATTAGGATTTTGTTATACCTTACTATAAGTAGACCATAGATTATATTTTTAGTATTTATTTGTGAAATATTTTTATCTAATAGTCTACTCTTTTTCTGTGTATAGATGGTCGGCTCTGCTTCTAAAGGAATTGACTGGAAAGATTCAGAATTTCATTTGGACTGGATCTATTCATCAGAGGAAGCTTGTTACTGTTTCATGGAAGGAGTGTATAAAGCCACTCAAAATGGGAGGGATGGGGATCAAGGATGCTATAATTTTCAATAACGTGGTTCTTCAGAATTTCACTTGGAGGCTTCTCTCTATGCCTGGTTTTTCTCTTGATATTCTGGTTGGCAGGTTTGTGGAAAAACTGCAAAACAGTTGGTGCAGATTTCTTAAATCTTCTGTATGGCCTTCAATTATGAGTTCTTTTTCATCTATTATGTCTCAGTCAACTTGGTTGGTCTCTTCTGACTCTCATCTGAACTGCTGGAACACACCATGGTTTTCCTCTCCTTTGAAATATCATGTTAATATTCCCCCCTCCCTGAGAAATCTCTCCATTTCTGATCTATAGGAGAACTTGATTGCTCATGAGATTATTCCAAATAATCTGCATATGGAAATTTTCAATTATGTCTATGTTGATAGTGATACTTTGATCTGGAAACCTTCCCTTTGTGGTGAATTTTCCAGCATGGATTATTACAGTATGCAGTGTGGCACTCTCTCTGCAATTCCTTCTTGGATGGCAGGTTTTCATCAACCATACATCTCTCCCAGTGATGCTATGTTCATATAGAGGATCTGGAAGAACAGAATGCCAATTCAGTGTGTGCTGCAGCGTGCTGGACTCAACCTGGCCTCGGTATGTTACCTCTATTTCAGTGGTGATGAGTCCCTTCCGCACCTGTTCCCGCACTGCACTTTTTCTGCGCATTTATGGAATTATGTGGCATCAATTTTTCACTGCTGTCTTGATTTCTTTTCTCTTGAATTGGTGCTGAGCTCACCCTTGAGAATTGAGTTCAGTGATCAACTACATTCCTTGCTTACTGCTGCTATTACTTCAGTTTTTTCCTACATATGGAAAGCTCAGAATTCTGTTGTTTTTAACAATGGAAAGCCATCACTCCGGGATGGTGTTCTACATATACACCGAAGTATTGCAGTTGATACCAGGATCCAAACTGGGTCTATGCATAATAACATTTCTGACTTTGTCATCTTGAGATCCCTTGGTGTTAGTGGCAGGGAACGAAAGACTAGAGTGGTCAAATATATTAGGTGGATTCCACCAATTTCAGAGTGGCTGAAAGTAAATGTTGATGGGGCGGCTGATGGTGCACTGGGTCCTGCTGGATGTGGTGGAGTGTTCAGAACTCATCGGGGCTTTGTGAAAGGTTGTTTTTTCCATTATATTGGTTACGATCATGCTATTGAAGCTGAGCTATGGGTGATTATCAATGCTATCAGGTATGCAGTTCGTTATGGTTGGAATAGACTATGGTTGGAGTCGGATTCGTCTCTTGCTGTGCAGATATTGAAGGATAGGTCTCGAAATGTTCCTTGGAGGATGATGCCTGACTGGATCTCCTGTCTTAGGATTGCCGATAGCTTACGCCTTGATGTCTCTCATACATATCGTGAAGCCAACCAGGTTGCTGATGCTCTTTCTAAAAGGGCCATTGTGGAGGTTAGTTCCAGCTGGGCGTTTGTATTACCTTTCTATTGTGAAGATTTGAGTAGCAATGATAGGAATGGGGTTCTGTACACAAGGCTTTGCAAATCCTCTTGCTCTTGAGCTGTTTTTTATTGTTTACTTCTTCTTTTATTAATTTTAATGGGAGCAGGTTTCTGCCTATTTTCTGAACCTTCTGGCTATTTCTATCTAATTAAAAATAATCACATTTAAGTGGTGTGATAATAATTTTAATATATTTAAAAGTAAACATAACTCTTTCTCATATTTTTCCAAAAACCACTGATCATAATGTGATTCGATACTGGGATATCGATTTTGATGGATATAGATTAGATATGTATTGTACCTTATAAACCAATAATTTTCATTGTAAATTTCCCTTGTCTTGTTCAAGTAAAAAAGAAACATTATATTGTACTATTAACTAATTAATATAAATATATTTTCGTATGAAGTTGTTCTGCACAGGTGTTGTGTATGAAACAAAACTTAAGGGATTTTGGATTTAATTCTTATCATGTTCCAATCAGATGTTATAAAACTTTTTCTATCAACATTTTAATAAACCCAATAAACCCATCAAGAATACAAGACATTACCTTAATACATTATTTCTTAAGAGATCATGCACAAAAAAACAATATCTCTTTATAATTGTTTGGAATAAAAAAATAATTATCAGATATCTTTACTAATCCCTTCTCTGCTAATAGATTTTATTTTGTTAAATCTAAATTAGGTATGTGTAATTTTACAATGTAATATTTTATTATAAATATATCATATATATATATATAAAGTAATCACATTATTTGATTTATTTAAATATATCCTTGTGGTTCCATTTTGAGTAATGGTCACATCCTGTAGGTCGTGTCATGTATATTTAGTAATAATTACTCTAACATTACTGTGAGAACCTTCATTTTTCGTGAAACAAAATGAGAATGTTATCAATATTACATTAAAAAACTCACAAAACCTTGGACCCCTTATTTCTAATTTATTGAACTCTTATTACCCTAGACCTCTCAACCTTCTAATCCCTCAACCCTCTATAAATGGCCCAAACTAAAGGAGTCGATGGTGGTTCATATAGTAAGATGAAACTATAGAGGATATCATGAAATGTTTTGAGAGGCCGAGAAGATGATTTCAATTTGATGAAAAAAAACTAATATTATAGTTAAAAACGTTACAAATTCTCAATGATTGGAGTATGTTTTTTGGATAAATCTTGTAACCCTGTTGTTTTTAGGAAATAATCTTGTGAGTTTTATAAGTTTGTGAATTTTCACTTGGAAGATAATGAAGACACATTCAATGTAACATTGAACAATAAAGAGTTTTCCAACACATCACATAATATGGATTATTCCTTGAATGTTATTTGTAAAGGATGCATGTTATTTTATACCTCAATATCTTCCATATATGGTGTCACTCCTGTATAAATCATGAAATTTATCTTTGGAAATATTTCGATCGAGATAAAGAATTTAAAGAACCTAGAACCAGAAAGGAATGTACTTGTTAAATTCACTCAGTATGAGATCACCCAAAGAAATGATGAGTTTGAGAAAATTATTTTCATGATGTTTCTTTTATTTATCTTTTTATGCTTGTCCAACATATAAACATAGTATGATATATCCTACGATATATGTTTCATGTTCCAATTAATCCCTAAACTACTGTCCTTATGAAAAAATTATTGCTTGATCTTCCGAAAAGATGAAGTTGTCTTAGATGAAAATGATGAAACATCATGTCATGGTTTGAAAAACCTGAATCCATGTGTTTTGGAAAAAAGTGTCTTGTATTTGGATTTAAATTTGAAATTTTTGATTCCTTATTATTTGATTCCTAAAATGTACCCTTCATAGATTCATGGGGATCATTCACATTTTTATAAAACAACAATAGTAGTAGAAAATCATATCTTCATTAGGATACTGTGAAAAGTAGTGATGAAAATGAAGAATCTCTTAATTTTAGAATCAGATTTAGGATTGGTATTTATATGAGACCTAAAGTTGTTGGTCAGGAAAGAGGACTTATTATTCCTGCCACTCCACCAGTCCAAAATGAGAATGAAAGGATTGCAACATCTATCACATGGATGTAAACAATTGATCAAGATAGGAAAAGATATGTAACGTACATATTGTCTCCTTTTCTTGCTGAAACACACTCTCAGGATATAAAGAGAACCACTGAAGAAATAATTCAAGGAAACATTTCTCGAGAATCATATCACGAGGACCCTATTCCAAATGTCACTGAAAATAAACATGTTCAAGGATAAAGTAAAAAATGTTCAACATGAAATGGATTCCCATATTCCTCAAGAAACTTAAAATTAAGAAATTAACGAAATAAAAAAACCCATATCTGAAAGACCTCACAAAATCCCTTAAAAACTGGAATTTGATATTGAGATCCTTAAATCTCAAATTTATGAATCACATAATAATTTAAGATCTCTATATGAATAGATGGAATCTAAATATGACCATAATTAAGCTACAATGTTGTTATAGTCTAGTTTAGTTTAATATTCAAAAAACATGTAACTAGAATGGTGATCAATTCAAATGTTTAGTAAAGAATTTTGGAACTATCTCAAGTTTTTGACTCCATCATTATAGATGTTGATTCACATTAGTATGAATTCGTGACAAGATAAGTATACCAAAATATAAATAAAATAGTTCTTGATGAAGTTAGAAAACATCCATTTGAAACAAAGGAAACTGTTGGATCTGTTGATAAATCCATATATGTGTTTTTTATGATGCTTAGTAAAAGGATTTATAGTCTCAAGAAAACATCATACAAGTAAATAATGACATAATTTTCATTGTTACCCTTTTAGGTAGGTTATTTGGATCATTTACAAAGAACTGTTGTGAAATTGAGATAAAAATTGATCATCCACATAAAGAAGTGATGATCAGCCTCAATAAATTCTTATTAGATGGTGATGAAATGGAAATTTATGCTTTTGTTTATTACTATTACAGAGTTGATTCCACTAAAGAGAATAAAATCATGTCTATCATGGGGATGTTAGGTGATTAGGTGGATGTTTTCAAGAACCTGGTCTCTAATTGTGAAAAGAAAGAAGACATCCTAAATATATTTTGAATTTCTATCAGAGTATGTGTAATTATTTTAGAAGTATTATATACTTCTTCAATAATTACTTGGTTGGAAGAATTAATTCTTGTGTAGATGAAATATTTTAAATACATGAGAGGAGGCTACTATAACCCCAAATTTATTATCACTATCTGTAAGACTCTTAGTATCGAAAAAGAATATTCAATCCATTAGTGGATAAATCTAAGGAAAATCAAAGGTTTTATATAGATAAATCATCTTTCTCCCTTGACATGTTCCTTAAACCACCCATTACTCATGTAGATAACATTTACATGGAATGGTAACAACAAGATGTGTACAACATTCAATCAACACCATTCAGGATTTCTTATGATGAATAGGCTGGTCTTGGAGCACAATCATTGATATTAGGTGATGTTGTTGGTAAAATGGATGATGTTCCTCTATCCTTATCTTTGTTAGCTGACAACCAACCCCTTGTATTCAAGAAACCACAGAGAAAAATTCATTTCCATTGGAATAGTTGCTACATATTTCTCATTGTTTTTGTGAAGTTCATTTTCCAATGGTTGGTCCTTTATAAAAAAAATTTATGTATGAATTTTTTTTTAGAAAATTTAAATATTTTAATCAGTTTACTCTAACGTTTTCTTTAAATTTTTATAATAACTTTAATTATGTTTTTTTAATAATCATTTGGCAGTAACTTTCCCATACTATTTATGTGATGTTTATCATTATCAAGAATTTAATTTTAGTATGTTCGTGTTTTTCAATCATAATTTCTTTTCATGAAGTAGCATTTATTATTTTCTTATTATGATGTTTCATTATAAAATAGTCATTTTTACCACACTATGTTTTTTAACATATATCTATGTGAAATATAAAAAGTCTTCATTCGTACACTTCTTTTTAATGTCACAAAAAATGTGGAGAAGAAAGAGGAAATACAAAATTTTACCATTATTACAATATTATTTCTTATTTCAAAAGGAAAAAAATTTGGAATAAAAAAACGTTATTCCATTTTAATAAATTTAAATCACTCTTCAAAAATATTTAATTTTCATTTTCATGGGTTTTTAGATCATAAAATGGAGGTATTTTTGTAAAGTGTATTGTACCAATACTTCTCTTCATTATGTGTTGTAATGATTTATAGAAACGATAATTTTATTTTTAAAAAATTTCTGAGTGTTTCATATTTTATTCATATTACTTCGTGTGTTTATGTAATGATCTTACACAAGTATTTCATCCTATGATATTTAAGGGACATATTTAATTACTCATAAATATAAATTTATTTATAATACTTTATGTTATGTTGTTCATCAAAGCCACCTAAGAGAGACTTCTATATATAAATGAAAATATGGAAGGACATTATTACATTAAATGATATTCATATCCATAAGAAGTTGAATAAAAAACAATTCTACATCATTAAAAATTTACCATACATAGAAGAATTATTTTACAATATTTTGAATACTATATTATGAAGACAGTATTCTTTATCTTATGGAAAGATATATGATGATGAAAAATAAGTTTAAAAAATATTTTATGAATATATGATAGCACAAAATGTCAGGATTATATTGATTAATATTGTGATACGTCATTTCATATCTTTTGAGTACATAAAAATAAGGATATCTATTTAAGGAAATACCAGACTGCACAAGAATAACCATGAATATAAAAGTTCTGAGAATGATAAAACCTATGATGCTATGATCATAAAAAAATTCCATATTTGGAAGAAGCAGATAAATACTCTTGTTATACTATCTTATCAAGATCACTGTATATATCATTAGACCTTTAGAATTACCCTTTTCTTATTTTCAAAATAGTATATACAAGGGATTGTTGTCAACAACGTAAAGTGTGTGTGTAATAAATAATGTGAAGAGAATAAAATAAGGTTTCACTAGTATAACATTAGAGATCTATATATACACAACATCAGTTCATAAAGTTACATGTTTATATGTTCCATTAGTTGCACTAAAGATCATCCTGATATATGATCTGAGTTTATCTTTTCTCAATATGAATCTTCATCTAATGTTAGTTGTTACTTACAATTGTGTGCTACAATCATTTTTAAAACACTAGATATCATTATAATTTGTTTTCACTCAACGTGAGAGTGTATAATACTGTGGATATTTCTTGTAAAGGGACATACTAATTTAAATCTCTTAGACCTTTTTATTTTGTGATAGCTGCTTCTTCTCAGCTAGTAGCCCCCAGTAAATGGAAAGTTTAGTAAAAATAATCAAGCTCTAGGAGTGATAATTGTTGGGGTGAATAATGATATTTTGGTTCCCCAAAACACTAAAAATTGTTCGTATAATTTTATTATTTCATTTTTACATTTCAACTGTATATACTCTTAAGAAATAAAATTTCATGTCCATGCTTAAATGAGGGGGTATATATTTCAAATAATCTTATAGGAACTCAATTCGCCCCAATATTGAGTTATTCAGTCAATCATTATCTAGGATGACTTGTTTACCCAATATTTATCTATATATGTTATCAAATAAGAAACTCCTTTTTCTCCATTACTTGATAGAAAAATTTAAGATTTAATTATTTTAATCTAATGATCCTCGGTATATTTACATCAAATAGTAAAACATTTTTTTGAGGTCATATATTCTACAGAATAATATAATTTATTTAAATAACATACAATTTTCTGAGAAAACCTTTAGTCTCATCAGGTCATTAATATAGTCAATGATATTGAATATGATTTTACATACCCAATAATATTTAGTATGTGAGACTCAAAATCATTAAGTCATTGATCTACCCAATCATATGGAGTACATCGGTGTGTAGTAAAATTCCTTCAGTCATTATTTCATATAATGCCTACTAAAACATTATTGGATAACTTTATTATTCTATAATTCTCTAGATTATACTATTGAATAATTTTTTTACTTTTTATTAAGGAATGAACATGTTTGACACAAAAAATTTTCCAAAAAAAATTTCTTAAAATGCCAATCTTGTTTAATAACTTTTTGTAAATTTAGATTCTTAAGAGCTATATACATCAACATTCTCCTTAACAACTCTTTATTATAATGTTTTTCTTAATTATGATAATTATGATGATATTATATAAAACAAAATATTTTATCAGATGAGTATCATGTGTAATTATCATTTAATATGAACTTTTATTAAATGGGATCCCACTAAAATAATTACATCTTTTTTAAATTCAACATTTTCTTTTTGTGGTCCAAGCACCATATTTCACTATGTAAATGACCCTAAAATGGATTAAAACTAAAAACTTCGATATTTGGTAGGGATAATCCGAATAATATCAAATATGGATCTTGTATGGTTGAGCAGACAACTCTTTGGCTTATCCATCATATGGATAATCCCAACTCTATTCCTCTATAATCCTAACCCGTAGTGTTTTCCAACTTGTGTAACTCAAATAAAATATAAAAAATCATATAATCATTGGAAAATAGAGGGGTACCATTCTTTGAAATAAAACTCTATAGGGATTATCTAGTATAACCATTAATTTTCATCCATTCATATGTAATAAATATGAAACCTATTTTTGCATGAAACTACCTGGTTGGATGATTAAGTTCTTCATGGGTTCCACTTTGGATAGAATATTACACTAAATATTTTATTAGAGATTTAATTGCACTCCCTTATATTATGTTATTCATTTTTATATATGTATTCTTTTAGAAATTTAGATTGAGATTATGACCTATACACCTAACCAATATGTTCAAACCATATCAATGTGCAACTATTTACACAACCCATAATATTGTGTTATACACCCAAAAATACAAGTTAAGTATATTCATACATATTTGATATATTATATGTATAATGTACATGAACACTTCCTTTAAAGGCATAGAGTTATATTAAATTGATATCACAAAATGAGTATGCTCATAGTGGTAGATATTCAACCCATTCACCAACCTATAATATTCTTAAGACTCCAGGTAGGTTGGTAGTTTGGCCTAATGTCCCTCTTCCTTGGGATACTTTTCTCAAGGGGGAATTCAATTTAACATTACATCGAAACCTAATATCCATAAACTATATTCAAAAACCTAATTTTACTTCATAACATAAATTAAAAATCAAGGTCAATATAAGTGAAAAAAATTATTACTGTACCTATCAGTAAATATAGGGATCTATCTAAAAGAAGTTTACCAATTAAACTAAATCATTCATGATATATACATTTTGTAAAATGAATTACTAAACATAAATATATCTATGAATATCCTTTTAAATAAAATAATAATTCAAAAATTTAAACATGAGGTTATTATTACTGAAAAATATATAAATAAATGAAAACTACTAACCCTTTTATAATTTCAAATTTATCATTATGTATATTCCATAATATTAAATTTAAAAATCTTATGTTAATTTCCTTATGAAATCTTTCATATTCACCATTAAATGAAATTTCTATTTTTAAAATATGATATTATATAAAATATAAACTATTCATGATCCAATTTATATTATACATGAATTTAAAAAAAATTAATATCATATATTTAATAATTATTTAAACCTTGATCATATAATTCATCAAGACACTTATTATGTGGGTAAAATAATTATAAAATAAGGCTACATTTTATTTAAAAAATCTAAATAATTAATTAAGAACAGTTCATATTTTAAATATATTCATTTTATATTTTTTCCTTATTTCATAATTTATATCCCTTTATAAATTATTTTTTATGGTCTATAAATAAACAAATTTATATATATATCATAATAAATTCCATATAATTTGGTTAAAATGTATATTAAATATTAATGTTTAGTATTTGGGAATATAAAAGTTTCATAAATATTTACTTAATTAATTATAAACCGTTCATAATTATTTAATTATTAAATAAATTCCTTATAAATTAATATTCCCAAAGAAATTAATATGATTTATAATAACTTTATTAACCATAAAAATAGTTAATAATTTAAAAAAATTAAAACACATTTTTTTTACATTTATATAGATTCCGTATATTCATAAAGGTGAACTCCATGTAGTTTTATGTGGACTTTCTATATATAGGTACGTAAGCCTGAAATTTATATAAAACATAATCTTTAATGGTGCTAATCTCTTACCTTTACTTAAACCCTTCACACAAAGGTAAAACTCTGATTACCTTTATGAAAATATCTTCACATAAAGGTAAGACACTTCATGTAAAGGTAACTAGGTGAAGACCTTTATTTAGATTTAATAAATTCTACAATAAATTTACATGAACGTAAGGACCATTTCTCTATTAAGGAAGTCTCAAATAACCCTTACACAGTCTTTAAACTCACTTCATAACCTTTACATACCAACCATTATGCTACTTTAAGAAATCCACAATTACCCTTTAATGAACCCCTTCACATGAAGGAAAGTCATGGGTTACCATAACTTTAACCCTCACATAAAAGTAACACCTTTTTACCCTTAAAAACAAATTTTTTAAGTTTAATCCATTGGTTACCATTATGTATCACAGCTATGCAAGGGTAAGTTGATCTTCAAGTTTTATAAAAAACCAAAAAATGGTACTCTGTTTTCCATTTTTTATTCACTTCAACGAAATTTTTCTTATATCCAAATCATGGGGAGGATCTAATTCTAATGAAGGATTTTAAACAGATATAATAACACTTTTTAGAAAATTCATAAGTGATTTAAACCCTATTCTATGGATCTATATGAAACAAATATGAAACTTCATATAAACAATAATGAAGAGTATTGTTGTAAACATTCATAATGTACACCAAAAAATCTACTAAATCATATTTGACCACCATCGCAAGGGTTATCTATAGATCCTTAACCAGTAACCAATCAACATCCCAACTTTATAGTGTATCCATGGGCTATACTAAATCATCCAAAGTTCATGTGGGATTATTCTTTAATTCTTGATGTTCCAGTATCTCATATGAAATGAATGATAAATAAGATATATTATAGTCTTGGGGAGTTTTGACCAGAATCCTAAAAGAGCCACAAAATTTCCATTTCAATGAAGTGGTTTATTTTTTTATCAAATATTCTCCTCAATATATTGAGTTTTTTCATTCATTACAACAAATGAATAAAAACTCAATCATGTATATGCATTCATAATATGAATTCTTCACACATGAACCTCAGCCCAGTTGGTGAGGTCTCTCTTAATGCATCCACGAGACCCAAGTTCATAAACTAGGAAGAGGCATAATTTTGGGGGCACTGTAGTAGTATTGTATCAGGAACTGGAGCAGTTACTGTAGTAGTACTATAGCAGGTACAGTTCCGTACTGTAGCAGCCAGAACTGTTTACCTTAGGCCACCAGTTTGGACATGGATTCCTTAAGGCCTTCGGGCCACACAAGGCCTTTGGGTCAGTAAGGCTTTCAGGCTGCCTCATGGCCTTCATTCCACCTCAAGGCCCTCATGGACACCTGATTTGCAGATACACAAACCGATTCTATAAGGAACCATTCCATAGGAGGAAAGAGTAGGGCACATCTACCAGAGCAGGGCTAAACGGACTTTGGTATAATGAGAGGGTATGGAATTTACCATCAGTACAGTGCCTATGCAAACATGCACATGGACATTCTAGACGAATAGTCCTGCAGAGGTGGAGATCTGATCACTATGAAGATGCTGGGGAAGAGAACTATTAAGTGGTCATATTATTTATGATTTCTTTAGGACCTATGTGTCACGTAATGTCTTGAAGCCTACATGAAATGTAATTCCATAGATTATGGGACTTATAAGGGTTCCCCTTCATCCCTTGAAAGGGGGGTTATCAGAAAATCAATAGAAAAAGAAGGCCTTTGGGCCCTTCAGTCAATATGAATGATTCACTTATCACAAATTTTGTTTCATGAAATTTTAAAATGTGGAAAAAAATGGTAGTATCCCATGTAATCCATCAAATCAAATTGATACATTCCATGCATGAATACAGACTATATTTATCACATATGTATATAGATATATATATTGATTTATTGAATATATCAATCAAAAAAAGTATACATACTCCAAAGGTATCCACATATCATGGGAATTATCTAATGCTCAAGTATGACCTCTCTCAACATGAAAATATTCTAAATCCATTATTAAAGGAGATATAGAAATTTTAGAGAGATATAATCAACTTATATGTGTTTTTATGATAGAATGTTCCATACAAACCAAAAAACTATGAGGCATATTTTTTAGGACATCCAAAGATGCTCATTAGTAGAACAACACTTTTCTAATTAAATAAAACATTTCATAAATGCTTCATAGTTTAAAACAATTAATAACCCATGACTCAACAATATTTAACAGTTAAAAAATATTTTTTGGATGTTCAAACTTCTCGGAATCAACATCTTATTAAGAACACCTAAGTATGTTAAATGTTGGAGATAAATGGGAATGAGTCCCAAATGTTAACACATAACATGAAAAAACATGCATGTCATGATAGTGTGATGACCCTGACCACACTATGGTGTATCTTAGGGAAGACAACAACATAGTCTAGATCACCACATAGTGGCGATGCCTTCAGTAAAAAATTCAGTCAAGTATACTAGCTTATGTAAAATATGATTTTCATAGGATCATCTAGGAACATAAACTAAATAAGGTTTTGGAATTTTAATATTTAAAGTAGACATAGTAATTAAATATTTCATGTGACCAAGTTACTATAATATATCAAAGGAAAATCAAATCATAATGTCTAAATGAACAACATTTAATATAATTAATATTATAAATACATGTGTTTTTACGATTAAAAAATTAATTCATATAAAACATCGATTCATACCCATTATATCATATATATTTATTATTTTAAATCATTCATTACATTATCATAATCATAATCATATATCGACATTCTATTCCTATTGTGAATTTAACTGAGTAATCATTAAACCCTTTAATCCTTGCTTTTAACTTCTCATTATCCTTCGGAATAGATTTTAGATCCTCTGAAACTATCTCACTCTGGATTAAAGTATAATACTTTATTTTTTTTATTTTCTTCCTTGTGTTTGGATATATCTATATCATTATTATTTTTTATCTTTAAGTTATTTCTCATTTTTCTTCTATATTTTCTTATACATATCAGGGGTATTGATCATATCATATTGTATCATTATTTTTATTTAACTCATCATCACTAAGTTTTCTATACCCAGGATCAACATTAAAATAATATTCGTAATCATAACCATATTCGATATCATCATTCATGATTTCCATTAGTCACATGTTTTCAGGTTATTTCTATATTATAGAATCATCACATGAGTTCGAGTAATCGTTACAACTCCAAGAACCCATGTCCAATTTCATTTTTTTTTATTTTTGTACTTTTCTTTATACAAATTTCAATCTCGGATATTCATATTTGGTTTACCCTTACAATATTCATAAAATTTATAGTCTAAATTAAATGTTTAAATTCATTTAAATTATTTTTTTATTTGGACTTCATTCATTCTCTTCTATAATATTTCTTCTCCTAGATTTCTTTGTGCACGCCCTTCACGCTCTATGTTTTACTATTTTTTCCATCAGTTGATAAACCTAAACCATCATAAAAATAACTAGAATAGGTAATACCAATATTTAATGTAATACCCTTCTTAGTATCATGAACCGCATTAACAATATTTTTATTCTCTAATTCATACTATAACATAGAATAGATAAATCCAACCAGAGTGTTTCTCTTAGAGTTATTACTTTTAGAAATTTATATTTGCTTAATTAAAATACTTTAGTAGTGATTTGAAAACTCTATACACCATGAATTATTTTTCCAATTATTCCCCAAGAAAAGTAATTCTATTTTAAAAAAATGTGAATCTATAGATTGTTTGATTTATTGTATTTTTTTCTCCCATTTTTAATCATTGTTATTCATCTAGTAACATACCAAAAATATTTTTCATCTTCAAAGTATCTTTTCAATAGTGTGTAACCTGAAAAATTCTCCAAGTATCATGATAATTATTATGATAAAATTCAGGAATAGATACAAGATTATTTTTAACGTTATAGTTTAAAACATATTTAGTTGTATCATTGCATGGGAGTGAAATAGGATCTACCTATGGGAATTTATAAGGTTTTATATTTAAGGTATTATAATCAATGATTATGTTATTAAGATATGTTTTGATTCTATATTCCCAGTAATGATAGCCATTCCTAACAAATAACGGTGGATTATATGGAACCCATCCATCATTTTTTCTGTAAAATTCCACATATATTTACCATTCCCAAAACTTTTTACTTTCTAATGTGGAGTTCCCAATAATATGTAAACCAATATGGGTTGAATTATTTTTTTTATTTTACAATTTATTATCCCTAAAATAAACCTATGCAATATTTCAGAGTTCAATCCTCTTAACTTTAATCTCACCCTCACCCGTATGTTGTAGTAAAAAAATTAAATATAGGGAAGGAATTTATGGGGTTCTGTTCTAATATGGGTACCCAATCTTTGTTTTGTATGATTATTACCCTGACATACAAATATCCACTAAATAATGAAAGTCAATAAAAATGGGATATATATTGATGTTCCCCAAATTTCCCCTCATAGAAAATTATGTTATTTCCCACCAATTACAGTGTTTCCTCCAACCAAAGTGAGAATGGACACTTTTATCTCTAATTACTAAAGAAACAAATATGATCTTACTTTCAGACTATAAGGTGAAAAACACAATCTTATTCTCATCAGAATAATTCATATAAATTAACATCTAGAACTATTAATTTGAAAAACATTAGTTTTTTACCGCCTCATCTCAGAAATCCTTCAGATAGTAAGAAATTAATCCCTCACTCTTTAAAATATTTGGAATCATTAGTTATCATTGATCTACCAATTCTATCCAAAATTGGGGGTCAATATATTTATATTTTATTCTACTAAATACTTAGTAGTGAAAATAATAAGATCTTAATGAACTCACACTTTATATAACCAACCTTTCTCTGATAAAATAATACATCAAGTTCTATATCTTACACCTTCTTCAAATTTGAGTCAATTACCTTTGAATTATTATGAATATATAAAAGATTGTATTCATAACATCTCTCATAAATATTGACATCAAAAATCTCAAGGGATGTTTATTATCTTGAAAAAATCTATCAAATTTCTTTCAATAATTTTTTATATTTGATATCCATCTCAGTATAATTACTTAGACTGTAAATTAATATAAATGTTAAGTAAAATATCATTTATTATCTTTCATTCCTTTAACATCTATCTATTTAATTTCTAGTTATAACATTTTCTCTATGACCTTGATACCTATGAACATCCCCTGAAACAAATTTTAATATTTGGTGTGTTAATTTATATTTCTCCAGTGAGTTGTTAAAATTTCAACCAACAACATATGAGCTTATATTCTTCTAATTAAACATTATTCTTATCATATTGGCTTCTCAAGATTCCACATTCCTTCATACATTATATTACTAAATTGAAATTACAATGATTGTGACACTATATATTTACATCAAATAAATTCCATCATTATTAGTGACCACCACATTTCTCTATCTAACTAATAAAATATACTTATATAGAAAATACCTTTGATAATCCATACAAAAAACTGCATCAACCTCAAACTCCATCTTCTAAAAATTTCACCTGTTTGAATTCATCAATTCCTATACTCCTCAATATTACTTTTTTTATTAATCCAACCCATGCACCCCAAAATTATATTTATCTATTTTTTCTATAGGGAATCTTTTTATACTCCTAAAATCCAACATGAAATCCATTTTAATTTCATTTAAAATTTTAAAATATTATTTAATCAATATATCCTATTGAATCATTATGATATTTTTTACTTTTATAACATCCCAAGACTAGTTCACTCATAAGTAACTGAACATGAGATTTTCATGGCCTCAAGCGCACCTAGTCATATTACAGGTGATGTCGACTGGAAATGAGGGTCTATGCTGGTACACTGGGAAGACTATACCCACATTATCAAAGTAAAACACAGGGGAAACTAGTTATAAAATAGTGTAATATATAATAATACCTAATAAAAAGAGAAACCATCCAAATAATAATAAATTGAATATCAGTAATAGGATTATATATATATGATTTCATGATATTGAAAAAGTAAAAACTTTCATAAATGGTAATAGCCATACAATATATTACCAATGTGTAAAAAAGAGACAAAAAGACCAAAAATAACTCTCCATTAACATCTTGAGAACAATATAATTCATCTACTCCCAGGCTTCCATACCAAAAAAAATTAAGAATCCAAATATGGGTTCGTTCCCTAATCATTACCTACTTCCAAGTAATTTTATTTGGTACCAAATAGCATCCCAAACATGGTGTGTGTAAAATTTAGTGGGCCACCACCAATGGTGTCTAATGAAAATCGAGTATATGGATATAAATTTTAATATTATTCATGTATAATAAATACTGTGTAAAATAAATATAATCCATATTAATATTGGGTTAATTATGGGATACCCAACTAGTCCAACCTGATTTGGACTAATATTAATCAAGATGTATCTGATCATAAGACCATTAATTTGTCTAGTACCCAAGGAATATATCCAATGTATCCATGTATAATAATAATCACAAGGGATATAGGGGTGAACCATGAAATCCATGACCTTAAAAGGTATGTTCCACTTGAATTTATCAGCTAAGAAGCTAGGCTTGGAGTATGAGTGTCATCCAAGGGATGAACCCATAGCATTTCACCCTAAGAGTTTCTAACTGAGCCTGAGGAAAATTCCATGTTAATCTAAAAATATACATGATTAGAACCCAAGGATATGATCCATGGTATTTCATGCTCAAGGACATCAAGCATAATCTAAGAAGGTGATTTAAGTAATTATAATTTCCTAAGTATACAAGTGAATCATTAGTGTCTTTTGTGGAATTCATGCATAAAAGATATTTTCTAATCCCATATTTGGTATCTCACTTAGTACTCACATAAATGAATCAGATATAATATTATGAGTTCTCTTAAGGAATTATATGTGGGTAATCAAAGTCCTGCATATCGCAAGACATGATTATACCAATATCATCGCGGTCCAAAACAATAATAAAGAACTTCCTTTAATAATTATACATAAGCTTTGTGATAATATCTGAACTGTTTCACAATTCAATATATTCCATTTGTAAATAGACTTAAAATTGATAAAAAGGTTCACACAAAGTATACATTCTATAATATAGTTAATTTAATTAAAATTGGCCACTTATTTTTATAAGTGTCATATGAAAAACACTTGAGAGGTGCTTTGGCAAAGATTAACTAGCTGTTTTCATGGAAATTTAAACATACACGCCCTAAGGTGTAGTTTAAGTTCATTTCATCAAAATACAATAAATTCAAAAATCTCATAACACTTATAGAACTAATTTTTTATACAAATTTTAAGGAGTATTAATTTTAGGAGAAATTCATGGAAAATATGTTGTAGGACACGTTGATAAAAAATTATAATCCTAAATGTTTTTAGAAAAAAGTAGTATAACACCCACCTTATACCTACAAAAGACACCTCATATAGTATTATCCTAATATTTGGTTTGGAAATAAATAAATATAAGAAATATACTAAAACACTAGAAATAGTTTATATTAGGTCGCATATTGATAACATCGGAGATGGTAAAGAAAATTGAGAAAGGAAGAAAGGGAAGTGTTAGACATACCGATACAGAACAGAAATGATGAAAAAAAAATCAGATTCTTTATAAAGGAGATCCACCAAAATATATAAATAAGGGAGTGGGAGAGATCCAATAACTATTGCTCACAAATGGGAAAAGGGGGAATAATAGTTAAAGTAAAGAGGTAAAAAATAGTAATTTATAAGAATTTTAATTGGGTGAATAGTTTGGTCCTATAGTTGGAAAAATCATGCCCCAACTATACACACATTTTCCCCAAATTTTAATCCTTTTCATGGTTCATATTAATTGTTAGACAAACCATGTGCAAACCATTCATTCGACACTGCCTATAATCCCGCATCTCACAAGGTTTAAAAACATGGTTAGACAAACTGTGTGAAGTAGATCTTTTAGAAGATGAAAAAAAATATTACAGATGTTTAGAACCTTATTTATTATTTGAAAACTCAGGTTTCAACCTCTCATGTTCGCACAGTTTAGGTACATTATTAAATATAATCATGCCCTAACCATGTTCCTCATCCTGATTATCTAAAAACATGAACTCTGGGCCCTGAACTAAGACTGAACACTCCTAAAACATATATGGCCCCTTTTATACACTTTCATTAAGTAAAACAATATTTATACTAAAATTTAAAGGATCCATATATCAATAAGAAAATAATATATTTCATCACCACCTCTATAATACAACCAGTACGTGATTTTTTCTTCTAGCTGTGGTTGAATTTCATTAGAGAACAACTCTACACTGACCACATATATCAGTCTCTCATTCCCAAGTGTTATCTTATACATGGCCATCCTACTGTTGTACTTGAATAAGAGAATCTATCCTGGCTCAAATATTTTTCATGATCTAATTGATATAAAAACAAGATACTCCTCATATGAAGCATTATCCTTTAACTCTAGTTCCTCTGGATTATAAACAAGAGATTTGTTGGAATGATAATGTTGAAGCTGAGAATCATTGAAAACATCATTAATATCCCTATACCACTATGGAATATCTATTTTAGAATATATTGGCCCAATCTTCATTAAAATACTAAGTCTTCATAAATCTACATGATAAATTAACTTGACTCAACATAAATCGATCAACCGATCTAGGAAAAACATGAAAAAAGGCATAATCTCCCACATCTAACTCAAGTGGTTTGTAAATATGATCGGTATTTGACTTCTTCATAGACTCAGACAAAACTGTATATATCCTAATTAGTTATACCTTCTCTGATGTCTCCTGAATGAGATGAGGTCTATGTATAATAGGATCATATACCTCTAACCAACATAGTGGTGAATAATAAGTCCAACCATAGAGTACCACTCATGGAACCATTTGGATAGTCTCTTTTAAACTATTATTATAAGTAAAAATAGTAAGAGGTATGTAATTTTAAAAAAAACTCCCAAAAGAAGTACCCAAGATTAATTAAAATTCTCTAGTACCAATATAGTGGGCTCAAATTGATCATTGGTCTGAGGTTGGTTTGATATAATTAGAAGTACTTGTGATCCAAGAGCCCTTTGTAACTCTTGAAGAATCCAAGAACAGAACTGAGAATACTTTTAAACACAATGGTATATGGAACCACATAAATTAATATGATTACTAAGTCTTCTAACATCATCTACTGAGAAGGTCTCCCAGATAGGCATGATTTGTGTGGCCTTCGTCTGCCTTTCCCTGATCACCCATACTACATGATCGCCTCGTGGTGATTTTGGTAACACCATCCTTTAATACCTAGTTATTTCATCCCATTTCCACTCAGATATGAGTAATAGCTATAAGAGACATGTAATTCACTGGGGTGCTACTTCCAATTACTAATTGGTGGATTACCTAGTAACAAAGCCTAAAATTATCTTTTCCATCCCTAACTTCCAATACCAATGGTGTAATTCATCGTACATATTATTTATTTCATAATGAATTACCCACTTTGAATCTTGATATTATAAAATCAATTGCTCCCTCATTTCTACAAGTACCCAACCACTACCATGGATATACATGTTCTTATCTTTTTCAAAAACCTAACCATATGGTGACTCCACACCATAAATGCTTTCCCTCTATACTAATCCTTCTAAATCTAAAATTTATCTCATGTTTAATTTGTTAAGATGTGATGATGTCACTGATTAATCCCTGAGAAAAGTGTTCTCATGATACTCATTAATTTATATATGCATTTTATAAATAATATCCAACAACTACCATTTTCTAACAGCTTCCTAATCAACATGGGACTCTACCTCTTGATACAAAGCTTCAGAAACTGTATTTTTCTCACATGGTGTATAAGAAATCTAAAATTCAATATATTGAAGGTATTATACCCATATATTCTATTTAAGGAACAAGTATTACATAATGAATATGTAATTTAGTATTTTATGGTAAATTTATAACATGAACCATTCCCCCATTAAAAAATGTCTCCAGAAATGTAAAATACGAACAAGAGATTCTAATTTAATGTTATACATCATGTAATTATGCTAGAGAGGTCTCCATATTATATGAATCATCCCCATTTCATTAAATTAGATCTCATCCCAATCCATGATGTGACATAATAAATTATATATCCTTTTTCAGGTTGGAGAAAAATCAGGATCTATCTTGAGGTCTGTCTCCCTTTTAACTTCATAAAGGATTTCTCAAAATATTCAGATCATTTAAACATGAAATCATTCTTGGTTAACTCAGAAATTGATGAATCAAGGAATGAAAAGTCATTCATGAAGCCCTTATTGTATCATGATATCCATGTGAAACTTATTATATCAAAAATATTCTTGGGATGCTCATAGGAAGCCAAATATCTCACCTTCTCTTGGTCAATATATAACCATTCTTCAGATATAATGTGACATAAGATGTAAAATTTATCATTCCAAAGGTGTAATTTGTTAATCTTAGAATATATATGGGTCTCTCTATGTTTACTCAATACGTTTTCAAGGTGTTTGAGATTATTTTTTGATCTTAGAATACACTAAGATATCATCCATGAAAATGACCATAATGGAATCTAGGTATGGGTGGAAAAACCAATTCATAAAATCCATAATAAGAGATGAAATTTTTTTAAACTAAAAGGAATTACTAGTTATTCATAAAGGAAATATTTTCCTCATAAAATATAATGTGGTATATCATTGGATCTAAACCTTACTAGATGATATCCCAAACTAAATTTAATCTTCAAGAAGGCCATATCTCCTCAAAGATGATCAAAAACATCATCTACACAAGGACGTGGGTACCAGTTCAAAACTATATACTCATTCAACTGTTTGTAATCCATATACATCCATAGGGTACCAACTACCTTCTTGGAAAATGATACATGTGAGTCCCATGGAAAATTATTGGGTTCTATAAACCCTTTGGCTTCCTGGTCACCCAACTACCTATTTTGTTCTTGGATCTCAGTAGGATCCATCATGCTTACAGAAATTGATAGTGGTTCAACTCATGAAAAAGTTTTATTGTGAAATACACCTCCTTCACATGAGGTAACTATAAAAAATTATCTAGGTAAGGCATCATTGAATCCATCCACCACTGGCTGAAAATTGGATGTTATACTATTAGGTCATCAAGAAAGGGACTAGAAATATGGTTCGAAACTCTTCCCATCCCATGATGCTCTAGTCCGGATCAGCATTCATTAATATCCTAGTCTCCATTATAGTCATAGATCCCACCCATGGGTGATTATAAGGAATCCCACCAATGATAAAATGTGATTCAAGTTTGAGAAAGAACTGACTAATCTATCAAAATAATTATGTCAAATATCATTATTTCATAGACAAAAAAATTTCATAACAAATGGTAATATCCATATTTTAGGGGCGTAATCCTTGTATTTTAGACTCTTTTGAATAGTACTCCCAACAAATTATCAAAATTCATTACCTGATAAAAGTGCTCTATTTCAATCCCAAAACTCTCCATTAAATCAATAGATAAGAATAAGTGTGAAGAACCTATATCAAACAAATAAAATACTAGAGTTAGGGTTTCTAAAATCATACTTCATAATGTATATTATCCAATACTCTGATCTTTAAGTGAAGGTTGTACTGCATATAAGTTTCATGATCTGTGACCCAGAGATATAATCGAACTTCCCAGACCAAGTCCACTCTATTTCCTTTTCACATCATAATTCCTATATCGTATACCTCATCCACCTTCACAACCTATATGGATGGTGGAACTCTAGCTCCCATCTTGGAATTTCACCACTGGTCCCATTCTAGAATTCTGAGCTGATACATATCATATCTCACTGGGGATTGGTGGAATGGTCCTAAAAAATTTCTATTGATGGCCCATTTTTTCAAGATCATGATACTATATTGGGTCTCTACTACACATGGTCTTAGTGTGGCTCAGTCCTCCAAACTAATAGAATATCACATAACATACAGTGTTCATACTCTGACAACCATTTCCCCCATGATTAGTCTCAAATAAATTATTTCTTCCACGGGATGAAGAACCTCCCATTATAGGGGATAAACAACAATGTATTGTACATCCAACATCCCTAATATTTTTCTTATAGATAATTTCATGGTTTACCATTCCAAAGTTATTAGATAGTTAAGAGATGTCCACCTGAGATTTCCTAGAATACATAATCCCATCTTTAAAATGCCTCACTCTAGATATCACATTACTATCAAGAGTGGGTGAATAGAACTGAAGATCAGTGAAATATGTTGAATTGTCCATGATAGAAATAGTACAACACTCCAGGTGCACGAATTACCTTTCTCAACATGATCTCAACATCTCCGGTAGAAATTATTTATGGAAGGTAGTTTGGAAATACCTTCAGACCATGCCTTGATGTTGATCTTCTTAGTTGAGAACATCTCACCGTAGTTTTGAAGATCAATACAAACTATATGCTATAAGATTAACCCATTTTTCTAGAGGCATCTATAAATGCACAAATATTTATGGCTAGACCACTAGACATGACTCAGAAACCTAGGGACCACCTTCCCCAGATGAAGTATGTGGGTTATGATATTGGAACTCCCTTATCAACTATGAAATAGTTTTTGTATTTCATAGAGTTTCCATAATATACTATACAAACCATAGTAAACTCATTATAATATAATAAGAAACTCCCATTCCATGTATTACAGGTGGTACAACTAGAGGTGAAATTGGTTAAAAAACTAGTTGGTCATATCCCAAAACCTCAAGAGAATAGCATTCTCCAACTTCTTTTCACTCAACCTAAGGCTTTCATGTTTGAATATTTCTATAAAATTATGAATGCACCTCAAAACATAAATTGGGTTGAAATTATTATTGATTTGAAACAAGGATTGGTTCTTCACCTACATGAAAGAGATATGTTATTCAACTTCCCATTTTTATGGCCACATTATTAGGAAGGATTTCTAACCATTAATCACTGAGGTCCCATTATGTAGAGTTTCAATTCAATGTTTTAGAGGAAAAAACCCTTTAATATGTAATTTGATTCCCTATTTAACAAAAAAAATTATTTCAAGAGTTATAATTTATGATGTTTGTATAAAAATAATGGTTTTTTTAGATATATTTCTATTCTCAAGTTATAAATACATATTCTTTGTAAGTTATAATTATACTTTTATGTAATAGAAACCATCCATTTAAGGATATTATTAGTATGTAATAAGTCCATACATGATGGTAAAATTATATGGATCACCATCTCTAATTTATAGAGGCATAAACATTATAAATAAAAATTATCATCCATTTAATCACAATAAACTAAACTTTTAGCCCATGTAACTAATGTTTAGGGATGAAACATGTCATAATTAGTTAGTTATGGTTCCATAATCATGATATGTTGGAAGATTCCACTTATGTGGATTAAAACTCATTTAGTAAAAAAATTATTTCCTCCATTTTCCTATAATAATCATTAGAAAATTTCAATTATAATAATATAGGAACATAAAATAAGTAATGGGAATTGGAAAAACAATATGGAATGGTAAATAAATGACACATATATAATAATATTTTCCTATACTGATGCATGAGTTAATGTTAACTTATCATACTAGGCCAATGTTTAATATTAATTATGATAATAAACTTCATAGATTATTTTCATCACCCAATTGTAAATGTAGTGTAACTTCTACAAGAGAATTCTATAATAGTTAGTCATATCCCTAGTAACTTAATTTTTCCCCTGAACATGGGTTATCTACTCCCAGTCATGACATATTTACAAGTTATGACCATCTTATTCTTATGTATACCAACCCAAAAATAGAAATAATAAAGAGAAAAAATCATTGATACGACTTTTTTATGCCCTGTGACAAGTTCACTCATAAGTAACTAAACCAAAAGTATACATGGCCATAATTTGGAATCCACGTATGGAATAGGCTACTAACTAATAGTGAGGGATGATAGTGGTACGGTGGGGAGACTATACCATATTTATCATAGTATAGAATAATGGTAAATATTAATAAAACTATGAAATATATAATAATAGGTAATAAAAAGATAAACCATCCAAATAATAATAAAAAACAAATGAATAACAAGATCATATATAGATGATTTCATGATAATACAAAAGTTAAAATAGGTAGACATGGTAATGGACAGACAATATAGTACATTTGTATAAAAAAGAGTCAAAATGCAAAAAATATTATCTCTATGGTGATCTTGATAACTCGCTCAATCATATTCTCCCAAGATTAGATATCCAAAAAGAATCAAGCTTCCAAATCTGGGCACATTACCTTGTCCTTACCGGCATCCAAATAATCTACTCGGGTACCAAATGGTGGCCAGAATAAGGTGTAAGTAAAACTCAATAGGCCACAATTAATGGTGTCTAATTCAAATCTAGTTTGTGAATATAAAATTTAATAGTGTTTGGATATAATAAATAATGGAAGAAAATTAAAAAAACTTGTCTATATTGGGTTCCTCATGAGATACACAATAGACCCCAACTAAATTTTCCTATGAATAATTTCCATAATAATAATACCATTAAATGTTCAAGGACCCAAGGAACATATCCAAGGACTCATAACATAATAATATTCACAAGGTATCCAAGGGACACCCATGGAATTCATAACCTCATAAAGTCAATCCCAATTGTATTTTGTCAACCAAGAAGTTGTTTTATTTAGTATGAATGTAATCCAGTGCATGAACCTCTAGTATTTCACCCTAAAATATTCTTACTAAGGCAATGTAAATGTCTAAATTAATCTTGGGATAGAATTTATTGGAGCCCAATGATATATACATGGTGGTCTATGTCCATGGACACCATTACATATCCAAAGAGATGATACAAGAAATATAATTTCTAGAGTATGTAAGTAAATCATCAATGCATAGTGGTGGAATTCATATATATAAGACATCTATTGAGACCAAGATTATTTTATCAATTGGAGGTCACATCGATGAATTGGATGGAATCTTATAAGATCATTGAAGGCATTATAGGTAGGGAATCCAACTCATACTCAAGGTAGACATGACTTTAACACTTTCATTATGTTTCATAATAATAATAAAGCATTTAATTTAATAATTCAACATAGTCCAAGTGAAAATATCTAAACCATTTCACAAAAAAATTAGTTCCATTAATAAATTTAATTAAAAGGGATAAAAATGTACATGTGAAGTATATATTCTATAATGAAGTTCACTCAATTAAATTTGGACATTTATTCTTATAAGAATCAAACCAAACACAGCTATGGTTTGTTTTATCTAAATGAAACTAGTTGTTTTCATGGTAATTTAAACCAACACACCCTAAGGGGTGGTTTAATTTGAGTTCATCAACCTACAATGATTTCAAACATCCCCTTGAACTTTTATAACTATGATTAGATAAAACATTTATGGAACATTAATTTTTGTTGAAACTCAAGGAAGGTACGACATGTGGAACATTGAAGAAAAATAATAAACATCATTAATTTTATGTAAAAATATTATAATTTTTACCTTATCTCTATTGTATACTCCTTATATATTATTGAACTTAGATTTGGTCTATAATTAAAGAAAAAAACTAGTCAAAACACATAAAATGGTATATTATGACTCAAGGAGATAATTCTAAATATGGAGAAAAAAATTGATAAAGTAAAAGTACAATTAGACAAACCATAGGGGATCTAACATGATTATAGAAGATCGAATCGAATTTCAGTTGAATGAGACAAACCAAAATATCCAATGAGGGAAGGGGGAGATCTCTTATGGGTGTTGTGTACAAATGAGAGAATAAAAAGGGGGAGTAAGGGTTAAATGAATGTGGATAAAATTGTAATTTCAAGGATTTTTAATAGGTAATATGTTTTAGCCACACTTTTGGCCAAAATGTGTGCAAACCATGTATGTGTACTACCCATGTGCCCACCCCTCATATGTTCCATGCACATGTTCAGACAAACCATGTGAAAAACATTAATTCAGCACTTCTTGGAAGCCCACACCTCACATAGCTTAGGAACACTATTATAAAAAACATGCAAAAACTATGCATAGTTAATCTACAATAAATTATCAAATTTTCACGACTATACATCCCCTATTGTATTGTTTGACTGAACACACTTCACCCTCTTAGGGATACACAATTTAGGTGTACAATTTGTTTTAACCATGTACAAACCATGTAACTTATACATTTTCTCCAAAAACTATAAATATTGGATTGAACAGAGCCTGAACTCTCTCACATCCTTCATGAACCCTTTAAGAACATCCATTATCTAAACATGAGTTTTATAATTTAAATTAAATGTTTCATACCGTAACAAAAAATTGGGATGTTACAACTTAATAGAATAACAAATATTTGTCTGAAATAATTTATAAACTATTAATATAGTCTATTCTTTAATCTTTCCATAGATTCTTAAACATCCAATTACATTGAAACTTGTAATTCATAACTCATATTCTATTTTTCTTAATGTATATAAACTCCATATCCATAAACATGAAAAATATAAGGACTATTATGTTCCATGGGGGAGCTCTTAACACTTTTCCATATTTCTTTAAAATCAACATGGCTCTTCTATCATCCATACACCTTAATTTTTAGTCAAAAGTACTCATCGCATATTGGTTAACTATTCACACCCTTTTCATAATTCCATCCCCAATATTGTTTACCTTCACAATTGAATACTTCAATCACACGAAACATGATAAATTTAGGGTCGAAGTCTTCAACAAATACTCAGTAACAAAATAGATTCTATTATTCATGAATATATATTCTATTAAATATAAAATTTTAACTTCCAATCATATAACAAATCCACCTTAGGTTACAAAATTCATACTCATGCCTCTAAAATGTATAACTACAAATTCAAAAGATACTCAAAAAATATTATTCAAAAAAAGGTTGATAAAAAAATACAATATCTCCAAACCATGGGTTCTTCAATCCTCACATATGGATTTATTTTTAACATAAAAAATTAAAAATATAGCCTCTCTTACATTTTTATCAAACCAAAACCTACCTCATTATGAAGTATTTAATCACAAAACCACTAGATATTTCATTTTTTAGAAAATTTCATCCCTTAGTGATATGATATTCTATCACTAGTGATATTTTTGTCTCTCTCCCTCAAATATAAACTTTAATATTTTATCAGCTGGAACAATTTCTCTAGAATTTAACTTTGGGAGAATACATTTTCTCTCCCTTTATTAAATAATTTACACCTTATATTAAAAAATATAGAGTACAAAGTTGTGTAATTCTCCCCCTTTCACAATATAATGCTACGAATAATAGGGGAAACACCATAACTTTATTAAGTGAGATGGTAAATATAAATATGATGTTTCACACTCAATTCTCCAAACTGTTCTCGTTTTATGACCTGAATTAATCTATCATCAATTTGATCTTCTATTTATATAAACTCCAACATTAAATATTTATTAGAAAATTTAGCCTTTATGAAATGATACTTGATATTAATATGCTTTGATCTGAATTGTTGAAATGAGGTTTCAGATAAATAAATTTTTCTCTAATTATCACATGTAATTTTATATTATTTCTAAATATTCAACATCAAATAATTTTGGAAAACATTAATCCAAAAAATTTGTGTACATCCATGGGTGATAGAAACATAATATACTTATTTTATACCTATAGACACATAAATCTATTTCTTATTGTTCTAACTAAGACAACTTCCTCCTAGAAATAAATTTTATCCTTGTTTTTAATTTTGGTCATTAAATTTTCTATTTTAATCAATATTACGAAATCCACAAAAGTTCAACTTTTTACGCCTTCTATAAAACATAACGAAATTTAATGTCCCTTGAATATAAATTAGTATTGTATTGGAATCCAACATGTGTGTTTCTCTTCTATGAAATTGATATTTAGCACACAAAAATTACTAAAAACACAATATATGACTCATATGCTTCTAGATAATGTAATATTTGATTAACATCTATAATTTCTTTTGATTCACACTTATTTCGGCTTCATAATTTTTTTAGTTTCACACTAATAGAAATGTGTGTGCTAAATTCCATTGATTCATCCATAACAAATTTTTTCAAAAACTCCTTGTAACAATTTTTTATGAAATAAAGATGTATCATTATTTTTTTGAACTTGTAGCCCTAGAAAGAAATCCAACTCTTAGAGCATTGAAATCTGAATGCTCCATTCCTTATTTCCAACATATTATTTAAAATATTTTTTCTTATTAACAGCAAAAATATATGTCATCAGCATAGAAAGTTGAAATATATATTCTTTTTCTCATGTCTCACACATATAAATTGTTATCATGTTTTCTTAATTTTTATGTTTTTTAATAACACTATCAAAATTATAATACAAGGATTTTGGGGCCCACTTAAACCCATAAAAACATTTATTTAATTTTTATACCATGGTTTTGTTATTATTAAGTAATAAACCATCAGGTTTCTAAACATAAACTTCTTCTTCAACATCAAAATTTAGGAATGATGACTTTACATCCATTTTATAAAACCTATAATTTTAATGAGTATCATAACTAAAAGTGTTACGATTTCTTCAATTAATTAATTTGGGGTCAATGTTTATTTAAAATAAACCCGTTAAATTTTCTAAATATACTTGTAGAATAACTAATATTTATTTTTTGTTATTACACCTTTATTTATTCAGTTTATTTCTGAACACCAATTTATTTCATAAAACCATACTCTCTTCTAGTATATGAACATGATCATGGGTTTTATTTCTCTCAATATTTTGTAAGTATTAATTCATTACATTTATCCACTTTTTATACTCAATTTATACCAAAATATATTGAGATTACACCTATGAGATAAGTTCAATTTTATTTTCAAGACTCAACATTCATTTGGTTTGAACTGGAGCTACTTGAATTTTTATGACATTTTCTACTTCATCTTTTTTTAACTTTTGTAACTATAAATGTTTTCTTTTAGTATCACTATCATCATCAAAATATTGTTCACAATTTCACGATAATGGGTTGGGTTCATATTTATCATTCTTTTCGTTGACTCCTCCATAATTTAAAACTCTATCCCCACTAATTCGTTCTCGTCATCTTCAGCATATTCCAGTGAGTTTAAATTATTTTCAATGACTTTTACAGTATAGTAATCAACCAAATTATATATTATTTTTCCAATGGATCTATCTTATTCATTTTTATGAATATCCAATGAATAAAACTTCTCATTCCTTTTAATGAAAATTCCATAATTTTTGATTTTTGATCTTCATTAATAAGAGACTCCCAAAAAGATTAATGTATTTCTCTATAGGTTTCTTCTCATAACACATCTTATATGGAGTAATTTTTTATTTCTAGAATAAAAAATCTATTTTGATCTTGCGCAACTTTACTTACAAATTCTTTCAAGAATCACTTAGAAGGATTATATTTAGAGATCAATGTTATTCTAATTTAAACTAAACTTATAAATTGTTCTTCCACAATTCTTTTTTTAAGGTGTGTATGGAGAATTTTATTTGGTTTTAATTCCATGAGTCTTAAAGTAATGCTCGATGTAATTTGTTGTATACTATTTTCTATTATTTTTTCTAAACATTAAAATATATACACCCAATACTTCTCAAATTCCATTATGAAAATTATAAACATATCCATAACTAAAGATTTATGATTAGTGGAAATAACATTGTTTGTCTTAGTGAAGTCATAAGATAGTGATAAAGTAAAAAAATAACCCTTATATAGTTGATATTTTAATGGTAAACAAAGATCTAAATGTATGATCTCAAGTGGTTCGGTGTATTGAACTTATACTCTCTTTTCACTTAATACAACCATCCTTCTTTTTTGGATATTTTTAATGATAATATCGTTTTTCCTCTTCACTTGTGGAAACATTACTATAACACCTCCCATTTAAATTCTTCTCATATTCCTATATTCAATATAACAATGTCTTCATTGGATAAACTTTTTCTCATCCTTAACATAAAGAAAGAGTTAATCATGCGAAAAATATGGAATAAATTACCACTTGTCCTAACTCTCATAGAGATAATTATTCCATAATTAGTGCATAAAATGATACATGAGTTTTTTTATAGAATATAAGTTCATTCCAATAATCAAATATTTTTATAACACTAAGTATGTTTTGTTTATGTCTATCAAAAAATTTAACTTCCTTGGACTTTTACTCTTGATCTTATATATTCATCATTTTGATTACTTTTATCTTGAGGGAACTATTATTACCCAAGGTAGATATTCATATATATTTTTATTAAATGTTTTAAAATATTTTCATGTCACCAATCATATATAATTTATGGAATTTATCCAATATCCATGATTTATTATTTATGATAGATTTCAGTGAAACTTTAACTAACATTTATTTTTCCTCTATCTTCTATTTCCAAGTTTGATTTTATTTTATAGTATAAGTAACATGTTTTAGAGGGGTTTTCATGAACTATAACATATATTGACCTGGTTGTTCACATATTTCATACATATTCTCTAGGTAGTTAAATTGGTTATACATTGATGGGTTTCTGACTTTTGATTTCCTTATTCTAGAATCTTTGCTCACCTTCTTGAAGTTTCTTCCTTTTCCTCTAGTTTTATAAATTAATTAATATCTACTCTAATTAAGTGACATATTATCATAATAGTTATATTATTTGTGTTTGAAGATCCCACAACACCAATAATATCCATTGAACATCAATCTTCTATAATGGTGTCAATTTTGTTTTAAATGAGACAATTGAGATCAAGAAGAAGTTGCACCTTCTGTTTTCCCTTGGTGTGGGGCACCATTCTTCCATAAGTGAATCATAACTTCCACTGATATAGAAAATTTATTATATAAATTATCAAATAAAAACGTTTAATTTTTATTTTTGGAAATTTTTTAATTAGTAAAATCATATGTACTTTTAATTTAGAATGAGTAGATTTCACCTGAAATTTTGGTTGATGTTTTTCAACATCATTATATATTTCAACCAAAGCTTCCAAATTTTTGTTAAAATCATCATCCATGTTATTAGGAGTACTCTCACTCTTAAGAAACTTGATTTTTTCATACAAAGATCTTTTTACTTAGCATCAATTTTTTCATCAAGGCATCTTACCCTTTTACCTTGCTCCATGACATTCAACTTGAGCTATTTAATTTTCTCAATGAAATAATTTTCAATTTAAAAACACAATTATTTTTCTCTATATTTAATTTCACCATTATTCCTTAATATCCAAATTTATCCCATGATTTTAGGGGTTTTTTCATGAAAATTCTCATGTTCTAATTTCACTATATGTCTTATGTATGTTTCTTCACTAAAATCATCCTAACATCATGAGTTATATTATATTTTTTATGATGATACATTATGGTATTGAACTTTTTTTGAACCTCAGCATAATATTGACTACTTTTTGTTGAGTATTGATCCTCTTATTTACTCATAATTTTTATTCTGGTTTTTTCAGAAAACAATTGTTATATCATATGGTTTTCTTAAATTCCTAACATGACTTACCCCACTTCTTCTTCTAGTTTTTTTCTTCTAGATCATCATCTTCATACTCTCCACCATTCTTACTCATAAAGTTAATTGTGAGGTGTATGATTTTACAAAATTTAATTAATTTCAGTAGGATATTTCCTTTTTTAATAACCTCTACCTTTCTAGAAGTTCCTAGAGATAAGATATATGATCATCTTATACTCATCATATCTATCTTTATTATATTATAATTCATTTATTTCTACCTCTTCCATTTATAAGGTTTTAAGATTCCATATTAATTTTATATCCATATCTCCCTTGATTTTATTTTTAAATACCATATTGTTCGTCATCTCATATGAAATGGTTATATCATGAATTTTATCATGAGATAGATCTTCTCTATATTCCAATGTAGAATAATTATAATTATATTTATCAAAAAAGTTTCTCACAAAAAATTTAAGAATATTTGAATCTTCCATGACTTCACTGAATCCACTAATATTAATGAATATTATATTCACTCAATTAAAATAGTCATTAATTGTTTACTCACCATAAATTAGGATATCTTAAAATTTATGTCTTCATAGTTTAATTTTTAATTCATTTACATTCAAATTTCCCTCGAATATGATTTCATGTTTTTTTAGTTCTCTTTAGCATCTTGGAGACCCATCACCATTGAATAAACATTATTAAAGAATGACATGATAATTATATTTTTTTATCTTCCATCTAACTTGAGAATCCTTTCTCGAAAAAGGTTATGGGATCATATTTATCACCCAGTGTAAATCCCACAATATATGCATAGATAACCTATGATATATTGTTAATGAATATTTGGTATCATCCTATTATTCCAAATATGGAAATTTAGGCTACCAAAGGTAGAAATATCTATTTTGTTTTCTGGGTTGATATTTCCCATCACTAGTAACTAAGGATCTTATAGAGGGAACCATGTTTCTCTCACTCCAATTGAATCTACCAACAAACCATTGATCATATTTTTTGAATTAGTGTTGTTCTTTTAGAATTTCATTTAACACAAAAAATAAAATATTTTACTTGTTAGATCCTTAACCTCTCTAATTTTATCTCACTCTCACTCGTAAATTATAATAATAAAATAAAATTAATAGTAAAATTTTTTTACAGCATCCAATCCAAATAAGAATACCTAATCATTTTTATTTTTGATTATTATTTGAATACTTATATATCCACTATATAAATAAATTCAATACAAATCAAATCTCTATAAAAAATAATTAACAATACCTATTTGGGAAATTATACTGGTTCCCACCAATTATAATTATTCCTCCAATTAAAGTGAGAAAGATAAATTTTGTCTCTAGAAGAAAATATAATCTCCCTTGTATCCTCATGAGTTAAAAAATTAAGTTATTCTCACTGTACTAATTTCTGTACACTAATATATTGAACATGTAATGGTCATAACATTATCAATTTACCACCTCAACTCAATAATACTTAATATAATAGGTAACTCCTTCACTAATTTTTCAAATATTTGGAATCGTGATTTCATTTTTACATATTGAATATACCAGAACTTATAAGATGAGATCTCTATATTTACATCTCTAAAATACTTAGTGGAAACACCAAGAATTACTGAATGGAATCACTCTTTATATAACTAACCATTCTATGATAAAATAAATCATTAAAATTCATATCTTCCTACTAATGTAAACCTAACACAACCACCTTTGAATGACTCTAATGATATTAGATTCTTCCTTTTTTCAAGCTCTCATAAATTGAAATCAAGAATATTTAAGGGTCTTAAAAATCATTACTACAATCATGAAATTTTTTTCTTGATTTTTATATCCTTAATTCCAAAATCCACATCATTACATGGTGTTTTACTTCACCAAATTGTTATGTAAAATATCTTGTAGTATAATATGATCCTTTAATATCAAATAATTTAATTTATGATTATAAATTATTCCCCCATAGACTTGATACTTTAAACTTCATCTGATTAGGTCATAATATTCTAGTGTATTAACTTTCATTTCTCTGGTGGGCTGATCAAACTTTGTTATATAACCTCTAATATTATTTTCTTTTGATCAAACTAACATTAACTCACCTAGTCTTCCCCATATTCTACCTTCTAACATCCACTAGATCAATCAACTAAACTTTTATAAAAAGGGAACATTTTATTTACATTAACCAAATCCAATTAGTATTAGTGAACCCCTTGTAGGACTTAAACTATCATAAAACCCTTATATACATGACAACTAATTGCATCCACAGTAATCATTTCATGAACCAGAAAAATCTATATTATAAACACATAACTTGTTTCATCTTTAATTAATTTTTACTTCATCAATTGCAATACAAATTTTTCTTCCACTTTTTATTAAACAAACCAAAATACCATAAAGGTTCTTCATCTACTTGGGTTCATAAGGAATCTTTTGATTCCTCTAAAATCCATCATAACCTCCCTTTTTTTCATTTTTCAAATTTAACACATATTGAATAATAATATCCTCTTTATTAATTGTTATTTTTATTACTTAAAATAATAACTTAGAGTCACGTAACATAATGTATGAACCATTTATATAGTTTTGTATTCAATATTTACACAAATGCATCTACATTTTATTACACTACAACTTGGGATCCAAAAAACATCTTATGGTTGGTATAATGTCCAGAAAATAAAACTCTATAAAATTGGTAAATTGAAAGACACTTTTGTTCCTCAGTCAATCTCATAATACTTTTCCATATCTCAAAAAACTCACCTCAACTCTTCTATAACCAAAACAATATAACTTTTGGTAATCAACACTCATCACCTCTTGGTTACCCAAACACACCCCTTCTCAAAATACCATCCTCTAAATGTTTCACCTTTAAGAAAAACTACAAAAATAATTTGAAATATGACAACCTTTTCTTATGATTTTTCAACACAAACCCAACAACAAAATATATTCTATTATTTATTACTATATGATTTGATAAATAAAAATTTGTAACATATAGAAATTTTGGGTCAAGAAAACCTTTCATGCAAGGAGAAAATAATTCCATGTATTTGGTTAAGGGAATGAACAAATACATAAACGCTTTTGAATAAAAAACATCAAATGAGGAGAAGATGTGAAGGAAGTCTTGGTCCCACTAAGTAAAATTGTTTCGTAGAACACTGCTCTATATAGAATTATACCATCCTGAGAGGTGTACCATGAGTGAAATCATTCTTTGAATGAGATAGTACCTTTGGTTCTAAAAGATGAAACCAAAATCATCTGTGGGGTCATATGATGATTTCATCACCCACAAATGCCCCCCCCCCACCCCCATCAATATCATTTTTTCTCAGGATGAGATTGGAATGTCAATGCCTACAAACCAAACCAGAATCATTTTTGGGGATATTCTATGATTTCTTCCCATATAAATAAAATTGTTTTTGGTGTGGGGCTTCCTTCATGGGATCCTGTAAACGAATCCTCATGGATCACCGCATATGACTATTCATCCCATTATCATATTACTCTATTATTATATAAGAGAACCATAAGGGAAAAAAGAAAAGAAAAAAAGGGAGGAGGATGATGAGAAAAGGGTAACGCAAGAGTGAATACTTGAATATGAATTGGGAGAGAGCCAATGATTCCCAATATGTCAACCCACTTTGTAGAATTCAGGAATAAATAAATTCATTCATATATCCAAAAACATAAAACCCCTTAGTAGACATCATTACCTTTGGCATAAATGGATGGATTCTTTATGGTCCAGCACAACACATAGAAAAATGATATGTGGTTGGAACATTTTCCTGTATAGAAAAACTCTATGTAGGAGGAACTTAACCCCATGTAACAAAATGTTGTGCCAGAGTAATTCGAGCTCAAGTATCACAATACTACATGGACAGACCCTATGTCCACATATCATCACACTATGTTTATGGTACCATCACCTGCATAGAAACATACATAATAGATGGAACCCCATACCACATAAGAACATGCTACATGGAATGGGGCATCCTAGAGTGTTATGTTATCTAGCTCCCATTTCTAAATTCTATTGTACCATTGGTCACCATATTGGCCCTAAGCACACTAGTCTAACATAATCTGGTTGAGGCCTCTTCTAAATTATTCTAACAAGTATGATCAGATCATCAGGCACATCAGCGTATCCTCTCGAGTCTGCATACCCATGGTAAGTAGTGTCCCAATGGTATCCTATTTGAAAATGTATCTCCTCATAATGTTTTCAAGTCTATATTACCATGTTAACAAGGGTAACAACCTTGAATTTTCTCATGTGAACCTCCCAATTCTTGGTATTAGCTGTAACCAATGGCATTTCCCTTCAATAAGGGTCAGTATTGGACATTCCTATCTTCCCCAAAAATAAGAAGGGAATCTTCACCGAAATAATCCCCTAGTTATTCTTGAGGTAAGTGGAACTATTACTCTTGTTCATTGGAATAGGGTATAATAATGGGAGGAGATATACATCAAATTCATCTCTCCTTCCCCTTGGGCATAGGAGGTGAAAGAAAGATAGGATATTAGTATTATAGGTCTTTCTTTCCTCTCACCTTGGGCATTAATAGTCGTCCACTATTGCATAATTTAGATTATTTGATCTTAAAATATAATTCCTCTTCTTATCTCTTACCCAAATAATGACTCACGTGGAAATATATTTTTGTGGAGGTCATGACATCCACATGATCCCAAAACTCTAAATGGGAACCCTCAAAGGTGTAATCTCAAACTCAAAACCTACAAAAGGCCTTATTCTTGATGAATAAAATGCATGGGCCACCTACATTGTATAATCCATAATCATGTCCCCTAAAATGGGATTCAATATCTATAATTCCCTACCTACAAGCTTTGTGGGATTTCAGACCAAACTTTCTGGGATGTGTAGGAAGCCTCCCAGATGTCCACACCCCACACCCAAATTCACCCTAATGTTCTCCAGGCTACATTTCTAGTATGGTCATATCCAATAGGGAGGTCCATATTACTTTTAGGTCACTTTGAGCATCCTTTCATCTCGGACAAATTCCCGGTATGATCTTATGCAACTTGAGAGTTCATATCCCTTTTCTATTACATGGGTTTCCTCGACATAATTCCAACATCAAAATTTGACAATGCACCTTTCTCCTAGACATCCTTATCGCATGATGTTAAATTTCATGGTTTGATCCTCCTTGCATGACCCTAAAAGGTGATGTGTCCTTTTAACTGGCACTGAGCTATGTGGGTTATGATTCATTTCATGAGGATACATAGGAATCACATTTTATGGGTTTGATCCCAACATTAATATAACTTCTTTCCACCGAGGTGATAGTAAACTCTAAAGAGATTCACTGTGTAGCTCAAAACTAGAATCATCCTAATGAATGACCAAGGAATCTATAATCTATTCATAAAAGGGTACCACTGATGGAGAAACTTACATACATATAGATATCCATGTCAATGGAGATCCTCAGATACAAACATATGATCCTAAACTCAGACATGTTTATAATTGAATATTAATTCAGGGTGATCCATGTCATACTTGGGGATGAACCAAGGATTTGGGAACCTATCTTGAATCTTTAAGAGAGTCTCAAAATAGAAAATAGTTTCCCCAAAAATGGTTTGATGAGCCTGATTTCACATCCTTTTTACCTAATTGTGTTTCTATGTTTTGTTGGAGAAGTTCCCCAGTGAACACTTGCCTTTAAAAAGTATATCCATGAGTAATCATGGGTATGTGAGTTGTTGTATGTTTTATTATCCATGAAAAAACACATTGGAGATAGTATGGAAATGGTGAACCTGATGGATAATTATTATAAAAAATTAAACCCCCTATAATTAATCTTTGGGTTCATGATTTTCTTTGGAAACAAAATGGTGAACCCGACCTGAATTCTTAACCAATGTGGAAATGTCACGCCACATCGAGACCTATTTTCATCCTAAATAGTATGTTAGATAGAATAGACCATTAATTGCACATGTGATCATGAGATTCCTCTTTGTTGAGTTTTTTTCACACATATTATCAGAAATTTTTACCAGAACTCTCTTCAATCCAACGGTGTCTCACTAGTTCCCGTGAAAACGCATGTCATCTAATACGGAGGATGGGTCCTCAACAAAACAGAGGATTCCATCACCCACCCAGTGTATTCAATGTTAGGTTAAAAAGGAATTGGTCCGGGAGTACCACCAAAATGGTACTATAAAAATCCTAGATGAATCTCTAAAATCCCTACATCTAATGAAGCCCCACCATCCATCCACCCAATGACGATCAATGATCCCAAACCAAATTGCCCCAATACCCATCTCAAATAAATTCCGAAGGTTTTCCCTAGAATGTGATAACAAGTTTTTCTCTTACCTTATGGAGGTTGATGAAGTGGTTTCTAGAAACATCATCCCAACATCCATAGGGGTACCGCTTGAGGTCCATAATCGGTTATTGTCATTGTCAACATCGTGCATCCTAGCATCCTTGCCATGAATAGGATGACGCCCTATTAACCCCTATTGGTAATTTTCACTATCAATACCATGAAACCCGACATCCAAAAAATGAATATAATAACACCCATGGGTCCCAGTTGAAGTACTACAGATCTGGGTCCACAATCTAGCCCACAAAGGGAGATAATCAGACAATATAGAACATGCCATCATCCTTCTTCCAATTTATGAATCCCTCTAGGTTAATACAAGGGAAAACTTCATGGAAAAAAATTACCATTTCCTCATATTAATATTGTTTATCAAATATGGAAGAAAACTACACGCAAATTCATATACATGTCAATTCACATCATGCCCACATGTCAAATATGGTGGAAATCAACGAGCATACATATATCCATTCTAATGCACATAAACACCATTAAGAAAATATAATGGTTGTAAATGAGAAGTTGAAAATTCATTCTTGTCCATATGAATCCCACAATTCAAATACAGTAGAAAAATAGTGCAGATAAAAATTTCAATGCCAGCATATGAATCCCATTAGTCAAATATAATGATAAACTACAAAAAATTTAAAATTACTACTCATTCATATAAACACCACAGTGTATATATGATGGAAATTGTAAAATGAATTTAGCACATCATAGTTGTAAATAAGGGGAATATTCTAATCACTAACCCACACAGATGGAATGTCATTATGTACTAGTAGGAAATGGAGGACTGGACCAAGAACATATTCATTCTATAACAATGGAATGGGTTAAAATTCCAATTCATTTTCAGAACATATCTCAAAAAAATTTAGAAATGATGGATGTTCAGAACTAAATCCCTAACCATATCCAACAAACATTCCCAGATGTGATCATGTTATTGGAAATATCTAGGAGTAAGGACCATAACCCAACCTCCTTTAGTGGTTTGTATCATCTATTCAACAATATAGTCACTCTGGAGTATAAATTCATCCCTTATCTTATCTTAGAGGGTTTTCTACAATATTCCACGATAAATTTAAAATAGGATCAAGAAAAAATAATCATTCCCACTAGGGGACATTGGTCCACTTCAATGGTCACTCCAGTAAAGGAATATATCCCTGCAAGAATTCAAGAAGCTTGTCAGCATATCTTGGATGAAGCATGGGAGCCACTTGAAGTGGCACCCGTATACGAATGCCATCACTTATATCAAGTATTCCCAGTTTCAAGAATGTGAACACCAAAACCATCACACCAAATGTAACTAAAAAATGAATAACAGACTCATAACCATTCTTTTCTAGTATCGTGAGTTATTAAGACCATAAAATGTCTATTAATGGTTTATTAGGATATTATCGATCAATTACCAAATTATGAAAGTGGTAGTATTAGTTGAAAAGGTCCTCCCCATAGCACTGTTTCCATCAGATTTGGAGGTCCTCCCTAGATTATCTACCATGAATACTTCATTCATGTTCATAAATTGATCAATCATGAGGGTGTATATCATGATTATTATCATAAAATACCTCATCGTGGCTAGAATATCGACAAAAAATTAGGTCCTCCACCTTATTTTGTCTACTATGAAGGTCCTCCCTAGGGTATATGATGCAAAAATTCTCCCTACAATCGATCATCAAGCTATGATACTAGTCATCTCAATGATGGAATCCACTACGAAGTTCTTCCCTAGAGTTACAATTCATGTTGAAAAGAAGGACATTCCCTTACTGATTCAAATATGATAAAGACCTAATATTCATAGGTTCTTGGAAAAATGGGGCTAGACATGCTACATACCCTATCAATGACCAGCAATATCCTTTGTGATCCAGAAAATGGCCCGAGTCAATAGTCATCCACCAAACCACCTCCAGAACATATCCATGCCAATGATATCCCCACTACCCCTACTTCGTATGGGAAAAAAGTCAAGAAACACTCAGGTTGGGTTGATCAAGTGGATGATTCTCTAGTATAAGAACAAAAGGATATATTTATCATGAAAATAATATTATCCATGGACAACATACCCATTATGTTTGGCCAGAAGACACTTTTCTGTTAAAAATTCCCGAGTCATTTTTAGAAGAATGTATACACAACGTCCATCTAAATATCTAGAAAACTCTCCTCAACCTAAAACTAGAGTTCCTACCTTACATCAGGGATGCATAAAATGTCAAAATATTGGGAGATATTTTGTTCAAAATTAACTTAGTACCCCATCCTAATTCATGGTGAGAAAATTCAAAGATGTGACAGAAAGATCTTCAATAGACTTTCCTCAATGTGTTTCATTATTTGGTTCTCTAATTATCGATGCCCTATGTGGTGTTCATATCCAATTATGGGGGGGGGGGACGTTGATCTTTTAATTTCACACCTTACCATATTCAGTAGAACCCACTATAAATGACATCATGTAATTTCATTACTCTATGGTGGATATTAAGAATGATTCTTACTCAATAAATATATCACACTCAAAAAGAAAGATCCTTGAATAAGTCTCAAAATAATTAGGTCTAATGACTGAAATCCATTGAAAATCTCCTGAACAAGGAAACCAAGATCATTAAGCTGGATTTCTGCTTTATGGAAGCTAATCACCAGGCCCTATTATTATCCTTGGAAGCAAGATGTTCACATGTTGACTCAGCATTATATATGGGTCTCACTTGAACATTGATGGAAGAGATCAAGAGAGTGACTACATTAGAAACAACCACTACAGTATGAGAACATCCTTATCCCACAATGTTATAGGAATTTTTAACACTAAATCCTCCTCATGGGAGATAGACTTGCTTATAGGCATAACAACAAAAAATGTGAGAAACCCCATCCCTTGAATATTTTTGAATTTTTACCTCAATTGATGAAAATAAATATTTTCCCAACTAGGGAGGATGGTAATAAGTGATTTTTCAAATTCATCCCATCTCATGACCCATATTTCTAAAAAGGGAGGTGTGTGTTGAGTGTGCATAGAGTTTCCCTTTGAGACCCTCTTAGCCAAGAAGCTCAAAGAGGATCCCAGAAAGGAAGGGATAAGCCTAGTAAGGGATGTAAAAAATCCTCCAATAATTCAGTAGATAGTATGATTCTCATTAGGCATTATGAATTGGATAACATCATAGATTTAAATCCTATATTAAAAAATGAAAATGATTATTAATTAGAGGATCAAGGATAGGATGGTTCTATCTGAAATGAGTACCACACTGATATAAATGAAGGATGTGTGTGTACCTAGAACCATAGTATTTCCATTAATTTGGGTTCTCCCTCGACCAATCCCATATTGCCTCCTCAGAAAATCAATAATAATGGTAAATTCAAGGCCACATACAAATTTCCTCCTCCTCTCATGGAAGATGATCTCCTCATGCTTGAAAATATACTCACTCAATAAGAGAATGAAATGAAATAGTTGAGTAGACTCAATTTTTGATTCCATAAAGGTGACATTCCATCTAAGTATTCTCCACATGAAAAGGCTCAATTTACACTACCAACACATACACCCCAACAAAAATGGTTCATCCCAGTGGCTAAGTTAGGGTCGGATATCCACCCAAATTGGTGGTTGGACCATCAGTCTACTTTGACCTAATTATGGATTGATATAATATTTACCTCCATTAGAGATACCACTAGAACGGTATCAAGAGAACCCTCAAAATATGTCCTTGGTTAGATATCAGCTAAAAATAATAGAATAACCGATGCACTAGATCTTTTATATTGCTTTACCATTATATAATGTTGCACAACCAAGCATTAATCAAATGATTATAAACACCATCAATTAATTGGAATATCAATCAGAATATATGGAGGAGTGGAATGTACCATTACATCTTTCATGGGATTCTTACTCTTAATAGGTGTTTGATACCCTACTTCCACTCAATTTATAGAGCCCTACGTTTCTAATATTCAATGGATCATGATATCCATAACAACATTTGACACAATATTTGTCACATTGTGACCCCATTATGGGAAATTTGGATAAAAATAACCATTGAAACTCATATGATTTGTGAGAACCGTACAAGGTCCAACCATTGTCTGGCACACTAGTTTTCCAGATCGATCAATCCCGAGAAGAGAAGAACTTTGTCCATAGTTACTCTTTCGGTTCAACTAAAATGTACAAAAAACAAAAATCATTGACCTCTATAATTTTAAACAAGGAGAAAACAATAGAGTATTCAATTTCATTTCCAAATGGAATAGTTTGACCAACACCCTTAACTAACCACTTCTCCAAGAAAACATTCCCTCTCTTTGTATAGAAAATCGTCATAATGAGCTGCAAATGTTGCTCATACCAATAAATTATATTGGTGGGATTCAGTATTTCTCCACCATTACTAAAATATTTGAATATTCTATAAAAAATATTAAGATAAATTCCTATATAACTCTTATAGTCTTATTGAAAGAAGAAGGAAAAGAATAGGTGGCATCTATCACACTTAACTCAACCTTCGCACTAGCACCAACTCCAAAAACATACTCCATATCGTTAAACACCCCATACATGTGAATAACAACACCCATTATTCCAAGATTATTTGAGGGGTCCAAGTGAATTAAATTTAATGAAAAAGGTAAACATATTACTCATTCTGAGATGATCAAGACTGTGGCTATTTTATAGTCTCTATGGAAAATAATTTCCTCCATCTTCCATAGCCTAAAAATTCAAACCAAGTAGGTATCGACAATCATTAAAATTATTTTAACATACATAGGATTTTGGGGAAATACATTTAGTAGCTCTTTATCTTCAATGATTTCTTTCAAAAAATGTGGATTCTGGGTTGGAAATTTTGGGAAAGCCGTAAACACAAGTAGTGTTTGTTTTCTATTATTTGCTTGAGGAATGTGATAAGTGGAATGAAGATTTTATAAGAATAGAATACATGTTTTATGGTTGTATTAAAAAAAATAAACTGGACTCATTTTATTCTCCAAGCACAATTTAAATAACCAGATCATCCTCGGGTTACTTCCACTGCAATACAACCTACGTCATCAACCTAAAAACCCTCAGAATTCCATCCTTTCAGATAAAAGATTCACTAAAAATATAGGTTGAAAATGTAGGAGTATGATTTGGAATAAAATAAAAATTCATCTTTGAGCCTCTTATATTTTTTGCCCTCAGATTTGAAATAATGGGCACCACCCCGCCAAAAGGTGCCACCAGAAATGGTCAACCATGATAATTAATCCTCATATGAGTAGTTGATACTTGGTTCCATTAATTTCATTCATTTAATGGATATCTTCTATGATTATGAGTGTTTATATGAAACCAATTTCCCTATATTTTATTGGGGATCATGAGGAAAAGGACGCATACGCAAAGTATATATGGTAAGGCACATATTCCGAAGAAACAAAAATTCTACCCGCATCATGATCGGAACATTCAATGTTGAAAAAAACTCTTAGGATCACCCTTTAGTAAACCCAATAGGAGTAGTAAAATACTCACTACATCTACAAAAATCAGCTATGACCCAGTCGCTTTGGAATATCAATTGGAGGGGGTATAGGTGTCAGATCACCCTCAGGGGGCAGGCAGACCTACTCAGACCAAGCCACCAAGTAAATGAGAACCTTCAAATTCTATATTGAGGTATGATCACTTTAAATCATGAAATACATCCCCTGTAGTTCTAGTTAATGAGTATCCCCACCCTAGAAAGTATAGGAATTTAAACTAGAAGTATGAAATTCTGAAATAGTTGGCATTGGTACTAGCCAAGCTATCGGTCCTAGGTATCCTAATATTATCAAAATACCTTAAAAACCACTAATAGAGACCTTTTTTAGCACTTAAAAGTTTGAAGAGTATTTTTTCATTACTAGGGTCTATCGAATAAAGACTGATCATTTGGAATATCACATGGTTATCTTCTTCATAGATCAATATAAATATTTCATTACACAAGGACACACGAGAACCTTATATGTGTTTGGCGGGATGAATGGTGTTGATGTACAAAAATCATTCATTGATAATAGATCTAGAGTTAATATAAATCTAGTATAGACACTTCATTGGATAATCTATAAAGATGATAACCATGATCCTCCTGCCATATCTCTATAGGAATATGAAAAAAGTGAGTAAAATACTCTAGGGAAAATCAAGGTCAAGGTTCAGTTTGGATACCTTGTAAACAACTCATAGTTTTTGGTTGTTTGGCAGAATTTGTCTTTAATTGAATATATAGAATGTCCTTGATTCCATCAACACATGGTAATCCCTTTATCTGACCATCAATTCATCAGATACCACATCAATGAAAAAATTGGGAGGCTATATGCTGATAAAAAATCATTTAAATCTTATGAGTCACATTATATCGATGCAAGATTCTATCAGATGGAATGAAAACAACCATTAGTTGATGGTGTTCCATGGTTTACCACCCTAAATAGTTTGTAAATGATCCTGGACAACCTCTTCAAACATCTTGATGGTGAATAATTTTTCGACTCCATAGACGGTGGTCGAAGCTCAGATGAAAATTCCATCATTCCTTAGTGCTCTATGAAATCCCTACCTAATTAGCTAAGAGAGAAGGGGTCTTTTCATACAAAAAGAAAGAATAAACTCCTCCATCTATCACTCCATATACACTAGAATTTCCAGGAAATACCACATTATTAACTTGGTCAGAGGAAGTCACTTCATCTTTTGAATGTTAAGATATTGAATCCCCACCAAACATTTTAGAGATTACCATATTACTTACTCTCCATATAAGACAAAAGGATGAAGATGAAGAAGATGGATATAAAGTGGAGGAGGACCTCATGGATTTCTCTCCATCAATTGAAGGTGTCTTATCTAGAAACGTTGATGGAAACAAATTGATAAATCTTGGTATATAAGAAGACCCACATCCCCCATTGATCAGTGTAGTTGTATATTCTAAACAAAAAAGGTATATAAATTATTCATGTAGTAAGATCAAAATTTTATTTCCTTGAAATAATCATGAATGTTAGTCCTCAACTGTGAGGTGGCTACTCACCACTTCGGCATACTAGAGGACCATCAGGGCTACAAACAGGCAGGCAGAAGGACGCACCTAACACATGTTATCAAAATTTAGGATGAAGTAGATAAGATCATTAGATATAACTTCATTTTGGGATCTACAATTTCAATAATGAAGGAATAATATAGTCCCTATAAAATATATGATTTTTAAAATTAGAGTATTCGTCTATTTTAGAGATCTCAAACAGCACTTCCTGAAGAATGATTTCCTAGTCTTGATCACAGAACTGTTGATTGATACAACAGCTAGATATCAGTCCCTCTCCTTCATGAATTTTTATTCAAGATGAAATAAATCCACTCTCTTAGAATATGAAGAAACCACCACCTTAAGTAACATTCCATGGGGTATTTTTCTATTGGTTAATTCTCTTTTTATTGAATAATGCATGTGCAAGGTACCAAGGTTCCATATATCTCATTTTTAAACCCTTCATGAGAATTTTTTTTAATTCTATTTTGATGACCTAGTGGTTAAATATAAATAGCGTTAAGACCACTTGGAGTATCATTAAACCATATTAAAAAAACTACGATATCATAGTGTGAAAATGGACTCTTTAAAATTTTATTTTGATGTTATCATAGGAAAATTATTCACCTTTATCATATGCCATCATGGAATCAATGTCCACCCTAAGAAGAAAAATGATATTCTTATCATTTTCCCTCTTCAAAAACAAAGAGATTTGATAGTAATTCAAGGACACATGGCCAATATCCATCACTTTATTGGAAAACATTCTGGAAACTTTCCACCCATCACCAGGTTAATGGGAATGGGGGTCATATATCAATGAAATGATGACTGTCATGAAACATTAGATAACCTCAAGAATTATCTCTTGAGACCAAAAGTATTAATACTTCCTATCAATGAAATGTTACTTACTTTGTATGTTCCAGCGTTAGATCCATCATTGGGTGCCTTCCTTACCCAAGAGAATAACACTAATAGTGAAAACATAATTTTTAGGTCATCAAAACCGTGATTGATGATGAGTCTTGTTATTTAGATATTGATAAGAGTTTTACAGAACTAGTATATAAATTCTAGAAACTGGGGAACTATCTATAGCATCATGAGTTCTATCGAGTATCTCATAGCAACCCACTAAAATATATTATCAATTATTCAATGTTAACTAAGCGTTTTTCATGGTGGGGGTCATCCTTTATCAATTTAATATTTGTTTCATACCTAGGAAGAAAATGAATGTTTTGGAATCAGAAAACTTTCCAGGAGATCACCCCTCTGTAGAAATTAATTCATTGGATATTGAACTACCTAATGAAGAGTTATCCTCTATTAATGAGGTCCCCATACCATGGGGTATTTATTTTGATGGTGCATCTAGAATCCCAATAAAAAAAGGATGGAAGACACAAAGATCAATAAAGTGAGGGTGGGATTCAGGATCATCTCTCAAACAAGGGATGTTCTACCTTACTATTTCCTACATTCTGAAGGGTGGACAACTAATGATTCTGAATATCATTCTATAAATGTAGGACTAGAGCTTTCACTTCAGGTATAAGTGAATCACTTGAAGATAAAGGGTGATTTGGAATTGGTCATCTATCATATTAATGATGATTATACAATAAAAATGAAGATATAATACACTTAATAAAGCATATTCTTGTTCTATGGGATAAATTACACTTAGAAACTACATGGAATCATATATCACGGTAAAAAAATTCCAATATGATGTGCTGGTGAATTCAGCCACAGCTCTAGCCAATCCTGACCGAGTTGAAACAATCATCAGCATTGCACACCATGGAAATCTCTCAATGTTCGTTAAAGAAAAAATTGAAGAGATAGAAGATATTAGTTCCCTATTTAAACATTATAGCCCTACCACTAGATGGATGATACCCATTGTGTAAAACATTAAAAATGAAAAACTCCCACTGAATAGTGCATGGATATAGAAAATCTAAAGACGGGAAATTAACTTTATTCTATATGACAGTAAGAATCATAAAAAGTTCAACTATAATAGTATATTTGATGGGTTTATTCTCAAGTATATTGATGTAGAATATACCACTACTATCAAGAAAAAATTTCACACTTGAGCATGTGGCACCAACCAGTCAGGACTATAGATTTCCCACTAAATCTGAAGGCTTGGGTACTACTGGACCACTCTAATGCAGGATCTAAATTAAACAAAAAATTTCATTCCTTCAAGGGACATTCAAAATTTATTCACCAACTGCTATACTTTCTATGCACATACAAATATTCATGGACATTTTCAATTTGAGAAATGGATGTCATGGGGCCATATCCTCCCACCACATCCAAGTAGTTTAAGTACATTCTCATGCCATATAATACCTTATCCCAGTGGGATGAATATGTTCTACTCAATGAAGTAAGGGAAATGAATATTTTTAGATTCATGAAATCCAACATAATAATCATATTTGGTTTCTTTCATATAATACAGATGAACAATTCCACCAATTTATATTCTGCTGAATTGTAAAAGTAGGATTCAGATAATGAAATCAAGTCCAACCATTAATAATACTACCATATAGAAGCTATATTCTACATAGAGGCCTTTAACAATACCATATCGAATATACTCTAGAACATGGTTGATAATGATAATAATTATTTTCCAAAAAATATCATACATGCCTTGTGGGATTAACAAACCACAACCTGCACTACCACATAGAAGACCCCATACTCATTACTATAAGGGACATAGGTGGTCCTTCCTGTTGAGGTTCAACTTACCACCCTCTTTGTATCAAAATGTGATCAATTATCCATGGATGATAATTCCTATAAGTGATTGAATGAATTGGAGAGACTAGATGATAAGATATTTCATACCTTGCATAATTTGGAAGTCCACCAAAACTGGATCTCATGATCCTTTAAAAAAAGAGTTTGCATATGCTATTTCCATGAGAGAGAGATGGTGTTGGTCCTCATGAATCTGTTGATACTTGAAAACAATCCTCGAAAGTGGGATCCAATGTTGGTGGGACCTTATTCCATAAAACAAATCTACTCCAATGGAACATATTATTTGATCTCGATGGATGGGAAGATTTCCAAGGCTCCAACAAACACAATGTCCCTGAATAAGTATTTTGTACAATAACGCAAACATCATCCTAATCTCAGGACATTAGACTATAGTCTAAATAATCTATATTTCCCGACAATAAAGTGTATGTCTGATTTTTTCACAATACCATAAAAATTATGACACTTCATCTATATTGTAAGAAAATAAAATATTTTACACCAATGTCTTCCATGTATGATGATAAATTTTATACCAACATAATTTTCTCACCTTATAAGAAATCAACATCGACATTTTTCATCTACCATTCCATATTCAATAACTATGTTTGGATTGATTCTTTTCATTATAGTATACGTATTGATGCCTAGAAACCTCGTGTTAGGACCGACCACAAATTTTCCCTCATTGGTACGATGATTTTACCCATCCTTTGGCCTCAAGGCCTCTTTTCATGTTAGGATATTGCCCTCTTTTTCCCACAAAATCTCATTTCCCATTTCTATAAGACACCATCATTCTGATTGCATGATGTTAGACTACATGATAAAATTTCCATGTCATAAGAAAGTAAACTGTGTGACACAAATGTCTCTAATTATTGATGTTAAACCACATGGTAATAATCTACTTAATCATCATTTTATAAAGGGATAGATATGAAAAATAAAAAAAGGAGAAGAACATAAGGAAAACCCTCGCCCACCCCCTCCCCCACCCAAAAAAGGAAACTATGGGGGCCTAAAATGATGTATCCCTAATGCATCCCCTTTAATAAAGTCAATCCCATTAGGAGTAATACTTGCAGCAGAGTGAAGAAACACCTTCTCCATGCCATTAAGGACCTTCGAGGCCAGGTAGTCAGCAACCATGTTCCCCTCTCTCTTGGTGTGAATAATTCAGATGTTGTTCTTAATAATGATTTTACATTGCCTTATGAAATAGCATATCGACCAAGGGACTTCACCATTCTCCTCCAAGGAGTTATAGACAAAGGAGTCTATTCCGATTTCGGATACCTACAACCCCTGCGACCTGCAAATTCTGAGTCCCGTAAGCATTTCTAGTGCCTTATCTTGAAGGGAAGATCCATGGCCCAGGTTGGCTGAAAATTCTAAGAAAACCAAGCCTTTACTATACCTCACCACACCTCCTCCCCGAATTCACCCCTGGACACAAGAGCCATCCGCATTGAGCTTCAAGCCACCCGAGGGAGTTCGCCAGCAGACCCCACTACCCTTCCTATTACTAGAGGTACAGTTCTATGTACAGTATGTATTAATATTTTTTGAGAAAAAGGGTCCCTTTATCCCTCATTTCATGCAGTTTTTTCTCTTATTATCTAGACAAGACCCTTTAAAACATTTTCACTCTATTATGGTTAAGGATATGCATTGATAAATTTCATTAATACCTTCGGGAAAACCAAGTATTTATCATGAAACCAATTATGGAAGAAATAAACAATAAACTTCATAAACACACCATGATAAACTTTACCCTAACCCATTCAAAAAAATGGGGTGCCTCACAGTAGTTGTGGGATGCATCAAATCACAAAATAAGTCCTTCGTGTCCTCACCATAATAGAGAATGCCTTTGGAATTGGTCTAATACCATGTCACGATTGATAACTATGTTTGGCTTGATTCCCTTTTTAACATGATATGTAGTGACACATGGATCTTACATCCTTTTCCAGCCACCCGAAAAATAAAAATAACCCTCCCTATGAATGGTTTAGACCTACATAGGTTGATTTCATTGAATACTGATTTTTTTACAATTCCTATTATCATAGGATATATAGTGACACTCGAATATTGAGTCATAGCCCATCCGAGATGATGCTTCCATCCATGTTGGGAGACCCACATCCTTAACCTAAGAAGTCAAACTATATGGTTCCTCATGAACTATGTGTTTCTTGATTATAATTCCAATGGGATACATAGTGACCCTTAGACCACATGAACTAGGAGCTGTTATGAAATAAAGAATGTTATCCCTATAATGTATATAAACAAAATCAAAGTGGGGGGATCCAAAACATATCCTTCTAGTTGCATGTCAATTTCAAGTAAACTACCATCTCTCATAACATGATTCAGGTTTGTGCATGGGAGTGCATTAAAAACTATGTTTTTCTTGATTCCTACAATCAGAATATATATAGTCCTTCCTATGTCTCCAATATATGGTCTATGAATGGGAAAAATGTCCCCTTATGTTTAGATTAGTCCAATGTAGAGAGTTTGCATTCTGAAATACCTATGGATTGATTTCTATTCACATAAAAAACATAGTGACACCTATATCTCTAATATAGGGTCCAACAACAATCAATAGAAATTACCCATCCATGTGAACAACTTTATAAAGAACCAATTCTATAACTATAAAAGACATTATTCTTATTTGGATGAGATATGTAGAGATGCCTAGATTTTTCATCATTGTACAGCCACCACAAATTAAAAATTCCACTATCCATCATTTTATGACCTCTGTGTGGATAAATAAACCTTTATAAACCCTTTTTATCACACCAATCATTGCTTACGTGGGATTAGGACTTTTTTTGGGATTCCCTGCATAATTCAAGCGTATAAATTCACATTAGAGTTACCTGGTTCGTGTAGAAATTCCTTAAATGGAACACCACCTGTCCTCGCCGCATGCCATTAAAATTTATGGTATTTATAGAATTGTGTATGACTTGATTCATATTATAATGAGATACGCAGTGATTCTAAGACCTCATGTCTTAGTCTCATCCATGAGGTAATGCAAAAAATAATGTACCCTATCTTCTGCATATAAAAAAGATCTATAAAGAAGATCTTAAATTTTAGTACATCATTCAGGTATCCATGAAGGAAAAATATATTCCCCCTAATACATATTATTTAGATCTATGTAGTTAATTTCACACTCTATGGACAATAGTGGTCTGAATGTTCTATAAATACCCAGACACATTCCTTACAATAATTATACATAGTGTCCGATATAATTTCACATCTCTAAAATATTTATCTGGCCATCAAAGATGGGGGTTAGTATAGTGACCCTATCTTTTCATACATTAACATTACATAATTATTATGGAATACATACAACATTACAAAAAATGATTCTTAAATACCATATTAGTTTAGTTTATTTGGAAACATAAAATCCTAAACACTAGTATATAAGTTAACTATATTATATTCCACTAGGTTCTTCATTACTAACACCCTTCTTAGACAAATCATACATAATACATATCTTCATAACCTAGGAAAAAAACATAAAAATGGTTGAGTCGATATGATCAATAAGGGTAAAAAAGGGATACATATAAGAATAATCATGAGAATAAAGATATAAGAATGTGATCACAACATTAAAAGATCATACCTTTCATATCATAATATCATAAACATAAATCATGGCATAAAGCATTGCTTTTCATAATACATGAATCATATGGAAATAAAGAACATTATACATGAAAGCATGACATAATAATAATACCTGGAATAGTGGTAGAAAATTATTCTTATAAAATGATTTCCATAACAGTTATGGAATCTTTTTCATGTCCCTCTTGGTAGTATGGATTCACTTATTATACCATCATGGTGGTCATGGTTCACTCCCATGGCCATCTTAGTAGATTGATTTCACTCCCCCTAAAATCATGGTACTCATGGATCACTCTAATTGCCATTTTAGTAGTCAAGGTTCACTCTCAATACCATAATAGTCTATCTCATGAGATATAAATATTTACCCAATGCATTAGAAGGGGATATATGTCTCACCCATCAAATAATAAAATTAAAAAAAATGTTCCACGAAATCATAATCAATCATAACATAACTTATGAGATGAAATGTGTTTAATAATCATGTAATCGTATCATAACCCATGAAAACATATAAAGGTTTCATACTCATTTCATCAAAAGAATAGCCCATGAAAATAATTGGGTGTAAAAATCATATAAATCATGATATAGAAACAGGTTTCATAAACATCATTCAATAAAAACATAAACCATTCAAAAAAATAATATGAATACAAACATTAAATAATTTCCTCATATATTTAGGAGTAATAATTATTGATGTCATCTTAGATAGGAATTAATTTTGAAATATATTTTAAAAATATTTCTTGAGTAAAATACAATTTCATCTTGAAAAATATCTTTTTAAAAAATAAAACCTTTTGAAAACTATTTTATGTTAAGATAAAGTTAAAAAAACTTACAAATAATTATTTTAGAACATTTTGAAAAACTTTTTATTTTAAAACATATATATAAATCTTCAAAACGTCTTTAAACCCCTTTCTCAATTGAAAAAATATAAAATAATATTAAAAATATTTTTAAAAACTTTTTATTTGAATATATATTTAAAAATTATAATGAAAGCTTGAAAATGTATTTAAAAAATTTTCTTTGAAAATACGTTGAATAGTCATAAATAAATATTTAAAAATTATCTAAATTATTTTAGATAAAAACTTCATTTTGATAACATATAAATTATTTTTTTAAAATGATTTGAAAATAATTTTTAAATATTAAACATTTTTGAAACCTTTTTCATTAAAAATTTAATTATAAAAAATTAATTTTCAGAATATTAGGAAAAAAATTATTTAAAAATTAAAAAATTAATCTTGTAAAGAAACAATCAATTGAATTTTTGTGATGATGTAAGGTAAATATATACTTGTCAAATAGTCTTTTTTCACTTTAAAAAAGTATAGAAAAGTTCTTCGACCTAAAAAATGACAAGAAGATTCATTTTAAAAACCGATTTTGTTTAAAAAGAAACCCATTGGTAAAATTTTATATTTATGATCATATGATAATAGTGGAATATTATTGGAATACATTAATAATTCATGGCTTTGACGGAACACAGATTTATAAATAAAGAGATAGGAAAATTCAGACATTCTTAAAAAACATTATTGATCATCCTGCATACTAAAGATTATAAAAATGATACAATTACTTAGATATGACGTGAATAAATACAGGGTAATAAATCTCATGATAGTTCTAGAGATATGGATTGTAACATTTCATCAATATAATCATAATAATAAACAATCTTGAAAAATGATGATATTGTTTCAATGAACACTTACCAATTGGTAACTTTGAATCATACTCCCCAAGTAAGAAAATAAAATTACATGGAGCCTAAAATAATATGGAAAACAAAGATATTAAATATATAACATTTCAAATGGAAGTATATACACCTTGAAAAATAATTTAGTTCCATAACAAAACATGAGTCTCAAATAAGAAAAATTGAGAAAAACTTTCTTACGTATTTGGTAACTATTGATACATAAACCCCATGAAAGAAAGATCATAGAATAGATATGTAAATACCTATGAATATAAGAATAATAATCATATAATATAATCCTGATAATTATATACACCATGAAAAATAAAATATTGGTGAACATAACATGTATCTCATAGATATAAAAAGGGAGATGAGATTTCCTTACCTTGTGTCTTGACTCTCGTTGTAGTCATTCAATCCTCATATATAATAAATATAAGTTTATTATAAATCTATAACATATCTAATTTATTATATATAATACCATATATGGTTTTATTATGCCTTTATATTACTCTCTTATTAACAATTCTATGTTAATTTTTCACTTTAGGTGATATCGACTTTGTTATTCATACATGTTTTTATTTATTATTCTTGATCATCTTAATTAGATCTTGATTTACATACTTCCAGAATGTGAAAAATTATATAAATATCATATATATTTAGTATATATTTATTTATAATAAACTATAAAATATATAAAGATTAAATGGAATACACCGTTCATTGAGACGGTAGGTCGTGCGTACGCATAAACATTGTTTCCATTTTATTGTCATATTGAAAAAAGGTAAGTAAATTACATATATTAATATATGTATATAATATAATTATAGTATAATTATTATGTTATATTTATCTAATATGTTTACTAAAACTATCCTTAATACATTTCATGTAAAGTGTGAATGAATTAAATCGTTTTGAGTAGGTGGTAGTCCACATGTCCACAAAAAATATTGTCTTATATAAATAAGATGGAATGTATAATGGTATGTATTATAAATAAATTAAATAAGAATAAATAAATTTTAAATATAATATATATTTATATATATTATATAAAAAATTTACAACATAATTCCCACCATGAGAAGTGGAAAAGGAAAACTAAATAATCATCATTTAGAGAGGCTGTATTTCACCTTACATATAGATATTATATGAATTTCCCATTAGATGGAAGTTTGAATAATTTTGGTTGTAAAAATTCGAATAAAAACATATAAGTAAATTTAGGGTACTATTTTTTCTCTATAATATTTGAATTAGAAGATTTAAGGGGTGGATAATTGAAATAAAACCAAAGAGTTTGAGGAAAGATGTTACCTTTTCTTTGGGTAAATCATTTTGGTTTATACCAAAGGGATTTATTCGGTAGATTTTTTCCCAAGGGAAGGATTCCAGGATGAGTGGATGGATTTTTAGTATATATTAAGGTAGATATTTTCTGATCCAAATTAGCTTGATAGATGTGAGGATTCGGGAGGATAGGGGGGTTGTATAGTGGAGGAGGAGTGAAACTCTTAAATTTTTTTGGAAAAGTGAATTCCACACACAGTTTTTCAAAAGAATTTGTATCCAATAATGCTAACAGGGGACTAAACCTTAAACTTAAGGGCCAAAATAACCTAGAAACTTGTACAAAATCCAATGGATGTAAATAATATATTTGTTAAAAATTTATTTTACCTTATTATACATTATAAATTATTCTTATTCCAAATATAGAATCAGTTTTTCCAAACTCCAATCACAAAATTGGTATAAATTAATTTAAATTTAACCCTACAGACGAGACGACAATATGGGTTTTTAAAGTAAAAAACATTCAAAATCATGCTATATTTTTATATTAAATTTTAATGTGAAATTTATTCCAATGTCCTTAATTGGATTAATAGATTAATAATTGGAATAATTTTTCTTTAGACCAAAATTAAAATATAATTTTACACTATAAATTAATTTTTTTGTAAAATAAATTTTGAATTAAAATTAAATATGTTTCATTATTCATTAAAAACTGAAACATCAAGTAATAATACCAAGAAGACACCCTGAATTAACTTTCATGTTCCTATATAAAATATGGAGTTTATTAGGACATATTAGATTTATAAAAGTTCCAAAAATTGGATTTATAATTAAATATCCATTAAAAGGTGGTAAAAGTACCTTTATAGAAATAGAGATTTTTATTTGAAATGTTGGGTTTGTTCTCATATTCTTATTTTCAAATATATTGGATAAATATCAAACATATTTTATTGAATACATAACATATATATTTCGTTGATATCATTCCCTTATTATATTTATTTTAATTTATTAGGGTAAAACAACTTTGTGTGTATAAAAATAGTTTTCTATAACAACATTTCCTTTATATTAAATTTTCTCTTATATCCATTTCTAATTAATTTTTAATCAATGAGTCCATTTTATATCATGTGTGAACCACATATTTTTATAATTAAGTTAATCTTTTTAGTACTACTAATTTAATGGCTAGGTAATATCTTATTATATTAAATAATAATATTTTAATAATATATCTTTTTTCTATAAAACACTGAAACGAATATAACACATGTCAGTGAAGAAACACATCGTGTTGTGTGACGCATGCTAACTTGGTATCATGTTCATTGATAGATATATAGATTATATAAAATATATTTAAAATAGTAAATATATTGGAAAGTATTAGTATATTGAATTCCCATATGTGCTTGGTGTTGCGTGTAGAGAAAGCATAACTTTGTGTTGTGTATTACACAATCCAAACATATCAATTTCATATAAAAAATCTTGATTATGTGTTTTGAGTAATTAAAATTTTAAAAATAAAAATTAAATTAATTCAAAAAATATATTTCAAAAAAACACAGGGTGTCGCATTCTACCCCCTTAAAATAAATTACTCCCTCGAAATTAATCATGTTTTTTTTTTGAAAAAAGCGGTGGCATAAACCGGTCACCGAGATCATTACCTAGGGAAATTAATTAAATAAAAAAGGTTTCAATACAAGAACAAGGTGTAACGAATATACACCAATAAGGGATTTGAAGGGGATACAAATGCATAATCTAAGAGAAACAGACCAAGAATCAAGGGTTGCAACTCACAATACCCAATAAAAAGAAACAACCCCAATGAGAATATAAAACTGAACAAATATACTCATCCTTTTTGGAATAAATATCATAGGAAGTAGTCTGTAAAAATGTAGCCACAATGATAATCCATGCATTGCAAGAAGAAAGTAGTGGGTCTGAAAACATGAGGGCCAATTAGCTCCAATCAACGAAGATTCGGATCAGACCAGGAAAAGCTGTCACAAACACAGAATGGAAATATCCATAGAGAGTACAAACTATTGGTTAGAGTGGATACTCAAGAGTGGGTGAATTGAGTTCCAATTAAAATTTCTGTTAAAAACATTATTATTAAAATCCCCAATTCAGAACAGCCCAGTTAATTAAGGAAGTAGAGATATAAATGTTTAATTGCTCAACAATATTATCTAAGGTTTATTAGTCCTCAGTTTAATCAATGAAATACGTAATTAAACTTTTGAAATAGGTTTAATAAATTAACCATATATACACACTAACCAAAACTAACTATCAGAGTTAATGTAAAAACAGTTTTCTATCTTTGAAAAGTATAAAAAGCAGATAAAAAAGAGTATATGAGGACTAGCCCAACAAAATAAACAATAGGTTCATTCTCAAGTGGAGACCTAATCCTCTCCAATTTGTGATCATTCACCAGCAAGAAGTTTGTATAAATAAACATGATACACAAGTTGTATCAGGGTTTACAACATTTTTTACAAACTATCCAGGTTCTACAACCTCTACCATAGTTCTACGTGGGAAAACAAGAAACCAAGCCATAGAAGAATTATTCCATAGTTATGTGTGGGAAACAATAGTTGAGATTGTTTTGAGTGGGGATTTTCAGTATCTCCATGTTAAATAACATGAGACAGTGTGTGCGTAACAAACACACATTGCATAGAAATGTAAAATAAGAAACACAATAGGGCCAGAGAAAATAGGATGGAGTTTAGAATGCTCTATGTGTTTCAGATCAGCTCTGGACTTCTTGGAGTTGAGGAAATGATGTTTTTTTTCTTCTCTCCAATTTTTCTATTGAAATAGAGTGTGGAAATATTCAAGTACTAGCTTCCAGGTACTGATATTTTCAACTTCTTGGTACAAGGGAGTTGATGAAGCACACCAGTACAGCCTTGAGTATGTTCTTCAAAAAGATCTTCATGATGCTTTTTATATTTTCAGTATATGCACTAGAGTGTTCTTCTTCTTGTTCTTATTAATGTATTTAACTTCTTGACATTTTATACCCACTTCTACATGTTTTTCTCTATGCATATATATATACATATATATCTTTCTTCCTCGTTCTTCATCTTTCATATTTGTGGTACGATAATAGGAGCAGGTATATCATGTGCAATATTTCTCCTTCCTCGTACTAACAAGATATGGTTTCCTGGTATGTATACAATAAGAATTAAATATGTCATAATGAATTAATGTTAGCACAATCTGACCGTTATGAATTTATTAAGAAAAATGGATAAAGTATATAATATGTTATCAGTAGACTGGTAACAGTATCCTGTCAATTGGTAGTATCTTCAGTAGCATGAAAAAATAGTAGTAGACTTCTAAAAGTAGGTGTATCCAGTGGTAGGCTTCGTCATTGGTAAGCTTGTCCAATGGTAGACTTCACCAACTATAAAATTCACTAACGGTAGACATGTCCAACAGTAGACTTGTCCAACAATAGACTTCACCAACAGTAGACTTCACCAACAGTAGACTTCACTAACGGTAGACTTTTCCAATGGTAGACTTGTCTAACAATAGACGTATCATCTGTATGCTTCAGTAAGTACTCCAACAAAAGGATTTACAATAGTGAACATTTACCTATGACTTTCAGTGATAAGTTTTAGCTATAGGTTTGTCAACGGTGACCATGACAATGACCTAAAAAAGAATGACCTCTTACCAGTAACCTTCAACAGTAGCCTTTGTCTTAGAAATTTTTATTTTTCAAAATGATTCATTAAAGTCATAAGATTAAAATAGATTGAAATAAATTGTCAAATAACTAACTCATTATATAATTAAACGTGATTTGAGATTATCAAAATAGATGAGTCCAACAATCTCCGCATTTTTGTTAATCACAAAATTTTCAATTAAACATTAGAATAATTACAATATTATCAGAGATAATGAAAATCATAGGCTAATGTGATATGGATATTGAACCACTTTTGTTGTATTTTATCCCCCTTTGTGATTAGAAAAATGGAATACAATAAGTGACAGAAGAGAATATTTGTATTAAAGAAATGTTATTATGTGATCAAAGAGAATTATAAAAGCCCTATAAAAAGATACAACCACACTCAATCCACATCAGAAATATGTAATGAATCCTTCCCTTTGGAAGATGAAGAGGGTGGATCAGCAGGTGGTTGAAGAGACGGAGGCCGAGGGAAAGAATCAAAGATGATAGAAGAAGCTGCAATAGAAGCTCCAGTGGATCTGGATGGAGTGACTCTTTGAGAAATCATTAGAGTTGGGATTCCGATGGCTTGAGTAGGAGACATTATAGGAGCATCACTGGCTGAGGTTGAGGCAATGGAGGCAGAAGGTAAGGATGTAGGAACAACAATGGGTGTATAGTCCACATGAAGGAAGGTTAACAGAATATTCCATAAGTCCATGATGATGCTTCCACCTCTCTCCATGGCTAAGATAAAGTCATACTTATTTTTCCATAAATTTTTCCAAAGTAGGAGTCAGCTCTTGAAGCATGCTCACTTGATCCTTAAATTCTTGTGTGATAGGTGGAATCCTCAATTTCTCCAATATCAACTTGAAGTGGTCATCCATCTGATGCTTAGTGTATACCCTTTTGTAATAAAAGTCATCTTTTTCCTTGATGGCCTTCTAATCATGAGCTGCTTCCCTTAAATAATTGCCCATAAGGGTATGAATTCTTTTGGTAATGGAAATGACTTGAGAGTCTGAGGTAATATTACCAGATATTTTTTCAACTTCTTCACTAATAATGGTTCTGAAAGCTTCAATGTCAATTTCAGGAGAGGTAGAAGAAGATGCAGATGCACCCAGAGGTGCCAGAGTGAAATCCATAGTCTCTTTAAATGATTTGGTTAGCCTGCTGATCAGCCTTTTTACATCTTCATCTTGACCTTTCACATGTGTTTCCATGGACTTCTTAAAATCCTAAAATACAGCAACCATCTACTGAACTACACCTTTGATATATTGAATATCCTTGTCCACCTAAGCCCTTGAGGTCAGAAAAGAATTCAAGCTCACCACTGATTGCTTCAGAAGCTCCACAGACTCTGACAGTTCACTCATTTGACTCTGAAACTGCTTTACTTCCTGGAGAATATTATATTGAATTTTGGATTGAATTTTGGCTAACTCATATGTTGAATGCTCCTAAACTAGAGTAATAGATTTTTCTATCTTAGAGGACATTTCCTTAGACATTCTATGTAGGTCGGATTTCAAGGATTCAAGGTCTATCTTTTTTACATAATCTTGAGGGAAAGAGTTTTCTGGAGGTGCCAAAATGAGGTTTGGCACTAAAGGTCTTCTTTTGGGCCTTTTATCTTCTGAGTCATTATAATCTAGTCCCAGAACCAGAAACCCAGGGTCCTCGGTCCATCCTTAAATTTCATGCATAATAGATACTGATCCTTTGGGAATATGATGCTCCCCCTCAATTAGAGCAACCTCTTGGACAACTATTTCAACTTCTTCCAACCTTGAAACCTCGAAATTTGTTGCTTCTTGATCAACTAACTCACCAGTAGAGTGAGCTGCTGCTTTGACCAAGTCTTCCACAATTTCCATAGCAAGGGTAGTAGGTATACATTTTTCTTCTTGTTCACTCATTTCCCTTTTAGTGACTCCTATAATAGGACTCTAACTGAGTTCCCCTCCTTCACTATCCTTATCAGCAGTAGACTTATGTTCCTCATGGTCATAATGACTAGATTCAATAACTTCTTCCTCTTTTGAGGTGTCTCTAATAGTGATATTATCCTCATCATACTCTTCTTCACTGGTTTCTTCAACCTCATTGTCCCTTAGGATAGATTCTATTTTCAGTAACTCTCTTGGAGGAATGGGCTCTCCAAAAGCTATCATTCCCACTAGAGGGATGGCTGGTAGATCAGGATCACTCCTATAATTTATATGAGTACCCTCTTTCTCAGGTTCCACAGCCTCCTCTACTTCTTCACCAGAATAAACAGGTTATTCCTCATCAGATATCAAACCTGGATCCCTCTTATCCTTTTTCCTCGAAGGATTATTTACAGGGTAAAACTTTTCTTAAAGATTCCCTTCATCATTTATCCATTCTCTTCTCCAAGGATTCCAGCTGATCTTCATGAACTTGCATACAATCTTCTAGATACAAAAAACTTTCTTGGCTACAATTGTACCCTCTTTATCTCCAGCAATTCCTCTAACCATTATCATCATATAAAACAGTTTGGCATGAAATAGTGAATTTGATTTAGAACATGGATTAGTCATGTATTCCAACTGTGCCATCATAAACCTACATAGGTTGATCTTATGTCCATGCTTCAGTAAATACAATATGAAAATGTCCTGATACTTCAACATAGTGAAGTCCCCTCTCCTGGGACTTATCACATGTTGGATAAACATGAAAATGATTCTATCCACTCCATTCATTTCAACAAAAATCACCTTCCTTGAGGTCCCATTTCTGGTCAGCTCTTCTAATGCTTTCTTATATCCAAAAATCTCGCTCTCTGAAGGAATCACTCCAAAGTAGTAATCAAATATACCCTCATGAGGTACCCTTAGACATTCATCCCACTCAGTAGATGAAAATCATACCTCAGTTCCATTTACTCTAGAGAGCATTTTGTTCTCTTCATTAGACTTCTCAAATCTCAAAAACTCATAAAATTATTTGACTAACTTTGGATACTAAGGAGAATTATTGTTTGCAAAACACTCTACCCAGCCTTGAGTTTCTAGCATTTCTAGAACCAGATATTTTCTTGAATGCAACCAGTCCTCACACAATTCCTTTTCTGGTACAATCTCCCTCTTTGTAAGATGCTGATTAACCAACTTCTTTGCATTTCTTCTTTCACCACTGGACTCGACTCGAGATCTCTTGGGGATTGGTGCATCTTCATCACCAATTGAAGGTCGCTTGACTCTAGCCATTAAGGTTCGAAGTGGTTTGAGGGTTCATTGGAAAGGTAGGGTTTAAGGATTGTGGGAGTAGGGAGTAGAGAGTGAAGAAGATAGTGGATTGAAATGTGTTTAATATCTAATTTTATCATTTAGGGATTGAAAAAAAATCGGGAAAAAGAATACTAGTAAAACGGTTCATATTCCCACATAAAATACGAAGGAACGGTAATGTCCAACAGTGATGTTCCCAATGGTGAGGTTCAAGAGTGAGGTGAAATGGTGATGCTCTAATAGTGATGTTCTAATAGTGAGGTGCAATAGTGAGGTTCTAACAGTGAGGTTCTAACAGTGAGGGGAAACGGTGACGTTCTAACAGTGAGGTGCAACGGCGAGGTTCTAACGGTGAGGTGCAACGGTGAGGTTCTAACAGTGAGGTGCAATGGTGAGGTTATAACAGTGAGGTGAAACAGTGAGGTTATAACAGTGAGGTGCAATGTTGAGGTTCTAACAGTGAGGTGAAACAGTGAGGTTCTAACAGTTTATCATACCTAACTCATGTTTGATGTAATTTATCCTCTCTGAATTAATAGGATTTATGAATATATCAAGAAATTGGTGTTAAGTGCAAATTAATTCAAGAGTGATATCACTGCTTTGATAATGATATCTTAAGAAGTGATTTCTTACATCAATATGCTTTGTCCTAGCATGAGATATTGGATTTTTAGAAATGTTAATAGCACTTGTGTTGTCACAGTTTATAGATAAATGCTTGAACTGATATCCATTGTCTAGTAAAGTGTGTTTCATCCACAAAATTTCAGCACAACAACTACCAGCAGCTATATATTCAGCTTTGACAGTAAATAATGAAACCGAATTTTGTTTCTTACTACACCATGATAAAAGTGACTTTCCTAACATGTGACATGTTCCAGAGGTGATTTTCCTGTCTAACTAACAACCAGCAAATTCATCATTTGAATAACTTATTAAACCAAACGATTGTCCTATTGGATAAGACAGTCCTAAGTTGGGAGTATATTTGAGATATTTGAAAATAATTTTAATAAAATTTAAATGAGATTATTTTGGATTATCTTTAAAGAGTGCACACATGCATACACTAAACATAATGTTAGATCTACTAGCTATAAGGTAGAGCAGACTCCCTATCATACCTCTATAGTTGGTTGGATCTACTGGTTATCCAGCTTCATCTGCATCCAAGTTACAAGTGGTACTCATTGGTGGATCACTACCTTTACTACCATCAAAACCAAAATTTTTAAAGGATCCTGAATATATTTACTTTGATTCAAAAAAATACAATCTTAATTTTGAAAAATCTAAAATCCATGGAAAAATTTAAGTTCTCACATTAAAATATTTTAAAAATCATTTTACATTATTTTTGAAAAATCAGTACATAAATTTTTTTTAGAAGATCCAAAAATTATATCATCTACTTAAATTTGTACTATCAAAACATCTTTGGAAATTCATTTAATCAAGAGAGTAGGATCAGTAATTCATTTAGTGAAACTTTGTAAATAAGAAAACAGTTGAGCCTATCATACCAAGCTCTTGGAGCTTTCTTTAAACTGTATAAATATTTTAAATGTTTAAAAACATGATTTGAAAATTTGGGATTTTTAAAACTAGGGTGTTGTTCAACAAACACATCCTCAACTATATACTCATTTAGAAAAGAACTTTTTACATCCATTTGATGAAGTTTAAAATTTAGATGAGCTTCAAAAGAAAGTAGTATCCTAATGGCCTCTAACCTAGATACAGGTGAAAAGGTCACCTCATAGTCTATTGCTTCCTCTTGACAATATCCTTCTGCAACTAACCAAGCTTTGTTTCAAACTATATTTCTAGACTCATCAACTTTGTTCTTAAAACCCATTTAGTGCCAATTTTCAAAGTTTCCTTAGGTTTATCAACTATTTCCTATACTTTTTTTCTTTCAATTTTATTTAATTCTTTATACATAGATATCAACCAAAATTCAACATTTATAGCATCATTAATATTTTTGGGTTCAAGCTATGAATGAAAAGCTTGATGCTCAACCTGGTTTCTCAAAGAAGCTCTAGTTTGTGTCCTTCTATTTAAATCACCTACTACAGCATCTAAAGTAAGATTCTTGAGAGTTATAATACCTCTATAAAGAGTTGAACTATATTCCTCATGATTGTTTACAGGTTCAAACTCAACAAATGTAGATTCAAAAAAATTCCTAAAATGGGTTAATTTTATAGGGGGTTCACTATCATTATCATTAAGGTCCAAAATTGACATATCTTCCTCAATATATTCAAGAGAGGTTTTGGGTTCATGTAGATCAGTCTCATCAAATTTGACATGAACAGATTCTTCTACACATTTGGTTCTCTTATTAAATACTCTATAGGCTTTACTCGAGATTGAGTAACCTAGAAAAATTCATTCATCACTTTTGGAGGAAAACATGTCAAGATTGTCCTTAGTTTTAAGGATAAATACATTGCAACCAAAAACTCTAAAGTAGTTAACCTTAGGATTCCTATTGTTTCAAAGTTCATATAGGGTCTTCTTAAGAACGGGTCTAATCAAGACTATTCATGGTATAACAATCTATATTTATAGCTTCAGACCAAAAGTAAATAGGTATATTATACTCAATAATCATAGTTTGGGAAATCTCTTAAAGTGTCCTATTTCTTCTTTCTATGACTCCATTTTATTGAGGTGTTCTAGGAGTAGAGAAATTGTGAGTATAGCAACTGTGTGAGAAATAAGATTCAAACTTTTGATTTTTGAACTAACGGACATGATCACTTCTCAAGGTCTTAATTCTATGTCAACTAAAATTTTCTATAGGCTTGTAGTATTTGATAAAATAAGAACAAGCTTCACTTTTGTGAGCTAGAAAGTATACCCAAGTATATCTAGAAAAATCATCTTCTTGAACATAAACATAGTGCTTCCTATTTAAACTTGAAACTCTGGATGGTCCAAATAAGTCCATGTGAACCAACTCAAGTGGTTTAGAAGTAGATATTATTTCTTAGGTTTGAAAGAAACTTTGTGTCTCTTTCCATTTTGAAAGGGATTACAAACTTTGTTAAGTGGGAATTCCAGTTTAGGTTAGTCTCTAACTAAACCATTCCTAGTTAGTTTCCTAAGTGAGTGCACATTTCAGTGTCCAAATCATCTATGCCACAACCAAGATTCCTTATGAAACATTTTGGTTGGAAAAGGAATTTAAATCAATAGCAAACACATTTTCATTTCTACAGGTAGTGAATAATAAATCATTTTTGGAATTAAAAAAATTACATGCATCATTTTCAAACATGACATTAAAACCATCATCACACAACTGAGAGATGCTAAGTAAATTTTACTTTAATCCATCAATAAAAAGTACTTTGGAAATTAGTGTTGTATTTGGGTTACCAATCTGGCCTAAGACAATGTTTTTTTCCTTTTCATTGTAACCAAAAATTACATGTCCACCATAAACATTTATTATGCTCTTAAAGAAAGAATAAACTCCTATCATATGTCTTGAACATCTACTAGATAAGTACCACAAGGTCTTACAGGAACTCTTTAGGCAATATCCCTGCAAAATAGATTAGGCATGTGGTAACTTTGGTACCCAGATTTTCTTGGGTCCAGAGAGGTTAGCAAGTAAAACTTTGGGAACCCATATTTTCTTCATAGATTTTCTATAATCAGAAGATATATTTTGAGACATAAACACTTTGTTTGGTCCTTTAGAGAATTATTTTTCATGAAATGGTCCAATACATGAACTTGGTGTCAATTATCTAGATTTTGGAACAAATTTAGTTTTAATATTCCTTATCTATCCTGGTTGATATCCTATACCAATTGTATATTTTTGGGTAATCTATTGTCCTAGAAACTCATTTAGGTTATCTCTACCAGTAGTAAATTTTTTCAAATCCCTTTTTAATTGATCATTTGATAATTTGAGTTTGGTATTTTATTTTAACAACTGGGCACATTTTTCTTTTTCAATATCCAAATCAGACTTATAATTTTCATTTAAAGCATGTTGTCTCTTTAATGATTTATATTTATCCTTCATCTCATTAAATTTATCCTCAAGCATTTCACAGTATTAAAATAATTCATTCTTATTCATATCTTCATCATTATGTGACTCACTCTTATTCCCAGAATAATAGGAATTATGTATAGAAGAGTTATGTGTTACCTTAGATGTTTCTGTCATGAAACATAAGTTAGCATGATTGTTCTATTCACTATTAGAAGCATCAGATCCACAGGAGCTATCTTATAATGAACTCCAAGTAGCTTTCATATCCTTTTTATAACCCTTGAACTTATCTTCATATTTCGTCGTGAATTTCAGCTTGGGGCATTCTGCCTTCACATGACCTTTTCATTTGCACTCATAGAAGATTATTTCATTTGAGTTGTCATTACTTTTTTTATCTTTCTTCCATTGTCCTTTACTGTAAAAATTTCCCTTGTAATTTGACTTCCTAATGAATTTATTCTTTCGGTAGAACTTTTTGAACCTTCTAGCAAGATGAGCCATATCTTCATTACAGTCTGAATGTGACTCTTCACTAGTGGAACTGTCTACAGGAACTTGAATTTTTTCTTTTTCTTTACTATTTGAGGTTGATGTCTTGAATTATACTAACTTCTTCCCTGGTTATTCTCCTAATTCATGATTCAATTTAAGTTATTCTTCATACATCATAATATTTCCAACTAGTTCCTTCACTGGAAGTTTGGCTATGTCATAAGATTCTCAGATAGAAACAGAAGATCCTCTCCATCTGTCAGGTAGGCATCGAAACAGTCTCACGATTTTTTCCTTGTTGTCTACTGGTCTTCTAAGTAGACTCATAATATTAAATATTGTTGTACATCTCGTTCCCCTCGTTGTTTGATTTTCATGATCACAATCACCTTTCATATTTATCTAACATTGTTTTTAAGTATTGTGGATGATAGGCACAAGGTTGCCAAGAAGTTGGCCCAAGTAAGCTGGCAAATGGACTGAAATCCAGACCACCGGCCAGCCGGTGGCACACCAGCGGCCAGCCGGTGGCACCTGCACTCAAGAGGGAGCCACTCCCTCCCCACCGGCCAGCCGGTGGCCTCAGCACCGGCCAGCCGGTGGCACCCTCTCCAAATAGTGTCAGCTACTGCCTCACCACCGGCCAGCCGGTGGCTCTGGCAGCGGTCGACCGGTGGCCCCTGGACAGGAATCCAATGACTTTTTGCAAACACCGGCCAACCGGTGGGACTGTACCGGCCAGCCGGTGGACACAGTCAAACTAGCCGTTGGGCTGTTGACCAGGCTGGCCCACTTGGCTCCCAACGGCTCTTTTTGCCTCTCCAACGGCTCCGAAGCCTCCCCAAGGGTTCCATGCCTATAAATAAAGGCCAAGGAAGCCCCGGACACCTACCGGAACATATACGAAGCCAACAGACATATTTTGGATCAATTGGCCAACCTCCGGCGACTTCCTCCAAGGGAACCCCAAGTGCTCCAACAACTTCCACATCCAAGGAGCTCCACCCAAGAAGCTTGGAAGCGGCCTTCAAACATCTCAAATCAATCAAAGGCGCCCAAGACTTCCTCAATTACGGTTTTTCTTTGTATATTTATTTTGAGCTTTAAATTTGGGTTTGTGCCTACAGACCCCAAACTCTTTTCTCATCTCCCTTTCTTTTGGGTTTCACATCACCATTAAGGTGTGAAGAGGTTTCTTCAAGCCTTCCCTTTTAAAAGGCTTGTGTCACGGTGAGCTAGCCTTCACCCGTTAAAAAGGCTAGTGGGTTCTTGCTAAACCATCAAAAGCAAGTGGGTTCTTGCTTAACCAATAAAAGCAAGCTGTAATAGGTCCTAGTGCTACCTCAAAGCCTAGTGGGTTTCTTGCTAAAACCATTGAAAAGCAAGCGGTAGGAATCTCTCAACGGTTGAGTTGGGAGCGGAGACGTAGGCCGGGTTTTGGCCGAACTCCGTTATCAATTTTGTGTGTCTTGCCTCTTTATTTCCGCTGCATCTTTACTTTGATTTTTTATTTGTTTATCTTTTTTTTAAAGGCATTTCACCCCCCCTCTTGCCATCACTTCTCGTTTTTTTCGACCCAACAATTGGTATCAAAGGGGTAATTTGAGTAATACCTTAAAAGGTTTCAAATTCAAAGATCCATTGTGATGGCATCCACCTCTTTCGCCCCCGAGGGCTACTCTTTGGGTCGGGCTCCATTTTTTGATGGGACCGACTACAATTATTGGAAAACCCGCATGACTACTTTCCTTAGAAGCATAGGTTATCCCATATATAAAATTGTCATGCATGGTTACACTCTTTCTACTCCCGACGAATCCAAATGGACCCCCGCCGATATAAAGAATTTTGAGCTTGATGGCAAAGCAATGAACGCTCTTCATTGCGGGTTAGATAGAAATGAATTCAATCGAGTGTCTACTTGCACCTCCTCACATGAAATTTGGAAACTTTTAGAAGTAACTCATGAGGGCACTAACAAAGTCAAAGACACTAGATTGGATATGTATAGGCAGGATTTTGAGTCTTTTTCAATGCATCCAAATGAATCTATTTCTGAAATGTTTACTCGCTTTACTGACGTGTGCAATGGATGGAAATCTCTTGGTGATGATGTTTCAGCCGAGACGATGGTCAAGAAGATCCTATGGGTCCTTCCGAGTTCATGGGCACCAAAGGTGACGGCGATCCAAGAAGCTAAGGACGTCAAAAATATGCCGGTAGAGGAGCTCATCGGATCTCTCATGACTTATGAGATCACGGTGAGGAGGCAAGCACAAAAGGAGGGCACCCCTATCAAAACTCCAAAGAACATCGCCCTCAAGGTACAAAAAGAAGTAAGCTCCTCCTCATCTTCTTCCTCATCTCCTTCCTCATCTTCCTCATCATCAAGCGGCGATTCGGAAATGGAGAATCTCGCCCGCCAAATGCACAAGTTTATGAAGAAGCACAAGAAGAAGAAGAAATCTCGCAAGGTGCGTAAGCAAGAACCCACCGCAAGAACCGAGCCCAAGGTAAAATGCTACGGGTGCGGTGAAAAGGGCCATTACAAGCCCGATTGCCCACTCAACAAAAAACGGGCCACGCCAAAGGAAAAAGGAAAGAAGAAGGTCCTCAAGGCGACATGGAGTGACACCTCCTCTTCATCATCCTCCTCCTCCTCCTCGAGCGACCAAGGCACAAAATGCCTAATGGCATGTAATGAGGTAACATCTTCCGACTCCTCCTCTTCTTGCTCTTCAAATTCAAATTCTTTGAATCATTTGTCTTATGAGGATCTCCAATTTGCTAGAGATCAACTTGAAAATGGTTTTCATGAACTCTCTTCAAAATTTGTTTCTTTGAAAAAGAATTTCAAAAAACTCTCCTCCGAAAAAGACCAACTTCTCAAAGAGAAGGAGGAACTCACCCTTAAAATCCAAAATTTTCCCGATGTTGATTCTTTGGAATCAACCATCAAAGACCTAAGGGAGACCCTAGCCAAGTTCACCCAAGGTGAACAAAATTTGAACAATCTCCTAGGTTCCCAACGAATATATAGAACCACCCAAGGGCTAGGATATACCAATATAGCCTCCTCCTCCCATGCACCCACTATTTTTGTAAGGGGGAGCTCCGATTTTAAATTTTGTAATTATTGCAAAAAACTCGGGCACCTCATTTATGAGTGTAATTGCAAAAATGCCTGGTACGGTAGGCCAAAGACTATTTTCTATTCGGACGAGTTTTATAGGAGAAGACCCGCCATGAGACAAGTGTGGATTGAAAAATCCCTCTTAGCGAGTCTCTCCGGGCCTAAAATCATTTCTTTTCAAAATCCCTCTCCCCGGTGATTCATTGTTTTTATTTAGGGGGAGTTAGGGTTGTTTAAGCTTTTTGTTTCAATTCAAACTTTCAATTTCAAATTAAGCCCTTTTGATTTTCAATTTCAAAATTTTCGATTCCAACTTTCAATTTCAACACTTGGTATCAAATTTTCATTTCAAAATATTCAATTCGATTTTCTCTCAATTTCAACAAATTTCATTTGGTTTCAAATTTCAAAATTCAATTGGTTTTTGATTCAAAACTTTCAATTCAAACTGTTATTCAATTTTCATTTCAAAATTTTCAACAATTGATATCATTTTCAATTGATTTAAAATCTCATTTTTCATCGTTTCCCTCAATCAAGTTTTATGCCCCATTCTATTTTGATAATCACAAAGGGGGAGAAATTTCTTGATTGATTGGGGGAGAATCCTTTTTTATCATGCTTTGATTTATTTTCAAATTACTCTTTAAGAATGTCTTTAATTTCAGTATTTTACTTTAATTGTTTTGGTGATTGTGATCATCAAAATAGGGGGAGATTGTTGTACATCTCGTTCCCCTCGTTGTTTGATTTTCATGATCACAATCACCTTTCTTATTTATCTAACATTGTTTTTAAGTATTGTGGATGATAGGCACAAGGTTGCCAAGAAGTTGGCCCAAGTAAGCTGGCAAATGGACTGAAATCCAGACCACCGGCCAGCCGGTGGCACACCAGCGGCCAGCCGGTGGCACACCAGCGGCCAGCCGGTGGCACCTGCACTCAAGAGGGAGCCACTGCCTCCCCACCGGCCAGCCGGTGGCCTCAGCACCGGCCAGCCGGTGGCACCCTCTCCAAATAGTGTCAGCTACTGCCTCACCACCGGCCAGCCGGTGGCTCTGGCACCGGTCGACCGGTGGCCCCTGGACAGGAATCCAATGACTTTTTGCAAACACCGGCCAACCGGTGGGACTGTACCGGCCAGCCGGTGGACACAGTCAAACTAGCCGTTGGGCTGTTGACCAGGCTGGCCCACTTGGCTCCCAACGGCTCTTTTTGCCTCTCCAACGGCTCCGAAGCCTCCCCAAGGGTTCCATGCCTATAAATAAAGGCCAAGGAAGCCCCGGACACCTACCGGAACATATACGAAGCCAACGGACATATTTTGGATCAATTGGCCAACCTCCGGCGACTTCCTCCAAGGGAACCCCAAGTGCTCCAACAACTTCCACATCCAAGGAGCTCCACCCAAGAAGCTTGGAAGCGGCCTTCAAACATCTCCAATCAATCAAAGGCGCCCAAGACTTCCTCAATTACGGTTTTTCTTTGTATATTTATTTTGAGCTTTAAATTTGGGTTTGTGCCTACAAACCCCAAACTCTTTTCTCATCTCCCTTTCTTTTGGGTTTCACATCACCATTAAGGTGTGAAGAGGTTTCTTCAAGCCTTCCCTTTTAAAAGGCTTGTGTCACGGTGATCTAGCCTTCACCCGTTAAAAAGGCTAGTGGGTTCTTGCTAAACCATCAAAAGCAAGTGGGTTCTTGCTTAACCAATAAAAGCAAGCTGTAATAGGTCCTAGTGCTACCTCAAAGCCTAGTGGGTTTCTTGCTAAAACCATTGAAAAGCAAGCGGTAGGAATCTCTCAACGGTTGAGTTGGGAGCGGAGACGTAGGCCGGGTTTTGGCCGAACTCCGTTATCAATTTTGTGTGTCTTGCCTCTTTATTTCCGCTGCATCTTTACTTTGATTTTTTATTTGTTTATCTTTTTTTTAAAGGCATTTCACCCCCCCTCTTGCCATCACTTCTCGTTTTTTCCGACCCAACAAATATTTCATTGAACCTAAGATACATTTCAAAAATAATTTCATTGGTCTTCATTTTAAAATTATTGTATTTAATAGTAAATGTATTTAATCACATTTCATTAACATTGGTTGTTCCCTCATGAGAGATATCTAAAGTATCAAAAACTTCATATGCAGTTTTACAAGAAGATATTCTATTGAATTATTCATAACCTAGAGAATATTACAAAGCATTAATTTCTTTACAGTTATTATTATATGTAGCTTTAGTCAACTGAGACCATGTGTCCCTAGAAGTAGCAGGCAATACCTGTTGTTTTTCAATTTTATCCCAGATTTCAGGTCCCAATATTTCTAAATACATTTTCATTTCTAATTTCTATTGATCATAGTTATTACCATTAATGAAAGGTGGCATATTAGTAGCAGCACCCTCAACCCTAGTTTCTATAGTTACATAGAATTTAAAGAACTGAAATTTTAGATATGCCTGAAATTTTAAGATCTTTAAGATATAACTAAAATCCCAGTTGAAAAAAATGTGAACACTTGAAAATAAAGTCATCTAATACCAAATGTTGGTCGGAGTGGATACTCAAGAGGGGGTGAATTGAGTTGCAATTAAAATTTCTATTAAAAACTTTATTATTAAAATCCCCAATTCAGAACAGCCCAGTTAATTAAGGTAGTAGAGACATAAATGTTTAATTGCTTAACAACTTTCTCTAAGGTTTATTAGTACTCAGTTGAATCAATGCAATAACTAATTCATCTTTTGAAACAGGTTTACTGAATTAACCATATATACACACTAACCAAAACTAACTATGAGAGTGAATGTAAAAATAGTTTTCTGTCTTTGAAAAGTAAAAGAAGAAGATAAAATAGAGTATATAAGGATTAGAACAACAATATAAACAAGAGGTTCAATCTCAATATGAGACATAATCCTCTCCACTTGGTGATCACCCGCCACTAAGAAGTTTATAAAAATTAACTTGTTACACAATCTGTATCAGGGTTTACAATAGTTTTTACAAACAGTCCAGGTTCTACAACCTCTACCACAGTTCTATGTGGGAAAACAAGAAACCAAGTCACAAAAGGCTTCTTTCACAGTTATTCATGGGAAACAAGAGTTGAGATAGTGTTGAGTGGGGATTTTTTGTATTACCCATTTTAATAACAGGAGACTGTGGGTGTGTAACAAACACACAATGCTCAGAAATGTAAAATAAGAAACACAGTAGGGCCAGAGAAATAAGATGGAGTTTAGAATGCTATACATGTTCGCAGATCAGCTCTGGACTTCTTGTACTTGAGGAAACGAAGGATTTGTTTTTCTCTCTAAGCTGCCTCCAGAGACAGAGTGTCGCAACATTCAGGTACTAGCTTCCAGGTACTGTTATGTTCCACTTCTTGGTACAAGGGAGTTGATGAATCACAGTAGTACAACCTTGAGTATGTTCTTTAAAAATATCTTCGTGAATCTTTTTGGATTTTTAGAATATGGACTGGAGTGTTCTTTTTCTTATTCTTAGTAATGTATTTAACTTCTTGATGTGCTACACCTGCTTCTACATGTTTTTCTCTATTAATATATATATATATATATATATATATATATATATATTCCACATTCTTCTTCCTTCATATTTGTGGTCTGATAATAGGAGGAGGTATATCATGTGAAATCTTTCTCGTACCTTGTACTATCATGATATGGTCTCCGGATATGTCTATAATAATCATTAATGAAGTCATAAGGATTAATTTTTGAACAATATTACCATTATGAATATATTAATAAAAATGGATAAAGTATAGAATATGTTATCAGTAGATAGGTAACAGTTTCTTGTCATTCGGTAGCATCTTCAACAGCAAGCTCATATAGTAGTATACTTCTAATAGTAGGCGTATCCAGTGGTAGGATTTATCAACAGTAGGCTTGTCCAATGGTAGACTCCACCAACTATAAACTTCACTAATGGTAGAATTGTCTAATGGTATACTTTTCCAATAGTATACTTCACCAACAGTAGACTTCACTAATGGTATACTTGTCCAATGGTTGACTTGTCCAACTGTAGACGTATCATCTGTATTCTTTAGTAAGTACACCAATAATAAGATTTACAAAAGTGAACTTGTACCGGTGACTTTAAGTGATATGGTTCAGCTGTAGGTTTGTCAACGGTGACCGTGACAGTGACCTAAAAAACAGTGACCTCTTACCAGTAACCTTGAATAGTAACCTTTGTCTTAAGAAATTTTATACTGTAAACTGATTCAGTAAAATCATGAGATGTAAACAGATTGAAATAAATTGTCAAATAACTAACTCATTATATAATTAAACTTGATTTGGGATTATCAAAATAGATGAGTCCAATAAAGACACTGCCATAGCACTATGAAACCAGAAAACTGTGAGAAAAAGGGGGTATTACATGGGAGAAAGGATTCCAGAGAGTCAGAACATGGGCTGGGAAGCCATGCCAAGCCCTTCCTAATTCAAAATTGAAAATCCAAAAGACATCCAATAGAGAGAAATACAAAGAGAAAATGTAATGACCCTAAATTTTTAAAAAATCTTGTTTCCTAATTTTATGTGTTATTTTATTTTATTTTTATACTCAACAAAAGTGTTTCATTTGATAACATGAGTATAATTAAAATGAGACTGTTGGGTTTTGACTGTTATTTGACCATTGGTCAATATGACCACTGGAAACTAAATCTTTTGACTATTGTCTCTAAATACAAGCGATCTTGGTTAATTAATATAGAAATAAGATTCGATGGCCTCACCCAGTAGTCTTGGACCGATCGAAGCCCATCTAACAGAACTTGGGAAGGAGGTAGCACCACTGGGATTTGCTCTGGACCAAACCCAAGCCGAACTTCATCGTGTGATGCTAGAACGGAATTTCCTCTACGAGAAGTTCAAACTGGTAGAAATTACTACTCGTGTGATGTTAGCCGAGCCTCCCTCAGATTCTCTCACCTTAGGACACCTTACAATTAGGTCCTATGCTGGTGTGATAAGGGGCTATGTAAGGAGACCATAACTGCCTTGTGTAATCCTTTGTTTTAAATAAAAATTGGGATTTCTTCTTATGATGAAGTTTATGAATTTTTTTAAATGACCGGATAAATATAGTTTGCATATTTTTGATAAATTTTAGAAAAGGATATTTTAAAAATGTTTATGTAAACCTTAAATAATTAAAAATGTGTAATGATTTTCAAAAATGGTCTTCTACAATTATGTTCAGTACGAAATTTAGATTCTAATAAGATCAACTTGATTTTTGATGAATAGTAAATTATGAATAGTGATTTTATGATTAGGATTAGTAATATGACCAAATGGATTAGTAATCTCATTTAAAGAAAGTTTTAAAATAATCTAGGCACCTTGATTAAGTAATGTGATTCAATAAAATGGTTAAATAACAGTTTCATAAATTATTATTCAAGTATTAGTTTTTTCAGGGGAATAGTGTTTTTTAATTAAAAATTAAATTAAAAATATTTAGAAAATTATTTTTATAAAATGGATTTCATTTTTGAACTCAGAGCATCGATATTATGTTAAGGTAATTTTTGGGGTTTTTTCTGAAAAAAATGAATTTTCGGTGAATAGTGTATTTATTTAAAAATAAAATTAAAAATATTTAGAAAATAATTTTTATAAAATTGAGTTAATTTTTGAAATCAGAGCATTGATATTTGGTTAGTGTGAAATTTTGGGATTTTTCTGAGAAAGTTGAATTTTCAGTGAATAGTAAAAATACAGTTTTAGGGTTTCGGTATGTTTAATGACATCATAACTGTGTCATGATGATGTCATGAGATATTTTAAGGGTTTTCCGACCAAAGGTGATGAATTATTGTATTTTGGGCCCCATGTGTCTTAACTTCATGGTAAATTCCATTGGAGAGCACATGGTTTCGAGAAAAGCACTTTTGAGGTGTCCCTTGGCCATTAATGCCTTGTCCCCTCACTTTCCCTATAAATACCCACCCTTTACTCCTTTAGTTTTCACTCCCAACTCTCCCCCAACGAAGTTTGGGTCTCCTTACCTCCCAAGGAGTCCTCCAAAGGTGCCCCCAATCCCTCAAGGTCCCAACCTTTGAGTTTTAAGAGTTGCGTTTTAAGTTAAGGGATCTGACCTCTCTCTTTCATTTCAAGTAATCTCTTTTATGTCATTCCTTTTATGCTCCATGTTCTTATGTTGGAGGATGTTCTTTTATACTCCTCTTACTGCCCTTTTCATGTTCATATAATTAGAGATCCCCTTTTACTCTTATTATTTCGTTTTATGATGTTTTAAGTGGCGCCGTTAGGCTGACGAAATTTTTGTAACGAATTCTTTCTCCCTTCTCATTTTTCATGATCTATTTTCGTGTAAAGTATTTCAAGTTCCTTTTTATTATGTTTGGTTATGATCTCTAAATTTATCATACTGATCTTTTATGATCACATTATGAGAGACCCCATTTGATCTCTTCAATTCAGTATTTTGAAGTTTTAAGTGGCGCCGTTAGGCTGCCGAATTTTTAAGTGGTTCTTCACCCTTCTCGTTTTGAAGTTCTACTTTCATGTCAATTCTTTCAAGTTCCTTTTTGTTATTTTGGGGTATGATCTCTATATCTATCATACTGTATTATTATGTTCATATTATGAGAGACCCTATTTGATCTCATCAATTCATTTTTTGTTGAAGTTTAAGTGACATCGTTAGGCTGCCGAATTTTTAAGGGATTCTTTCACCCTTCTCCTTTTCAAAGATCTAATTCCATGTCAAGTATTCCAAGTTCCTTTTTATTATGTTGGGTTATTATCTCTATATCTATCATACTGATCTTTTTTTACATCATCAATTCATTTTTGGTTGAAGTTTATGTAACGCTGTTAGGCTGCCGAATTTTCATAAGAGAAATCTTATTTTTCCCTTCCTTTCATGTTCTTCATTTCATATGGTATATTTTCAAATTTCATTAACATGTTCTTAAATCCCTTATATTATGTCCCTCTACTGTTTTATGGGTCATTTATGATTGTCTGACCCATGTCCCCTCTCTTTTTAATGTTTTCTAAAACACTGTAACGTAGCCGTTGTGCTGCAGAATTTTCGTCTCAAAATGCCTCTCTCTTTTCTCAAAATTATTTTATGTTATAAAGTGAATACTCAAATATATTATTTATACATGGGTATTAACATATATATTAAATTTTATATTTTAAATTCTGGTATTTACATACATGGAACCCGCTCTCCCCTTCCGTGGGTTTAAAGTGACGTAAAGATCGTGTTCTTAAAGCAGTTTTTAAAATGTTATGATTATGAAATGAAACCCATTTATTTTATGCTATATGGGTTATTTATGAAATGTTTGATGATGATATATGTGGATCACATGATAATAAAGTAAAATTTAAGGGTGCGCCCTCATAGTGCGCCAATGCATTGGGTAATGATGTAACCACTAGAGATTACAATTTTCACGATACCTTGGTGAATAACCTTGGTAATTTTCAAATGACACCTTGGGGATGGACCTTGGTGATATTTTCATGATTGTCTATGTTAAATGATGTAGCCACATCTTAAAGTTATGAAAAATGTTGTTTTTATTATGAAATGCATCATGATTCCTTTCTCATGCCTTAAAGTTCTTTCTTGACCTTATTGAAGTATCTCAAGTTCACATGTAAAATGTTTCTCTTGTTTCCCTTACTAGGATTTTTGCTCACCCTTTCTTTTGATGTATGTCCCCAGGTTATGTGATGCAGTAATGAACCTAGGATGAACTTGAGGAGAATCCTTTCAAGTGTTTTAGAAGAATTTTTTATGTTTTCATGTTTAAAGTTCCTGGTTTCCAAGACACTAAACCTTAAAGATCCTCGGTTTTGTAAAATGTAATTAATGTTTATATGATAAAAAGGCGGGATGCTATAGAAAAACATTCACCCAAGAATCCTAAAAAAAGTTTAATTAAGAAATCAAATCAACCAGACACTGCTTCAAGCCTGCCTTCTTCATGAGGGTAGTATAGACTTAGTGGAAAAGATTAGATATTCATGTGGAGTGATTAAGGTCATCCATAACAAATAAGTAAATGATAAATGAAAAGTTGAGGTACTCAAATTCATAAATCAATTATGATTTAAAAGTCCGTACATTCAAAAAAAAATAAGGTATTAGGATAAAATTTATTTCTATATTGTTATCCTATTGTCGATGAATTTTCATGAAAAACGTTCTTTCATGATTTCAGGAAAACCTTGCCCTTTGTTATTCATTGATCCACTTCACCTCTTTCTCCAAAAAGGGAGTTGAATTTTTAGTTTCTGAGGTATGAATAGATCATGAGATCCATGATATGCCATCCCAGTTTTCATTAGTTATTATCCATACAATGTTTTTGAAATAGTTTATCCAATATGTATAAATCCTCATGTGGTGTTATGTCACTTTAATCTTACTGAAATCATCTGATGTTTAACATAAAATTTCCATGAATAGATAAAATGATAACCCTTACCAAATATGAAAATAAAAAAAGTTAGAAATAATTTCATGAAATCATATTGACATTGATCACCCGTAAAAAAAAGTATCTCTTGGTTTTCACATTCCAAACAGGTGAATACTTTTATCTTGTATTCTCTTGAAATATGGGGAAGACCTAAATTTCCATACTTCCTTATTGAAAACATGATTATTTACCCATTCCAAAGATTACATGATATATTCATTAACTCCGCGAACATTTAAACTTTATCACGGATGACATATACCACTTTTTCAATAATTTGTTCCATGTTAATCAGTACTATCCATTTTACTTATTCATATCAAACATATCTTTATACAAACATCATTATCTGAATGCCTGACATTAATTAAGGGTTACCTTACCCTAATCAAAATATCACATTTCTATGAATTCAATTTTCTATGTATTCATCACCATTCAAAATGTAATATTCATTCCTTAATGAAAACTCATAATAAAAATACTTATATATTTCATGAATCATATAACATAATATTTTAATTCCAAAACATAAATACTTTATTCATCCAAATTTTTCTTTAAACCATTATAGAGGCTTCATAAACTTATTCCTCAATACCTCTTTCTTATAATATGTTATATAAGTCACGTTTTAAGTTTACTCAATATCTTCATGATTCTTATGTTTAATTTAAATAATACATGAAGAGTATCCCATAACTTTCAGATGTCAGTTTTAGTATATTCATCTTTAGAAGTATAATGAAAAATCATACCAACTTATAGATTCTCATTATGATATTTCCACTTCGAAAATATATTTTTATAATTCCTATACCTTCCACATATTAAACATTCAATTATCACGATGTTCATTCTAGTTCATTCCTTTTACTAAAACTACAAAATACTAGGTGAGAGAAACATATCATAAAAGAATCCCACATAATTGTGAAAAATTATATATTGGTTGTCTGAGTCACGACACCAACTTTTTAATCAATGACACCTCAGGTTTATCCAAGGATATTTCTATATGAATTTCATTTAAATTATTCATGATGGTTCATGAATATTTTGAGAATTTTCAAATCATATCCCATGAGAGTGTCAAACCAGGTGTGCAATACGGCCCATTGTTATATACCAAGTTACGGCATGCCAATCCTGACGCTCCTTCTCATATTTGTTAACCTTGGGTATATTTTTTCCAGATTCACATCCAATTATAGTATCCATACATGTATTTATTTCAAAGAAACCACTAACTCTATCCTTTAACAAATTTCCAGACATTTTTCTATACTTTTCCTCATCCTCAAACTTATCCATAGAGACATCCCTATATATCTTCTTATAATTATTCCTAGAGATATCACCAAATTTTTATCATCCTAGTTTAAAATGGTTTTCTAAATCTTCTCTATGATACCAACTATAGTGACCCTCCCATTTCATATAATAATATTCATCACTTTTACATAATACTTAAAACATTACACAGATAGACACCCAAAGACCATATTAGTTTAGTTCCTTTACAAATATAGAAACACAAAAACTAGTTTATAAGTCAACTACATTATATCCCACATTGTTATTCATGACTCTAATCCTTCTTATATGCATCATAATTTTTACATATCTTTATAACCTGTGAAAGCGTATCTAAAAAGGGGTGACATCATATGCTTGGTAAAAGTAAAAAAGAGATACATGTAAGCATAAACCTGACCATAGGGGTATGAGAACATAATCATTACATTATAATATCATACCCCACATATCATAATATAATAAACATGAATAATTTAATAAATCATGGTAGTTCATAAGAAATGAATCATAATAAAATAAAAAATACAATCCATGAAATCATAACATAAGAAAAATAAATGGAATTATAGCAGACACGTAAACATATAAAATGATTTCCATAGTAGTTCAAACATCGCTAATAAGGCCATGATGGTAGTATTGTTTAACTTCCCATACCATAGTGGTAGTTGTGGTTCACACACATATCCATATTACTAGTCTGATTTCACTCCACATACCAACTCGATAGTCATGGTTCACTCCCATGTCCATCTTAGTAGTCACGGTTCACTCCAAATTCCATCTTAGTTTATCTAATGATACATAAATCATTACGAAATTAATTTTATTGAGATATATTTACTACCCATATAATAATGAAATAATACACACATGTTCCCCAAAATAACAAACAATCATATTATAACCCATTAAATGAAATGGGTATAATAAACTTATAATCATATCATAACCTATAGAAAAAGATACATGTTTCATAATAATTTAATCAAAAGAATAAACCATGAAAAAATCGTGTTTTAAAATCATATAACATGTTAAAGATAAATGGGTTTCATAAATATCATGTCATCAAAACATAAAATATTCAGAGAAATAATATGAACAGAAAAAGAGAAAAATTTCCCAAGAAAGGCATGAGTAATACCAATGGACGTAATCTAAGATGAGAAATAATTTTTAAATATCTTTTAAAAAATTGATGAAAATATCTTTTCATCTAGAAAAATATTTCTTAAAACATAAAACATTTTCAAAACCATTTTATTTGAAATTAAATATGAAAAAGTTATAAAGGAATATTAGAGAAAATTATGAAAAAAAATTCTTTGAAAACATATTAATAATTCTTGAAAATTTTGTGAAAACACTTTTTCCTTGAAAACATATTAAATAATCATGAAAAATATTTGAAAAACATTATTTTGTAAAATACATTAAAAATTTATAAAGAAATCAAGAAAAATAGTTGATAAAATATTTCTTTAAAAATACTTTGAAAAAATATAAAATAAGATTTGAAAATCATATAAATACTTTCATTTTAAAACAAACTTTTGAAAACATATAAAAGAAGTTTTTAAAATCATTTAAAACCCTGTTATAAATATAAAACATATTTGAAAACCATTTTCATCGAAAACCACTTTAAATAAATGAATTTATAAAATATTATGACAAATTTTTCTTTAAAAAACTAAACTTTTAATCTTTTAAATTACTCTTTGAGGGAATTTTGGTGATGGAGGTAGGTAAATCCATACACAACGAACATTCCTTGTGCACTATAAAAAATTTAGAAATTCTCCCCAATTATAAAATGATAAGAAACTTACTTTAAAAAAAATTAGAAGGTAAAACATGGGTAAAAATGTCTTTTAAATATCATTTGATAAAAGTAGAATATTTCTGGACACCTTTTCAAAGATATGTTTTTGAAATATTTCTAATTGTCGGGAGAGTAAAATTTATACATTCTTAAAAACACTTTCTTGGTCATCTTATGTACCAACGAGTGAAAAAATGGTACCATTATTTAGATATAAAATAAATAAATACAGTATAATAAAACTCATGATATTTCTTGAGATATGGATCATAATATTTCATTGATTGAATAATAATCATAAACACTCCAAATAAATGATGATATTATTTTAATAAACACCTACCACATGGTAATCTTTAATCATTGTTACCACGTAAAAAGATGATATTAAATAGAGCCTAAAATATCATTAAAATAAGTATATTGATTATATAAAATGTAAAATGGAAGTATATAAACCTTAAAATAATATTTTAGGTGCATAACAATACATGATTCTCAATGAAGACAAATTGAGACAAAACTATCTTACCGATTTGGTAACTTCTGAAACATAAACCCCGTGAATGAATGATCATAGAATGGATATTTAATAAAACATAAATTTAATAATAATAATAATCATCATCATATAATAAAATATTGGTTATTATATACAACACACAAAATATAAGAGTGGTGAACATGACATGTATCTCAGGGACATCAAAAGTGAGACGAAATTCCCTTACCTTACGTCTTGACTCTCATTGTACTCATTCAAACCTCCAATATAATACAAATAAGTTTCATATAAATATTTCAAATAAAAATATTATTATATATAATCCAATATATGAGTTTTATATGAATTTATATTACCCTCTTATTAACAACTATATGGTAAGGTTTTACTTCGGGTAATATCTTCTTTGTTCATCGTACATGTTTTCACTATTTCTTCTTGATCGTATTAGTTAGATAGTCATTTATATACTTAAATAATTTAAAAAATTATATAAATATAATATATATTCATTATATATGTATTTATAATAATCTATAAAATATAAAAATATGAAATAGAATACACCGTTCATGGAGACTATGGATTGTACATACGCATGAAGGTTGTTTCTGTTTTGTTATCATATTGAAAGAAAATAAGTAAAAGAAATTTATTTATATATTCATATAATATCATTAAAGTAATATTATTATGTTATATATATATCATATATTTTTACTAAAACCATCTTTATTACATTCTATGTAATGTGTGAATGAATTACATTATAGTGAGGAGGCGGTAGTCCACAAGTCCACAAACAATGTTGTCATATTTACAAAAGATATAAAGTATAAAGGTGTGTGTTATAAAATAATTACAGAAGCATAAAAATTTATAAATATCATATATATTATATAAAAATACATTTTCCATCATAACTTCAACCACGATTGAAGTTAAAGTAAAAATTAACAATCATCATTTCGGGAGGCAGTAGTTTGTCGTATACATAAATAGTATGTTTGTTACCCATTATATGGAAGTGTGTGTAAGTGTAGGTATAAAAATTATCATAAAAATACCTCATAATATTTTTTATAGTGATTTTTTATATTATTGTAATTATAAGAGTTGATAGGGTGGATAATGGAAATAAAACTAAAGAGATTGAGAATTAATGTTACCTCTTATTTGGGTAACAACTTTTGGTCATCACCAAAAGGGTACCTTTGATGGATTTATTCACAATGGGGGGATTATAATATAATGGTTGGGATTTTTATTATCCATTTGGGTAGATCTTGGTTGATAAAAGTGTATTGAGAGGTGTGAGGAAGTGGGAGGAGAAGAGGCCTTTTATCATGGAGAAGGAGTGACAACCTTGTAAATTTTGGAAAAAGGAATTCCAACCATGTGTTTTCTATTGAAAATGGATCAAATATTTGTACCTATTATATATAATGGGGGATATGGTATTAATATGGCAATAAAATGGATTTTGGAAAATTTACCATGCCATTTTGTCCCTTATGTCTAAGGTTTAGTCCCTTGTTAAGCATAATCTCACCTTAATCGTTATAATTAATTTTAATTACCATAACTATTATTGGTAAAAAAACTTTGTTAGACTTATTCGAAATTATAAATTATGAATATTTAAAATATAGAAACCATTTTTCCAAATTCCAATCATTTAAGTAGAATAATATAATTTAAATTTTATCCTACAAACGGGACGACAATGATGGTTTTTATAGTAAAAAAATTCAAAATTTTGCTATGTTTTTATATTCAATTTAAATATAAAAATTCATTAAACTGACCTAAAATTGGTTAATTGATGAAAAATTGATATAATTTGACTTTAAAACCAAATTAAAATATAATTTAACACAATAAAAAAATTATATGAAAAAACTGTTTTAAATTTTAATTCATGATTTTTTACTATTCATTAAAAAAGTATAACCTCAAAGAAAAATACTCAAAAATCCACTGAAGGAATTTTTTTTATCTATTTAAAATATAAATTTTAATTTTAACATATAGGACATAAAAAAATTTAATAATTGGATTTAAATTAGCTTCTCCATTAAAAGTTTCAAAAGTACCTTTATATTAATACTTATTTTTATACAAAATTTTTGGCTTGTTCTAATCTTATTCTTTGAAATATATTAGATGAATATCAAAAATATTTTATTGAATATATAACATGTATATTTCATTAATATCATTCCATAATTTTAATTAATTTAATTTATTAGTGTAAAATATTTTTTCTTGTATTAAAATATTTTTTTATATTTAATTTGTTTTTATATCCTTTTTTAATTAATTTGTCACCAATGATATCATTTTATATCTTTTATAAGCCACATAATTTCCTAAGTTAGTTAATACTATTCATAACATCTAATTTATTGTCGAGGTTATATATTATTATATTAAATAATAATATTTTAATAATATATTTTTGTTGAGTCAAATTCGGTAATGCGTGTAATGAAAGTCAGCAAAAAAAATTGTTGTTGCATGTGACACACACTAACATGGAATCATGTGTATTTAAATTTATATATATAATATATATTTTATATTTAAAATATTATAATGTATTATAATGTATTGGGATATTATGTTCCCTTACACCCTTGTTGTTTTGTGTAGCGCAAGCTTAACTTGGTTTTGCGTATAACACAATCCAATCTTAGAAAATTCTTATAAAAAATACAGATTTAGTGTTGTGTGAAATAAAAAATATCAAAAAATTATAAAATTAATTTGAAAAATATTTTTTTTTTAAACCTAGGGTGTTATAATTAGTTTCTTATGGACACCATTATTTGACTATGGAAAATATTCCCCAGTTGGCTCTGTATAAGTTTCCCACCAAAAAGGCATATCAACTAAAAGAAAATAAAACATCATGAGAGGTCTCATCTATCCCCATATGTCCCAATGGTATTTATTCCCCCATCTCATTTACCCTAAACTAAAAACCTCGATAATCATGGTTTGAAATTTTATTCCCCCTCGCATTTGAGGCATTTCAGAACATACAGACCCAATGATCCTTACGGTACTCATCTTTTCTATGACATATGGTCCTTGTCATATGACCAAAAACTACAGGACCACATTCCATCCTCGACGTATGACATCAAACAGAATTGCTGATGTCCTAGTTTCTTGACACCAAACTACTTGATGTCTAGTACTATGGGTGAATTTATTCCTGCAATTATAGTATACATAGTGAAACTCGAGTCTCTAGTCCTCAATTCCTCCGCTGAAAAAGTTAAAAATTTCTTCTCTTTGTATTGAGGTCATTTCGGCATGAGGAACCTTAAAATAACTATATATGTCCTGATTCATAATTTTATGGGATAGATAGAAACACCTAGATCATATATCTTGGTCTATCCATAATAAAAAAAATCTCACAATCTCTTATACGTTATCTTGATCTACATAAGAGGGTTCATTACACATCTCGCCCTATTCATGATCCCATATTCAAAGGAATATTCCCCTTACCTATAGAAGTGTTCGATCGATTTGTAGGGAAACCTTCAAAGAACTATATACATCTTGGTTTTCTTAATCGCATGATATATAGTGACCCTTGAATCCTCATCTCTACATCTATCCATAACCAATAAAAAATATCTTCCTACGAACGAGTTAGTCCTAAATGAGGAAAACATTGTTACCCATTATCAAGAAATTTCAACATGAAATTATTATTTCGTATTCATGTATTTTTTTTAAACTAATTCTTCTGTTTAGGGATGTCTGAATATCCATACATTTCCATATCCATCAAAATGGAGGTTCAGTTCCCTGAGGATGCATTTGTTTTACTATGCACAATATTCCTTAGTTGGATATGCATAAGTCACCCACAATAAAGGCCTATCAACAAAAATAAAATTCATCCCTAGGATAATACTTTATTATCTACGTATTCCACAAAGATGTATTATACCCCACATCACTCCTCAAATTAGGTAACCATCATACTATGTCTTAGAACCCATTCCCCCTCATGCATGAAGATGATGATATATTCTTCGACATATTACCATGAAAAGGGTAAATCTCTTATCTCTTGATAAAAGTTAATTGAAGTTAAATCATATAAATAAATTCTCCTTATTGTAAGACATTAAACTACATGGTTTATTTCCTAGTCATATGACATTAAAATGCACCATGCTTCTACCCTAAAATAAACAATAAAAATTATTGCAGGTGTGGTATCTCATTTACATCTAGTTCTGATGTATATTCCCTCATCATTTGTAAACATCATTCCCGTGATAAGATAATATTCATGGTCTTGATAAATCATAATTTCACAAATTATGTGGCCATCAGAAATGGAGGGTCCATGTCCGGAATACACCATTGTTTGACTGTGCACAATATTCCCTATTTGTATCATTAAAACTTACCCCATCATTTTTTTTGTTAGCCAAAGAAAAATTTATCCCCATGAGATTATTATCCTTTATGTTTATTCCCTAAAAAAATCATTATCGAACCCACTTATATGGTTACTCATAATTTACATTCATTATATTGTTTCTTAGATTCATAAATCCGAAAACCAAGGACTATAAAATCCCTATTCATGCCTAAAAAAACATCATGACCTTCTTGGACCGTAAGCCTTATTGGGGTCATCACCGTATAACTCATGCACAAAATATTTTAACCTTAGAATACCTGTCACATTATTCTAACTTGAATTAATTTAAACATCCACCAAAAATACACACCATACTCTCTATGTTGAAAACCCACAATTTACACCCTTCATAAAATTTGATTCCTAGACCGTTGATCATACTCTGTTCATGGTTTAGGAAAAAATTGAGCAGTAAAAAAGAAAAGAAAAGGACACAAAACATGTTTGGTATTATCTTTGTAATGGAGGCCTAATAAAAATTCATGTTATTCCCTATATGCCCTCACCATAGTGGGTATAGGAAAAAATTAGTGTGGTAATAGAAAAGGAACAATGTTTGTAGAGTCTTCCATGATACCCTAGAAATAGTCTAAAATATTCTCACTAAGTCCCTCAACTCAGGATAAAATTAATGAATTCAATTATCTCTCTACCAATTTTGAGGAATACGATATCCTAGTTATTATTGATAAACTTATACAGTGAAAGAAACCATTAATTTTTTAGAGATATTATATTTTAAAACACATCTCAAGGTATGATGGATAGAGGCCATAATATACTATAAAGGATTAACATTGGAGGCAAAACAAGTTTTCATTTATTTAATGAATGAGAATGGAGAAGAATCCACATATTTGAGGTTCTCTATATGGGTAGAACAATATGATAATAGATCATTCTCAATAGATTCAAAAAGATGAATAAGTTCCTGATCCTTAATCCTCTATAGACTAGCAGAGCTCGAACAGAGTTATAGTCTCAACATTAGATCCAGCTCGCAGAACCTCCTCCCTCTTAGTGAAATCCAGCACCACTTTCACAGCCCCTTCCATGATTTGTTTCCCTTTCATCAACATCTAACTTGGTATAATCCAATTCATTCTTGAGTCACTCCAGCATCTGACTAAGACTCTCTATCTCTTTATGGAGTCATTCCATCATGGTTCTCTTATCTGAAACATCAGTATGTCATCCTGTAGGCATCCTGATATTCTCAACAGCTTCCTTAAGAAGGATATTACTGGTTGTGGTAAGGTGGACCCTGGACTCTATAATTGGAATGCGATAAAGGAGCATGGTAAATTTATCGCAAGCAGAAAACACCAACTTTACCATATCATGTATATCAAGATAACAAAAACACCCATATCTATGAAATGAAAATTAGTGATGTAATTTGGGAAGTTTCATAAAAAAATTTCTATGTGGTCTGAGAAATCATCTTCCATATATCTTTCCATATATTAGGATGGGAAAAGAAAAGATCCCCCAGAGCCTCTTGGTATGCCCCATTATCACTCTCATATAGAGGAATATATTCAAGAATTAGTTCTACCAAATAGGTTTTTGACTCATCACCTTTAGAGTGACTTGATTCTGTGGTATCAGACTCCTTTTCAATGTTACCATATGGGAAGTTTGAATAATTGGATATAACCATACACACTTGTAGATTTAATTCTAGAATTCAAAGAATAATTATTAAATTTATATGTTTTTAAAGAAAAAAGGAATGGTTAGTAGGGTGGAAAACTCACCTTCAATTTCTAAAACACCGACATCTGTGACAACCATTATTTTATCACCTATAGAAATAGATTCTCCATCCTCCCCCTACAGGTTGACTTTGTATTCTTCCAAAGACACTCATAGTACAGGCTCATTCTTGTTTAGGTCAGTGATCTCCAAAATATTTCTCACTAATACTATGCTCATAAGGATAACAATCATGGAATTAAGAGCAATGTTTGGGTATGAATCCCCATGAATTCGAGTCACCACCACTTCCATGGTGATCCTCTCTATAATAATATATTCAATACGTTCAGCTGAAGCATCAACCATTAAAGGATATCCTGAAACTAGGATAGATATTTATTTATCATAAAGAGATTCCCATATGTCTTGAGATACCCTGAATGGAATTAGTTGGATTGTGTTCCCTATTAGATTAAGGAACATCCGTCGTTGATATCATGTTTTTCTTTGAAGAAGAATGGGATATAGGACTTTGAATGATTGTTTCCTAATGACTCACTAGATCTGCACCAATTCTTGTTCGAGGTATTTAGTTATAACATGTAATTATATAGAATTATAGATATGTAAAGATATGTAGTAGTCACCTATTATCCTCGACTATAGATATATCATTAATTGTCATTCCTACAAACATATCATGGTGTTCTATAGATATGATCCCTTATAAGAAATAATTGGTGGGTATAGGGGTTGAAATGATCGTATGGGATCAAAAATAAATGCCTCTATATTCTCGATTACCCCAGGAGATCCCTCTTAGGCCACCCCCACATCCGAAGGGATGTTCTCCCCTACAGCGGGTGGTGTACTCTATAGAAGTAATAGGTTCTTGAATCTCTCAAGGATCCTTCATGTACCAATAGTTAGAGTTTAATGTCATGACACTAAGAAGAAATAGTTTTTGTGAAAAAAAACCACAATACCTCTTCATCGGCTTCATCTCACCCCATATTGATTATAATCATATTCTCTAATTAGTCAGACCAGTAAATTTTGTCCCAATATGAGTGAATTCTGGTCTCCATATCTTTTGCATATGTACCCACTTCATGAAAATATTCTTCATAAGATATCTATGGAGGAGCAGTGATAAACCCAAATCCCAGAATCTCAAGTTTCTCTTCTTGATGATATATTTAATTGTATTTGGAAAATTTACTTTTTCTCAAGGTACCCACACTCTCCATGACTATAGGAAGGACAGAATAATTGGAATGGATACTTATACGAGATTTGTCCTAGGATGTGGGGAAGGTTCTAGATACTGCACTTTCTTTATGGGTACCTCATTTAGCCTAAAACCCCCTCAGGATGGGTTCTTGAGAGGCCCTAGATAAGAATAAAGAATTTCCCTAACCCTAATGGCATCTAAGAGGTTAGCTTTATTATGTCCCTCAAAAGTGAGACTATCATCCCCTTCACTCTCACAGGCCTTAGGCCTCCCCCCTAAGAGTACTCAATTAATATATCTATGATGATTTTGTAATGAATGGACATAGGCTTCGAGATTGTGAATATAGGATTCCACTATCCCAGAGACATTAGCATAATATATTTTTTCAGGAACTCACACATAGCTATGTCCGTTCAATGCAACTTCTTTCTCCAACAAAGAGAACCATAGAGAGAAAATGGAATTGGAACTCCTCAAACAATCCCATTATCACTCAGATTATAGAAGTATGACATCATAAGGGGTAGATTTCTGACCTTGAGAAGTTGTGCCAACATCATGGGGGGTTGAACCTCAGGCCTTCAACATCATTCTAGGAAGTTCATAATAAAGGGATTTTCTAGGTTTATTCTCAGGACTAGAATGATCGAGAATTTACATTTTATTCCCTCTGGTCTCGGGTAACTATTGGCATTAGAAAATAGTGACCGATTTTTCTAATCGATCTTTGAGGTATGATCAATTCTTGGCCTTACAATAAGATTTTTTTAGTGATTGATTAAAACCTATAAAGGGTGGAAGACTAATCTAGAATTTTATCTCATCCCATGTGAACATCATCCAGAGCTGATGAGCTACCATTATTGTTTCTTTTTGTGTGCATTTCTGATGGTCATAGGAAACCTAATCTAAACATAGTTGAACTGATGATAAAATATACATAGTGTATACCACTATAATGACATATCCTTATCAATCATAGTGAAAATGATTCCTTTTCTCAAATAAATAATATATCCTTTCCTAACATTTTCCCTAGATAGATCATTGACCAAATTATCAGAGGTAGGTAGGTAAGGGGAATTAGTGAAATGTTCATGGTAGTTGAGTCGATCCATTATTTCTTATTCACTCTAGTGCGATAGGATTTCCCCACTAATGATTTGAAGATGCATTTTGAAGTTAGATTCAAGGATAAATTGATTGTTTATGAATATATAACCACCAATATGGGCTGCTAATGAACCCTATATAACCTGAAAATGACCCACCAGTCGGTATGGTGGCCTCACCACATTGATAATTCATACCAAGTGGATATCTTTTCCAATAATGTGATAGAAATTTTAATACATTTGTTGTTGTCCAACTGAGCTACTATTTTTAAAGTTGTGAATCTAGACCTGATAACAAAATTGCACAATAGTAGAAGTCGTCCACTCTAAAACATGGAAAGAAGGGCTTCTGGTCAGAATAATCGATCAACATTAGGGTCGATCTTCTAGACCCACTCATTAAACTGACCCTCCTCAACCATGGGCTAATAGGTACCAATACACCTTTGATGATCAATAGTTGAGAATTTCTTCGGCATCCTTCCATATGTCTCCTAGACACTTTGCATAGCAAAGGCATTAATAGATTCAGAACATGGTGTTTTCTTATTCGGGAAAGGTTCACCCTTCAATAGATCCTTATTTTTTCAATAATTTTCATAGAAAGAGGGGGAGTCATATCCACATCATCGCAAGCCTAAAGGTGATTAAAAACACTTCTAACATGTCACCCATGATGGAAACCCCCAAAATCAGCCATATGTCCCAAAGACTGATACCAGCCTCCTCATGCACCAAGTGGAAGGTATTGGTGTCCAAGATTTATCTTCTTATGTAGCTTCATGACAACCTTTTGATTTTGGTGGGAGTAAGTCTAGGACACCCAGACAACTTCATACATCCCCATGAATTTCAACTCAACTTTAAATTCTATGAAACTCTAGTGGATCCAGAAAGGCCACCTGCTATCCAAGCTTAATTACCCTCTAGGGAGAAGGTACCACTTCAATGACCACCCTAGATGCTTTCTTTCAGTGGACTTCTATGTGATGTTGTGATAGAAATTGATTATTTTGTCTTTCACCCACACAACTTCTTCTAGAAACATAGGAGTGAAGTTCCAAAGAAATATGGCATTGTGAGTTTCCCAGATGAATGCCCCCATCATTGAGATATTGGATCATGAATATTTTTATTCCTTATTACCCGGTTACAGGTTGATTTTCTTGTGTTCAATGTTGCAACTGAAACATTAAATGGTAGCCCGTATCCATAAAGTGTGATTCTGTCAGAGGTCAGATATCCCTTTTTTCCTGCACTTAGAAGTCCCATCAGAGATTTCTAGAATGGATGAATGGAGATTTTTCAATTGTTGTCAATAAAATAAACCTAGTCTTTCCTCTTATTGGAAACAGGGGATATAACAGCATTAGAAGAAAAAATAATCTTTGTAGGATCCATCGGTAATTTTTTTAAATAAAGAGATAAAGTTTGATTTTCATAAAAATTGAAAGACTGTGATGCACCAAAATGCAAGCTCCCATGAGCTTTTATGTCCACAGTGTTCTAGTGCATGAAGAATTTACCCATGAACCATCTTCTCGCAAACCATAAGCCTGTGAACCATCGTCCCATGAGGTGTTTTGTCCATAGATTTCTTGGTCCAAAACATATCTAGCCACATTACGAAAGATAAAAATTTACCATTCATGGATACAGATTTTCAGTTCATGGTAGATTCTTCCGCAAAGGATAAAACACTACGTAGAGGAAGTAGAAAGGGAAATATTTTGTGTGAATTACTAGTTCACGGAGGATTAACTAAAGGAAAAATGATCTAGGACCCATATATATAGGCATTGTCCCCTATTATAGGTACACCTATGTACTAAAAACCATTTCAAAATAGGATCGCTTCATTTATTAGAACTTCTCCTCTTTTTCCCAATCAGAGGTCCTTACAATGGTGGAATTATATGGGCCCTCAAAACACTACTTTCATAGGGAAAATAAATTCAATGAATTATGTTGATGGAATAAAAAAATACAAATAATATTTTTAATAAAAAATTCCAAAGGAGGCAAAATCATGAAGGATGGCTGGGTCTCATGAAGTAAAAAATGCTACATGGATCGCCACTCCACGTGGAGTTATGTCGACCAATGAAGAATCCCAAAAACATAATTGTTCAAGGTATGAGATTCTACAACAAATTCCCTTGAATTAAACTAAAACAGTTAGTGAGGCCATAAAATGAGTTCAGCTCCAATGAATGAATGTCCTGCATGAATGAAACTGTTAGTGGGATGTGATGGTACTTCTAGAGCTTGCGAACAAAAATAGAATTGGTTGTGGGTCAGGAAGATGACTTCTTCCACTATTATAGAAATAATTCGTGGTGTGGGTAATACTTCTTGGGATCCAAAAAAACAAATCCCTATATACCATTGTGGATTACCGTCATTCCAATTCTCTAGTTCCTTCATTGCTCTATAAAATACTCACATGGGGAACTGACAAAATAAAAAGGAAGAGGAGGAATTATGAGAAAAATGAGATACAAGAAAAGAGACTAAGATAATAATTGATAGAGTGTTATTGATTCCCAGTAGGTAAACCCATGATATAGAATTATGGAATAAATAAATTCATCCGAACATCCATTAACATAAATCCCATTAGAATACACTATTCCGTGAGGCATAAATGAATGGATCCATTGTGGTTTATCACCCTACATAGAAAAATTTTTTGTGTGAGGAACACTTATCCACTTAGAAAAATTCAATGTAGTAGGAACTCAACGCCATGTAGCAAAATGTTGCACAAGAGGAACTCGAGATTGCATAGTAAATCACTACATAGATAGACCCCATGTCCATATAGCACCATGATATGAAAATATAACCCTACCTATGTAGAAACATACTATGCTAAGGGAACCCCATCCCACATAAGAACATTCTACGTTGAATAGGGAATCCTATGGTGTTCTTCTCTCTAACTCCCATCACTTGCATCCATCGTACCATCATGCTCTATATTGTCCCCTTCACAAACCGTTATAATGAAATTAGGTTGAGGCATCATCCATAATCCACCTCAGATATATGATTAAATCATTACGAACATCATCATGTTCTCTTGATTATACATACCCATGGAAAGTGTCATCCTACTAGAAACCTATTTAACAAGTCATGACCATAGAATGTTTTCAAGTCTAAATTACCATGGGAATTAGGGTATCTACATTGTAGTTTCTTACATGAACCTCCCTATTATAAATATATATGGTAACCAATGTACTTTCCCTATGATAAAGGATGGTTTTGGACACTCATCTACTCACTAAGAAATAGTAGAGAATACCACTTGGATTAATCCACTACTCTTTCTTATGGGAGGTGGAACTCTTTCACCTCTTTGTCAGCCCAGGGTATAAATATGGGAGGATACATGCATAAAATCTTTCTTTATCCCCCCTTGGGCCCAATATATTAAAAAAAGAGTAGATGAGTGTCATTTCTCTTTCATTCCCTCTCTCTGGGATTTAACGACCATCCCAAAACTAATAAATTGGATCATGTGATCTTCGAATCTACTACTTCTTGTTATTTCTCATACTGAGTACAACTCATAGGGTATTAGAGGTTAGTGATGATTATTACATTTTCATGATCCCAAACATCAAAAATGTTATCCTCATAGGTGTAATACCCAACCCAATATATTCAAATGGCCACATTCCTTATGAAGAAAATGCATGTGCCACCTAATTAGTATAATCCTCAATGATGTACCCTCAAATGGGCCTCCATATGTATAATTCCCAACTTCCAAACTATGTGGGATTTAATTGCCAACTATTTGGGATACATTGGAAGCCTCTCATATGTACAAACCAAGGATTGAAATTTAGACTATTGTTCTTCATGACACATTCTTAGTAGGGTCATATCAAACTTGGAAGAACATATTCATTCTGGGTCCCATTCATCATCATTCACTCTATGAAACATTCCCAGTTGGGTATTATCCAAATGGGGAGTCCATATATCTTCTAGGTTCTCTAGGAGGACATGGAATAAGTCTCACACAAAACATTAACTAGGAACCTTTCACATGGATATTTATCCTACATGATGTTAAACCATATGTTTTGGTCCTCATCACATGACCATAAAAGGTGATGTATCCTATTAGGAGGCACTGAACTATGTGAATTCTAATTATTTTCATGATGATAAATAGGAATCCTATTTTATGGGTTTTATACCAACATTAAAACAACCTTTTCCCTTCTAAATGTCTATAAACTCAAGAGTTCCACACTGCATGGATTAAAAATATCATCGTCCAAATGAATGACCAATGTATATCTAATATGTTTGTTAAAGGGTATAATTGATGGAGAACTTCATATACATAAAGATATCCCTACCAAGTGAGAACATCATATAAATTCATATGATTCCAAACCCATAAATTTTCATAATTGGTCGTTAATTCAAGGTGATCCAAATCATACATGGGAAGAACAATGGATTTACGAACATATATTAAATATATAAGAGAGTCCCAGAATAGTAAATAGTGTTGGATTCATGATTCTCCCGGCAACGGACCAGAACCCCACAGATCCCAGTCACTGGTGATGCACTCAACTAGGCCACTAACTGGGTTGGGTTCATGGATATCTCCTCCATCCCACAGAAGATTTATTTCACCTCCGTCGAGATTCATACATGGGGTTGACTGGAATTTAACCAACTAGGGAGCATCCTCAACTATGACTATGCCATTGGCCTAGTGGTAGTCAAGTATGATCCTCGGTGTTTATTATTCCAGTCATCCCGGGGTTCGATTCTCGATGGAGGTGAGATTAAATCCCCCGCTGGCAGAGGGATAGTTCTTGAACCTAGCCCAGTTAGTGTCCTAGCTGAGTGCATCCCCAATGAGTCGGATTTTTAGGGTTCTAGTCCATTGTCGGGAGCATCGCGGGTCCAAAAAATAATTCACCCAAAATGGTGATAGGATCCTGACTTCCCATCCTCTCCACCAATATAATTTTCTTATGTGTCATTGGACATGTTCCCTAATGAGAATTTTCTTTCGAGGTCAATGAGTCATCTTGGATATGAGTCAATGGGTGTTTCTAGATCCAAAATGATGGTAAAATTGTTAGTGGTCAATTATAAAACTCAGTAATGTCAAAGTAATTGAACAATGTAAGGGAAATTTATTTGATATTGAGATTAAAAAATTTAACTACACCAAAAGGAATATATAGTTTTTGTTTTACATATCATAAGATGTAATCATGAGTATAGAAGATAAAAATTATAAAGAAGAAGATTTAAAGTGGTTCAGAAAGACCCTACTTCACTCTTAACATATAATCTAATTACATGGGAGATATGGACCTTCACTAATATCCTCACTTTTTAAAAATTAAGACAAATCTTTATAATCGTACCTTTTTCAAACTAGGGAACAAACCATTACATTTATGTTGAAGGAAAGTGATACTAGAAGTTTTGTAAAGAGCAGTATAACTCATTTTGACTTTTACTAGAAGAGGGAAAAACTATGTACTACTTGTTAATCAATTAAAAATAACCAAAATATTACTTTTTAATAAAGTAACATCTAGTTCATGAGTAATTTTACAACTATATTCTAACATAACAACACAATACAATTATATTATAATGAAAAAATTAATTATATGAAAAAATAAAAATAGTAGATATTGGTTTCTAGAGTAAAAAAATGAATCCTCAACCATTTAGTGAAGTTTAAGAATGATGAGACTTAGAAAACCATTTCTTATCTTTCAGTAATTCTGATTGGATAAAAATGGAATAATTCAGCTTTGAAATGTTTAAGCAATTTTGTATCACATATTGGTTTTTCATGTCCACTTCCAGTTTTTTTAAGACAGTATATAGATTATTTATCCAAGGAATCTTTTCATAGAATAAATATTCATAATAATCCTTCATAATTTATCAAAAATCACTTTATATAGTAACATTTTTTATTCTTTCAATAATCCATCAATTAAGACGTGGTTAGAAATAAAAAATGAAAGTATCTATCACTACTTGAAAATAAACATACCCTTTGATCAATGCATTCCAACACTCTGTGTTAAAGTTGTGTTCTCATATTAATGTAGTCCTATATTATCTTCTTTTGGTATGTTGGACCCAACATAGTCTAGAAATTTTACATGAAAATAAATCCAGTGTTTAATGTTGTCTCATGATGTCCAGATTGATATTTCACTTTCCTTAGTTTGTAGTGTGTTCCCATTATTGATAGTACATATTCTTATCAAAAGATATTACATAAACATAGCTTCACTACATTTTCATTAGTGTATACTAAATAACATCCTCATATTACATTTATTCCTCAATACAATATAAACTTCCATTAGATTCAACATTTCTTTTTTATTTAGCCTCACATTCACTACTCCTCAAAACATTTGTATTTTTTATTTAACACATTAAAACCAATGTTGATTCGACTAAATATTAAAATTCGGTTAAACAAAGATATAGGAATCTTAAGATAACAAAAAAATATAACTGATCATAATTATACTTTGAATGTAAATGAATGAAAAGTGGTATATCATAATGATAATTAAGCTGAATTGATTTTGTAACCTTTATTTTTTTATTTAGATGGGGTTGAATCAATTTTAGATCATTTGTATCCTCCTTACATCCGGTTATATCAACATAGTGTTATGCTAAAACTATACATCAGTGGCTTTGATCTTAGTTTTTATCTATTAAAACACGGGGTTAAAATTTAGTCTAGTTGAAATATATTTAAAAAATTGTCCATGATTTCCATCAAATCAAATATCACCATAATCTGAATTTTTTTTCTAAATTTATCATATAAAAACAAAATCAATATTAATATGAAAACTATATAATTATATAAAAATGTTATAGTGGCTTCAGAAATAATTTCAAACACTTAATTAATTAATGAATCATTCTTACATGGTTAAGAAAAGGTCGTTAAACTTATTTTATTTCCCTTAAAAACAAATCATGTAATTCCAAGTTATTTTTTGCATAATATTTCAAAATAATATAGTAAATTGAATCTATAAATCTAGAGGCTTGATTATAAAATGGATTGGATGGATACAGTGTTGGATTTTAACATTAAGTTAGAAAAAAAATGATATGTTGTAACATGATATTATATTCAAAACAATTAATGCTACCTTGGTAACAGAGAAAAATAATTATAAATAATCTCATAAGGTCCCAAAATATATATTTCACAATTAAAATATTCATGAATCTTATAGAACATGTTTTTAGAAGTATAAACATTAATTATCAGGATAAATAAATGAAATCACTAAAATATACAATTAAAATGGACAATACATAATATAAATATGAATTTAAATAAAAATAAAAAAGCGAGGTGAGTGGATTGAAATACCTCAAAACCAAACAAAAAAATTCTAAATGAATACATCATTTGTGACCTCACAATATATTATAATCCATTTCCCCAATAGGGACAACCTTTTGGGTTCCACTCAACATAAAACCCAAGATCAACACATAATTATGTCATCGACCCACCCATAGGTATAAGGGACAAGAGTGGATCACTTATATATACCCTATAGCTATAAACTATTCCCTCATAATTATATTATTCCCCTTGAACAATTAATGGTCTCCACACACCCACATACCCCAAAAGATAATTAAAATAATAATTGAACCCACACATATGTAGGTGGTATTAGGGACCACTTAACACAACAATGTGTTTAACCCCCCAATAAAGCACCACTCTATTCTAGATCAAGAAATTATAAGGAACCCCCATCATCCACTAAATCCATAACTCATCCAAATTGATCTATAATTAATTATAGACAACTTATAATTAATTTATCTACTTATTAAAACACTTTTTTTTAATAAAAGGGTAAAACTGACCAGAAGACATGTTTGAACTGAAAATGTTTTCAAGGAGACATTGTTTAATCCCGACACACCCCTGAGTCCACTATCAATAAATGATAAAGGATATATACCTTAAATATGATGTGAAACATGATATCTTATTTGTTATATAATATTATATGATATATGTATGCTATGGATATCATAATTTGTGGATAAGAGATTCCACAAAACTACCTTAAGCCTATCATGTGGTATAACATGTTTATATCATAGGGCATAAAGAATAATATTCTTAAATTCATATAACACCTTATGACTAACATTGGTAACAGAATGTTAACTGTTTACATTTTATAATCTTCCACTATATTTCTTTTATTAATAATCATTTTATATGATGAAATATTCATAAAGAATTTTATTTAGTAAAGGTTACATGTAGTTTATAACCAATGGAAATTCTATTTATGATTATTAACGTATGAGTAAATTTATGAAAATATGGGAGGACATCCTTGAAGTTTATTTAAAAAATCCAAAAGATATGGATATGGTCAAATGTATCCAATTAATTCTCCTGATTGAATCTATATTCTTCATCCTCCTTGATCTTGTGAGAAACTAGTATAGCATAAAGAGAAGGATAATCCCACTTAAGAATCACGTGATTTTCATTCAACCCTTGTATAAACCATAGATGGTGAAGGGGATACTTTTTCTACATCTAAAATGTCTCTATAAAAATTTGTTTTATGAAGGTATTTATAGTATCCATCATTATTGAATGGTATTAAAGTTTTTAATTTTAAATTTATACATTGTTTAGGTTTCATAAATGATAGTTTTGGTTTTTTTTGTTTATCATTTATTTTGAAGAGACCATGTCAAGGGTTGAATTTGATATTAATAACGATGAATGTATTTATGATAATATTATTTTTCAATATGTCAAAAAGAATGAATTTATTGGAATTTTTTTGAAGTTATCAAGATTTTTTAGAAGGATAAGGGAGAAATTTCGATGTAGGGTATTATTACTATGTGACGAATTATGGATATTACATGAAAAGTAATGATTTAACTTGGAATTGGAATAAATTTGAGATACCACTAATTATGATTATTTTTCAAATCCAAGGAATTGTCCAGTGAAGTATAAAATATACTTGTAAAATTATGTTTTAGGATGAATTCGGTCCATTTTTTCATTTTGTTCATTCTGGGTTTATTTTTTATGTGAAATTTAGAAGTGGAACATAAAAAATGTATGTGTCATTTTACTGGATGGATTCTTTGTGTATGAGTCATTGTAATTTCTAGTTGTTTGGAAATTTAAAATTTTATATGAATCACAGTATGGGTGATTTTTTGGACTTCATATGAATGATTATATATGTGTTATCCAAAATAAATATAAAAATTTTTACAAAATTCCAATCCAAACAACCAACCATCATAAGGACAGTTGGTTAAGAATATGTTATTGAACCAAATGAGGGAATCCATAGAGGATATGATGAATGGATAGGTTCGGTTTGCACTAGCCTAATGTGAGAATGTGTTAAGAACACTATGTGGGGTGAAACAATGGACCCCTTTCACGGGTCAATGATAAGGTATTTCAATGTCACCCTTTTATGATTTGAGTATTATTAAGTGGAAACTACCCAATGTGAAAAGATATGGGGAATTATCTATGTGTTGTAACTATTCATAACTCAAAAGCAAGGTTGTGTGTTTTCTAATACAACATCATATGAATCATCTTCAACCTTCTTCTTGGTATTTTTAAGATGAATCTTTAAATAGTTCCTAAAATTTTTTGGAAGTATCCCAAAATAATTAACCTATAGGTGTGGGAATTGGATTTATACCAGAATATGATCATTAAGTTCATTGGACGGAAAATATAGAAAAATAAGTCTTTAGAAATTATAGAATACATCAAAAAGATAAACTAAACATAAAGATGATACCTTGTTGTTATCATGAAATAATTATCCCAAAATTTTATGTTTGTAGTCCAAGTTGAGTTAGAATATTGTATACTTTTAATAGAAAATGTGCATGAAAATAGAAGTCCACTTGTGACTAGAAGATGATTCCTTTTCATATGTGATAAAAAAATTATAATTTGGGGTCCATGTATAGATATCCACATGTATGAGGGTCGATTTTAGGGGACCCAATTATGGAGATTAATGTAATGGAACATAAATGTATGCAGATCCACATGTATTTTGATATATATAAAGAGATTAACATAATAAAATTGATGTAAGGGGATATCAATGTTAGGAGATCTATGGAAATATTTTTTCAGCAGTTTATGGACAAAACCATGAGAGTGATGTGTGCATTTTTCATGCATACATGGAATTATTAAAAGTTAGGATTTTTTTGAAAATATAAATTAAAAGACACTAATGTTTCAAAAATTATGAAGAAGATTTTTAAATTTATATTATTTATTTACATTATAATGTAAGAAACTACATGCGAAGATACTATAAATATTTACTTTTAAAGAGAATGAATTTTAAAAATATCAATGATGATATTTGTGGTGAATAAAAATTTAAAATATTGTAATAATAAAAATGATCTAGATTTAGTAATATTTTATATTCTTCTAGATATTCTTCAAGTTGAAATATAATTGAAAAATATAGAGGTTTAAACATGTGTGTAACCAAGAAGAATCCAAATTTCTAAAGAATAAATGAAAAAGGATAAGTTAAAATTGTTCTTGAAAGTGTTGACATATACATAGAATCACAATAAGATAATTCCTATAATCTTCTTCTGTCATAAAATGGGATTAATTAGAAGAAGGGATACACAATACTGTTGTTTTTATGATATTATATTTCAAAATCTTATAGAAAGTAGAAACGGTTTTGTTCAAAATCACAGTGTTTTGGATCTAATTCAATATAACTGATGTGAATTCATTCTTATTTGTATCATTTTATAAGTTCAATTATCTATTTCTAGAAGAAAAACAATACCCCTTTCAGTCGATGTAGTGATATCCAAAGTAGAAATATGATATATTCTTCAAGTGATCAAGGAAGTATTTTGAAGAATCGATGGTACAAATATAGAAAATACTATTCAATATAACTATAAGTGGATAATACCTACCTTAATGATTTAGATTATACCACCCCAAATATTATGTGCAAAATGAACTAAACAAGTGATCACTAAAATTTATAGTGATAATAAAACCATGTATTAACCAATAGTTGAACAAAAAAGGAGTAGGCTCTCACATCGAGGCCAAACGATTTAAATATTATTGTTCATGTCCATACCTATTTCAAAATTTCATTATAAATTTATGTTTGAGTGACTATAAATTGATCGCTTCCCATTAGGCATAGGTTTGGGTGTAATAGTTTCTAATTAAAAATAAATTGCAACATAGTAAAAGTTGGGTAAACTAATTCACCCCCCCCCCCCGGTGTCCCTACATGGTCTGATAGGATATACATGTGGTATTAATGTTAATATAGGTTCTCCTATAACTAGATATATTTCTTTTCCCATTTCTTTTAATATCATATATGAAGTAAATAATAAATGATATTATTAGAATACCTCAAAAGATGAAAAAATAATTTCCTTTTACTGATGACAGTATGAAATTGTTAATAGAAAAACTAATTAATAATAATAAAATAGAGTCCAAGATTCAATAGAATATTTCAAGAAATAACAATGACCATCCACAACTTGAAAAAAATAATAATGGTAAAATTTCGATTATCAATTCAGTAGAAAGTGATATTTTGAAAAAACTAGTTCAAGATATAATTATTTTTGAAATGAATGAATCTATCAAAAAAGATTAAGGCTTATACTCTCAAATTAAAAGGTACATGGATAAATTCCTCATTAAATTTTTCACAAACATACATGGTTTTGTTAAGATAATTATTAATGAAAAATATATCTAGAAGAACAAGTTAAGGAAAAGGATTATAAATTGTGTAGGAAATTACGATATTAAAATTATCTCATAGATAATGTGGAAGAAAAGGATAAATATATTTCAATTTGAAATAAACTTATTTCTATAATTGATGAAAAGATAAAAAGTAGTGATTTATAGAAATATGTGATTAAATATTTTATAGAAGTAGTCTATTCAAATGAATAACTATATAAAACCACTATTAATGTCAGAGATGCATGGTTTGAGGTTAAATAAAAATGGATAAAATAATTAAAAAATTACTTAAAGGAATAAAACTAGGTTCACGATTATTAGGCCATGAACCAAGTGAATAGTTGGGAAGGAAGGTTAAGATCTATTGAGGATATGAGGAACTACCTTAACATAACATGTGTTCAATGATAAATAAAATTAAATTATTTTGAAACTAAACAATCTAAAACATCCCAAACTATTGATAGGAAATAATTTGACACACAGATATCCTTTGAATCTTGTGGATATATGAAGAATCATATTTGTGGCATGAAGATCTAAAAATCACCACCAAACTAATCTACATAAATCCATTGGAGAAATCTACCATCCATGCAAATATATATTGAATATACTAAATATATTTTTCTACACTGTACATGTTTAAAAGTATAAACTATTCAAAAATAGAAAATGGGTTTAAAATCATGTCAAATAGGGATAGTATAATAATTTTAAGAGAATGTACCCAAAAATAAGACCACTAAATTGGGAAAAATCATTATGAAATAAAAATATCATAATTTTGGAATTTCTAAATAGAATGTAGTGTAAGAATGAAAATCATTGTTGATTGGTAATTTCTAGAATTAATATAGGTTTTTTCATATGTTCTTATATTTTTTGTTATAATATATCACCTTTTAAGTTCAATGAAATTCAAATTTTTGGGGGATAAAACCCTAAGAAAGAATATAACTTATTGTGAAAATATAAACTTCACATATTAGGGAAAATATGTTTATCAAAAACTAATTAGATTTATTTTGAAATATTCTAGGAATTTTTCAGTATATATGATCAAAATTATGTTGATTTATGGTATGTTATAACACATTAAAAATATAATTCTAGCATAAAGAAAATACCACAATAGAAATTGAAGTAAGTAAAGAGAGGATTTTAATCTTCCATGGGATAATTTAAAAATAACTATGCTAGAAACACTATTAAATATATGTTTTCAAATAATACTAATGGTACATACTTGGGTAACAGAACCAACAAGTCCAAGATGTGTGCTATATCTAAAATTATCAACTAATTCTATTTTGGAAAAAAGGGAAATTCCATGGATTAATGCAAATAAGCCATAGATGTATCTGAATATGAAGGAAAAAATAGAATTATGGAAAACTAGTCTATTAATGAAATATATTTTAACAAAATGATATTTTAAAAATAAATAAATGTTTTAGTTAATATGAAATATGCAACACCGAACCAAAACGAACCATTAATTATAATTAGTCAAATGTGACTGTTATCAGTTAGTCATTAAATTGGAAGTCATTAATAGGATTAACTGATTTAGGAAATATATATTAATTCATTACATAATATAATTATATTGATAACTACTTAGTAAATAATCACTCAATATTTAGAATAGTCATTTTATTCATCAAAAATAAATTTTATTAAATGTTTTTATTGCTTTTTGTAAGAAAATATTATAATTAATTTATAGAAATTTTAAAAAATTTACATGATAAAAAGTATTTCATTTTTGGAGTCATCGTGTCAAATATATCTTCGGGTAATACTTTGGATTTATCATAAAATAATGATTTTCTAGTGAATAATGAATACTACTAAATTTTATTGAAATTTCATTTTGTTTTAACCAGTTGTATGGTTAAATTTTGTTTTAAAATGGTTTCAAGGTAAAAATAGTTTTTTTATATTATTAATAATCCAATTATGTTTAAATGAATAGATTTTATGATGAAATTTTGTATAGAAACATTTTTTACATAAAGGGCATCTTTCTAGAAAAACAATTTCTTTGTGTTTTTCATTTTAATATTAAATTAATTTATACCACTTCTAAAAATTGTATATTAAAAAATTTATTCCATATTTGGAATCTTGAGGTAAAAATTTGGTAAATAGATCTCTTTTAATTTTATTAATTGTGAAAAGTACCTGTAGTAAATTATTATCACCATGATATGGGTAAATCTGGTAATTAAAGTTAAATAAACATTGATAAAAAGTATAAAATGACCCTAAAACATTCTTTTATACTATTTTATGAGTGGAGTTTTTTCATTTACATATACATTTAAAACATGTGGAAAATTAGTGAAATATATCTTTTATTATCACCCTCACAATACATAAGTAAAATATAATGTCAAAAATGACACTTTATTTTTTAAAAATTTCTAATATTGTTTTGATGGAGATACAAACAAATTAATTTTAGTTATAAATGTTTATTTAAAATATAAATTATTTCATTGTCATGTTAATTTATTTTTAATATTTTAGTGGTGAAAAGAATTCGTTAAATGTGTCACGACCCACCTCCCCGAGCCATGAACCCTGTCATCTAACCCCATGGGTAGCCTGTAATACCTTGGTTGCCTTCCCAGCACACCATATTCTATTACTCACTAGGGTCTCTTATCAGACTAATGATTGTCCTCACAGGACAACAACATGTTCTTTCAGTGTGTTTTTCCTCACTCACACACACCCTGGGTAACTTCCCAGAAGGTCACCCATCATGATTAATACTCCAAGCCAAGAATGCTTAACTATTGAGTTCTAATCAGGTAGGCTCCCGAAAAGAAAGGTGAACCTTGTTGACATGGGTAGTAATATTTAGCCTTTTATGTCGCACTATTCTAGGGGTGTTACATTATCTACCCCTTTAAAGCACAACGCCCTCGTTGTGGACCCCAAGCCTCAAACTCAAGCAGTGCCTAAGCACTTCCGGCTGGGTATTGGCTCTGATACCATTTGTCACGACCCGCCTCCCCAGGACATGAACCTTGTCATCTAACCCCATGGGTATCATGTAATACCTTGGTTACCTTCCCAGAACACCATATGCCATTACTCACTAGGGTTGCTTATCAGACTAATTATTTTCCCCACAGGCCAACAAATGTTATTTCAGTGTGTTTTGTCCTCACTCACACACACCCTGGGTAATCTTCCTTAGCACAACGAAAAACCTCCCAAAATAAAATAATAGGCTTCTCCCATTATTTTATTATCACATGAAATTTAAAATTCAAATTCAAACCACTTAATTAATTAATTAATGTGGTTGAATTCATTAAATTAATGTGTTGGAAATAGTTAATGAGGGAGAGAGGAGGAGGTGAGAGGTCTCATATTTAAGAGGAGAACAGAACTCCTCTCTTGACGAAGAACGACATCTCATCCACGAAGAACACAGGTTCCCCGAAGAACGACAACGCGCCAACCATTCTCTTCTCTGTGTCAAGTGAGGAAATGTCGCTTCCTCCTCGGACACACTCAAACATCGCCTATGAATTCTTTCCCCGCGATTCCGTCTTCCAAGATGCCCAACGTGCGACATAAACTATCGAGGTAGGGGTTAAGTTCAATTTTAATTGATTCAAATTGTGCCTTAGTTCGTTGTTGTATAATCTTGTTTGTCACGACCCACCTCCTCGAGCCATGAACCTTGTCATCTGACCCCATGGGTATCCTGTGATACCTTGGTTGCCTTCCGAGCACACCATATCCTATTACTCACTAGGGTCGCTTATCAGACTAATGATTTTCCCCAAAGGCCAACACATGTTCTTTCAGTGTTTTTTTTCCTCACTCACACACACCCTGGGTAACTTCCCAGAAGGTCACCCATCCTTATTACTACTCCAGGCCAAACATGCTTAACTGTGAAGTTCTAATCAGGTAGGCTCCAGAAAATAAAGGTGCACCTTGTTGACATGGGTAGTAACATTTAGTCTTTTAAGTCTCACTTTTCCAGGGGTGTTACAAAATGATTATGAAACACCGACAAAACATTTATTTAATTAATATAAAAATAAAATAAATAATTCTAAAAATATTATATGTAATATAATGTCAACAAATTATTATGTTCCACAAATTTTTTAGATAAATATAATATTTTAGGAAGTTTATAAATTATTATACTCAAATTCCATTTCTATGAAGTTATTATCAATGTTAAACTAAATAAATAGTTCTAAAAATGACATTATTGATATTTTATAATGAACAATATTTTATTAAATGATTTAAAATTCATAAAAATCGTATTTCTATAAAATTTGTTGGGAAATGGTCTAAAATATATTCCATGGTCCTTTTATGATAAAATTTACCTTTTATAGTTTCTATCTTAACCCTTAAAGAGTAAAAAACATTTTTGTCATCGTAATTATCAAAAAAAGGTTAATGGGTGTTAAAAAAGGAAAAGAAAAAACATAGCGTAAAGGTGTATGAGTTTTATTTTATGATATTTTTTCCACTAAATAATGATATATTATAAATATATCATTATAGAACCATTTTTTAATAAATATAAATTTATATTAATTTAATACATTATGTAATCCCAATAATGCCCCTCCCCTATCGTATAAAATGGAACCTTTTCTATTCTTTTAGTCACACATAAAATAAATTTAAATTGAGAAAATACCTACCGAAATACATCTTATAATCCCACACATAATTTCAAAGGTCTTTTTTTATCCATAATATCATCCTTATATGGATTAAGGTGTAATGCAACGAAGATTGTTCGATGAAGAGGTATAGCTTTTAAACAAATGTTTTTGTTTTATTTCTTCTTCTAACTCCTTCAGATATTATTAAACCATGATGATATTTTAAAAATATCTCTAATATAATGATATTTTATTATTTTAATGTCAAAAAATATATTCATACCCATCTTCAATGAAGTGGTAAATGAATCCATCGATCGTGTTTAAATTAGACTACAACTTTGTGAACTGATATAATTCATTTTTCATCACTAATTCTAAATGATTCATATAATGAGATATTTAATGTATATATATGATAATAAAATCATTTTTTTATTATATAAAGATAATATATAATCTAATTTATTACCTTTTCATTCATTGAAAATGGTAACATAATTCGTGTGTACGTGTAGACTACCAAGTCCACGTAGCGAGGTGATTCATTTTTCATCACCACATAAAATGAATGATATATATAAGTTTATCCAAAGTGATAAAATGATATTAATTATAATTTTTTAATGCTAAAAAATACTTAACTTCATTCTATCATGATCATTGAATTTTGGAAGTGATATACATGCATACGTACGGCCAACTGTCTCCATGATTGAAACATAGTTCATTTTTAATAACCATCATTCAAAGTCTGTTTCAAAATTATTATTTATATATAAAAATAATTAATATTTCATAATTGTTTTATTATTTATGATATAATAATGACTTATTTGACCACAATCAACCTAAAAAAGTGATTTTGTGCATATGATTAAAATATCATCAAAACATCTGATGTGGACTTAATTGATTAATTAATTGAATATAAAATTCTACTAAATAAAATAAATAAATATTTAAATTTAAAAATGTTATTAAGAAATTAAATAATTAACATAATTTTATTATTTAGGAAGATATAGAATTTTTGTGATGAGTCAGACTTGAGGTAAGGGACATCTTAAATTAAAACATGGTTTTAAAATGTTTTAAAGATTTATTTTATAAATATTTTTATTTTATTTCCATATTCATAAAATTATATTGTATATGTATTTATATAGACATAAATCAATTATAAAGTACATTTTATTTCACTTTTTAGTTAATTTCGATGGTTTTAGAAATTAATATTTTTAGGTGTTTTATATGAAATGTTTTGACTTTCTTCCCAATAGACAAAAGGAATTTTTTTTTTAAATATATATGAAATAAACATTATTTTTTCCACCATTATAAAAATTATCTGATATTGTAATTCCTATACAATATTTAATGTTTTCCTCAAATAAAAACCCTATTTGCTTTTGTGTCACACATAATCATGAACATGTTATAATGGGTAAACCCAAATATAAATCCAATTATTTGGGTAAGGTTTTTATCTCATGAGATTTTATGTATGAGATTATGAAGTATACCTAATCCATGAATAAACTTTTTCCACCATGGGATCTTGTCTGGGAAGTTAGATTTTACTTATTCTTGTGTCATGTTTTTTATTTATACCAAATTTTTGATGTTCCCATGATCCTATGATATGATGATCCTTAAGTTATGATCTCTTGTTACCTACAATACATTTATACGATTTTTAATAATTTTTCACGAATATAATTTTATTTATAGAGGTAAGTGGAATGTATTTTTTTAAAGTATTATGACCTTTTAAAGTAAAAATGGTATCATTTTAAGAAAAAAAAATCATAGGTTCTGGTGTTTGTGAATAAATTCTCATAAATATGATTTGGACTTTGTTATTTTTTATAAAGTGTTTTATGAAAAACATTGGGTAGTAAAGATGATTTCATGTGTAAGAAAATGATTATTTCAAATGAAAAATTATTATTCTAAAGTAAATAAATCTATTTTATGATTTCATAGTTTTGAAACGTTCTTTATTTTTTTGTATCTTATTGAGTATTTTATGCTTATCCCATGTTTTAAAATGTTTTTCATAGGGTTTTAAGGATGAGTAGGGATAAGGATTGGGTAAAGTTGAAATGTTTTAAGATAATTCCTAAAAAGATAACTTTTTATACCATAAAAGTTTATTTTGTAGTAAAAATGAATTCTAAGTTGAAGTGTCCACTTTGTTATATAATATTTATTTTTGTAAGGATGATATATTAAATATAAAAAACTCTAAATCGTAAATATAATCAATTGTAAGAGAATGAATTATTGACTAAAAACAATATGATATGTGATGTTTAAAAATATGAATATATAGATGGTATCAGATGAATGGTTTATATATATTAATAGACTATGATGGTTTTAGGAGAAGGTATCTTATGAGTTATGGATTCCGTCAGGGGTTTTAAATTTTAAGTTTGATCATAATTTTAATGTCTTAGACACCCCTAATGAGGTTTTTAGTGATGTTATTTTGTGGTGATTAATGATACTTTTGGATATTTTTTGTGCGTTTCACTTCGTGTAACCCTTACGTTTAATGATAAGGATTATTTCATAATGATTTTATTACATTTGGGGGATGTAAGATGAAATCTTTGAGATAACCTTTGAGGTTATAAAATTATTTAATGTTAAGGTTATTAAGGTTATTTTTTAAGGACTTTAACCACATTTCTTGTAATGTAATAGGAATTAAATCAATGTTTTATTAAAAATTACAACATACTAAAAGGGTGACAACTCATCACATCCGACAGGGCCACAGGGCTTGAACCCATAACTAAAGGGAGACAAGGGCGAAACACCTACCATTTTCTAATTTGATGTAATGTTTAGTATAAAATCTTTTATATAATTAAAATAATATACATATAGTGATTATGTTCATTTTTAAAAACTTTGATTTTTCATTTAGATAACAATTATATTAAAATTTTATTTTCTAATTAAGTGATTAATTTTATTTTAGAAGAAGGTCACTATTTTGGGAACCATATATGACTAAGGTAAACATAATATTATAGAATTTTATTTGGGGAATAAATGTAGAATTATATTTTAAAATTATATGTTGTTTTAATTTTTTGTGGTGGTACATGTTTTTTATGGAAATGATTATTATATTTAGAAGATTATATTATTATGTCAAACAAAGTTTTTGGTATATAGCTTTATGACTGACTAATGTTTCATGGATAAAAATGTTAAATTAATATTTGAAGAATACATGAACAAATTATTGTTCTTTTTGTGTTTCAATCTTGGTCTAAAATATTTTGAATAATTTTGAGGTAATTTATTTATCAAATGATATAAGTATAACTTTGGGTGTTATTATTAAGGCTTTTGAGATTAATATTTTATTCCTTAATATAAAGATTTATTATTTTGGGGAATTATCTTTCCTTGTGATATCCTTTTTTTGGTAAATGTCTAAAGAGATTAGGAATAGATTTTTATCATTTTTTAGATTATTTGATACATTTTAATTTGATTTTACTACTTTATGAATGAAAATTCATCTTAACTACTCATCATTTGTATTAAAAGATAAATATTGTTGTCCGAATTGATTAAAAGGATGAAATTATACGTGTCAAGTAATAATATTTATTTATATTCTCAGTCTAGAAGGTAAATGAATTTTTCAAGTCCAGGAAAAGTATCTATAAAAAAAATTATCATATTACCTATATTTTTTATGAATTGATTGTTTTATTCAAATCTAATTGGTTTACTTTTTTCTGGTCATTAACTTTGTAATGGTCATTTACTTTCTTGTGATCAATTATTTCAGTCACTCTCTATTATTTTAAAGATATTATGCTTTTCTAACATGTACATATTTTCAATTCCAACTAATATTAGCCTATTTTTAAACCTACTTTTCTATTATTTCATATGAGAATTTTATTTTCCTTTCCCTATTTTGAAAAGGAAGTTTTATTAAATATTATTATGATGTTTTATTTTGAAAATGGTATTTACCAATGTAAAACCCTCATTTAATTAATTAATGTTAAAATTGTGAGGAAACAGTTTATTTCATTGGAAATAATGTAACATGTTGATATTTTAAAAAGAAGACAATGTTTGTTAGAATATACAATATGCAACACTGAGCCTAAATGAACCATGAAACGTTATTATTTACATATGACCATTATAATCTAGCTATTAAATTATCAGTCATGAATTAGATTAACTAATTTATGAAATATGTATTAATTTCTTACTAAATATAAATATATTGATTAATTATTAATAAATAATGACATATATTTTTAGTAAAGTAATTTTATTCATTAAAATTATTTTTTGAAAAAGGGTTTTATTTGTTTGTTTCATAAAATATTATCATTAAGTTTAAGAAGTATTAGATGTTTTATTTAAAAATATATATATTTTTTTTTTTCTCAACCAGGGAGACAAAATAATCTTGTATTGATTTTTTGGAAATTTTCGAAAATATTGATTTTCTAGTAAATAAGAAAAATAATGATTTAATGGGAAAATATATTGGGTTTCAAGAATTTATAAGGATACATTTTATTTAAAAATAGGTAAAAAGTAATATTAGATCACTTATGTTATTAATAATCTAATTTAGTTCAATATATTCAATTTTATTGTTTATTTTAGTATAAAACAAATATTATACTAAAATGGAATATTTTTAAAAGAAACAATTTTTCATTGAATTTTTTGTATTAATAAAAATTAATTCATTACACTTATATAAATTGAATCTTTTAAAATTTATTCCACTTTAGGGATCAAGATATATTTTTTTTAAATGTTTCACCTTTAATTTTAGTCATTATGAATAGTAATTGTAGTAAATAATTATCACATTCATAATAGTACATCATATAATTAATATTATAAATAATATTATAAAAACTATAAAATGATCTTAACACCTTCCATAATACTATTGTATGATAATACTTCATGAATCTCAAAAAAAATAGAATATATGTTAACTTAGTTCCTCATTTCTTTTATTTTCATCTTTATAATATTTAAAAAAAAGATAAATTCTAAAATGTCACATTCTTCGTTTTAGTATCTATAATATTTTGTGATAGTGAAAAAAATAAATTTTGTTTGGTTTTAGTTATTTATTTGAATTATAAATTATTTTTTATCTTGGTAATTTATTTATAATTATTAATGGTGAAATAATTACCTTAAATTATTATGCAACACCAACACAACATTTATTTGATTAATAGAAAAATAAAATAAACCATTATAAAAATATTAAATGTAATTTAATATGATTTAATTATTATGTTTCATGATTTTTATAGATTAATATAACATGTTATATATGTGATAAAATATTATATTTGAATAATTTTGGTTTCATTTTGTTTTAAAAGTCAAATTAAATAAATAGTTCCAAAAATGGTGTTAATGATACTTTATAATAAATAATATTTGATAAAATGATTTAAAATTCCAAAAAAATCATAACATAGTCCAAGGTAATTTTATGTGATTTAAAATGTCAACTATATTCCATTTATTTTTTATATTAGCAATATTAACCCCTAAATAGTTAAAAACATTATTATCTCTATAATTGTCAAAAATATTAATGAAGGATTAAAACTAAAAGATAAGGGTAAAAAATTATAAACTAATCCAAATTTTATTTTATGTGATTATTTTTACCCATTATAATCATGTATTTGAAATATATAATTTTGGAGCCATTTTTCCATGAACATTCATTTAAAAAAAATTTATAATTTATATAATTTTAAGACGGCCCCTCCCCTATCTTACAAAAAGGAACATCCTCTCCTTTTTATTCATATTTAAAAATACTTTTAGTTCAGAAAATGTTTTCCCCAATACTTGATTAGAATAACTATAATCATTTTATAGGTTTTAGTAGGAATAATATCAACCATAGAGTGATAAGGTGTAAAGAAAAGAAGATTGTCGGAAGAAAAGGTAAAAATTTTAACCGAATCTAATAGTTGTATTTATTATTTCACATCCTTAAAATATTATTCAACCACGATGATATAATAAAACAAGTCTCTAACATATATTGATATTTTTTATAGTTTATTTTGTAACATATATCAATCTTCATCTTCCATCAAGTGGGAAACAAAACCATCAATTTTAAGTATGGCGGATTGTGGCCACTTAAACCAATCTAATTCATTTTCCAAATTTCATCTCATGATTTGATATATTGATAGATTTAAGGTATATATAATATATTAATGAAATATTTATAATATTTTAAAGATAAAATATCTTAAAATTTCTTACCTTTCAATTCAATGAAAAGTGGTGACGTCATTCATGAGTAAGTGTGAACTACCACCTCAATAATGTGCTATAATTATTTTTCCATCACCACATCATTTGAGTTATATATATACAAGTATTTATAAAGAGATAATATTTTTTTAGTTATAATTATATAAATATAAAATAACACTTAACTTCATTCCATCAATATTGTTGAAAAATGGATGTGTTACTCATTCGTGCATATGACTTATAGTCTCTATGATTGTAAGATAATTTATTATTCTTGATCATCTTTCATTATTGGTTTAAAAATTTGAATTTATATAAAAAATTATAATGATATTATTATTATTATTATTATTATTATTATATGATATAATAATGACCTATTAAACAAAAGTCAACCACTACAAGTCATGTTGGATATATTTGTCGAATATCGTCAACATGTCTTACGTGAACATAATTGATATGTAATTGAATATAATATGGTATTAAACAAAATAAAAAAATAACAAACTTGAAAAAAAAATCAAGCCTTTAAATAACTAACATAATTATATTATTTAGGAATATAAATAATGTACATGATGATTCAGACTCGAGGTCAGGGGAACATTATTTTAAACCTTTGTTTTAAAATGTTTTAAGGATTAATTTTTTAAATATATTTCTTAAATGTACATATTCTGAAAATAATTTAATGGGTGGATTTATATAGATATAAATTAATTATAAATAAAATACTATTTCCCTTTTGAATTCTTTTTCAAAGGATTTCAAAATGAATCTTTTTATGTATTTTATATGGTATGTTTTGAATTTGTTAACAAAGTGAAAAATGAATGTTATATTTAAATTATATGGAATAAATTTTTTCCACCCACAATAAATATTATTTAACGTTTCCATTCCTTTGAAACATTCATTTTTTATTCAATGAAAAACTCTCTTTCCTTTTTATAGCACATGTAATCATGAACATGTTATGATGGGTGCACCCGAGTTAGACTCTAACGAATTAGATAAATCTTATATCTCAGGAGACATTATGTATGGGATTATGGGGTAAACCTAATCCATTATGATACTCTATAAACCATGTTATGTTTTCTAGGTAGCAATCCTTGACTTATTATTCTGTCATGTTTTGTGTTTCTACCACATTTCCTAAGATTCTATGATATTATTCAACAATGATCTTTATGTTTTGCTCCCATGTTACCTACATGACTTTTGTATTATTGTTAATATGTTTTCATGGAAATACATTTATTTCTAGAAGTAATCTAATGGGATTTTTTTATTATTCACTTTAAGGGTAAAAATATTTTTTCTAAGAAAACAAATTTCAAGGGTTCTCTTGTTTTCTAATAAATCCTCATAATTATGATTTCAACTTTATGTTTTATTATAAAGTGTATTATGAAAAAAAATTGGATAGTGAATCTAATTTAATGTGCACTTAAATCAATATTTTTTCTAACAATTTATTATACTAAAGAAAAAATCTCTTATAGGATTACATGGGTTTTATGTGGACTAATAGGTTTCTTTATTCTTTTATATCCTATACTAAAATTTTGGTGCAAGTACCACATTTTAAAATGTTTTCATGGGTTATCAAAGATTAGTAGGAGAATGTATGCGGTAAATATGTAAAATATTAAGATATATTTGGAAAATAAAACATTTTACATTATAAAAGTTTTCTTTTGTGAAAAATGGATACTAAGTGGAAGTGTGCACTTTGTGATTTAATATATTTTTATATAAAGGTAATAGGATAATTATCTAAAACTATAAGATATAAATATTCAATACTATAATATAATGAATTATTGACATAAAACTCAAGATTATGAAATTGTTATGGCTGGATCCTTACACAATATAACTAGTTTGGTGAAAGAAACTCACAAGATGCCATGTATAAATTCTAAAAAGACGCTTATATACCTAAAGAGTTCAAGGTAATATGTCCAATTAATTTACCAATAATAAATCATGATAGAGGAAACACAAGTAAAACATGGTGCTAAAGGAATGGAATAAATTCCACATGAATAAGTAAAGTTTTTATACAGGTTTTCAGTGAATGATAACCCAACAATTATTTTATCATTATACTAATATAAAAAAGTAAATAAATTCTATGAAAACTAAATTTGGTGATAAAAATTTCTTGATGGATTATGAAAAGAGAAATATCCTATATATAGAAGTTAGAACATAGAGAAAGTTTATGCTTCCAAAAGTAAAGAAAAAATGAAAAAGAAATGTGCAAGAATGGAAAAGAATTTGAAAGTAGAAGATGTAACACCCCGAGACATTAAAATATTTTAATTTTTGAATAATTTTAATTTTACCAGTTTATTTTTAAACAACACCATATTAAGCTTATGCTACATGCAATAATAAGATGGCATGCATCACACACAAGTCCCAGTTTTACTGACCAAAAATAAATTAATGTGATAATATTATTTAATATATAACATACCAGTTTAATTATTATTTTTGAATATTATTAACCAAATTTTTAAATTTATATTTCATATAATTTTAAAATTTATCTTATATGACATGATATAATAACAAATTCAATTTTTCGGGTAAAAGAATAATTTTTCCAAAAACATTGTTTTGTCACCTTTTAATGTAAACCCAATTTTGAATCTACTTTTTTAACCCTTTTATATATATTATATTTAATAAAATAAAATTACTATTTGGTAATGGTATATAAAAATTAACATTAGTGAATTTCTGATATTTTTCCCTAAAATTTTATGTTTTTATGAATAGTAAAAAATTCTAAATTTTAATTGAAAACAACATTTTTCATTGAAATAATTTATGTAGAGAACTTATATTATCGAATGGTTTAAAATTTATAATATAATATATTTTTATTAGTTAATATAATATTGGTCATTGCAATAAACTTTTCGAAGATTTTTTATACAAAAACAGTTGAATCTTTTGCAATGTTTTTACTTTTAAAAACTCGTTTTTCATTCTGATAATGGTATTAATTTTAAATTAATTAATAAAACATCAGTGTTTTAAATTTTAAAAAATTTATTCCATATTTTGAATCAGTGGGTACAAATTATTTAAATAGGTTTCTTTTATTTTTGTGAATTATTTATAGTAACTTTAGTAACTTTTTTATTCTCACAGATAAGGGTAAATCGGTAATTAAAGGTAAAAATAATATTATAATTATTATATAACATGTATTAATTTCTTTGGGTCTTTTTTGACCAAAACCATCCTGGTCCAATTTTGTGACCACATGGAGCCACTTGTATAACTTTAATATTTTATAATATTATATTTAAAGAAAATCCAATTTTCTTACAATTTTTTTTAACAAGTAAAATATTTTCAATATTAGATTATATAAGTGATATAGTTAATTATAAATATTCATTATAAATCCAAATTTTTTATATATACTATCATGATTTATTTACAATTTTATAAAATAAATATTTAAATTAAATAGTGACATAATGATGATGTTGTAATTGATTTATTAAAGGAAGAATCAATTATATAATATTAATAACATTAAAATAAATATAATTTGGAACATTTTACGACATAAACAAAATTTTTGAATGAAATTGACATATTATTATTTATTTAATGTTTTTTTTCTAATGTAATCAATTTTATATGATTTTATAAAAAGTCAAATAATAAAAAGTTTCAAAATTGACATAAATGATATTTTAAAATAAATAATATGTTATTAAATGATAGAAAATATATAAAAACAATAATCTAGGAAAATATCTAGGTTAATGTTAAAAATATCTTGATGATCAATTTTTAATCATTTAATGGATAGTTTTCCATGAAAATGACCTAGATATTATTAAAATTAAAGAATGTTACAAAGTGTCACACTCTCATTTCTTATATGTTCAATAATTTTAATATAGGGATAACCTAGAGATGAATTAGATATTGAATAGTATCTAGAAATATATAAGAGTTATCTACATCATAGTAATTTATTTGTAACTTTTAAAGACTAAGTAGTTTCCATAAATAATGACACAATAGTGAAGAAGTGATTTTTTTATTAATAGAAATATTAAAAAAATGATTTTAAAAATAATAAAATAAATATAATTTAACATAACTGAGGAGATCCATGAATTTTTAGATGAATATGTTATGTTAATATTGTATTGAATTGTTTTTTTAAGTTATATTTCTATTTGGATTTTATTTAAAGTAAAATTAATGAATAACATGTAAATTGAAACTACTGATATTTATAAAAATATCATTTTATTAAATTGTTTAAAAAATAAAAAAAAATATTTAAATATTAGATATTTATTATTATAATGTATAAATATAATAAATTTTCTATTTATGTTCACTTTATACAAGATAAGTAAATATATATGACCATTTAATATTTTGAATATTACTGCCATAATTAAAATTAAATAGATAAAATAACAATAAATCAAAATGATAAGGTTTATAATAAAATAAAAACACGTTTAAATTTTATTAGTTGAGATGATTTCTACCCATCATCGTCATATACTATAAATAACTCTCTTTTAAGAAATTTTAAATTGAAAATCAATTTATAATAAATTAATAGTTTTGATGTTTCCTAAAGTGCCCCTCTCCTCTATTATAAAAGGGCACATCTCCTCTCCTTTATTCACGCTGCTAAATCCATTTTTCTTAGCCAAACCAAACCCAATTCTCCTCCCAAATTACAACACTTTACCAAATAATCTACATTTTGGGAATAAAGCAAACAACATGAGTTCTTTTGTGAAAATCAGAAGGAAACACTTGAAAAAGAAGTAATTGTTTTACCAATTCAATTCAATTCAATTTTTCTTCTTATAATTACTATTCATATGAAATTTCCATACTAAATTAATATCTATAGTATCATATACATTATTAAATGTTATTATTATTAGGGTACACCCATATTCCTCTTTTACCCATCCTTCGAAAAACAATATCACCATGCGTGTGTATGTCTGACTTACATTCTCCATACCATGGTGAAAATGATTTTTCATTTATACTTTATTTCAATGGTTATAATGATTAATATAAATTGTGTAAATAATAAATATGAAATTATTATGTTTCTATGTAATTCATATTCCATCGAATTCCTTACTCTTTACCATTACAAAATGATATCATCGCTCGTTGGTATGTACAGTCTACCATCTCTATGACACGGTGAGATTTATCCTCCATTACAATCATTTAAGAATAATTATGAAAATTTAAATAATTAATTAATATAATATTTATAAACTAAATATAATTTTGGATATGAGTAAGATATATCATATTTATAAGAAACATGATTATATGAAAAAACATGAATCGGAAAAGAAAGTTGTTAACACTCGAAACAATGGAAATAATGGAATATTATCAACAAAATGATATAAGAGGATCATATATGATATCATAAATGTGGATATGGTTCTAGTTCTGGTATAATTTAATAAGATACGTTTACCATGATACATGAGGTTAACTAACCCTCTACTAAAGGAAATTACAAAGTAAGGGTTAATTTTCCAATATCATTATGTGTGCGTATTTTGAAAAAATGATTTCAAATAAAAATAGGAATTTATCTCAAGATATTTTTATGATTTTATTAGAGTATTTTTATCTATGTCAACATATTTATTGTATTTTATGCTTAATTTAGGTTTATCTCTTATGATTTCATTTACCATATTTTATGGAATGGTTAATGATCAATTTTATTGTGGATGTTCTATTTAAATACCATTATTTGTTTATGGTTAAAGTATTAATGTTTTGTATGCTTGATTTTAATACAAATTATTATATTGTTTATGTTTCAACATTTCATAATAGGAATTCATTGGACTTGGTAAGTGATGGGTGGGACCTGCTCTATCCCCTCAATGAATCGGTAGGTATCATGAGGAAAACTAGTCTCTTTTCTCAAGGCCTTGATGGTATGGTTATGTATAGTCTTAGCATGATTCCTTTATGGTATAGTTATGATGTCCGGTATTATTCATTTCCCCATTATGATATTAGTTATTGATATTTCATGTGATTATTTAACTAGTAGAATATGCATATGAATGTTTAAGTAGAATTATTTGATTTATTCTTTCCATATTTTTCTGATTATTATTCTCAAAGGATTGTGTTTAAAATTTATTCCTTGCCTTAAAATTTTATTCTTATTTATGATATCTTATGATATATTATTTAACCTTATAGATCATCTGAGCTCACCCATTTCATATTTTTTATTTTCCCAGGATTATAAAAACTATTTAATGATTGATATTCAGGGTTAATCTAAGAGAATAATGGTGTTCTCAAATGATTATTTATGTTTTATTTTAGTTTTTAGAATTAAAATGTAAATTTCATGTGTTTAATTTATTTCCCAAGACTGCTAAATCAATTAGTCCTTTGGTATTTGATTCCTTTTAATCTTTACAATGTATTAAAATAGTGCATTGGCTCTGGGCTTCTAGTGTAAGGACATTATAGTTGGTATCAAAGCATGTGTAGAAACAACCTTGGAAATAGATTTTGAAAACATTGATTAGGTATCATATCCCTAATATAGAATTTGGGGATAAGTATAGAGGAAAATACAAAAAATGTAATATAGATATAATGAGGGTATTCCTAGGAAATACATCCCTATCGGGATACTACAATTGGACGTGGTTCTGGTACATATGTACCTAAGAGTAATAACTCTGACAAGGTTCTTTAGTCTTCATTCAGGGTAACCTGGTACATGACAACGGGCCTTACTGTGCACCTGGTTTGACACTCCCAGGGAATATTCTTAGGATAATTCATATTTAATTTACCTATAATTACTCAGGATTTAAAATCATGATTCCCCCAAATTAACCAATTTTTATGATTCTAATATTTACAATGAATTAATTTATGTCATGTTCTATACCATGTTTAGAGTTATAAAAAGTTTATAACATTATAATCTAATAAAGTACATGCCACCTTATAGAGATGGGGATTAGGATAAAGAATGAGAACTCCACCAATGCACATGATCCAATGAGTAATAAGAATCATATCTTCACAGTCATAAGCCAACATTTCTAAAGTAAATAGTGCCCCATAAATTATCATCATGTGAGGAAATACTATCATGTGTTAATAAGATAATTAATTAATTCTCTAAGCCTTATAGATTTAAAGGGAAGAAATAGAAGTGGATTATGGAATAGAAAATGATAGATAAAGAGAAGAAGGGAAAGGAGGATTTTCCCACATGTGATAACTATTGAAAAAAACATCCTGGTAAGTACTTGAAGGTAATGGAAGATTGTTATATGTGTGGAAAAAAAGGACACACAGTTCATGAATACAAGGGTAGAAAAAAGATTTCTAATGTCCATTGCTTCAACTGTAAGGATATGGGACATTGTGAATCAATGTCTAAATCATTAAAGGAACATACCCCAGACTATGCTATTGGATAGTGAACAAGTTATTATAGTTTGATGGATGAAGAAGAATAATTAATATTCCTATTTAAGAATTAAGTCATTATAAATGTGCTGGTTATAAGAATTATAGAGTATATAATGATTGTATAGTAATACTACTTCATTAAGGATTTTATATTGTTTAGTAATAAGTTAAGTGACACAGTTGGAAGTTAAAAGTTTTGGAAAATATATGTTTAAGGGAAAGATAACCCTTAATATATTTCTAACACTAATTTAGTTATGTTGGAATAATGAGAAGATTGACTTAGATAAAGTATATTGGATATTATTGACTACCTTGTAACTGATTAATGGTTTTTTTATTCTATCATTGTTAGTGTTTACAACATTTTCGGATTTAATAGGTATATCCCATATTCTATACTGTTCATAAGAAATAAGTAAACATAAATGTATATGATAAGTTTTATGGTAATTCAGGGCATTACCATGTTTTAAGTGAATACCATATTAAGGTATTCACATGTTTGGTATGTAAAAAAAGTTCTTCATTATGTTATGTGACCTTCCTTATAATTGTTTTGGATTGTGAGTTTGGATAGAACTATTTTGGATAAGTATAAAGGTTGGAATGGATTAAATTTAATGTTTGATAGTATTGTTTATTGTTAAAAAATTTCTTAATGTTCTTTTTGAAATGTTCTGATAATATAGTTTTAAGAAAAGGACAATCTGCAGGTTAGGTGATAACTCATCGCATCTGGAAAGGCATCGAGACTTGAACCCACAACTGAAAGGTAGAAAGGGTGTATCACCTACGACTGTCCTATATGATGTCTTGGTTTGTATAACAATGTTTTTTTTAATTAAATGGTATGATATATGAAATATATGTTCATTTTTGTAACCTTATATAAATAACATAAATATACTATTTTTTAATTTTATTTTCTTTTGGACAGAAGGATGAATTTTTGGAAGAGACTAGTTAAAGGATGGAACTATACAATTCAAGTAAGTATTATTCCATGTGTTTTTATTTTATGAATTAAATAAATTCAAAAACTCTTGGTAAATGATCTTAAATCTAAAAAAAATTCCTTGTACTTTATCATTTGAAAAATTAAATGATCCCTTAGATCATCACGGAGGTATACCTTTCTGGTTATTGACTTTGTCTTAATTGTACTCTCTATCAACCTCCATCAGAATATAATGGTTATACTTTTCATTCATTTCCATGTTTTTATACATTGAACCCTTTTATGTCATATCTTTGGTAACTTTCTCACATACCTTTCTTTATTTTAAAGTGGAAGTTTTATCAACCCTTGATCTAATGTGGGATTCAAATAAAGTAATTTTGAATATTCCAACATTAGTTACCAAACCCAAATTTAAAATTTTCAAAGTCATAATTTATTGAAGGATGAGAGAATGTGACACCCATAGAATTTACAATTTTTTCATTTCCAAATAAATTTAATTTTACTACTTCCCTTCTTTTTACACAACACCAAGATAATCTTATGTTATACAGAATAATGAGTTAGCTTGTGTTACATGCAAGGATTAGTTTTACCTAATAATAATATATTAACAAAATAATATTTTTTAATATATAACCTAGCTATTAAAATAGTGTTTATGAATATTATTAACCATTTTTGGAATTTTATATTCCATAAAAATTTAAAATTTATTTTATATGACATGATATAAGGAAAAATTCAATTTTTTGGATAAAAGAAATTTTTTTTAACAATTAGTTTTTTACACCTTTTTATGGTAAAAAATTTTTAAATCTACTTTTTGAAATTTTTATATATTATATTTAACAAAATGAACTTATTATTTTGAATCAGGATATAAAAATTTACTTGAGATGAAATTTTGACATTTTAATGGTAAGTTTTCTGTTTTGATAAATTGTAGAAATATACAAAATTTTAATTGAAAAAAATCATCGAAATAATTTATATGGATAAATTTTATTATTGAATGGACTTAAAGAAAATATAGAATATATTTCTACCATTTAAAATAATTTTTGTCTTTGGAATAAATTTTATAATGAATTTTGATGTAAAAAAGTTTCAATATTTTGCTATATTTAAACATTTACAAACTCATTTTTCATTCCGAAAACCAGATTAATTATAAAATAATTCTTGAAAATTATGTGTTTTGAATTTATAAAATTGGATTCTGTCACGAACAAGGTTGGGTCTCTATCCAACCTGGTGCCCGGCCCGGTCTGTGACATGGCCCGAAGGGAATTTCTAATCTCCATAGGCTAGCACAAGTGCATGGGTATCAAAAGTAACATATGGGAATGGTTTACCTGAAATAGTAAACACAAAACCACTAAGAGGATAAATAATGTAAATGTGTGAACTGAAAACCAAACATACCCTTAAACAGAAAACAAATTTAAATGTGTACAATTATATCCAATAACTAAAAAGAAATGAAAACAGTGGAAACTAAAACTATGACTCAAACCTCCCAGAAAAAGAGAGGCCACAACACCACTCTACATGAGAAGACGAACTGCAACCTGAACCACCATCACTGAGTTCAACATTTCAACCTAGAATACAAAAGAAACTGAAACTACATACCCCCAAGGTGTATATAGGGTTTTTGATAAAATCCCACCAGGACTTCACCCAATAAAAGGTTCCATGCATAATTATTAAATGACAAATACATTTACAATATTAACTAAAGAAATGAAATAAATGCTTAAATAGTTTAAAAGAAAATGAAATTAAAGAAAATTTATTCAAATGGAACAACATAAATTAAAACACACACACACTTAAATTTTAAAATAACCAATGTGTCACACTGATGAGCGTAAAGTAACCAATGAGCACCAAATATGGGAGATTCCTTGTGAGTGTTAGCTAGCTTGGGTCTCTAGATCTTCATGTCTCGGTGAAACATGGCTTAGAAACCACGACCCTCCGAAAATGTGGCTTAGAAGGCCACGACCCTTAGAAAACGTGGCTTATAAGGCCAAGACCCTCAGAAAACATGGCTTAGAAGACCACTACCCTTAGAAAATCATTCGTTTAGTTAGTTTTACAATCGTCAGTCCTGCCAGTGAAATCGGGTCGAGTCACCTCCAGAACACTAGCCCACAAGTCTAGTCCACCCTCCTAGCTACCTGGGCTTCCCGCTTTGTGCTCAAATATGATCCAAATTTATGTCACACGTTACACATATGCATAAAATCCAAACAGGGTACTTACACACACGGAATCACTATTTGTACACCCGAAACCCTTTTTTAAAACCACACACACACCAAAAATCTTTTCAAAACATAATTTTTATAGGTTACATACTCAACTAAACCATCTACACTATTTAAATTCACTTATCATTAACAAACCACCACTTACACACATAAATACCCTTTTTAATTAAGACACACACTAAAACATTTTTTTCAAACATGTATCCTACCAGTGACATAATTTAATAAACCATAAAAAAATTACGAAGAAATAGTAAAAAAATGTCACATGGCTTTACTCACACTAAAGTAATAATTAACACATTAAAATGCATTCCAACATCACACATACTCAAATAAAATTTTAAAATGTTATATATTCCACACAAATAGTTTCATGGAAAATCTTAAACCATATACAAAACAAATATTCACAAACCACATAATTTAATAAGCCAAAATTAAAATCTTATAAAACAATTTAAAATAATCGCTTGGCGTCACCCACTAAACTCAAGAAAAAACTTCTTTTATGACCAAACTCACCTGACCCCATGTCAAAAATAACGTTCACACCACTTATAAAAATTAACAAGCTAACCGCACAAGTTAAAAATACCTAACAAAGTTCTCAGTAGAAAACACGCACATAATATAAACAATTTACTAAAAAAAATCAATTCAATTCATACTCAAAAAAGGAAAATCAACTTTGTACTACCTGAATTAATTAAATAATATGATAAAAAATTAATCTTACAAATTATTTCACCAAATATTAATTAAACTTTGAACTATATACCTCGACGTTAAACCCCGAAAATTGATGTGAAATATTCAAATTCTAGCACAAAACCTCTATGGTGTGTGGTTCGCACCATAAGGAACCTAGCGCAAACTCAAACACATCAATTCTTACAAAAAAATTCAAATTAAAACCCCAAAATAAGAACTTATACCCACTGCAAAAAAAACTCAAAGAAGAGGAAGAGGCACTTATCAAGAGGGGGGTGTGGCGCGCACGGAAGGTGAGAGAGGTGCCGGTTGGGGAGCCGGAAGGGAGCGTCTCTGGTCAGCAAGGGAGAGGGGAAGATGGACCATGTTGCAGCTAGTAGGGGGAAGGTGCGGTGCAAGCTAGTTCCACTGGAGGGAACAGGAGGGAAGCGGGATGGTGATCGTCAGATGAAACAGGAGGGCAGCGGGGGAAGAATGATGCGCTGTATAGAGGTTGGACGGAGGCAAGAAGGTGAGGGTGGCACTGGCTTGGAGTTTCACTGGGAAGAAGGTTCGGCTGCCCGGACATGGGGGTGGCACGCGCGGACCATTGGACAAAGAGGATGGCCATGGAGAAGGGGTGCGGCGAGGTGAGCTTTTGTGATGTGGTTGGCCAAGAGGGAGGGCCTGTGATGCTAGGGGGGGCTAGCTGGGGAGTGGTTTGTCATGAAGAGAGGCCGAAAAGAAAAGGTGGGTGGCGCCTCAAGCTGGTTAGGAGGGAGGTCGCGGTAGCACCTACTGAGGAGAAGGCCAACAAAGGCAGTGAGACATAAAGAAAGAAGGGTAAGGGGAGGTCCAGGTCGCGGTGCACAAATGGGGGAGGAAAACCCTACCAAAAACGATAATAAATAGATAAATAAATAAAATAAAACTAAAAAGTTAAACAATTAATAATATTAAAAATGTTAATAATAAAACTAAAACAAGAATAATAATTTTAATAATATTATTAATAACTTAATTAAAACATTAGTAAAAAGGATAATAATACTAATAATAATATTAATATTAATATTACTATTATTAAAACTCATAATTCATTTTATTCTTCTCATTTTATTTTGTGCTAACTACCTTATTCATATCATTAAATAATGAATTGACCATATATTGGACATGCCACATGGTGACTTGGGAAAAGTTGCACCACTTAGACCGTCCCCCACCCATGCATCGAACACCGTCAAGCCCAAAATATTCATTTATTAGCAAAATGAAAATTTTCAATTCGGCTCAGCCCGCACTCCGACCAAGATATTAAATCCATATAGAATTATAAAGTGACGGTCACTTAATATAATATTACCAATAATAAGAATTTTTATAATATTAATATCAACTTAATAGAATTTATATTATTAATGTTATCGATGATAATAATAATAATAATATTTTCAAATGATATTATTATTATTATCATTAAAATAATTCCTTTAATTTTATCATAGTTCCTATTTTTCTTTTATTTTATTTTTATATTACCATTAATATAATGTTATTTTTCAATTATTAATTCCTTCTATTAAATTATTTCCATATCGGGCAGGCATGTGGGGAACTAGGTGAGGCCGCGTGGTGACCTAGGTGAGGACGCGCGACTTTGACCACAGCACGATGAATTCTGTCAAGGCCAAAATGTTTGTTTTTTTAATAAGAACTTATAAATTTAAAGTCAGGCCTCCACCCAAACCACCTGATGCCCAAATAAATAATAAAATAAATAATTTAAAAATGACAGGTGTGACAATTATCCCCACTATAGCACCTTCCATCCCTAGAAATCCACAACTAAGGCTGAACTCCAAAGTAGAAATCGATACCCCCTTGGGGTTCCAAAAAGATCCGTACGAAAAGAAACTGAAAAGAGGAAAACGCACCGTGTTCGTAGAAAGTGACTCAAAATGAAACTTCTAGAAACTTGTAAAAAGACATTCTAGGATGTTTCGACCTTCGGAAAGAGCTAGAATACCTCCAGTTTCTGATCAAGGAGAGGAACTCTCGCGCTCGTGAGAACCAACATCACAAACTGAAACCCCCCCAAGCGTCATTAAACAAAAACCACACCATTTGACTATAGTGAACAATCAAGATTAAACCATATCAAAAGAACACTCTTTTCACCAACAACCAGTTTGTATCCATGAATAGAACTAAAATCCCAACATGGGGGAGCCCGAGGGGCTCCCAACTATTAATAACCTACCAACGCCTAAGGTGAGACTATAAGACCGAAATGGGGTTTTCCAAGCGGACTTCCCACCATTAAATAAGGTTCCAACATCGATTTATTCCAGAGACATTCGTGCGAGACCCAATGTGGGTCTCCCCACCATTAGAACTAAAGTAAGGTACAAAACTTTGAAAATTTCCTGATGGTGACCAAACAGCCCACCCTAATGGGCGGGGAGGGAGGGCCCAACTACCGAGGCTTCAAAACCACAACCATAGAAAGAAAAACATCTCTATATCCATGGATGAGTACTATTCAACTTTGTGATTGGTTTACCCAATAAACCCCATAAGGACCACTAAAAGTAATTACATTCATTGAGATTCCACCCCCCAGGACATTAAGGTAACAAGATGACCACACCTCCTCATAGCCATGAGAAACCCCCACACATCCAAATAGGTCTTTCAGAACAGAACTGCAGGAAGCAATTTAAACCCCTTTCACCTTCAATACCGAATATATAAATAAGGTTGGTGTCCCATATGGTCCTGGGTTTCCTGACCCGGTGCCAGATTCACTCTAAGGCCTATAGCTGGAGCCCTAATGTTTGAAGCATCTCTTACCTCGTAGTCAGGCACTGAAAACTCCAGAGAAAAGCTTCTTATTTTTTTTCAACTCACACCCATACTATAACTGATACAACAGCAGAAAACACAACACATTGCAATATCCAACTACTCGCTCGCGGAACATCCACCAAAATAGGGGTTTAAAAGATGCACATGCATCACCTTTCATCTTAACCAAGAAACATAACAAGGAAATATGTGCGGCCAACATTCTCATTTGAATCAGATAAATGTAGAACTCCCTGAGAGGCTGCACTCCTATGAAAACATGGATTTCCAAAGGATCCTATTAAATCCAACTTTTCTCTTTCAAAGAGAACTCACACTGCAAGATGTCACAAAACATAACCCTTATGGCTGATGAAAGCACTACAAGCCTTTCAAGATATCGATCATCATGGATAACTCCAAACCGCCTTCACCTTTCCCCATTGGAATTCCTTTCACCATTTCCAGGGTGAAGCTTCAAACACAAAAATGTCAAACTTAATACTCGACAAACCACACAACATAAAGAGACAAAACTCCCTTCAACTCCCCTCATATCTATCATCCCATTGTGAGAGGATCTGTTTAGTTGTAAAAATGAGAGGTGGGGGCAATATAGAATTCAAGAACAGTCATATGATCCACTAGAGGTTCGGCCAATGACGAATTTCTCATGGCCACACTTCAATCGCATGTTAACGCTTTATGGGGGTGTGCACTAGTCAAGAAGGAAAACCATGGACCTAATTAAACTATTCTAATGACATAAACATATTACAAGCGAACACTAAAAGTGCAGGGGAAACCACTGTAAGGGCTTCCAGAATAACTTTTCAAAAGAAATCATTAACCACACGCTTCCACACCAACTTAAAAATAAGAATTCAAACTCAATTCACAATTCATTCAAAAAGGATTCTCAGCTCGAAACCCTTCACATCCAACAATTCCCAAAACACAAGGACACATCACACAATCACTGGTTATTAAAACACCCCAAAAAAATTCTTAACTAAACTTTTTGAAAATAAACAAAGTTGGTGGGTTGTACAAACACCAATGTTTTCCCGTGGGCGTCACACATGCATGTTCTCGTGCCACACCGGCACCCACCTCTTATCCATCCATGCACTCATCCACTCGTGCCAATAAACATTTCTCTTTCCATACATGCTCATGCATGTGGTTACCTATGAGAACACCTAGAATAAAAACTGGCCCCTTTTCATTTTCCAAAACCAAACATTCAACCCACACTTTTCAAACCTTACACATCATTTTATTTTTAAAGCGATTCATTTTAAACCATTTTTTTTAAAGACCAAAACATTTTTTACTTAAAAACCATATTTCCATGAATCCAAAATGAAGAGATGGGGAACGATGCAAGAGGATAAAAGTTTCAACGAGCGACTGGAACATATTGTTGGTGGCCATACGCCAATCATGCCATCACCATAGAGAGTATTATAGGACTGCATCCCAGGCTCCACATGGATTTCCAGACCTTACGAGCTCACTGGAACTACTGACCCTACACCCTTTTCATTTCTCCTAAACAAGATTAACTACACATACCAAAGGTTTAGACAAACCTCAACTTGCTTTGGTAACTCGAGTTCCTCCATGAGATGTGCTGGCTAGGCACCTTGCTCATAGCCAGGACGTTAATTCCGGAAAACCTTAAATCCAACATATAGTGACCCTATCCCAAAAGAACACGACCTAAGTGTAAAAACTATCTCTAAAACCATTTTTTCACGAACCAAGCTAGGTGGACATCCGACCCAGCACCCAACCCGGTCTACGACATGGCCCGAAGTGCGTTCCTGATCCCCACGGGCTGGAACAATTGCCCATGTATCAAAACTAACATGTGGGAACTATTTACTCGAAATAGTAAACACAAAACCACTAACAAAAATAAAATAAATCTATTAACTTACAAAAAAATAGAACCTTAAACTAAAAAAATTAAAGGCCTACAATTTGATTTAATAAATAAAAAGAAATGACAACAGTGGAAACTAAAACTCTGAATCAAACCTCCCAGCAAAAGAGACGCCACAAAACCACTCTGCATGAGAAGGACAACTACAACATGAACCACCATCGCTGAGTTCAGCGTTTCAACCTGGAATACAAAAAAAACAGAAACTACATACACCCAAAGGTGTATGTACGGTGTGAGCCAAAATCCCATTAGGACGCCACCCAATAAAAGATTCCACGCATAATTATTAAATGAAAAATACATTTACAATATTAAATAAAAAAATAAATGATTAAATAGTTTAAAAGAAAATGGAATTAAGGAAAAGTGTTTCAAATAGAACAACTTAAATTAAAACACACACACACTTACATTTTAAAATAACCAATGTGTCAAACTGATGAGCATAAAGTAACCAATGAGCACCAAATTAGAGAGAGGCCACGTGGGTGTTATCTAACTTGTGTCCCTAGATCTTTGGGTCTTGGTGAAACATGGCTTAGAAACCATGACCCTCAGAAAATGTGGCTTAAAATTCCATGACCCTCAGAAAACGTGGCTTAGAAGGCCACGACCCTCATAAAACGTGGCTTAGAAGACCACGAATCTCAGAAAATCATATGTTTAGTTAGTATTGTAATCGTCAGTCCTTCTAGTGAAACTAGGTTGAGTCACCTCTAGAACACTAGCCCACTTGTCTAGTCTACCCTCCTAGCTACTCGAGTATCCCGCTTTGTGATAAAACAAGTTTCAAATTCATGTTACACATCACACTTATGCATAAAATCCAAACAGGGTACTTAGACACATGGAATCACCATTTTCACACCTGAAACCCTATTTTAAAACCACACGCCCACCAAAAATATTTTCAAAACTTAATTTTCATAACATACATACTCAACTAAACCATCTGCACAGTTTAAAGTCACTTATCATTAAACAAAACACCACTTACTCACATAAATACCCTTTTGAAATAAGACACACACTAAACAAATTCACACATGTTTCTCATTGGTGACATAATTTAATAAACCATAAAAAATATGAAGCAATAGTAAAAGAATGTAAGATGGATTTACTCGCACTAAAGTAACAATTTACACATTCAAATGCATTCCAACATCACATGCACTCGAATAAAATTTTCAAATGTGATCTGTTCCACACAAATAATTTCATGGAAAATATTACACCATATGAAAAACACATTTTCAAAACCACGTAATTTAATAATCCAAAAGTAAAATCTTATAAAACAATTTAAAATAATCGCTTGGAATTCCCAAATAAACTCAAGAAAAGACTTCTTTTAAAACCAAACGCACCCAACCCCATGTCAAAAATACAGTTTGTACCACTTATACAAATTAATAATCTGACTGCACAAGTTAAAAATCACTTAAAAAGTTCTGAGTAGAAAACACACACATAATATAAACAATTTACTGAATAATTTCAATTCAATTCATAATAAAAAAAGGAAAATCAACTTCACCCTACCCAAATAAATTAAATAATTTTCTAAACAAATTATTCTTTCAAATTATTTCATCAAATATTAATTAAATGTAGAACCACCTACTTCGACGTCAAACCTCAAAAATTGATGGTAAATCTTAAAATTCTAGCACGAAACATCAATCGCGCACCGTTTGCACCGCAAGGAACCTAGCGTGAACTCAAACTCATCAATTCAAACCAAAATATTCAAATTAAAACCCCAAAATCAGAACTCATATCCACTGAGAAAAGAAAACAAAACTCAAAGAAGAGTAAGAGGACCTTATAAAGAGGGGGTGCGGTGTGCGCAGAAGGTGAGAGAGGTGCCAGTTGGGGAGCTGTAAGGGATCGTCGCTGGTCAGCAAGGGGGAGGTGAAGATGGACCATGCTGTGGCCAGTAGGGGGAAGGTGTAGCGGATACTAGTGCCACTAGAGGGAACATAAGGGGAGAAAAATGGTGATCGCCAGACAGAACAAGAGCGAATCGGGGAAGCGCGACATGCTGGATGGAGGTTAGCCGTAGGTAAGAAGGTGAGGGTGGTTCCGGCTTGGAGTGTCACCGAAAAGAAGATCCGGCTGGCCGAACATGGGGGTGGCGCACGCAGACCGTCGGAAAAAGTGGATGTCTATGGAGAAGGGGTGTGGTGAGGTGAGCTAGTGTGATGGGGCTGGCCGGGAGGGAGGGCTTGTGATGCTAGGGGGGCTGGCCGGGGAGCGGGTCATCATGACGAGAGGCAGAGGGGACATGGGGGTAGCGTCTCAAGCTCTGTAGGATGGAGGTCGTGGTAGCACCTTTTGAGTAGAAGGCTGGAAAAGGTGGCATAGTATACTGAGAGGAGGGGAAGGGGAGGTCCACATTGCGGCACACAAATGGGGGAGGAAAATCCTACCCAAAAAAATAATAAATAAATAAATAAATAAAACTAAAAAGTAAAACAACTAATAATAGTAATAATATTATTATTATTATTATTAATAAAACTAAAACAAGAATAATAATTTTAATAATATTATTAATAACTTAATTAAAACATTAATAAAAAGGATAATGATACTAATAATAATCTTAATATTATTATTATTATTAATAGAACTCATAATTGATTTTATTCTTCCCATTTTATTTTGCACTAACTACCTTATTAATCTCATTAAATGATGAATTAACAATACATTGGACATGACATGCGGTGACTTGGGAAATGTAACGCAACTTCGACCATCCCCCGCACGTGGGTCAGACACCTTCAAGCCCAAAATGTTCATTTATTAGCAGAATGAAAATTTTCAATCGGGCTCGACCAACACTCCAACCAATATTTTAAAGCCATATATAATTATAAAGTGATAGTCACATAATATAATATTAACAATAATATTAATCATTATAATATTAATATCGACATAATAGAATTTATATTATTAACACTATCGATGATAATAATAATAATAATAATATTCTCAGATTATATTATTATTATTATCATTAAAATAATTCCTTTAATTTTATCACACTTCTTATTCTTATTGTATATTATTTTTATTTTAACATTAATATAATGTTATTTCTCAATTTTTAATTCCTTTTATTTAATTAGTTCCACATCGGGCAGGCATTCGGGGAACTAGGGGAGGTCGCGCAGTGACCCAGGTAAGGACACGCGACTTCAACAGTGGCCCGTTGGATGCTGTCAAGGCCAAAATGTGTTCTTCTAAATAAGAACTCAGAAATTTTATGTCGGGCCTCCGCCCGAAGTACCTAATGCCCAAAAAAATATTAAAATAAATAATTTAAAAATGACGAGTATGACAAATTCCATATTTTGAATCATTAGGTTCAAATTTAATTAATATGTTCCTTTTTTGGGGGATTTATGAATAGTAACTAGTAATTTGTTTTATTACCATGGTTAAGGGTAAATAAGGTAATTAAAATTAAAAATAATATTATAATTACACTAACACGTATACTAATTTCATTGGGTGTGTTTTTTTCAAATGAAATAATTTTTGGGTCGATTTTAGGACTCTTTGGGGCCACTTGGATAACATTAATATATTTATAATTTTATATTTAATGTTAATCAAATTTTATTATACTTCTATTTTTAGCCAGTATAATTTTTTCAATATGAGATTATATAAGTGATATTGTCGACTATAAATAGTTATTAAAAATCCAAAATATTTATCTATGTTATGTTAATATATTTATAATTTTAGAAAATAAATAATTAAATTAAATAGTGACACCATAATGATGTAGTAATTGATTTATTAAAGGAAGAATCAATTAAATTATATTAATAATATTACATTAAATATAATTTGAAACATTTTATGCCATACACAAAATATTTGGATGGATTTTCTATATTAGGGATGATGTAACATTGTTTTTTCAAGGATTCATGTTTTTATGATTTTATAAAAAGTTAAATGATAAATAGTGTCAAAATTGACATAAATGTGATTTTAAAATAAATAACATTTTATTAAATGATATAAAATATTTAAAAATATTTTATTAGAAAAAATGATAATAATAATGTTAAAAATATCTTATTTATTAATTTTGAATCATTTAATGGACACTTTTCCATGAAAATGGTATAGATATTATTAAAATTAAAAAATGTGGTGAAGTATCACACTTTGATTTTTTAGAAGTTAAATAATTTTAATATAGGGATAACCTATAGATAAATTTGATAATTAATAGTATTTAAAAATATATTGATATTATCTACATCATAGTAATATATTTATAATTTTGTAAGACTAAATAATTACCATAAATAATGGCACAATAGTGATGAAGAAATTATTTTACTATTAGAAATATCAAATAAAAGATTTTAAAAATATTACAATAAATATAATTTGATATAATTGAGCTAATACAAGAATTTTATTGGTGAATATGACATGTTGGTAGTGTATTAAATGTTTTTTTTTTGAAATTATCTTTCTTTTTTGATTTTATTTAATGTCAAATTAATTAATAGTGTCAAAACTTACACTAATGATATTTTATAAAAATGGAATTTTATTATATTATTTTAAAATTCTAAAAATAATTAAAATTTTAAATTTTATAGTTATAAGGTATACAATATCATAAAGTCTCCATTAATTGTCAATCGATCCCATATACAAAAATATTTATAACCATTGAATATTTAGAATATTATTACAACATTCAAAATTAAATAGATTAAATAAGGATAAATAAAAATGATAAGGTTTAAAATAAAATAAAAACTTGTATAAATTTTCTTTATTGAGAGGATTTCAACCCATAAACATCTTAGTCTCTAAATAAATCACTTTGAAGCTATTTGAAACTAAAAATCCATTTATAATAAATTAATAGTTTTTTATGTTTCTTCAAGTGCCCCTCCCCTCTCTTATAAAAGGTCACCTCTCCTTAACATTATTCACACCTCTAAATCTATTAGGATTAAAAAAAACCCTACCCACTTATCCTCCCAACATCCCTCACTTCACCCTAGTGGCTACACATTGGGCAAAAATCCAACCTATGGAGTCCTTTTTGAGAAAATCAAAAAAAGACACTTGAAAAAGAGGTAATTGTTATACCAATTCAATTCAATTTATTTTCTTATTATACTTCCTCTTCCTAAGATGTTTCCATACTAAATTAATATCTACAGTTTCATATTAATTCTTAGATTTCATTTTGATTATGTTACAACCATATTCCTCTTTTACCCATCTTACAAAAAAACAATATTACCATGTGTGTGTACGTATGACTTACCATATTCACATTGTGGTGAAAATTGTTTTTCATTTATACTTTTTTATATGGGTATAATAACGAATATAAAATATGTAAATAATATATATAATTATAATTTTTTTATAATTCAAATTTCATCCAATTCCTTACCATTTACCATTTTAGAATGATACCATCACTCATTTATTCGTACGACCAACCATCTCCACAATGTAGTGAGATTCATTCTCCCCTGCAATAATTTAAGAATAAGTATGAAATTTTATATAGTTAATGAATATAATATTTATGAATACAATATAATTCTAGATATGAGTAAGAGATATTCTATTCATAATAATCATGATTTAAATGACAAAACTTGAATGGGAAAATGAAGCTCTTAACGCCCGAAATAATAGAAATAAAAATTATTATTAACCAAAAGACATAAGAAGATTATATATGAGATCATAAATATGGATATGGTTCTAGTATAATTTAGTAACATAAGTTAACCATGATACTGGAGTTTAATTCACTGCTGACAAAAAGAAAGTACAAGGTCATGGTTAATTTTTTAAACTCATTATTATCTATGATTTTTTATCCATATGTATTTATTGGGACATATTTGTCTTCCATATTCATGTTTCTTGAAAATAATTTCAAAATTAATCTTTTTAAAGATTTTTGTAAAGTAATCTTTAACTAAAAAAATCTTTTAAATTGTTTAAATATTATTTCTTCTAAATTGTTCTCATTAATGTCCATGTTTTCAAAATGGTTGTAAATATTTATTTATATGCACATAAATGTTTTAAAATGTTAATTACTTCCAAAAGTATCAAAGTGTAATGGGACACTTTTATTCAATAATCTCATTTTTATTGTATTATTTTATAGGTTTGTAGCTTTTGAATAAACGCTTTTAAAGAAAAATGGGTATTTACCTCAAGATATATAAATTATTTTATTATAATATTTTAATCAATGTCAACATATTTTTTGAATACTATTCTTAATTGAGTTTTATCTCTTATAATATCATTTACCATATTTTATTGAATGGTTTATGATCAGTTTGAATGATAATGTTCTATTTATATACAATTCTTGGTTTATGGTTAATGTATTCATGTTTCATATGCGATTTGTTAATAAAAATGATTATGTAGTTTATGTTTCACCATTTTCATAAGAGGAATGAATTATAATTATTAAGTGATGGGTGGGGCCCGATATAGCCCCTCGATGCATCAGTAGGTCTCATGAGAAAAACAAGGATCTGGGAATTTGGCCTTGATGATATAGATATGTTGTTCAGTATAATGTATTTCATCATTATTATATTATTAATTGATATTACATGTGATTATTCAACTAGTAGAATATCCATGTTAATGGTTAAATGGAATTATTTGATTTATTCTTTCCATATTATGTTGATTATTATGTTTAAAAGGATTCTATTTTAGTTTTATACCTTTACTTAAATTATTATTCTTATTTATGATAGCGTCTGCTATATTTTTCAACCTCACTGAGCATATGATCTCACCCATATCATATGTGTTATTTTCCAACAATTATAATAAGTGTTTAATGATTGATATGAATGGTTAAAATAGGATCATAATTATGTTCTCAAAGGATTTTCTATATTATATTTTATGTTTTGAAATTGTAATGTAAAGTTAATGTATGTAATTTATTTTTCAAGACTGCTAAACCGATTGGTCCTTTGCAATTTGATTCCTTTTAATCATGCCAATGTATTGAAATAATTAACCGGCTCTGGGATTCTAGGGTTGTGTTTTTATAGAAGATAAATGAACAACTTGGATGAGAATATATTTTTAACCTTGTTGGTTACATTTAAAAATAAACAGTTTCTCATTATTCTCTTACTATTGTATTGTATTTATGTGATTATTATAGAGTAAATTAAAGGTGATTATGAAATGTGTGTAAGCTGACTAAACTAGATAACAATATGGATATGAGCACCATGGAAAAATAATTCCAAACATGATTATATCTCGAATTTTTCTATTTTGGTGTACCCTAAACATAGGATATATTGAATATTATTTGGTGAAGGAATTCCCCATGATGAATAAAAATAGAGTGCATCCTTTGAAGGGGATATGGAATGAAGTAGGTGTTTCCAAAAAAAAATTTCTATGAAAATATTAAATATCAATAAATACCATTAAAAAGGGAAGTTGAGGTTAACTAATCGTACTTTTATTCCCTTATTCATATTAAATATATTATAAAGTGGGGATGGTTGATAAGTAAATTTTATTTCAAGGGGGGTTTTATTCCTTATTCAGGAATTATTCTAATGAATTTTCTTAGATGAGTATAGGTCATAACTTATTGATAAATCTAATATTACAAACCCTAAAATGAGAAAATTAGAGAATGGTATCTCATACATGATAATTAATATATAACTTTTAATAACTTTGTTACTCACTATTATTTTTTATACTGGGTTAGCTCATGTGGACTTAGAGTTTTTAAAGTACAGGGTCATAACTAAGAAAATATTATTTTCTAACCCATATATAAATTGATTCAATCTAAATAGACTTCAGAATTCGGATGATAATTTTTTTGAATAAAAGTTAGTTAAAAACACTATAAACACAGTTTATTGTTATTTATAAAGGTGAGAGTAAAAGGATATAGCATGAAAACATATAAACTTAAAATTATTTTAGTGAATTGACAATAAACATAAATAGGGAACTAAGGTGTCCATACCAGAGGTTGTTTTTTTTTCAACAAGGATGAGTGTCTTGATGATGAGGTTGTTTTCAATATTTGTAAAAGATATAATTTCATGTAATTGGGTTGAAGTTCTTGTTCTCATTATGAAAAATTAGGGATAACTCAAGGAGAAAAGCATAATTACTATGTGATAAATCGTGAATATTACATGAGGAGTAAATAATTACCAAGGCCTTGGAAGAAATGAGAGTTACTACCAATTCTATTTATTTAGGAAGTAAATGTAATTGTCTTGATAATTATTAAATATAATTTTAAAAGGAAATTATTGGATGAGAATATATTATTTGATCATTTTGTGCATTCTATGTCAATTTTGTGTGATAAATTTGGAAAAGGCATATAGACTGCATATAGGACATTTTTTTGATTGGCTAATCTATTTTTGAATCCTTGTGATTATTAGTTTATTCAAATTTGAAAAAGGTATATGAATCACTATATGAGTCATTTTTGGACTATGTATACATGATTTGATATCATTTTACCAAAAAAATAATCCAACTCTCAATAAAATCTAGGATAGTTTTCCAATATTAAGTGTTATAACCACTTGATAGTGAAAGTGAATGAGATAAGAAAATGCTTGAACTGGTTAGCACTGACTTAAGGCAATCAACAGAAAAAGAAATCATTGGGCTAATATAGAGAAACCTTAACATAGGTCAGTGCTAGGAGATTTCAACATCCACCTTTGTTGTGCTACATATTATCCTTGATTGCTGGTACTATTTTTTTATTCTATACATTACAGGTTCATTCTGTATGAGAAATTTTGGAAAGGCACATAAACTACATATGATACATTTTTGTGAATGGATAATCTATGTATGGTTTCTTGTAATTATTTGACTCTTGGAATTTGAATAAGGTATATGACTCACTATATGAGTATTTTTTGACTATTTATACATTATTTAAAAAGAGTTAGAAAACAAATAAAAAAAATATCAAGTAAAGCTAGTAAATATGTCCAAGTTTAATGGTTATCACTATAATAACCTTGTCCTTTATTACACACTTATGGATGATTTATTACAGGAAATTGCACTTAAGGAAATTATTAGGATCAATAGGTATAGTGTATTAGGAAATTATGAGCATTAAATTAAAACTTAATACATAAAATACAATATGTTTATTGAAATCTTCTTTTAATTGACCACAATAATCCTTTGAACTTATCATTGTATGGGATAACCTGAGGACATACATAAGAAAACTGTGAGCTTTAAAGCCTATTAAGGGAGTAAAAAAGGTGTAACATGAAGAATACGGTACATGTTAGGAAATAGGAATATCAATGGATCCTAAGAGAAACATTAACATAAAGTCATGATATAGTATGTTTATCATAACATGTAAATGTGGCAACAACATACAACAATATATTAGCATGAGCCAAGGCTCATTGCACATGGATTAGAATGAATAAACCCTCATTGTACATGAATTATAATGAGTAAAACATAATTTTTCATGTATTAGCACAATTAAACCCTCATTTCAGTTAAGGTATCATGATTCTAAACATTACCCAATGCATTGGAGCTCTATCAGGGCACACCCTTCATAAACATTTAATTTCATGCATAAGTGTGCCACATGGATCATATAACATGAAATCAATCCACATCATCATTTATTCCAAGATAAATGAATGTTGAATAAATTCATTTATATACCCTTAAATATCTATATATTCATAAAGTTGAAAACCCTTGATAGAGAAATGGGTATTGTATTAACAATTCAATGATTTTGGCTTGGAAAGTCACAGTGCAATTTTGGCAGCATAACAGTGGGACATAAAGATTCATAAAAAAGGTTGATGAGAGATAAATAGGTATCTAATCATGCGTACCAGAAACGTATAGTAATTGGGTCATATATATACATGTAAAAACACAAGTAATTTGGAAATTGAAGAAGTAATGTAATAAAGAAACTTGAAGAAATGGGAGAAATGGAATAACTCTTAAAAAATTTAGGCATGGTAACAGGTTTACATGGGAGGGATTAATGATAGATAAATAGGTCAATCATCAATAAAACATAAGGAGCGAATTATGGTGGAGGTGATAAATCATACCCCAACATTTTTAATGTAAAATAAAATGGTATATGAACATAAAGAAACATGGAAAAAATGAGAAAGGAATAAATCCTTTACATCGATCGGAATGGCCTAAAGGCCTTCATTTTTTATTATTGTGATAATCCACCTTTAAAGGGGTGAGGTGGAACCCTTAAAAGTCCCAAAGGCTTAAAGACAATTACATGACCCATAATTCTTAGATAGAATCACCCATACAAGATAACTTGAAACTATTCCTCCCCATCATATGTCATGATATCGGCACTCCACCTTCATAGGGTGGGTCGGCTAGCTGTCCTATGTGACTTCAAGAGTTTTAGGAGGAGCTTATTGAGATCTTGGAGTTCCTTTTAAAGTCTCTAGAGAGAGTAGAGAAGAGTAGGGATGTGATACAAGGATTTTTAGTGAATATAAGTGGCATATTGGGTGGCATTATAGAAGAAATGAGAGGGGAGTTCTTTAATATTTCAGAAAAGTTACGTTTTGGAATCTATTTAATTAAATATTAAAATTCAAAAAACTTACCATGTGTTTTTTCCATGGTTTTATCCAAATCGGAGTAGAAATAATTAATTTATAATGCTAATTTCCAAACATATTAAAATATTAGGCTTGGTTATGTGGAGGTGAGTCACATTCTCAAAGAAATCATTTTAAAATGTTAAAATATTTTATAAGTCATGTAGGGTCTACTAAGGAATTGTAAAATTAATCAAAAAGATATAAAATCACATTATTTTAAATTTAAAACATATATTTACCAAATATCACTTTATGGTATTTTATTAGTTCACTATCAGGTAATTATGATGTCATAAAACACGTTATATATTTATAAGGTATTTATCTTTTACACAAAAAATTGATTGTTTCAAGAAATTATGAAAAAATCACTATTGTATAGTTTTGACATAATGATTCAAAAATATTATTAATTTTATCTAAATAATTTTCTAAATATGTTAATTTTCACTTTTAATATAAAAACTAACATTTATTGAAAATTCATGGGTTTTGAAAAAAACAGTTTTCAAACCTAAATAAAAATTACAATTGTATTCCTCAAAATTATAACATCATTTATATTTAATAAAAAGTAATTTAGTGATAATATTTTATAAAAAAAAATTTTTAATTAAAATATCCATTAAATTGACAAAATAGTTTTCTTAATAGAATTTAAGTATTAACTTAAAATACTATTTGTGATTTAAAAACTGTTTACAGAGTAACAATAATAAAATAAATGTATATTCATTATTCTATACCCAAATAATTCACATAATCATAATGATCTGGTCTTCTTACAAATCCCTTTATTACACCAGTATATTTCCTAAGAGTATGTTGTTCAATGTTGGGGCATTCTTGGGGTCATTTGGTGAACATAGTTTTTGTCGTGATCTCAAAGAGCTTGAACTTCTCCCATGGTTTCGCTCATTCTTAAGTTGTTGGATCTTGTCCTAGGCTTGGTCTAGGGAAAATCCCAGAAATGTTATATCCCTAGAATTATATGATAAATGGGATTCAAAGGGAATGATCCTACTGGTTGACTCCATCACTTATTTTTTCTGTTTTAAATGGATTTTTCAAAACCCTATATTTATATACTAGTCATGTGATCACTAATCAATGGATATATTATCAATATTAATGATACTTAACAAATTAGAAAAAAGTTCATGTGTTTTATATATCTATAAGACATTACTAGAAAGTGAATTTTATTCCTGAATGTTCGGGTCATTACAATATTCCTCCCATCAAAAATTTAATTCTCAAAATTTACTTTTCCAACATTAAAATAGATGTGGGTAACTCTTCCTCATCACTACCTCTGGTTCCCACGTTGCTTCTTCAAACTTTTTATTTCTCCAAAACACTTTCATGTGGGGCATTCTCTTATTTCATAGAACTTTTTCCTTATGATCTAAGATCTTCAACGTCTTATCTTCATAGAATAGGACATTCTCAAATGGTACCACCTTTGGATTGTGTAAAATTGAAGGTTTAGGTATGTAATTACATAATAGTGATACATGGAATACATCATGTACTTGAGACAGGTTCGGTGGGAGTGGTAGTTGATAGGCCACTTCTCCAATGTGATCAAGGATCTCAAAAGGGCCGATATTCCTTGGACTAAGCGTTCCCGTATTCCCAAATCTCATAACTCTCTTCCATGGTGATATGTGGAGTAATACCATGTCTCCGAACTCAAACACTACTTCTCGTTGATAGTTGTCAGCATAGCGCTTTTTTCGACTCTAAGTAGCTTTAATGTGCTACTGGATGGTCGTAACTTTCTCCACCATTTATTCAACTATTTATAGACCTAGAAGTTTTCTATCCCCAACTTCAACCCAACATTCTGGTGTTCTCCACCTCTTCCTGTAAAGGGATTCATAAGGAGCCATTTTGATGGTTGAGTGGAAACAATTATTGTAGGAGAAATCAACCAGAGGAATATATTGATACCATACTATTTTGAAGTCTATTAAACATGTTCTCAACATGTCCACATGTGTTTGGATAGTTCACTCAGATTTTCCATTAGTTTTAGGTTGATAAGTTGTACTGAAGTTCAGCTCAATATTTAGATCATGTTGTAGACTCTTCCAGAACATAGAGGTGGATCTTAGATCTCGATCAGATACAATATATAGTGTTACTCCATGCAGCCTTACAACTTATTTGATGTATATTTGTGCTAGTTTATCCAATGAGATATCCACCCAAATTGCAATGAATTGTGAAGTCTTTGTAATATGATGCACAACAACCCATATACAATTGTTTCCCTTGGATTTCTTCATATGTCTAGTGAAAAAGTCCATGGTTATGTTCTAACATTTCCATGTTGGTATGGGAAATGGTTTCGTCATCCCTTTAAACTTGTTGCTCTCAACCTTCACTTGCTGACATACCAGGCACATTGATGTATACTCAACGTTATCCTTCTTCATGTTATCTAGCCAATAATGCTCTCAGATATCTCGATACATATTTTTGTTTTATGGTTGAATGGAGAAATTTGAACTATTTTAATCATCAAAAAGTTCTTTCTTAAACACTAGATTTGATGGAACACAAATCTTGACCCAAATCTCACAATTTCTTCTTCATTAACATTGAACTCTGAGGATTTCTCTTTTCAGATAGTTTCCACTTTTTTCTGAATTCCCGCATTATCCTTGTGGGCATCTTTTAACCTTTCCAAAAGAGATGGTTGAGCAATCATTTGTGAAATAATTTTTTATGTTCCCTTCTTTATGATTCCCATGTCCATATTTATCAAATCTATGAAGATTGGATCCTTTTAAATTCTTATCAATGATATAATGGTTGGGTCCTTTCTACTTAGAATGTCTTCCACTTTATTTTTTCTCCGAATGGTAGTAAATTGAGTGTTCATAGTCATTGATTAGATATAACAATCTTCCTTGGTTCATGTTAAACTCTTTCTGTGTGAATATATACTTGAGGCTTTTGTGATCAATATATATTTCACTCTTCTCCCCAAAAAGGTAATGTCACAAAAATATTAAATTTAAGATTATTGCATCCAACTCCATATCATGTGTTGGATAGTTATGTTCAAAACATTCAATTTCCATGAATCATAGGCAATGAATTTTTCATTTTTCATCAACACACATCCTATGCCCTTCTTTAAAGTGTCACTGAAAACCACAAAAGGTTCTCCACTTTTGGGTAGTGTGATCACAGGATTAGTGATAGGCCTCATTTTAAATTCCTTTAGGCAGTCATCCCATTTATTACTCCAAGAAAACATGACTCCCTTCCATGTATTCTTGGTAAAGGGGTTTCATAATCATGTGAAATTTATCACAAATTGGCGATAATATCCAGCTAACCCAAGGAAACTGCGGATATTTATCAGAAATTTTTCTCTCATCCATCCCTCAATTTCATTTTTCTTGTAAATCTCTATATATATCCCATTGCTTGTGATGATATGACCCAAGAATCATACCTCCTTCAAACAGAACTCACACTTTTTGTACTTTTTATAGAGCTTCTCCTCTCACATGGTCTCTAGAACAGATATTAGATTCTTCTAATGATCCTCCTTTGTTTTGGAGTATATTAGAATATATTTTATAATGACTACCAAAACATAGATGAGGTAATCTATAAAGACTATATTCATCATTTACATAAATATTTCTGGAGCATTAGTGAGTCTCAAAGGCATTACTATGAATTCATAGTGCCCATACCTTGTACGAAAAGTAGTCTTGGGGATATCTTCCTTCTTAACCCTTACTTGGTAAAATCCTCACTGTAGATCCACCTTAGAGAAGTATTTTCCTCCACATAGCTGATCAAACAAGTCATTAATTCATGAAATGGTATACTTGTTCTTTATCGTGATTTTTTGTGCTCATGATAATCAATTCAATGGAACATTGACCCATCCTTCTTCTTGATGAAAGGGACTGGTGCACCCCACGGTGAAGCACTTGGTCATATAAACCCTTTATCCAGATTCTTATATAGTTGTTTATTTTTCTCCTCAAGCTCCAAAACATCCATTCTATATAGAATCTTGGATATTGGAAATTCCCAAGGTATGTGCTCAATCGAGAATTCAACATCTCTTCTAGTAGGAAAACCAATCAATTCCTTGGGAAACACTTCATTGAATTCCCTTACAATAGGCATTTATTCAATGGTGGTTTCTTCCATAGACACAATCATCTGAGCAAGATACACATAAACATAGGGAAGTAATATCCACACTTGAGATGATGGTGCTAAAGAAGATTCATCCTCCTCCTTTTAAATTTACATAATTGGGGGTTGATTCTCCATATGGAGAGTGATTTACCTCTCACAGAAATTTATGTTGGATATATTTAGAGAAATACAATACATGCCAAGAATTGCATCAAATTATACCATAGGGATTATGAAGAGTTTTTTCGGGAAGATCAATCCACAAATTGTGACATGGTATGAGTTATATTTATGGGATACAATAATTTCCCCATTTTTTCTTCACACTGACATCTCTACTTCCATGATTTTTGGTGGTGTTGGTATTGTTCTACTAAACATTCAGGATATAAAAGATTGTGTAGAACTAGAATAAAAAATCACACTCATTGTTCTTTAATGAATAACTAGAATACCTACCACCACTTCATTTTTAGGATTCTCTTCGGTGGTTGTGATAGAAAAATATATCCCTTTCTACCTTGGAGGTTGTTGGTTTCCTCTAATAATCCTTGGATTAAGGCACTGGTTTGAAAAGTGTCTGGGTTGTTTTCAGTTGTAGCAATGAACAATTCCTTGACGATCAAATGGAGTGTTCCTCTCCTCTATCATGGTAGTGGGTTTTTCTAGTCAGTAATTAACGGCCTGGTTCCCTTCTCTTCCACACCTAAAAAATATAATTTTCCCCTTCAGACAATTTTTGTGGTGCTTCATTCCGAACGTTTCGAAAGTGGGGTGCTAAAATTTCATATCACTGTTGGATTTATCCATCAAAATGCCAGAATTAAAGTCAATTTTCTACTTCTTATTACCATGATACCACTGAGATTCACCGATATCCATTTAATATTTGAGGGAACATCGAACAATTTTCTCATATCTATCAAAGTCATGGATCTCTAGGTATTTCCATAGGCTAGGTTTTAACCAACCAAAGAAGCGGTCATCCTTGCATTTAGGGGTAACAAAAAATCCAGGGGGTATTGTGAAATCTTTTTTATGTTTTCCTCATATGCTCTGATGTATTTGTCATCTTTTTTCTTGAGGGAAATAAATTTTCTTTCCATCTTAAGTTGGAGGGTGCGAGTAAAAAATTTCTGGAAATATTTTTTCTGGAAATCCTTCCATTCCAACGCCTCGATCTCTTTATCAGGCTTCATATTTTCGATCAAATTCCCTCATTTATTAGCTTCACCCTCCATGTAATAAGTAATGAGAAGAACCATCTATTTTTCAGAACATTGAAGGATGTATAAGAACTTATCAATGGAGTTGATCCATTATTCAGCGATTTAGGGATCAGATGATCCATTAAAAGTATAAAGCCTTTGTCTGATGAATCTCTTGATTGTGGTTTATTCTTCCTTAGGGGGGTGGAAGTTCCTCTTGACCCATGTTTCTATTCATTACATGAGCTAACATAGATAGTATCATGACAAATTTTGGGATTCCCACTCCCATCAAATTGGGTATCTCATTAGAACACTCATCACATTGATTTTCACATCAGTTGTTATCCCAAGTACTCATTTTACCGGCCATTGGCTTGAATAAAAGGAATTTTAGAGGTAACACGTAAAGGGTAATTCAATGAAAGAAATGGATATCTTATAAATTACATTTATTTACATAACTTATGAATTTATAGTCTTCTATCTAAGTTATCCATGATCTACTTCCCAACATATATTCTTAGGTGAATTTTTTTATTCCCGTAATAATGGTTTATACAAAGCTTATGAATTTACCCAAACATATACCCTAGATTTATCGAAGGAAGATTGAATCAAGTATTATTTTCATCTACCAATTCTAGTTTGAGTCTATCTCAAAGCAGTGTTTTTGGGTTTTACCCCTAGAAACATATGTTCTAGAGCCAACTCTACTTGTTCGTATCCAATCAAGGATGTATTTTATTGATACATCACTTTATATATACTCATAAAAATTTAGGAATGTTTTTATTATACATGTTATTATTCCTAATGACTTCACTATGGTTATATAATCCTAATCCCAAAAATAACTAAACATATCCTTTGATACCAACTATAACAACCCTGGTCTTTATTACACACTGAGGCATTATTTATTACCTATACATGCACTTAAGTCAACTTCGAGGATCAAGAGGTATAGTTTCATGGAAAATTAGGATCATTACATCACAACATAAGACATAAAATAAAACATCTTTATTGAAAACTTCTTTTACGTTACCATAACATTCTTTCATACTTATAATTGATTAGGATAACCTGAGGACATACATAATAAAGGGTGAGCTATAAAGCCTAGTAAAGGAATAAACAAAGAATAAAATGAATAATATAGTACATGTTAAGAAATAGGAATATCAATGGGGAAAAATAGAAACATTAACATAAATTCATGATATATCATGATTATCATAACATGGAAATGTTGCAACAATATACAACAACATATTCACATGAGGTGAGTCTCATTGCACATGAATTAGCATGAGTAACCCCTCATTGCACTTGAATTATCATGAGTATAACCTCATTTCACATGTGTTAGCATGAGTAAACCCTCATTTCATATGGTTTATCTTGATAATAAACATTACCCAATGCATTAGAGCGCTATCAGGGCGCACCCTTCATAAGCATTTCATTTCATTCATAAGTGTGCCACATTGATCATATAACATGGAGTCATTCAACATCATCATTTATTCCACGGTAAAGGAATGTGGAATACATAAATTTAATTACCGATAAATATGTATATGTTAAAAAAAATGAACACCCTTGATAGAGAAATGGGTATAGTGTTCACTACAAAATGATTTTGGCTTGGAAAGTCGTGGTGCTATTTTGGTAGCATAACGGTGTGACATAAAAATTCATAAAAAAGATGATGAGAGAGAAAGTGGTATCTCATCATGTTTCTATGAAATTTAACGTAAAGGGGTAATATATATTTTTTTCCCCATAACATATAATTTGTAAATAGAATGTATAACCTAATAATGAAACTTGAAGAAAGGGGAGAAATGGAATTACTCAAAATGGTAACGGGTGTACATGGGAGGTATTAATGAGAGATAATGAGGTCTATAATCATTAATAAATAATAATGGAAGTATTAAGGAGGTTATAAATCATACCCCAACATTTATAACTGAAAATAAAAGGCAATATCAACATAAAGATACTTGCAAAAAATGAGAAAATAATAAATCCCTTACTTGAGTGTGTGACTTCAAGAGCTTTATGAGGGGATTATTAAGAGATTGGGTCACCTTAGTAGGTTTCTATAGAGATATGGGAATATTAGGGATGTTCTACAGGTATTTTTAGTGAATAGAAGTGTGAGAATTGGTGGGTTTATATAGAAAATAAGAGGGGAATTCTTTAATATTTCACTAACTTAGGTTTTGGAATCTATATAATTAAATATTCAAAACCAAAAACCTTACCATGGTTTTTTCGAATGGTTTTATATAAATTAGAGTGGAAAACAATATTTTATAAGTAAAATGGTAGAACATATAAATGTATTAGGCTAGCTTATGTGGAGGTGAGTCACGCTTTCAAGGAAATCATTTTACAATGTAAAAATATTTTTTAAGTCTTGGAGGGTCCACAAATGCATTGTAAAAATTAATCAAAAAATATGAAATCAAATTATTTTAAAGGAAAAACATATATTTGAATAATATTAATGCTATAGTATTTTATTACATCATTATCGGGATATTATGATGTCCTAAAACACATTATATATTTTCAAGGTATTTAATTTTTACCCAAAAATTCCATTGTCTTAGAAAATTATGAAAAATTCACCGTTGGATAATTTTGATGTCCTGATTCTGAAAAATAATATTCATTTTATCTAAATAATTCTATAAATATTAAAAAATTTAACTTTTAAAGTAACTACTAACATTTAATGAAAATTTATGGGTTTTGACAAAAATAGTTTTCAAACCTTAATAAAAATTAGAATTGAATTCAAAAAATATATACGATCATTTATTTTTAATAAAAATTAATTTATTAATAATATTTTATTAAAATATTATTTAATTCAAAAATCGAATAATTCAACCAAATAGATTTCTTAATTTAATTTAAATATTAACGAAAAATACTATTTGTTCTTTAAAACCCATTTACAAAGTAACAATAATAAAATGAGTGTATACTCTTTATTCTGTACTAAAATAATGCACATAATCAATATGATAGGGTCTTATTGAATATCCCTTTATTACACCATCATATTCCCTTAGAGTATGTTGTGCGATGGTGGGTCTTTCTTAGGGTTGTTCAGTGAACATGGTTTGGGTTGTGATCTCAATGAGCTTGAACTACTCTTATAAACGGTTTTGATCATGCTTAAGTTGTTGGATATCAGATTGGTCATGATCTAGGGAAAATCCCAGAAATGATATCTCCATCCAATGATCTGATAAATGGGCTTCAAAGGGAATGATCCTACTGGTCGAGGCCATCACTTCGTTTAGCTGTGTCAAAAGGATTTGTTAAAACACTATATATATATACTAGTCGTGTGATCACTATTCAATAGCTATATTAATAATAGTAATGATACATAACAGTTTAAAAAAGGGAATGTTTTTTTCTCTATAAATAAGACATTAAAATAAAGGGAATTTTATTCTTGAATGTTTTGGTCGTTACAAGCATCAACCGAGTGAGGAAATGAAGGAGATGAGGAAAGGCAAGAACCGGTCAATACTAGCCTAAGGTGGTAAATATAAAAGGCAACCAAGGGGGCATCATTGAGAAACCCTTACATGGGTCAGTTATAAGTGATTTTAACATCTTCCATAAAGTGTCCCATATTATTAAGGATTATTTTCTACTATTTTTTCATTCTATGCATTTTAGGTTCATTATGTTTGACAAAATTGGAAAAGACACATAAACTTCATATGATAAATTTATTCTATTATATAATCTTTTCATGTGTCCATTTAATTTTTGGTTTCTCATAATTTTAAAAAGTTATATGACTCATTATAAGGCAACTCTTATGGAAGGCCAACATAGTTGACCAAGCTTAAGGGTTGTCACCAACTAAGAGTGATCGGGAAGGAGATGAGTTAAGATTATAACTAGTCAATAATATCCTATGGTGAGAAATAGGAAACTAAATTGGGGGTGGATGGAAAAAACCTAGCATGGGATGGTGATAAGGTATTTCAAAAACTCCCTTTATTGTGCTACATATTATTAAGTATTATTTTCTATTATTTTCTCATTCTATTCTTTCCAACTATATTATATGTGATAAATTTTTAAATGTAACATAAAATGAATATGAGAATTTTTGTGATTTTTTAATCTATGTGTGAGTGATTGTAATTATTAGATGCCTGGAATTTGAAAAAGGTATATGAGTCATTATATGAGTCAATTTTGAGACATTTTAAAAATGATTTGATATTATTTATCCAAAAGGTAATCCAACTCTCAAGGTAGGCCAGGACAGCTGTAAAATCATAGGGGTTGGCACCAAATGAGAGTGGGAATGAAGGGGATGAGTAAAGGTAAGCAATGGTGAACCCTGACTTGAGGCAAGAACCAGAAAAAAAAAATTGGGGCATGTATGGAGAGAACCTAGCATGGGTTAGTGTTGTGTGATTTCAACATCCCCACTTTTTTTCAGTAAATATTATTAAGTGGAATTCATCGAGGTGAATATCGATGTGAGATTAAATATGTAGGTTCATTGTTAATAGCTTAAAAATTAATACACACTTTTCTTGACATAATTTCATATGAATCATCTTCAACCTATCATGTGGTTTTTCATATCAAATCCTCACAAAATAAAAATATTTAATTATATTTAGCTTGGTATGATCGACCAAAATGTGTGGACAGTGTAATTCTACCGATATAAAATACTAAATTTCTGAATAACATAAATGAATAAAGTGGATTCCACAAAAATCATACTATGTTTCTATAATATCAACTAAAAAAGATGATGTTTAACTATTCTTATCTTGAAATGAGAATAACTTATTTTTTATTATGTGTTCCAATATGATTCTAAAGCTTGTGTTCTTCAGAAAAAATAAACATTCATACATAAGTTCCCTTGTGAATATATTATGGTGTCTCTAGTTATGGGAGTATAAAAAAATGACCAGGGATCCATTTATGAAGATCCATACATATTAGGTTCGATATAAGGGGATCCATTTATAGAGATCGATGAATAACATATCAATATATTGATATCCACACGTATATGGATTGATATAAAGAGAACCAATTTTGATGATTGACATAAGAGGATATCAACATAAGGATACCAGTTGGAAGCTTTGTTCCTTGAATTATGGAATAAAATATGATAGTGATATGCATATTAATTTATGTATATATATAATTATGAAAACTATGTATTTTTTAAATAAGATTAATGATGTTACCATGATTATTCTATACTTTTTATGAAGAAGGAAAAATTACTACGCATTAAGAACCTAAAACGTAAGGAAACTATGTGTGAGAAAAATAGAAATATAGAGTTTTAGATAAATAGGATTTCAAGAATATAAATATCAATGTTTATGGAGACTCAAAATATAAAATATTATAATAAGAAGAAATAATTTTATTGGTTTATCTTTGATATTCTATTTAACTCTTTGTAATAAAAATGTCGGGAGAAAATAGAGAGCCTTTAACGGTTGTGTAACTAAGACTAATCCAAACTACAGAAGAAAACAAATAATAGGATAAGTATTTTTTATTATTAAAAGTGTTTCCTATGTAAATAAAAGAACAATAAGATAATTTATATTCTATTCATATACCATAGAATAATATTGAGAAGAATAAGGTACTAACATTGCTGCTGCTGCTACTAATGATATTTTTTTTGAGACCCTTGTAGAAAAAAGAATCTTATGCAATCAAAATCGTAGTGTGTTTGAGTTTATTTAAAAGAACCAAGGTGTATGCCTTCCTTATTATATTATTATGTAAGGTTCAAAGATCTACTTTAGTAATATTAATATTCCACTAAGTTGATGCAGTGACATCCAATGTAGAAACATGAGACCTTTTTAAGGATTTCGAGGAAGGATTTTGAAGAACTTGTGGTAATGGGTATAAACAATGTCATTCCACATAATAAGAAATGTATGATACCTTAATAATGGATTTGGATGATACCAACCCAACCATTATACCCTAATTAAACTAAACTTTTGATCATTACAAATTTATAGTGATAATAAATTAAATGTCTAAATAAAGAGTCAAAGATGGCAGGGAGGTGGTTCTCACATCAAGGCTAATCCCTGAAAATAATATGTGTTATTTTTATTTTTTATTTTTTTATTGTATAATAAATTTAGGATTTGGTTTATATTAATTGATCTATTCCTATTAATATAAAAAAAATTAGAGTTTATGAGGGGTTAATTATGAATAAATTAAAACTCAATAAAAGTAAGGTAAACTAATTCACACCCCTCTTGGTGTCCCCATATGATCCACTAGGTTCTATATATTTTTCTACCTTGAATTATTACTGTTTGATCCTTATAATCCAATCACTAGTATTAGGGAATTAATAGGATATTTTATTGTTAAAATAATTTTTAAAATAAATAATTTTGAAATTTTATTTAATTTTATATATGATATCATTAAAATGATATTGAATTTGAACTATAACATGTCTTACATTTGGGATATCATAAATTAAAATATCAATTTTTTATTATTTACTTTATTAGGATGTGTGATATAATAATATACTTCCAAATTGTGTGTTAAAATATGTGAAATGTAGTGTATGATCTAGTTTTATTACTTCAATTTTCAGTATATTGTATAATATGATTTGAAACATTATAATATATGATGGTTCTAGCATGAATCATTCATGCGGCTAGAAAGAAGATCCTCGTATCATCTGTCCAATATTTAAATATCATAAAATTTGATTCTAATGCTCCATTAGTTTTATTGTTATGTAAAGAAGGATTACTCATATATAGGTCATTATAATGTATGGGGTCATAGGCCACTTGACTGGTGCCCTAACCTGGTTCAACACATGACCACAGGCACACCCCCCCCCCCCACCCCGTATGTCAAATGCTACCAACTAGAAGTTGTAGTCTAAGAAGATAAAATGGGGAGATTGTATCCCCTATATTAGAGTGACAATCATAATTAAATAACTAAGAATCATCCATACTAAAGTATTCATAAGAATAAAAAACTAGATAGGCTAATATAAAATGAAATACAGTCATATAACATACAATACTATTCTTTCATTACGATGATTTCATATACAAATCAAAATAAAATTAAAGTGAAAGAGAAAAAATAAATGTATAGGAGGCTCAACTATAGTCTATGGTCCTCACCTAATCCTAATTTTCATATCCAATCTTTGCTGGTCTATCTTGATCATGAGATCCCATTCCTTGACTCAACCTGAACCTAAAACAAGTGACGACTACTTTGGTACCCAAGTTCCATGGCTTCCCAAAAAGGGTGTGAGTACAAAACTCAGTATGGTTCCACCAATACTAACCCATAAATATCCAAAATGTAGTAATATTTGAATCTTATATAATAAAATGAACAATTTTGAAAAATAAATAAATATATCCATCAACTACTCACACTTCAACATGATATTGGAATGTCTTTGAGCACATCCTAAAGACCTTGCAAACCAATATCTCAACTACTATAAGGGAGAAAGCATATAACCAAGTTTAAGCCTAATAATCATCACAAATCCTTAAGTCAGTGACCCTGATTTTTCATAACTACTTTGGTCGGTCCTAGGATATCTCTGAGCATATCACATAACCATTCCTACCAAATTAAGAGTATATGCCAACACCCAAGAGATCATATTCGGTTTTCCATAGTATGAGGAATAACTACAGAGCCCTATGAAGTAACCCTAGGTGATCTAAGAAATCATTAAATACTAAAAATCCCAAAGGGTGACTCACAAGGCATTCCATATTCATCAGTATCTAAGATGATCCCTAAGAGGTAATCCTAAGAAATCAATAGGTGCTAGGAATTATCATCGATCCCAAGGTATATAAACCTTGTAATTCTAAAATATTAGGCATCATAGTTGAACCTAAAGAGGTAATCTTGAGAATTTTATAATCATTATGCATGAAGTTTGGATCAAAAGAAAATTATCTACAGCTTCCCAGTTATGTAAATACATATCTATGTGAATAACTTTCTCATATGATATCTCTTCAGGGATGGTCTTCTAACCGAGCCTTCCTTGTGTGACATGGTCTGCCTCTCAATTGCATAACATGTAATGGTCACTATGTCTTTATATTTCTCCATAATTAATTGATGTTCTTGGTGAGACCTACCATTATCACTATCCATTCCTACACACACCCTCTTATGGTGAAATAAATATTCAGGAACCTACTCAGGTCCCCTACATCAATACAAAACAAAATCACCCTATATGGGACACTCAGTCTCTATCATATCACTCAGATCAAAACAAATTTTTTCAAGGGTGTAGAGTCCCTTGATATCACTATAATCATATTATGATCTCACATGCCTTATATGGTATGTTATACTGACATCGGTCTAAAGAGATGTCCAAATCCCACATCGTGTCTACGGTCATCTCAATGATGGCTAATCCTCAAGGCATCTTATAGTGGTTTATTTCCTACTAGGGATAACCACTATCAATTCACTGCATCCCTTCCCAAGGGAGGTCTAATAAATCTATGCAAATGTCATATAAGGCCTAATAGGTCCAAAAACACAAATTAAAACTCTAACCTCTACTTGGAGGTGTTAACGAGCTCCTTCACTAGTTGTCACATGCTCAATGTTTCTAAATAACATTATTCACACCTGACAAAGTGGTTCTAGATCATCAAAGAACACATCATAATAAAGTAATCAACTATCAATTGTTGAGGTAAGTAATCCAATGCATAATTACTTTAGTGTCCTTAAAACATTTTTGAAAAATTCTTTAGAGATTTTATTTTAAATTAAGAAATTTAATTAAAAAGTTAATTTTAATTAATAAGTTTGACCCCCATATAGAAAGAAATCACAGAAGACATTACACATAACATGAATAGACAAAAGGGTGTGAATGTGATACCACTTGCCTCCTGGTAAAGCAAATTCCATTATTATATTCCTACTCTAGAAGTTCTTCCTAGGCTCACCAAGACCCATCCAATCTTGATTAATCACCCGAGCATCTATCTAAAACATAAACATCAATAAATTAATTATCTAATTAAATAAAACCAAATTCCCAAAAATTCCTAATCGGAACTAAACTCATTGTCCTACCCAATGATGCTCGAATCAGAAGAAACCATGTAAATTTTACTCATGGTACACCTCCAATCTTAGGAAACACAAAAACCCAAAGTATAAACTTGAATGGATGGAAAATTTTACACAAAATCATCAAAAAAACTAAATAAACCTAGAAAATGGCATGACCTGTGTAAAAAGAATAATGACTACATGTTTATGTATTCTTAGTAAAACTTCTATGAGCACCATATGAAAGCCCCTTCATGAAACATTATTTCACTATTCTCTGGAAGACACATTTATCAAAAAATGCTACACATTCGGACAAAAATCAAATGAGAGAGAAATAGAAGGGATGGGGAGATCGTATGATGATTTTTATTAACGAACCATCAATAACTGACCTAGATCAAAGGATGAGGAAGGGGGAGGTTATACCTCACCTTATGTGTGTAGAATCCAAGAGTTGAAGTTCAAGAGGGTTTCTATTTCAGAAACCCCTTAGATTTTTAAAAAAGAATCACAACATGTGTCATGGAACTACACCTGTGTTCATTCTGTGATTATTTGTTCTATCCCCCAATTTCAGCCCTTTTTCCCATTCATATCCTAAAACACCCCATGAACATCATTCATTGTGTGAATGACCCATTCACGCCATGAATTAACTTTTACTTCTATTTTTAGTATCCCAATTATCTTTAAGTCATCTCAGCATACCTATGAACTCCTAGGACCTTCACCTCACCCCAATACATGTCTAAAAACACATATTGGAGATGTTCAATAGCATGAAAATTCATTTTATTCCACAATACTCAAAACAAATCATCCACCAAATGAAAATTTTAAATTCCATTTAAATTTTTCACACACATCTGGAAATAGTGTATTATAATATACCCACCATAAAAATTATCATCCTCAATAAATCTCATTTACCAATAAACTGGTATACCCATCCTACTCTGGTTATGAAAATATTTTCAATTCACCGCAGTCTACTCTAGAATGTTGAACAACTTTCCACATTGGAAACCCAAACACAAGGTGTATAATTCATCAAAACTCTCATCCACCACTCAAAACCATCACCAAAACATCTACACGACACTCCATGACACCTGTATATCCTAAGACACCATTGTGTCATCAAAAAATCATCACTTCTTGTATGGTTTTCCCCACCAAAAGATGTATCTCATAACGGATGTTTTAATCCACAATGATCTCTATTAATGGAACCATAAATCGAGACACATTTTCAGTAGTCCAATGATCCAATAAGTGTGGTTATCATCTCATCACACTTGAAAATGTGTAAAAACACTATTTAAGAGTCGGTAAAACCTCCAATCACTGATTCAAATCCAAACTGAATATGAATCCACCACCAATGAATAGAGCCTGAATACACCATGTTTCCCTCAATAAGTCCCCAACAACACTTAGAATACACTTAGAGAACAAAATAATGTGTTCTCTTGTCATGGTACCCACTTCCATATCATTAAAATGTGATTTTCTCAAAATTACATGTTTATTACATTTTTCACATGATTCACCCTTTAAAAAATGTGAAAATGCATGGTTTAACCCCTAAAACAAGTCACAAAATAGTTTCAACCCTAGAACCATTTAATGAAATGGGTTTTCCCTCGTAAAACATGTCATAAACCCTGAATCACCTCATGACTCACCCTCAGTTCATGTCGAGATCACCTCAAAACTGATGTTAACACATTAAATCCAAGTAAATCCCCAAATAAGGCATGAATCTGGTATTCATCTTGGTACAAAATCAAATCAGATATTATTAAACATTTGTACCCCAGTGTCACCTCCATCATTCAGCAACCAGTCACACCACATCCAAAAATCATCCAACAAGAAGTTTGTTTGCTCATGACTGAAATAATTCTCTCTACCACATGAGTTTCATTATCATCACCCAAAGAACTAAATTTCCCATCATCTACAACCCTTAAACTATCCATCATGTAACATAATGAATATCAGGGAAAATATATCTCTTACTATTAACTTACATGAAAAATCAATTTAACATTCATTCCTAGCTCATTGGAATGTCATTATTTTGAATTTACGAAAAAACCCATCATTAATGAGGGTCCACCCAAAAACTTCTCTATGGATCAACCTAGTTAGGTTTAATCCAAAATTCCATCTACCAAAGATCAAAATCTTAAATCCTCATTATAACTCTCCAATAATGATTCTCATAGCCTTTAATAAAAACCATAATCTCTCAACTCACACATGGATTCCTAGTGATTCAAAACTCAATAGGGTAGCATGTATCTAGCACATGATACCTTGATCTCATATGAAAATTGATGGGAGTTTACTCTAATACCACCAAGTTAGATAACCCAACTAAATATCCCATGAGTTTCATTACATTGACTCAATTTCCAAATTCATAAACCATTGACCATGCTCTAGGGTATGTCAGTCTCATCGATCACAATTATCCTCGATGCTCCTCATAAAAATTAGGCACCAAACTTGTTACAAGATTATACACATGCATAAACACCATCCAAAACAATATTGAAACAAAAAAATATACTAATGTTTTCAATATGCTTCTAAATTGTATCCTAAAAAATAGGTCCACATATCCAAATTATATTCCATTGAAACCTCACCTTGATACCAGGGCATTCCATGGGCCTCACATTCCAAAACTCTAGCACTCAATGTGATTTTTTTATAAAACCCTAAGGAAAACCCATGATTTTAATATAAAATCGAATACACCTATCATGCATCGATCTAAAAAGATAACATATACCCATTATTTTTATCTCTTATACACTAATAATCCTGGGCTAATACCACTCAAGGGATTCACCAATAAAATAATATGAATTGACTCACTAAAAATTATAATTCAATCCTATCTTCTCTAGATATCCTACATAATCCATAAATCCATCTCATATAAGTTACAAACAATGGGATTCCAAAGGAAATACTATATCATTTATAAAATGTTATCCAACATACCAAATTGCCACTCCATGGTCTCATATAACACATATTTTAGGCATCTTGTTCCAAGTCATCAACCTACCAGGACACTGATTCTCACTGGGAATCCACATATAGAATTACTCCCTAGTGAATCAAAAACTCATCCAAGGTCATATATACATAAATAAATCTTTCTATATAGTATGTTCTAATGAACCAATAACATAAGGATTTTATAGATAGAATTTTATTCCAAGGTATACACGAAAACACCAAAAAGGTTGTTACTAGAACTTTAAATGACAAAACACATATAATAGTGACCCATAAGGGGTATATCATAAGGTCATTCAATTCCCACATCAAACTAATAGTTTTACTACACCTCTTATACACTAAGGGATTTTACCATCATCCTTCTCATTTACAATCTCATCATTGATCCACATGACCTTACATTGGAAAGAAATATATATATATATATATATATTATTTGTTCGAACTGAGTAGAATTTCACTAATTACTTATATAGGAGAACATTTTATAAGTATTTTTTGGCACATTAAACAACTATGAATCTCATTATTGATAAAAATCACATATATGAAAACATACATGTCTTGTAGATCCTACATTCCGAGTCATGATGTATGTGATGCCTCTTATCTCTAAAAGTAAAGATCCAAATCAAATAACTAGATTTTCATGAATAGACTAAGATCAAAAAACTCAATGAAAAAACCTTTACCCCTTTACATCATATGGGTCTCATGAGGTTGAAATAATATCAATAGTAACATATCGTATCATTAACAACAATCCAATCTGTAGAATCTTTGACATCATACTATAAAAACTATTCATGAAGCACCATCCTGATATCCATCAGAGACTCCAACACATCCCTAAATCTCCTCAATACCACATCACAAATAGTAATACAAAAATAAATGATATGATGCAACATTGTAACATCTTGGTTCAGAGTACACTCAACTATTTCCCCAACCAAGTTTTTCATATGGCCTCAGAAATGCCTCCCCATATGTGAGAGCCTTACAACTAGCATCGAGGGTCTAGGATGATACTTTGGGATATTATAACCCATATATCAAACTATGCAGTAATAAATAAAAAAGAATAATCCATACCATAGTATAGGGAAGAATAAACAAATATAACATTCAAATATAAAATGAATTGTGGTCATAAAATATAGAAGACCGATCTCCCACTGATCTAATTGCATATAAAAATATAAATAAAAGAAAAGGGAAATACCAAAAAATAAAAGTATATGAGGATAAAATATATTCCTTAATCTATTACTCATCCCAATATCAGTATCCCATATATGCTTCTCCAACATGATCATGTAATATTAGGCCTCAACCCAACCTGAACCTTTGACGAGTGAGGGTTTCTCGAGTACCCAAGTTCCATGCTCACCCAAGTAGGGTGTGAGTACCAAATTCAGTATGGAAGTTCCAAAATGGTCCCATGTATCCTGAAATGAAATTATATATTAATGTGAAATGTTATAATAAAATAAACTTCAATTGAAAATAAATAAATAGATTCATCAATAATAAATTCTTCGACAAAATACCGAAATGTATCTGAGATTATCATTATTATTGTTCCAACCAATATCCCAACATACCTAATAGAATATAAAAATAACCAAGGATAATCCAAATAATCATCCTCAATCCTCAATTCTATGACCCTGATTGAGTATTCCTGCTTCATCATGTGCCAAAGTGTCTCTGACCATGTCTCATGACTATTTCATCCAAATAAGGTGAATATATAACCAATAGGGGATAATCCTATGACTTCTATAGTACAAGGCATATTTTCTATTACTAAGGGGTTAACCTAGAAAAACTAAGAAATTAAGAAATAAGGATAAACCCAATGGGTAACTACCAAATAATTCCATAGTAATTAGGCTCAAAGTAAATCCCTATACGGTAATACTAGGTGATCAATTGTCATCCAACATATTTAGTGAACCTAAGGGGTATCCCCCTTGGAATTCCAAAATAACAGGAATCATCACCAAAAATCATGAGTAAGTCCTTAACATTTCATTTTCATTAGGAATGAATTCCATGTCCAAGGATACCATCCATGGAATCCTATATATGTAAATATTTCATGGAGGGAAGCACTTTTTCCTATGATGTATCATCAGGGCTGGATGTCTTCTTGAGCCGATCTCAAAGGAAAAGGTTAGCCTCTCAAGGGAATGACCTGTAATGGTAAATATGACCATATAAGGATAAATAATTGATTGGAGTTCTTGGTGACACTCTCAAACATCACTACCCGTTCATGTAAACTCCAACTCAATTTTAAATAAATCATGGGGAACAAAATCAGGTCCCCTATGTTAATAAAAATTAAAGGACCCCAACATGGGGCCCTAAATTTCTATCTCATATCACAGTTCAACACCTCTCTTCTATGGGTATATAATCCCTTTAAATAACTATAATCATTTTATTTCATCACAAACCTTATAAGTTATTCCATACCAGCATTTTTCTAAAGAGATTGTTCCAGGTCAATCTTCCATCATAGGAAACCTCAATAAAGCTAGGCCTCTAAATAATCTCCTGGGGTTTCATAGATTAATTAGGATAACCACTCTCAATGCACCAACTACCTTCCCATGTGAGGTTTAATGAACTATACAAAGTCCCTATAATGACTAATATGTAAAAAGGATCTAATAAAACACTTGCCACTACTTAGAGGTTTTTATGGTATCCAACACTAAGGGAAAATGGTCAATGTGTTAAATTCATTTAATTTATACCCCTTAATTTGGTTCTATAACATTGAGGAATACATCATAATTGAGGCCTTAACCATCAATGATTGTGGTGAGAAAACCAGTGTAAAGGGTCCTCAGTGTCCTTTGTACATTGTAAAATTTATCCTAATATATTTTATTTTAAATTAAAAAATGCTTTTTAATTAATACAATCAATCACCCACATGGAGATACCACACTTAAAAAATCACACATAACATACATAAACTAAAGGGAATGTACATGAGACCATCTAACTTATGGTGAATAAAGTTACCTTTTTAAAATCTCAGTCTGGGAGCTCCACTTGGGCTCATCGAGACCCTTCCAAGCCCAATCCATTACTCCAGAACCAATCACTACCAAAAAATTCAATATCTTAAATAATTAATTAATTTTAACAAAATTATGAAAAATTAATAGCTGATGTTAAAATCATCAGGAATTCCAATGAAGTTGGCCATGTTCTACTCTTCACACACCCCTGGTCATATGAATCACAAAATTATAAAATTATAATTCCTAATTGACAACCGATATTATCTAAAATCCTCTAAAAACATAAATAAACCCATGAAATGACATACCTTTCATAAAATAAATAACCATGACTTGTTTATGGCCTCTCGATACATCCTCTATGAGCCACTTATGAAATGCCCTATAGGCACAATGATTTTCTAGTGCTTTAGAAAACTCATACTTCTGGACCCCTACACATTTATACCAAAATAAAATGAGATTGAAATAATGGGAAGGTGGAATGAAAACCAACCAAGAATTTCCTTGAAAACCCACCAAGAACTAACTAGGACCGAAGGAGATCAAAGGGGAGTGGTAAGGTTCAACCTCCCCTTTTGTGTGCGACCTCTCGGAAAATAAAACCAATGGGATTTATATTATAGAAACCCCAAGGCTTTTTAAAATTAAGTTTCCCAACATGAATCACAGTATGAACCATTTTTTGATGATATGATCATTCAGGATAGATCTCTGGTTCTCCATTTTCCAACATTCATGGCCCAAAATACCCCATGAGTTTCATTCATGGTTTTAATAAATCAATCACACCATAAATGAATTTCATATACAATTTTAATAATCTTGACCATCCCAAAATAATCATTTTGTCCCTCCAAATACCTAATATCATCCCATCACCCCAAGACATGTCTAAACCCAGCTTTTAGATATTTCCAAATGCTCGAAAACTCATATTGATTCCTAGTTCTCAAAACAAGCAGTCCACCAAATAGAAAATTAAATTTTCCTCTAAAATTATTATACTCATATAGATATAGGGTACTACAGTTGTTTTCACTACTTTTACTATTACAAAGTTGGTTCTTAATCTATCATTGTGGGTGCATTGAGTAAATTTCATACAGACCACTATGGTATATCGTAGGCTGTGATTATTAATCATAAAATATGATTGATAGAGACCAAAAGTGTTTTCATTACTATGTTTTATCAATCATATCTTATTGTCGACCATGTATCAAAGAATAAAATAAATGTATGAAAATTTTATTTTATTTATTTAAAATTATGAATTGAATTTTTTAATTTATAAAAAATTTACAAATTATAATAAAATTTATTTTTTTATATTGATTTAATTTATGAAATTTCTATAAATTAATTAATCATAAAAAGTATATAATTAATTAATAAATTTGTATAAAAAATTTATTAAATAAATTACCATAATATTAAATGTTAATATTAGATACCTTTTAAAATTATAAGTCATGACATATAATTTAGATATAAAATGATTATATGTAAATTATAAGAGTAATTTAGAATGTGTTCATAAATTAAGATAATAAAAAATATAAATGATTATATATTATATTATTAAATGGTTATAATAATAAATTTTAATTATTCTAATTTAAGGCCTTATTTGATAAATTTTGATAAATAATATAAAATAAATCATAACTAATATGATACAGGTTTAAATAATATTATATATATTATATATAGATTATTAAAAAACATTACATAATAAATTTGGAATATAAAATTATAATAATTCATTAATATCACATATTTAAGTAAAATGACATATAATGAATAATATGAAAGATTTTATATTATATGTAAATATAAAGTTTCTATATTTATTCAATTATGCAATGTCTATAATTCAAGGCTAAATTATAAAGTTCTTATAATGTCATTATGTATAAATTATTCATAAATAGTTTATCTCATGTTTAAATATATGAATTGGTCGTTTATATAGTTTATTCCTTTATTCATGAATATAATAGTTTTATTTTGAATTGATTTATCCTTTAGTTTAAAATATTAAACTCCTGCAATACATACAATAAAGAGTTATATTAAAGGTTTGATAATTGATTTAGTTTTCTTTTACCATTACATTGGCTTGTACTAGGTTATTAGCCTGAATTACGAAGTTCATAAAATATTTTACATATTTGGTGTTGAAATTTTGATATAATTGGGGTGTCTATCGAGTATTGTATCCTTGGGTTTATGGTCATTAGGTCAGACTATTGATTAGCTAGGAGACTTATGTGTGGTCTAGAAAAGTTTAGGTTCTCTGTCTATTAGTCTATGATTACTGTTATGGGAAATGTTTATTTCATATAATTATATTCCTTTAAATGAAGTGTTTCATGTACCATATCCATAAGATTCATTTGGTTTAGTTTAAATATAATTGGATTTTGATTTAGGTTTAACACAAGATAGGTTTGTGTAAAGAGTTACACATCAACATAGTTTGATCATATTTATTTAGTTGAAATAATATAATTCCAAAAAATCATTAGAATCATGCATACATGTAAAGTGAATAAAATAATATAAAGAAATTAGATTAAATCACTTTTTAAAATACTGAGTTTAATATTCCATATCAACTAAACACTTATAATGACCTCAATTATCCAACTGGGTAGGATCATACAGAGGAAGGGTTCCCATGGATTATCTTATTTATGGAAAGAAAGTAACTAAGGTAACCATAGATTTAAGTTAGTTGTTTTTGGAATTTTATTTGGGATATACTTGGTTGGAAACCCCTAAGAGTTAAGATAATAGAGTAATGATGTTGAGTTTATCCATAAGATAAATTAGATAAAGTGTTGTCCACTCAACCATCCAAGATTCATATTTGATATGATTGGAGATATTATGATGGGATTCATGTTATAGAAAGATCATTGCGTACAGATCTTATCTGACTAATGGATATAATTAATTTTAAAGGATTCATCATTTTAGTGGGTTCATATTTAATAAAATATATTATTAAATGAAATTAAAACATGATACTCATCTGATAAATGATTTTATTGTACATATATTGAATTATCATTATCAAACATGGATTTGATTTCAATCCACTAGAAAAAAAAGAAACATAATGTATGTAATTTAATATAATAGTGTTAATCATAATAATTATTTTTACAAAAAAATTCTATGTTTTAGAGAAATCCTTACCTAAATAACCAACTTTTGAAATTATTCAATACTTGAATTTACGTAATTATAAGTAGGACATAATGATTCCATTAATGTTTAAAATGAAATATTTTTTATGATATTTATTCTCCATAGATATTATCACTTTTATTAAGTATAATAATTACTTAGATATACAAGGGGTTCCCTTTAAGTCTTTTTTTAGTTAGGGAAGTCATTCTGAAATCAAAATTGTAAATTTTCTAACAACATGAATGAGTTCAATAAATATTTACACTATTTCTTGAATGTGTTGATAATAGATGAACAAGGAATATAATATCTACATTTGGGTGTTATATTGGTAATAAAATATGGTAAATTTTTAAATTATAAGAATAAAAATTAGTTGTAAATCCCAACAATATTTCTTTAAATATCCAATTAAGGTTATTGAAACCTAAAGTTAGTTTTATGATAGAATGAAATTTTTCCCATTTTGATTTAATTTTATGTGATACCTAAATTATTTTGAGAATTAATATACCCACTTTGTGGGTTTTGTATTTTTTTTTAGTAATTTAACTGAATATAGAGTATCAATGATATGTAATTTCCGTATGGAAGAAAGATTAATTAGAGCGAAGAATAATTTATTTGAAGTTAGTTAAAGAAGACAATCATTTTAAGAAGAAGTATTCAAAATTTATTTGTCATTTTTTAATTTAAATAAATATTTGAATACATATTTTTGAATTTTGTTTGAATTTTTTTTCCATTGTTCGTATGAAAAAGGGACATTTCTTTCAGTGGAAATTTTAGGACATTCATTTATATTGAATAAAAAATCATGTAAATTATTTCAGTTCCACATATATTTTATAATGATTAAATAATTATCTATCTATGATAATTTTTTTTAGTTAAAAGTTGAGATAAAATAGGTCAGAAGGATAAGAGTTTGGTTCTTGGGTTATATACTATTATTTTTCAAATAAATTGTGAAGAAGAGTTAAGAAAAAAAAATTCAACTAATGGTAGAAAAAACAATTGAGCAACTTGTCCATCATAGAGAGACATCTGGTTGACATAAAAAGAAATTCATCCTTGAGTGACATAAAGGACATCATGTATGTATAAGTTTTTACAAGTATGAGGTGGTCTATGAGTGCAACTAGAGAGGAAGTGTTACTGTGTAGGGTAGCATAATATAGACTTTATGTAATAATTACATAAAAAATTATACAGGATATATAAGAATCATAATGTTTATAATAAATTGACATCCATAGAAAAAGATTGATAGGGTAATCGGTGTATTTTTTTCTATTCATTACTTAAAATTTTAGATACTATAGATTATAAAATTTTGAATACTATTTATTCCTTATGCAAATAATATTATGTTATTCATTTCTAGATCATCATGAACTACCACTGGATCAATGAAGGATTTACTAATATTTCTTTATTAGAAAACCATTCTTCTATGAGTTTGGCAATCATAATATTTTTACTAAAATAATTAAATTTTTTGGTAAATATTTTATAAAAAAAAAATTGAATCTCTCATAGAGACAATGGATAAAATACCTAATATCATTTGACATTGACATTGAATATAATTCAAAAAATGTTAAATTGGTGGTTGATACTCTTAATAATAATTCCTCTCATAGGATGTGAAGAATATAAAGGATGAATGGAACATAATTGGACACTTTTATCAAATACTATTGAGAGTAGAGGAGGAGGATTTTGGTAATGTTTTGAAAATTACTCATTTTCCTCCTTCCTTATTGCAATGATTCTCTTGGAGAAGCCCTGAGATAATTATTTCTATAATATCATAGTTTATTTATATGGGTGGGAGACCATTAGTAAATGACATGTCTCCCTAGAGGGTATTATTTCCTTTAGGAACTCATATGCCATTTCCTCTAACTGTGTGGAAGGATGTGTTGGAATATTTTCATCATTATATATTGTATTTTAACCCTTAAAATATAAATATCTTTTTTGGAATGAATAATTAGTTGTGTTGTCCTATTATGAAATTGGAAATAACCATGTTTGTATCTCGATGCTCTACTTGAAAACATATTAAGGCTGGGAACCAAAGCCTTCTAATATTATTTACCCTATATTTGTACAAACATGGAAATGGAATGATATATAAAGGGATTTCATTATTAGTTTTCTTCAACCTCCCAAGAGTTATAACACTCTTCCTGTTGTGATTGAAGGTTTGACTAGGTCGAATATATTCTTACAAAGTCAATACACCACTAAAGTGGATGACATAGGGTAGCGGTATGTTTAATATATCATAAGGATACATGGGAATCAGATGGACTCCAGTAGTTGATGGAAACTCAAGTCAAATTGAGTATATTATATTATCCTTAGATGGATAGATTGATAGAAGTGGTTATTTAAATTATAAAAGATTTATTATGTGTATGTGTTTGGGAATTTGGAGGTTCTTGGGATAACCATTTGGTTTTGTTTGAGTTTTATTTCAGAAATATTCACTAATAACCCATCGAGGTAGAACCTTTTGAATATTTATATGGATGACCCAAAAACTCAACTCTTAGTTGGTATTATATTGGTAAAACTTCTTTGATTTGACCAAGATAGGTTCAAGAAAAAATGATAACGATTCAAATGATTTTTCATAATTTATTATGGCTCAAAACCTATAAAAATATTATGTGGATTCTCATCTTTACCATTTGGAGTTTTCAGTCAATGACCAAGTGTTCTTTAAATTATCACCCTAGTTAGGTCATTGATGGCTTTGAAAGTACAAAATGATAGATCCTAAATATATGGGAGTATTTAAGATCATTGAACATCTTGAAAAGGTAGCATGTCCTTAGGATTTACCACCTAAATAATCATTGATCCACAACATTTTCCATGTGTATTAATTCAAGAAGTATCAAACTAACCCTTCTCATATTCTAAAGAGGGAATACCTAGACTTATAACCTGATATATTTGTAACTAAGAAACTATTTTAAACAGTTGATTCTCAGGTGAACATTTTGGGAGGGAATTAAATTCCATTAGTCTCGGTTATGTGGCATTATGGTTCAAAGAGTCAAGAGATGTAAGAGTAGGAATCTATGATGGGGGATAAATGAACTACTCTATTTGTGGACCATTCTTCTATAATAAAGATTTTTAGGGTCAGAAATAAATATCTTGGGGAAAACTTTCACATACTGCTATTTCATTCAAGTATGATCCGTCTCTTATTTCATTTACTCCATTTTCTTGAAAAATATAGGTTTTAATAGTTAGTTTCATAATTTCGTAGAGGTTGGTGAATTTTATAAGAAGTATAAAGTTGGTGTGGACCTAAACCTACATCAAATGAATTTGGAAGTGGTACACCGACTAGCCAATAAAGGCCACCATCCATCTAATATGCATAGTAGTTGATGGAAATTTATTAATATATCCATTGTCTAGTAGGTGGACTTGGAAGTGGCTACCATAATTCTATTATAGCCATCGGTTAGCCAGTGGGTCTCTACTATCTAGATGATGGGTGACCACCATCTTTCTGGTGATGTTGATGGGGTCAGGAAAAGTAAGGTAAATATCATATTTTGAAACTAGAACCCTTATTTATTTCTTCTTTCTACTCCCTCAAACTAAAATAGACTAATTCAAACTTAGGGTCTCTCTATGAATTATTTTATCTCTCCCAACATGAATCCATGGTGGATCTAAGTTTCACTCAAAGTCATGACCCTCTTTCAGTGACTATAACACTGATCTGGTCTTTGAGAATCTTCTTCCTTGTATTTATATTGTTTATTTCTATGGATCAACCATGAAAACCATGGTAATTATTTGGATCTAGTTTTTTTATTTTGGGGTTTTTAATATAGGGATCATCCTCTAAAATTTTTGAGCCTTCTCCCTCTGGTTTTAGGATTCCTTCTAGTAGCCGAATTCATAGATTTTTTAGGTCGGTGTTTTTATTAAAAGGATTTATCCTACAATCCCTACTTCCTTTCCCCTTTAAATTTTTTTAAGAAATTACTTAAAGGAATATGAATTATTTTGATCAAATATGGTGTTTTGGGTTGTGTTTGTAAAATAAATGTTTCCATTCAATGTGGTTAATGAAAATGTTTTAAAAGAATGTTTTACGTAGTTTCAAAGGATTCAATTTCACCTACTTATAAAATTCACTTGAATGATTTTATTACGGTAAGGCCAAATATTATTGAGGTTGGGATCCATCCTAAGGGATTAAGTATTACCTCTATATACTATTTTTTTTATGTTAATGTGTGCACCTTGTGGTCGATTGATCATAGTGATTGTAAAGGATCCTTACTAAATTAGACTTAATATTTCCCCAAGGGACATTTTTTTTATTTCTATTATTTGAAATGAATATTTGAAATATTATGGAAATTACTTGGAAACACACTTATTAGTAATGTTTTATATGTTCTAAAAGATTTTTTCCATGTCTTATATTAAACTTCGTAAAATCATATCTCATAACATACCTTTATTTGAATGAGTATAATTGTTTTTTATTATAAAATATACTTATGAAACACATAGTGTGATCATGAAAGGCTTGATTTTTTACACCTTACATACACTTTAGGGTGTATATTTATTTCATTTTATCTATTATAGGTAATGGAAAAGCACTGTAGGGTGGTTGTGGGTTTTTTTGTTTATAGGGTGTGAGATTTTGGTGGTGACTAAATGTCACTTGGAGATGGGTTTTTCTTTTTATTATGAACCTTGGTTTGGTTTTTTGTTTTTTAAACCTGTATTTTTCTTTATATTTTCTCATTTCCATTGTTGAATTGTATTAGAATATTGACATTCCCTGTATTTGTGACATCTTGGTTTGTGTTATTTATTAAATAAAATTTTCCCAAAGATATTTCTTGACGCCCAGGGTATTTTCATCATCTTCTGGATATTAATAACACCCTTTGATTCATGTCAAAACTGGATCGGGTTATGGATACTTCGGTCATCCTGGTTGGTTCGTGACACATTGTGTGACCTATAGGAATCCAAAACTATAGAACTGAGAAAACACAGAAAAACTATCAAAATTAAAAATAAATCATAAGTATATATTATTTAATAAAATAGTGACATGTGGGCATCCCATCATCTCCAATGTATTATTTTGCATAGGTGTTTTTGATTTAAATACTTCTAAACCTTAAGGATTAATTTTCTTGGTTGAAAAAGGGGGTTGGGAAATGAGAACAATGAAGGAAACCCATCTCGAGTGTTCTTGGTACACTATAAAATGGATTCCAATGAAGGAGAAATTATTTTTTTCATTCAATAATTTTAAATTTCTTTTATATATTAATATTTATATCTCTACCAAAAATGCTTTTAATCATCATTCTCATCGCAATTTATATTCCATCTTTGAGTTACATTCTCTTCTTATTTTGATAAAAAAATAATTCTCCACACCTAAAAAAGGGATAAAAATGGGTCTGGTACCCGTTAGTTTTAGGTTCAATAAACCATAATAAGTTCAAATTATCACTACCCTAACCCAAGCCCAAACCAACTTATATATGTTCATTTACTACCCTAAACCTAACCTAATTAATAAAATGATACCCTTTTAATACACAAACCAAATTATATTTTTTTAATATATTATATTTTAAAATATTTTAAACATTTTTTTAATGTTAGTCCATCCATTGAACAATAGTACATATTATGGTAGGGGAGAGGGAAATTGGAAAGAAGTGGGGAGATGGGAGCTGACTCTGGATCAAGGGGAGTATGTGGGGGCCTATAAATGTGAGGTCACTAGATTCAGTTTTCTATAAGGTATAATTATTTTATGGGGTCACATAAATCTTACATTAAATTGAGAATTCAGTATGTTGGGATTTATAGGACTCTATGCATCCTATCCCTATCAACAAATGTTCTACCACCTAATGGAATGTTATCTTGATGAATTATATTATAAATTTTTAAATTAATATGAAATAATAATTTCAAAAAAATGAAATGTTTAATAGAAATAAATGGGTCTGGGTTTTTGGGTTTCCTGTCAACGATACCTGAACCCAACACAATCCCAGTTATTTAGTATTTGTCATGATTTAATCAAGTCACGTAAAACCGTATACCTAATTTTAATGGAACCATTATCATACCTATCCTAAGGATTATGGTATAATATTAGTATTAAAATTATTTTAAGAAATAATACTATTAAATATAGATGATTTCAAATTCATAAATTTAGAATCATCAATTATAAACATATCCATAAAAATAACTAATAAAATCTGATAGTGAGTTGAGTTTTTTTAATACGTTATATTTTATTAAAACAAATAAAATGGGATTGGGTTTGGGGAATTTAAAAAATAATGGACAAGGGATGTGTGAACCTCACTCATGCTTCTACAATTGGAAATAAATCATGAACACGGTTCATGATTCCTTTTTAATTTTTATGAAGAGGTGTGATTGGGGTTTGAACCTATTATCAAAAAAACTTATAAATAGGGTCCTCCCCTACCATTTCATTTATTCACACCTTATATTTTTCATTGATGCTCCACCGGATCTATTTCTCAACATATATATGTAGCTTTTGAGAAGGTATAATTTCTATTAAAAACGTTAATTGTCTAATTGCTGTTTTTTTATATGATTTATTTTTTTAATTGTAAGATTGTGGGAATTAATGATCTTTGTATGATTTAATTTCAATATGAATAATTTATATTTTTCTGAATTAATTTCAATTGAATGGTTTAGAAAAATAAAATATTGATTTTGCATAATTTTAATTTTATGTATAAAATAATAGAATTTATATTTTGGGAAATATTATTGTTTAAAAATGTATATATCTATAATTTAAATCATTAATTATCATATTTGAATATATTTATATGTATATATTATATAATATAGTATATTTAATGTAAAATAAATATAAATTATAATATTTGGTGCACATAGATAAATAAAGGGAATCTACCAAAATATTTTTAAAAAAATTATTATTAATAATTAGTTACAAATTATCGTATTCATTAACTGAGTATAATTATATAAGTGTGTTTTATATTATTTATCATATTTAAAATTATTTAAATATACAATGTATTAATTTATATATATATATATATATTATTTAATTGTTAATGAAACTAAAAAATATTATTAATAAGAAATTTTCAATTATATTAATTATAAATAATATTTATTCCATGTAATTACGTATAAAATATAATTATTTAAAATTTGGAATGTTTTATTACTTTAAAAAATCTATATATACATACCTAATTTTACTTTATTGAAAGTAACATAAGTTCACAATATTTTATTGGGTATTTAATTGTAAATTATATTAAATTTTTTAATTAAATTTAACAAAATTTACTATTAAAAATATTTTTAGTAGTTTTGTATAAAATGTTTATATTATTATTTTTTAAGATTTAATTTTTTACAAATATATATATATATATATACACAATTATATATAAAAATATTAATAAATAAAGTTGAATATATTTAAATATATATATAGAAGATTAAAAATTAAATAAATGCGCAATAGAATATTGGATGCATAGATAAATAAATATATTCTAATTAATTATTTTTTTAGCAATTTACTTATAATAATCATTAAATATAAACATTTATATCATAAATTAATTGTAAAAATGAATATCGTTACTCAGATGATGTATGTTATATTATTTGAATATAATATTTGAAAATAATATTTGAAAAATATTATTAGGCATATTTATAAGATGTTGTTAAATAAAAAAACTCATATATATATATATATATTGATATTTAAAAATATTTAATGTTAATAGATGTGTGTGTATATATATATTATTAGATATAGTTTTAGGTAATGTTTTTATATATAGAACATAATATGTATCCCAAAAAACATGTTAATATTGTTTTATATTGACTGATATTGAGATGATCGACCAATTAATGATGGAAATTTCACGTTGTATTTTTTTATGTGTTTATATAATTTATAATTATTTTATTTTATTTTCCTCATTGATGACCAAGGTGTATTCCCTCTCTTTGAGTATTTAAGGACATGTATATCCGTGAAAAAATGGTATGTATCCCAAACCCCTAGCCTTTATTGCTTGCATGAAAGTAACATTATAATAAATGGAAGTCTGATAAGAGGTGTTGTTGTTTGATGTTGGTTTTTTATACGATTACTAAAAGAAGACTATAGGTTGCCAAAATTTATTATAATAAAGGCACTGGAAGTTCCTCCCAATGTATTGAAAGATTTATTGAAAAATTATTAATCAATCCATATAAAAAGTTGTAAAAGAAAGTCACAATTATTTAATCATAACTAATTAAGACATGTTAACCATTTAATGATTCTCTATAAATATATATAACATTTTATTAAAATTTATTTCTATGTAATCTTGTCTGCATCCATGTACTTCAATGGTGATATTATTTATATATATCGGGGTTTTAGCTATATTTTTTCACCTATAAGAGTTTTAAATCTTCATAAATGTATGAAAATAAATAGATGTGTATATTATAGGTTCTAGGTGAAGTGGAAGCATCAAATGGGTCAAGCCCAACTTTTTTTATTTTCAATGATTCATCAAATATTTACAAAACAATGAGTTTCTTGATAAATGGAATTGAATCAGAGAATATATACAATGGGTAAATGTTGGAACAAATGTGTATGATCATTACGTATTATTTGATAATCAATTTAAACAATTAAAAATTTACATTACATGAAATTCTTTGTTCATTAATAGATATGACAATAGATCTATGTCGTGTATTCGTTCCATTATAGGAATCAAAATTAGATTCACTCTAGTAGTGATCCACACATGGTCTATGAATCTCTAAACATTGTCATATGAATATTTGAGTGCTAGCAAGATAGATCATGTCGCTTGTCTCATTAACCTTTGATAACCCATAGAATCACTTCCAAATGATTCTACTTAATCTCTCTAGACCCGCGAGTGGAAGGAGGAGGAATATTTCTCTCCATTCTTGGGTGTGTTTTTAGAGATGGATCTCTCTAGGGCTTGAGAGGATTCTATATGGATGTCATTGTGCACAAAAAATTAATTAGTTCTATTCAGAAATATTATAATAGGGTTTGTATATATCTAGGGTTAGAAATAAATAATTTCACGAGTTCCCTTTATTATTTATTTAATCTCTTCAGAACCCCGTGTCAATAATAATATTACTATTATTATTTATTAACATGCAATAAAATCAAAAATTCAATTAAATATTATTTAATTAAATAATATTCAATATATATTATTCCTCAAAAGATAATTAAAATTAGTATTATATTCCTCTTTAATGTTTACCGAGCCTTGAATAATAATTATTTATTTAAAAAATACATATCAAAACATTTTTTCCGAATAAATAAATAAATAATATATACACTAATTTTAAAATAAATATTTATTAAATATTATGCTCACGTAATATTTACTTGAATATTGGTGATGGAATATATGAGATCAAGAAAACATAAATAATTACAAAACCATGTGTTAGAATAATATTCATTCACCTTTTAAAATATTAAATAAGAATGTATTATTTAACTCGGATTCTAGATACAAATAATATGTGACCCTCTAGGCTTCTTTCTTAGTGGAATTTGGAGTATAATCTGAAAGTATAATGTTGGTATCTAGAAATATGACAAGGATTCCATAAATAAAAAGTTAATGTTGAAAAAATATAATACCTCATACAGATGCTTGGGGTGTAAAATAATATTTTTATTATGATTTCTCTAATCAAGCAGTTCGTGATGGTGTTATCAACCTATGTTATCAATGTTTCTTTCCTTGACATTCTGGAAATCAAACATTTTAATATAACATCATTGACATATTTTTATTTAGGAAATATTGTTTTCCTCAAAGAACCTGATATATCAACTTCGGTTAAATAACAGAATGGAAAAATACCTTATCTCATTATTCCTTAATAAAATATTACTTGTGACACACCCAATGTATACTACCTCACTACAAAATTATGTCGTCAGAGTTTTTAAAAATATATCATAGTGAATGAATTATAACACTAATTAGTAGTAAAATTAAAGAATAAGGATCAATACGCATGTCCACAAATAGGAACATCCAATGACATATATAAATGTTGATTTCCAACTAATGGGTCTCGTTATATTAATATCCTACACTATTTATTTTCAAAGGTGTACACCATAAGAAGGTTCATTGAGGTCTTATGAGTCTCCACCCCTGATAGCCTTAATTATTGTGTCCCTCAAATGATTCATACAGCTATATAATATATATTTAAAAATACTTTCATGAAACTTATGGTTTTTCATCATAGAAGGGAACTACTTGGACCTTTTAGTTCAATAAATACTCTTAGAACATTATTTCATACTTTGTCATGCATAAGAACAATCATGATTTGATAAGAAGTTTATTAATATTAAAAAAACAATTAATGTAGGTTATCATAAAGTACACAGAAGTTGGTTCTAGGGCACCAACTCCATCATATATATATATATTATTTATGATATATAGTTATAAGTAAAGTTACAATATGTAAAACATATTAAGTATCCCAAAAAACATGTTAATTTGAGATGGTTGACCAATATATGCTTTTTATGTCATCTTTTTTGAATAAATTTTTTTAATTTTAATAATTGAATGATCTTGAGAGGATTAACCAATGTATGATTGAAATTGAAAATCTTATCTTTTTATACAGTCATATAATTTGTAATAATTACATTTTTTCCCTCATTGATGAATCATGTGTTATCCCTCTCTCTAACTATGTAAGTACCTATGTTTTCATGTAAAAATTTTATGTATCCCAGACCCCAAGACTCCCACACTTTCTTATGAGTAAAATAATAATAAAATGACATTCATAAAAAGGGATTTTAGTTTGATGCTAAGTTTTTATGTCATGAATAAAAAGAGACTTGTGGTTGCTGAAATCTGATATAATAGAATCTTCTAGAGTTCCCTCCTAGGTTTTAATTGTATTATCAAATAATAATATTCTATTACATAGAGAATGTATCAATATAAATTCATAGTTATTTAATCATAACTTCATAATACATGTAAAACTTTAGATAATTTATTATAAATATATATAACATTTTATTAAAATTTATTTTGAGGTAATAATTTCTAATTTAATATACTACAACGATGAGGTAATTTATACTGATCGGGATTTTATCTATAGTTTTCCACCTAAAATAATAGAAAATATTTGTAAATGTGTGAAATTGGAATAATTTTTTAGAGAGATTCAAAGTCACCTGTAATAAGAAATCACATTACTAAGCCAACAACATCATTCACATCTATTCGTTTACTATATTTTTCATCACAATTCTTAATTATTAATATTGATTATCTACCTCAATTTTATTCATGTAGTTTTTTTAAAAACTATTTTGAAAATTTTAATAAATTAACTATAAAATTTAATAATGATATATACTGTAGAGGTGGAGGACCCTCTGTTGTGCACATTCCTAGGAAGGCGTATTTCACGTCTAGTTATAGAGGGAGAGCAGGTTCCAACTCTTATCAAATTAAGGTCTCATCATTTCTATGATTTTTAACCACCTCTTATCATTGTCCCTCATAATTATGTTGGGTTACATGTTGTATAAATCCATGACTAAACCATCATTAATCATCATTTCATTGTTTCACTAGTAATGAGATAGACTCTAGAGATACATAAATTCCATTTTATAGAAGGAGAGATGACTATTAATCTTGAGGATTTATGCATTCTATTGGGCCTTCACATCATGGGTGTGGTTGTGAGGAGACAAGTTAGTGAAAGTTGGTTTGATTTAGTTCATATACTACTAGAAATTGAGGTCATGGATGATGTAAGGTCCATTATCGAAAATCGATTACACATTTTATTAATAAATAAGTACTTCACCAATCTAGTTGATCATTCCGAAAATATCATCATGTTGGTATTTTCACGTGTATAGATTATAAGACTTATTCTGAGATTTACACTTGATTTATTTACCTTTTCCAGAGGACTTAGACTAGGAAGGGATGTATAACTAGAGTTCTGAATGTATTTCTTATAAATATAGAGTGTTATAAAATGCATGTCACATCGATAAAATGCAGATTACATGATATATAATTATAATATAGATACTGATATGGGAGCACATCACTCACTTTTCTCCCCCTATTTGTGCATCATTATCTGCTAATATTTAATCGGACTCCCTAGGTAGACTACGGTAATTTTCATTTCTTCTTATGTTAAAATCAAATGTATATATTTTTATTATGAAATATATGTATAAAAAGGTTATCTATATGCAGAGTCAGATACATCGATATTTAGATACCACCAGACATAATGTCAACGCTTATAGACATATGCTAGACATTATTTGATCAGATGATGTAGGTGATAATTCATTATATAGTTAAATTATTATTGTATATTTTACATGAATAATTTTATTAATTTATTATTATTTTTTATATTTCATGTTTCATGAATGTCAAATATTAAGCTAATCATATGGATTCTCTCACCTTACAATAATTTGATATTTACTGGAAGATCATACGTTGTACCTATGATTCATTTTCATATTGTTAAGTAACATTATGTTGATTAAATTTTGAAGCAGTTTGGCTTCTATCAACCAATTCATATAATATCTAGTCAGTTGTCTTGAATTCATTCCCTAGAGATGTTTGAGAGATGAGACATTGACTGGAGGTGATATCATGCATGAAATATTGAGATGTGGGGTACATGTCATGAGTCTCAATTATGAGGGTAATAAATGGTATGAATGCATATATTAGATAAGTTGGATTATGGTCCCTAGTACCGATGTCTACATTGATATATCTTACATGAAAAAGAGAGGACTATCATCAGTTGGTAATAATTCTTCCTTGCATTGTTGATTTTTTATTGACTTTAGTTTGCTACATCATTTTGTTTTTTTTTGAGATTCTTTTATTACATAGCCCATTCACATCTATGATATCATAGAGGGAGACACATTTGATCGGGAAAATATTCATATAATAAGAACAGAGTTGCTTCTTCCCATGAATGAGATTTACCATGATATTTTCTTTGATTTGATAGGAGAGGCTAAGGGTGAGGAGCCTAATATAGATGTTCTAGAGGGTTACAACCATATTTTGGATGTACCACATGGTGATGTGTTATACGAGTAGGATGTTCATCAAGATTTGTCATTTTCTCAATCGCTTAATATTGCATACAAGTTACATCCATAGTCATAGCTAGAGGAACACTCATAGCCATAGCTAAACTTTATTTGTCTAAAGGGACCTGATGCATCATGTACTAATTCTGCTACACAGTCTGTTAATATGTTTGATTTTACTATAGTGATAAAGGATAACTTATAACCACCAAGATACATATAGAATATTTTTTTCATTTAATTGTTAAATCCATTATAAATATATAATTAAATAAGTTTTATTTATAGAAACTAAGGAATCTATACCAATAGAATAGTAACCTGATCATTGGAATAGTAATGCAACCATTATGAATTGTAATTTGGAAATTAGAATAATAACCTCACATTTGAAAGTATAAATAATATTAAGGTATCTTATAAATGAAAATATGTTATATTTATATCATGGAATATGTACATAAATGTTTTAAAAATGACAAATTAAGTGTAAGTATTTTAGTGAAACATAAATGTTTTTTTGTAATTTTATAATTAATTCAATGATTTAAGAGAAAATTTATTTTTATAAAATGGATTTCTAAATTAATATTTTGATGTATTATAATTATAAAAATATTATGAGAACTTATTTAATTTTCTAGTATCATAAAATTGGTTATAATAATAAAATCGATATTTTTTGAATGAATGAAGATTTTAATTAAAAATTAAAGTTTTCATATTTAGAAAATTATTATCAAAATAATTAGTCTATTTTTAAAATCTAATAATTGAATAATGGTTAGGGTGAAATTTTTATAATTTTTTGAAATAGTTAAATTTTTGTGAATAATGAAATATGGTAATTTAAGATATTTAATATTATAAGATAAATACTAGAATTTTTGACTCATTTATGATGCAATATTCCATTATTTAAAACTCACATGTACTTGTTACTATTACTAGTATCAAGATTCATCACTATTGATATTCTTCATCTAAAATAATAAACAAATGAATAAAATAATCAAAATCACCCATCTCTTCTCCCTATAAATACCACCCCTCAACACATATTATCCTCACACATCCAAATCTTTATAGAATGTCTAAATTATTTAAAATTAATTTCCTAATACTCTTCCCCATGTACAAGACCATATTGTCTCACCAAAATACCAAAACCAAGTTCCTTAAAGAGGTTCTCAAGGATAACATATGAAATACATAAAATCCTTCTTCTTTCTCTTATAAATTGATTAATTATTTCTTTATCTCTACCTTAACCTCACCTACCATATAAAAACTATAATTGTCACTCCAGTATCAAATATATATATATATACTATAATTTTATTGTGTTAATTTAATATCCACCATCAAACCTCTTCTCTTCTCCTCATATTCAAAAATAATAATAACATCATATGTGACGTGTTGATTCATTACCTTCATGAGAGACGATTTTTCATTTTCCATTACGACCATAAAGGTAGGTCATAAAACAATTATTATGGTAAAAAACTATTTTAATATATATATAATTATTTTTAATGTTCTCTTACTAATTTATAGACATAAGAATTAAAACCACAAAAATAGTTTGTGATGGTCGTAAAAACTACCATATACATACCAGTCATTTATCATTAATGTTTTATCTACTGAATCATCCTCATATAAGAAAAAAAATTATATATGGGATCATTTAAAAATTTTGAAATATATTAATACCATTTATTTCAAATTATATTTTTTTTCCATTTGAAAATAATTCTAATAATTACACTCAAAGGAACCAACCATAAATCCATGAGATGAACGGTCCTGGAATGATGATTCTAATGTTTATAACACATAGAAATATCCATAAATGATCTTAATAAAATTAAAATAAATAAAATATAGGTGAAAACATTACTTAATTAAGTAATTAATTAATATAATTTAATTATCTAGGAAATTAAGTATAAGTGTGGAATGCTTTTAGACATAAGGTAAGGGAATTTCTTTTTAGAAATCTTATTTTCAAGTTACAACTCTTTTTATTAAAGAAATGTTTTTTTACTTATACATAATAAGTGGATTTTTTAACCTTCATGAAGTGGTATTGATTTTATGTTTTCTTAAAATGTTTACAAGTTTATTTTCAAATAACATGTTTTTGTTTATAATTGTGTGGCTTCATAAAAATGAAAAGTGATTTAAAATAGCAAATTTTATTTTCCTCAATAATGTTTCTTTTATAAAAGATTTATCTGTTATGATCACGTTACTATTCTTGTAAATTATTGTGATGATGGGTTGTTCCATGATAAACAAGAGGTGTGTGTTCCAGTTATAGATCTCTAGTGCGTTGGGTAAAAGTATGTAGTTAACTAGTTAGGTTTCTCTTAAAAGATTATGGGAATATGTTGTGATGGTTATTCCAATTTTAACCATGATGGTTACTCCCTGTTTAGCTGGGAGAGCTACTTTATATGTAATAGTGATATAAAAATGATGCCACAAGTTAACTTTTATGATTTATGGTTTTTTATTGTTTTACTAGAAAATTATTATTTCTTACGGTAAGCTAAAGATATTATGTTTTACTTTTTGAAAAAAAAATCATTCATGGACTAACAGTTTCTTTCTCCCTTTCTATATACTGTATTAATATTTTTAGGATCATAAAATGTTTTTAACATTGTTTATAGACTGGTAAAAGAAATAAATAATTATAGTTTAAAGTCATGAAGTTTTGTTACATAAAGAAATCATGTAATATTCTAAATGATTCATATTGTGAAAAAATTCAAGTTGAGTATAAGTTTATACTTTTTAATATATTTGTTACTATATATGAGGTTATGACCTAAATCTCTAAAACTATAAACCAAAACAATCTTTGGGAATGTAAGAAAATTAATTCTTATTGGATTAACTAGATTATGTAATGTTTAAGGTCGGTCCTTCAAATTTAGTAATAGAGAAAGATTTATATTAAATTAGGGGATAAGATAATGTTAATATAATAACCATAAATGATTTTTACCACATCGTTAATTTGAAATGATATAGAATTTTAATATTACCATGTCGATTCACATAATATATATCTATTCATAATGGTTTTTCATAGATTAAATATTGAAGTTTATGTAGGAAGGCATCAAGAGGACTATATCATTCCAAATTTAAAACATGGAATTGTGGGAATTTTAAATGAGCATTTTTTAATAGTAATGGATCTGTAAAAGTAGGCTATAAATGGAAGTGACATATTTGAACTTGATCATCTTTCAATATCAAAATCAGAGTAATATGTTATTTTTTAAACAGTTTATGTCCCAAAACCCTCCTGAATTTAGTGGATCTTATTAAGTAGTGGTAGTTTAAGGGTGAATTTAACCCTTATAAATAAAATTTCAATGTTATGGGGTGTTTAGACCATAAAAATAGTTGTATTTCTATTTACTTTTTTGATGTTATAGTTTTTTAGTGTTGTTCAATGTTCAATAATATCAAGGATAGTGAGGATATTTATGCATTGGAATGGGATCAATTAAAAAATATTTTCATTAAGAAATATTTTCCACAAGGGATTTATCTTTAGGATAGAAAAATCATGTAATTGAAATAGGAGGAGTATTAATAGGCTGTATATGAATAAAAATTCACATGATTGGGAAGGTACTCTTTAAATATTATCCTAGATCCTAATAGTAAAATAAATCATATTACTCAGGATTGAAGCTAAAATATAAAAGGAAATTGACATCTCATGAATTAAAATGTTATGAAAAAAAATGTTCAATGTGTGGATAGGTGGAAATGTATTTTTCCAATGATCATGTGTTCATTGAAACCTAGTATAAAAAGAGTTTTACGTGGTAGTAAAAAGGAAAAATACATCAAAGAAGATTAATTTTATGCAAATTATGTTCCTAGTTTGTAAAAATTATGGTAAAAACACATTGCAGAATTCCTTTTAAAGTACGGTAAGTGTTTTTAATGTGGAATGTTTTGGCATATGGATCATAATTGCAATGAAGAATACCATAATAGTGGTAATAAAAATTATTCTATATAGAAATTAAAATGTTTTAAATCTAATGAGATGGGTCATTATACAAACAATTATCTGAAAAAGAACCCAAATGATGGGAAGAGGACATACTATAAATAGAAAGGTGTGGTGAAATCATTTGCAACTACATCAGTAGATGTTAGGCCATCCAATGAAGTGATATCAGGTGTATTTTGTTTTACTTAGATTTATTTAATATCTTGTTTGATATGGGGTTTACACATTCTTTCATATATGATAATTTTTTTGGTAAATCAGAAATTTCATCTCAAGAAATGGAGAGAGAACATATGGGAAAAAAAGAGGTAAATATTAAGGAAAAAAGAAATTACAAGAATCTACTTGTTGATTTCTATGGAAATAATTTACCTGAAAACCTTTTACTATTTCTCCTAGTAGAATTTTATGTTAGTATTGGTTTGGATTGGAATTATATTTTCCATGCTAATATTGATTGTATGGTTAAAGAATTTTTTTTCAAAAAGAGTCTCAGTTTTTATACATGAATGAACTCATACCATTGATAACATATCAAGAAGGTGAGAAACATTTAAATTATGGAAATTAATTTTATATTTCACATATTTTATAAAATAATGGAAAATATTATATTGATGAGTTCCCAGTAGTAACTTAGTATCTAGATGTTTTTAATGAGTTTCCTTGATTTATACCAGATCGATAGGTTCAATTTTCTATTAATTTTGTCCCAATTGATAAACCTATTTCAAAACCCCCTAATCTAATGGCTCATGTGTAATGTCTAGAATAGAAAAAATAGTTATAGGAATTTATTGATAAAGTTTTCATTCATTTGATTACTTGAACTTGGGGTGATCAAGTTTTGTTTCTTAAAAATAAAGATGGTTTTATGTGGATTTTTTTTATTATAGATCATTGGGTAACATTAGTATAAAGAATAAGTATAATTTTCCTCATATTGTTGAACTGTTTGATATCCTTAATGGATATCAGTATTTTTCCATGAATGACTTTTGATTCGTGTACCATCAGCTAATAGTGAAGGAGGTTGAGATTCTGAAAATAGAATTTCATACTATATATCGTCATTATGAGTTTTTTGTTATTCCCTTTGTCTTGAAATATTCCCTTGTTGTATTTATGGATATTATAAATAGAATCTTTTTTAAATATTGGGATAGTTTTTTGTTTTTATTGATGATATTTTTTTTAATTAATATGTTATGAAAAACAACAAAAACCAAGAAGGATTTTTTTGAAAACCCTAAATAAAAATAAGTTATACGAGAAATTTAGAAATTTTAATTTTTTTACAAAAAATATTCTTTTATTGGGGGAATTTTAAATAAGGAAGGAATAGTATTTGATAAATAAAAAACAAAATTGGTTGATGAATATTTAATACCTACAAATTTTACTGAGATTCATAGTTTTATTGGATCAGCTGGATATTTGTGAAGGTTTGTTAAAAATATTTCATGGTTATCTATCCAGCTAACTAAGTTAACATGAGAAGTGGTTAAATTTATTTGGATAGAATAATATGATTTTGGTTGTAAAGAAATAAAAATAATATTGGCTAGTACTCCATTTTTATCCATGCCTTCTAGAAATATAGTGTTTTTTATTTAAATTAATTCTTCATTAAAGGGACTTGGTTGCATTATGATCCGAAATGGTTGGGTAATTTATTATCTTTCATGGAAACTAAATCCAACTGAATTAAATTATCCCACATATGATTTATAATTCTCAACTATGGTTTTCTAATTTAAAAATTGGGAGACATCATCTATATGGAGCAAAGTGTGAAATATACACTAGTCATAAAAATTTAAAGTATATATTTAGTCATAAGTAATTGAACAAGAGGTTGAGAAGATGGATAAAATTGGTATAGTATTATGATCATATGATCAATTACCATCATGTAAAAGCAATCAAAGTTTTGGATACCTTATGTCAAAATGATCATGATACATTATCCATGTTACATTTAGAACATAACTCAATTGTTTATGATTTGATGGATTTTTTATTGGAAGTTATTAGTGTAGGAAATTCATCTATTTTGTTTCATGTGTCGGTGTAATCATCTCCATTAGATAGATTCAAGAAATAATAGAAGGAATACCATGAGTTATATAAAAATGTAGAATTGTTTTAAAAGGTTAATTCAATAGAATATCACATTGACAATGATTATGTTTTGATATTTGGGAAGAGATTATATGTGCCTTATGATTCTTAATAGAATAAAGTTTTATTAATTAAAGATCACAATTCTTTGATTTCTATTCATCCACTAATAATTATGATTTACATAAACCATTAGTATTATTAATGGTCGGTTGGAATGAAAAAAGATTTTACTGACTTTACTATGATATTTTTCACTTGTTAATAGTTAAAATAAGAGTAAAAATTACTAAAGGGGGTGTCTCATAATTTTTATATTCCATTTTGGAAATGGAAAAATATATCCATGGATTTCGTAGTGGGATTACCAAAAAAAATTCAAGGTAACAATGTAATTGGGGTTACTGTTGATCAAATGACTAAATCTGAACATTTTCTTCATATTCGAGACACTTTATCTCTAGATCATCTTTCATTGTTGTGTCTTAAAAAAATTCAAGTTATATGGAGTTCCTCTCTCTGTTTTATTTGATCATAATCCTTGGTTCACTTATAATTTTTGGAGGAGTATTTAGAAGTAATTGGGAACTAAATTAAATTTCAACAATTCTTTTAATCCACAATCTGATGGACAGTCATAGCAAATAATTTATACATTGGAGGATATTCTTAGAGCTTGTTCGATGGATTACCAATAAATTTGGGATGAGAATAATTCATTTTTAAATATTTATTATTATAACTATTTTCATTATAGAATATAGATAGATCATTTTTAAGCATTATATTGAAATTGGTGTCAAACTCCATCATTTTTGGATGATGTAGGTGAAAGAAATTTGATGGGACCAAAATTGGTATATGAAATGGAAGAGAAAGTTTATTTGATTTAGTGACACTTGGGGACACCTTGGAGCATGAAATAAAGTTATGTGGATAACTTAAGGAAGGATATTTCATTTGAGGTAGGTGATCATGTCATTATCAATGTTTCTCTATGGAAAAGTGTGCTATTTTTTTGAAAGAAGGGGAATCTGATTCCACGGATCATTGGGTCCTATGAAATATAGGATAAAGTAAGATCATATTCCTACCAAGTGGATTTACATCCAAGTTTTTCCTAGGTATTCAATGGTTTTCATGATACAATGTTAAGAAAGTATGTGTCAGATTCATCTCATGTTCTAAGCCCTATGGTTCTTCAATTAAATGATAACATTTCCTATTAGGAAAAACTTATTCAACTTCTTGATCATAGAGAGAAAGTATTGTTAATAAGGTAACTCACCATGTTATGATTTTTTGGAGAAACCACGTGGTTGAAAAGGCAACATGAGAATCTAAAAATACTATGAGAGATAGGTATCCTAACTTGTTTAATAAGTGATTAAAATTGTGAGGATGTAATTTCCTAAAGTGGAAGATTCTAACAACCCATGTACATATTGAATAATTTTATTTCATTTTATTGTTAAATTCATTAAAAATATATAATGAAATAATATATACTTTTAGAAATTAAGGAATCTATACCAATGGAATAATAAAGTGGCCATTGAAATAGTTTTGTGACCATTTGAAATAGTATTATGGATATTAGAATAATAGCATCACCTATGAAATTATAAATAAAATTTTGGTATCTCATAAATGAAAATATTATATATTTATATCATAGAGAAGGTAAATAAATGTTTTAAAAAAGATAAATTAAGTGTTGGTGTTTTTTTGAAATCTAAATGTTTATTTTCAATTTTATAATTAATATAATGATTTAAATGAAAATTAGTTCTAATAAAATACATTCATAAATTAATATTTTATTGTATTTTAATAATAAGATAGTTTTATGATACATTATTAAATTTTTCAAAGTGTCATAAAATTAGTTATAATATTAAAATCAGTATTTTTTGAATAAATGAAGGTTTTAATTAAAAATTAAATTTATCACGTATAAAAACATATTTTCAAAAAATTGATTTCATCTTGGGAATATAAAAATATAAAAATGTTTAGGGTTAATTTTTGGTATTTTTCGGAAATAGTTAAATTTTGATTGAGGAGTGAATTACGGTAATTAACAATTATAACATCATAAGTAAAATACATTAATTTTTGAGCCACTTTTTATGTAATAACTCATTATTTAAAACAAAAATTATCTAGTTACTATACCTAGTCATGATAGTCAACCCAATTTATATTCAACATACAATATAATAAACAAATGAATAAAAAATAAAAAACAACCCTCTCCTCTTCCTATAAACACCACCCCTCACCACCTCTTCTCCTAACACCTCTAAATCCTTTTACCCTATCTAAATTCTGCCAATTCCTTTATAAATATTATTCCCTATGTCTAAGTCCTTTCAGTGTCACTAAAACACCAAAACCAAGTACCTTAAAAAAGTTATCAGGAAGATAATATTCAAGAGGTAAAATCCTTTTTTATATCTTAAATTATTTTTTCTTTCTACCGTATCTTCACCTCTTCTGTCCAAATTGGATTGATAAATCCATTATCATATATATACTAAAATGTTATTATGTTAGTGTAATATCCATTATCATATGTCTTCTCTTATCCACTTATTCTAAAAAATGAAAACATCATATGTGACGTATCGATTCACCGCCTTTGTGGATGATGATTTTTCATTTTCCATTAATGCATTCAAGAAATTCCCTTAACTTATGTTTAAAAGAATTATGCACTTGAACTAAATTTCCTAGATAATAAAATTAGACTAATTAATTACTTAATTCAGAACATTTTCCACATATATTTGTTGTATTACCATATTATTAAGGTCATTTATGGTCATTTTGATCAGTTGTAAATATCAGAATTTTAATTCCAGGAGTGTGCGTTTCATGGCTTTATGGTCAGTTAACTTAAGTATAATTATGGGAGATCTTTTCAAATGGAAGAAAATTTCAAGAAGTTTAATGAAATACAATTAAAATGTTTCCATAATTTTAAATGGATCCATTTTTCATTTTGTTTTTTGATATGTTGATTATCCCTTAAATAAAACTTTGATGATAAATTTTTGGTTTCCATTTGGTGATTTATCTAACCATCACAAAATAGTCTCATTTTATTTAATTATTATGTATATAAATTAGTTTTAAATTTTTAAATAAGTTATAATATATATATATATATATATTAAAATCACCTTTATCTATATGAGTTAATTGGAGTAGAATTACCTTGAACCCAAGTGTGGGTCTTTTTTATTTTAAATGTGGCAGCATCATATTTGGATTTTCCATTACGATGATTAGATGAAACCATTTTATGTTCTTTCGACAATATTTTCTCCATTACATCCTAAGTATAACTTTCCCAGGCATCTTGACTATCATCTAAATCCACATCATCATTTTCATCTATTAAATTCCTAGCTAAAGCTTCCTTAAAATTAAAACCAAAAACATTTAATGGATTTTCATCCACAATATCATCCTAGGACTTAATGGACTACTCATTAACTTGGATAGTGGAATCAATGTTCGTGTCATTTCCAGAGAAATATTATTCCTAATTTGAGGAATAGTTGAGATATTTTTTCTCTTTATTATATTACCAGAATCAATGATTTTTGTACCTTTAGGAGGGATATTGTTTCCAAGGTCTCACCACATGAGATAAATAGATTTCTTAAAATAGATGGATGTAATGAAACATCTGTATCAAGATATTGATCCTTAATATCAATTGGTTCAATGGGATCCTTACAATCCTTCCTTCCACAATGTTGAATTTTATGTCATTCTAGTTAACAGTTGGAACAAGTGATATCACTTCTACAATTCAAAATGGTATATATAATAAATATAATTATTATCAATATTAATAATAAATATTATATTATTAATTATAAAAAAATTTACTTAATAATAGATCAGAATATATTATAAATAATACAACTACTAACAAGTAAATATATTATTGAATTCAAATTATTTTATTTATATTTTTAAATGATAAGAATTAGTTATTATAATATTAATTATATTAATATCATAATAATATATTATTAATTACTAAAAACAATATAATTTATAATTAATAAATATATTACCTATTAATAAATTATTAAAAAATAAACAAAAATTTCAAAAAAAATATTGATAAAATTTTATTAGTACTAATTATTATGTGATAAATAAAATTAATAATGTAATAATATATTATAAATTAATAACAAATAATAAAATTTATAATTAATAAATATATTACCTATTAACTGTTTTTTATTATTATATAAATAAAAGTTTCAAAAAAATTATAAATATTAGTTATTAAACTATTAATTACATTATAAAATAATAAGTTATTATTAATTAATAATACATAATACAATTGATAATTAATAAATATATTTACTACTAATAAATTACTAATTATTATATTAATAAAAATTTCACAAAAAATCAAAATATATTAATCACTCTAATTAATTATTAAACAGTTGCACATTATATTTTATATATTATTATTTTTTGATTTTGTAATTACATTATTATTAATTATTAATTATTAATTATATTTAATATATACTATTTAGTACTTATTAAAACTAACTATTAATGAATATTAAAAAATGAGGAGAATGATCCACGTTCAAGACTCCTAACAACAGGAGCCGTGAATGCGGTTCACACCACCTTCTAGGCCTAGAAAATGTGAACATCGTTCACACATATTGGTTAATAAAGAAATCGTGAAGGACTTCCACACCTCTCTTGTCCCATTTTTTCAAATAAGTTAAAATAAATTACATTTTATTTTTCCTAACAAAATACAACTTATTTTATAAAAATATTAGCGTGTTTTAGTTCAAAAATACTGGGATCCCTCTTAAAGATCACCTACAACGTCCAGATCCCTAAAATGAATCTCACTCATTTCATCAGTATTCCACTTGGACTGTTAAATCTATCCGGTTCATTTCTAGTATCCATTTCTTCGTTATTTTTTTTAATAAGAAAACAAATAAATGAAATCAATTGAAACCTTCCACCTTATTCTCCCAAATCTCCCAATCCTAAAAATTGGAATTCTAACCCACCGTGTATAGTAATCCTCACACCTACATCAACTGCCTGCAACTTCCCAATACCCCCATTGCATTGTACGCACACTCTGACATACACACTAAGGACCTACCGATGAACCCAAAACACACCACCTAGGTACGCATATTTCTCCCCCATTTTCTAGGGAATCTTCCTGTAGCACTCAAGCAGCCGCTCAAATATGTATGTATGTATGTATGTATGTATGTATGTATGTGTGTATGTATGTATGTATGTATGTCTGTGTGTGTGTGTGTGTCTGTATATATGAATGTCTGTATGTATGCATATATGTATGTATGTATGTATTAGTAATAATTTATTATGTAATTAATAATATAAAATTTTTCATTAATATTAATTTGTATGAATATTATTTATAAATATTTGTTAATTTTTTTCAATATAAAATATTACTAATTTATTCATAATTAATTAATTTATTAATAATCATTTGTATTATTTATTATATAATTAATATTATACTATTATGTAATTAATTAATTATTAGTTTAAAAACTAATATATATAAGATTTAAATTATAAATATTTGTCAAATTTTTTGTTTGATATAATAATTAGTAATATATTATTGTATAAAATTTTTATTAGTTGTCAATTGTATTATTTGTTATTAATTAATAATATATAATTTTGTGATTAATTAACAATATATTATTATTTTATTAATATAATTTATAGCATTTTTGGTAATATTTATTGTATAGTAATGTAAATAAAATAATTTGTCTATAGAAATTTTTTTAATAAATAATAATTATATTATTGTTATAAGATTTTAACTGTAAATCTTTATTAAATTTTTTATTAATATAATTTTTAGAAATTTTTGAAAAGTGATTATTTATTAATTATCAATGGATTTATGAATTATTTTTTAACAATATATTAATTTGGCATTAATAAAATAACAGCATTATAAGTAATATTTTTTATATAATAATTTAAATAAAATAATTTGTATTAAGAAAAATTCTTACTGGTTAATAGTTATATAATTCTTAATATATTATGTAGTATAATCAATTAATTTATTGTATAAGAAATCAGATAATATTTTTTATTAATATTAATAATATTTATAGAATGGAAAATAATAAGATTATTAATATTTAATAATTAATTTAAGATAATTATTTATTATATTAATAATTATTTTTATTGTCTGTATTATATATAATAAAGAATCATCTTAAATTAATTATTATTTATTAATTATACTTATTGAGTTCAAAATAACAATATTATTGATATTTAAAAATTAATTTAATAATATGTTTTGTTATACCCAATATGGATAATAATACAAATAAGTATTAATATTAAAAAATACTAATTATTATTATTATCAATGTAGTTATTAATTTTAATGTTTCTTCTTCCTTCCAAAATATTTTTATCAATTTCCAATTATAACAATTTATTGATTTTTGAAACATTATGTAATATATGAGTATATTTTAAATAATGTATATATAAAAATTTAATAAACCTATAAAATTTATCAATCTAATCTACATTGGTGAACTCGATGCTCCTATGTGCCACAACCGAGTGTATGTATAATGTCTTCACATTTTGTTTATATATGTTTATGCTTTGGTGTAGGCTGCTCAAATGTATGATCCATAACACTTACCTCCTCATGATCTTGTGTGACATGTGGTGTATCTACAGTCATGTCATGTGTACCCTATCATACCTCGAAGGACAGTGGTTACTGCCTAGAACTCTGCCCAACATCTAAACAAGATGGTTGTTGTTCAACGGAAATATGTGGACCGTAGGCTTATAAAGAATAAATCATATACCAGTCAGTGTCTACCGCTGTAACAAAATCTTACATTCTAATAACCCCTATCTATGTTGGTGCCTCTAGTTGTGGTTGTGCCTCATATGAAATCGGAGCTGGTGGAGCTTCTAGATGATCATGATGAACATACTTCTCATGGGACACATCAACATCCATAATAGGGTCGTCACACCCCATACATCTATATAAGGCACAGTAGCCTCAGTATCACCTTTCGCATCAAATAATATCCCCTGATAAATCTTTTCAATGGGAGGAAGAAAATATTTCATAGCTCTATGAAAATATTCCCTAATCAAATTCTCCTCCCTATGTCGGATCAGATATGTGACTATGATGGGTGATGTGAACATCCTGCGAAAAAAAATTATACGGTTAAGTAATGTTAATAAAAACTATTCAATAGTGGAAGGAAGAATTATTACCAATTCGTGATAGCCATGTACATGTCGCATATAAAATCTCACAATGGACATGTAAAATTGGGGTGCATAATCCATCTGATCGAATAAATGAATAAGTAATGTGTTGACCCCTCATAATCAAGACTCATGTTGTATGTCCCACATCTCAATATATCATGTATGATATCTCCTCAGGTCAAAGTCTAACTTCCCTAACATCTTTAGGGAATAAAGTGAATGTAACTAATTGGTAAGTGTAAGAATGGGATGATAGAAGTTGAACTAACTCATAATCCCATCTGTCTAATTCCACTTAATAATATATAAATGAATCCTAGAAATGACGCATGAGATGATAGCAAGCATTGTCGTAATATATGGTTAAAGACTCTAGATAATATCCTTATTATATGAAATCCATGAAATATTGAAAAAAATAAAGATCAATTATTAAATGAAGACATTACTATACAAAATAATGATTTAACTATATAATTAATAACCACTTATGTCATCTGGTGAAAGACTATCCAACATAGGCATCAAGTCTGGATATATCAGAATGTCATTTTTCCTAACACTATATGTAGATAAAAATTTTATAATTATATTTCATAATAAAAAATTATGCATTTTATTTTGACATTAGAAGGAAGGAATAACATACCATCATCCACATAGAAACTCTTCTATAATATTAGTAGAAAATAGTGTGTGCATGTGAAGCTAAGTGAGGGATGTGCTCCCCTATCAGGATTTGTACATAAATGACACATCTTGTGATCTGTATACTATCAATGTTACATATTCTACATAAAACCCTGTATGTATATACCAGGCATGTATACCCCCATCTATACTGCCATGTCTTGTCCAAGTCCTCCAATAAAGGTAAATATATCAAATGCACAAACTTAGTTGAATGATTAATGGATATCGTTCCACTGATCAGCCACAGAATGTATGCAAGTGAAAATTGAAGCATGGTGGGCTCATTGACATCATAAGATAGATGAAATAAGTGCTCTTCTAACCATGGATTTCATAATCTACTATCTATGATATGCGTTGCATCATCATCGACCTAAATTCCTAGTAATTTTCAAACGATCACAAACAAATATACACCAACTTAGCTCATCACAGTTGCACTATCAGTGAGGAGGCCCAATATAATGGATATATCCTCAACTGTAATAGTCACTCCCCTCAGTGAAATGAAATGTTTATGTCTATGGCCTATATCTCTCAATGAACATATAAATTATTTGATGATCATCAAATGTAAATTTACACATTACTACATCATAGAACATAGTATACTGAATATGATAGATGATGGTGGGAGGTGGATCAACATGATGGAAATGATGAGATCTTGGTACACTCAGAGTGGGTATTTGAAATCCCTCTAAAACTAGTCTTGAAACATGCATATCCTATAATGTGAGCTATGGATGTCCTTTCATCTATACATTTGATGTCATCTTTTCTTTTTTATAGTTAATTCAATAAAATTTGTAAAATATTTTAAAAAATATATAATAAGAAAAATTTGGTACAAAATTAGAAACTATAATTTAGAATTATAATGAATAATGAGGAAAATAAATAGATGTAACTGATTTTTTTTGTTTAGTCTATCAGTTTCATATTTTAATGATCACCGATCAAGTTTAATTTATTTATAAATATTTTTTTGTTTATCATCCATGATAAAAACCCCGCATAGAACATGTGGTTGCATGATATATTCAATCAACCATGCGATTTGATGGATAGATTTGATGACAATTCATTTATAGGTTGAACCTATTTATATTCATTTTTTTTGTCAGTTTATTTTATTAATAGTTAAAGTAACACAATTTACATTTTAATTGAATCTATAAATGAAACAAATATGATTTGAAATAGGATAAAAAGTAATCAAGTTAGAAAAAACATGATCCCTTAATTAGAAATATATAAAAAAAATGTACACATTCAGGAAAAAATTTGTGGACTTGATCATTGATGAATAGAAGTAGACATCGATCATGCCACTTGGAGATATCTATTACGAGTATGTCATTCTGTGTGACAAATTATTCATAATTGTCACCCTACCTATTACCAATACTAGACTATCTCATTTAGGATATGAGTATAAATTAATTATCCCCGATAGAGAAACCATGTAATATCAACCCAATAATTGAAAAAAAAATGAAATGAAAAAAAATCATAAATAAAAAATCTATAATATAAATCCCAAAAATATCATGGACAATAATCCACTAATCAGCAGGAAAGGTAGTCGAATAAAATTCACCAACAAGAATCCAAGGTGCACTATAAGAATTAGATAGTGTTCTCATATGATACACCAGGTCAAGATAAGGATATCATTGTATTTTTTCACCGATGAAAAAGCTACAACAACATGTGAACAGGGATATCTCAATGTCTCAAAGTTACTGCAATCACATTACCAATTTTCCAAAATGACCACCAGTACTGGACCACTGTTTCCTGTAACCTATGCATGTAACTCTCTTAACTGAAAGAGTGTTTTTACCTAGTCAGTGGTTAGAAAACATAATACCAATGTTTCATGCAGTATATGTTCAATAGCACATTGGAAATGATGACCAAAATGTATTACATTTTTCATCCTCTAATAGGCATGTTGGGACCATTCAAAAAATTACTTCACAAATATATAAAATTTCTTATATACTAACCCGATGATTGATAGTTTTTTCACACCCATTAAGACCCAATTTATACACTCCAGTATATTAGTAGTCATATGGACATATCTCTTGTCACCATCATATATTAATCACCATTTTTTCAAATTTAGTAGGAATCATATAATCATACACATCTTCATTACCCCTTTGAATTTCTTCAAGACATTGATAATGTAATTATTTTTGAGGATTATATATTGAAACTTTATTTTAATAATTTATTTAAAATAATATTAAATTTTCTTTTGAAAAAACTAATTTTGTACTGAATACCAAACTTGGTGATAGCGTTATTTATTTCCTCATCTCTGAAATTTCTTATGCACATTACTGGAAATATTTCTAATGAAATATTTCTAATGAAATCTTGATAACAATAATTAGGTTCTCCCCTTAAAACCCTATCACTATTATTGACCTCTATAATCACTCTATAATGATCAGATATTTGAAACACACCCTGGTTATGTGTGACAAAAATGCGTATACATGCCAAAAATAAACTCCATGATTCAAAATTATCAAATTCAATAAAATAGAATGAATGTGTTAGATGATAATTATTACCATCCTGTGTGGGATCAATAAGTAGAACACCTCCATAATTTTCATGAAGAAAAGTTCCATGAACTTGAATGAATTTTTTACAATATGGAAAAGTAGCGATACACAGCCCAAATGCACAAAACATCATATTTAACATCACCTTTAATTAATAAACATAGTGATAGGGATACATACTCAACAGTATACACATGATAAATAATCAAATTATTAAGACAAAAAAATCACCTAGTCTAAGACAACATTTTCTAGGATTCATTCCAAACACTATAAACATTCACAGTTTTCTTTTTTTCATTACAAGATTTTTCATTTAATGTCTTATATTTAAACAAATGTTGTATTTATTATTGAACAATTGACACAAAAACGTCTTAAAATTTTTATATCATCTCTATAATTATAGTTCATATAATCTCTAAATCAAGTGAATATTGATCCTAGGAAAATGTTCTGTTTGATTTGGTGGCCTAGAAACTACTAATTTGTACTTTATTAATTAATTAATACATTACCACATCTTGATTGCTCTTCTTGCGTGAAAATGCATGGGATAATGTCCTAAGGATAGTTGTTGCACCGAATGGGTCATAGTAGATCCCTACTATGATGAGAACCCAGATGTTCCATAACACTATTCTTGAATATATGTTCTATAACCAAATGATGTTATTTCAGGGACAAAAATAATACATGAAATTAGGGGTGAGGACTCGTAAAACATTGAAGCACCTTCTCAAGGTGTGCGCCCTTTGAAGTATCCAAGATGATATTATGAGAACGATAATTTCCATAAGGAAATCCACATTTAAAAGTTTCATTGGATGTTTCTATCTGGGTAAATGTATATTGGTCCTTAAACATTAATATTGTTATTAATGGGTATTATAAATCACACACTTAGATGTATTGATGAAAACTGTACGGACACACTGTTCGCGGTGAGGTAGGATACGTTCAGTGCGTCATGAGTAATATTTCATTAATAGATAACGCATGAAAGGATTTGTTCCTTCTATTCCATAATAGAAATGGTATGTAATGGGAAAGTTAAATTTCGATAAGTCAAAGAAATAATAATTGAGAACATGGGTATATGGCACTAGCATGAAACCCGCATGATTTGAGATATCAATATAATGGTATTACATTACATGGTAACAGTTAGTAGGATGTGACACGTCATTATCGCATTAACTTCTTTCTTTACGGGTTCCTTGGCATGTTTCTGAACACTAGCCTTTAGCTTTAGCTATTCTCCACCTAATTCCACTAATAAAGAGGCCTATAGGGTCACACAATATGTGTGTCCAAGTATCTAAGTTAAATATTTATTTAACAAGTTGAATAAAGATTATTCCCGATCGTGGTTTAATAATTATTCAAGGATTCCTGATCGCATTTATTTCAACACTAGTTTTTCAAGAAAATATATTGTGGGAGAAATAATATATTTATTAGAGAGTAATTTAGTGATATTTATTTAAGAAATAAATATCCATTATTCAATGTCTAATAAATTTTTTGGAGGAAATAAATAAAATGGTAAAATAAAAGTACAAGTTGTGTATTAATATACACACTGTGTAGTTTTTCTGGGGATTTGTGGGAAAATAATATTATTTATTTAATTAATCAATTTTATGTGCAATTATTTGGGCTCATGTAAAGTGATAATAATTTTCAACTATTATTATTAAACATGGGGTCTTAATAATAATTAAATGAAATGAATAAATGATTTCGGGTAATTAATTAATTTTATTATTCTAATTAATTAAAATCCAAATTAAATTATTCTCATAAGCATCTCCATTCATTGTGTGCACAATGTATTTGGAGAAATCTCTCAAGACAATAGAGAGTTTATATCCTCTAATAACACTCTCAAGTTACGAGAGAGATCATCCTCCACTGGATCAAGGATAGTGCTTTGGAAGAGGCTCTCAAGGAGATCGAAGGTGGACATCGCAAGTGAAGGACCTTTCGTGCTATCACCCAGAGATCCCTTCAGAAATGTCCAGAGATACATGGAGAACATGTGGATCACTGCTATAGATATCCTAAAATTGGATTATATGACGCAACGTCATATCACATTGGATAGTGACCGAAAACATAAATAGATAGACAATTCCATCAAGGTAATTCTCATATTTTAATTAAATTAATTATAACCAGAATATGATGATCCTCTCTATGGTTCTAGGACTCACCTATTTTCATTCTTTCTTTATTCTATTCTGAATATCAGATGTTTTACCATCATGATAGATCTCGGATTGATTGTTGTTAATGATAAAATTAAAGTTGGGTACACCCATCCTTGTGCTTCCCCTACGCCTGGAACCTACAAGTGGTATCAGATCATTCATACCATTCTTTATAATTATTTTGTTTTTTGTTTATTATTTATGAATTTAATAATTTTACTTGTTTCAATTCAGTTTAATCATTCTATAAATATAAATCTCGAGATCTATTCCCCCTCTTTCAATTCTTGTTCACCTTATAAAAATGATATTTTTCTTTTAAATTTTATTAAAATAAAATATAGGATCTCATTATAAGGTACCAAAGGTTCTTGGACATACATCACCAGAATGCAATATGTGTATTCGGCAGTACACATCATGTAGTCAAGGTTCAAGGCATCATACTTTTCCGCCAAACCAAGATGTGTGTTGAAGTTTATCTATGTCTTAAATGACTCTATGTGTTGACCAAGAACAGGTTGTATGTGGTTTCCATAATACATGCCATGTGGCCCATAGGACACGGCGTGTAGTCTATTCAGGTTAGGGTTGGACCGTGTACCCCATTCATATCTTGCCCAGCTTGAAACTATGTAACACGGATACTACATGGCATGTGTCCCACTAGACACACCATGTACTCTGAAGATTTCCGAAGTACACTCAAATCCCATATCCCTGAGCGTGTACTTTGAATTGACGGTGAACGATAGTACACACAGTTTAGTCAGAACTAAATTTCATGTACTCATCCTAATTATGTAGATTTATTAATATATATTATCATATTATTCAAACCCTTGAGACATGTACCATGGTTCGGGCATAAATTTTAGGCACAACACGTGATAGGTTTTTTATATGTGTGTGTTTAATTCAACATCTGCATAATTATCATTTCTACTCAATGGGTTGTTATGAATGGGAATTAACTGGGTTGACATTAAGGTATATGTTACGTACAAAGATAATTTTAAATGAATTTATTTGTTTAAAATTATGATGGATGAGAATCTCAAAAAAAATTAAGAAAATGGATTAAGATAAAATAATTGATTAATTAAACATAAGTAACTGATTTGAGAATGATTTATCTTAAATAAGAATGGTTAAAGAATTGAATGCTAGTTTTATTTGTCTCTTAATATCGTTGCATGTATGGATTATCATGAGCTAGACCAAGACCTTTTTATGTGGATGGTTTCTTTTAATTTATTTATTTAAATTAAATTTTTTGTCCTGTGAGCCTTCTCATAATTAATATGTAGTGCCTAGATTCCTAAGGTTTTTTATGTTAAACACCTTTTACCACTCACCTATGTGTGAGATAAAATCATATTTAATGGATGGATCTCCCAATATAGTGGAGTCATAGGAAGTTAGGATCCACGGTGAAACCAATCCAAGGTAATACAAATGTGGATAGGTGGAAAGTTGTAATCACGAACCCAAAAGTATAAAGGTGTTTCTCCCCTAGGTCTTGGGATAGTTTATCAATCACTAGATAAACTGACCAATAGAAATATCTCATGATCATACCATTTAATTTATTTCTGTTAGTTTTAGGTTTTATTTATTCTGGGTCTATTGTCGTGATGACACAATTAATAAATTAAACAAGCACACAATATAGAACTAAAATAAGACCATCTTATGCATAAATATTATATCAAACATGTTTAATCACTTAAGTATATATCACATAATATTAAAAATCATGTAATAAAATATAATAAAATAGAAACTATGTATATGGATAAAATCCCTCAAAGTGATATTATGTCGGTATAGCCTTCTATAATCCTGGTTAGAATCGAACCGTAGTTCAAAGTGCTTGACTAACCCTAGTTGGGGTGATTTCAATTACCATGGAATTCAAATTCAAGGTTTTGGGTTGACATGACTTGGTTCACATCAAGGGTTGTCTTCCATAGTAGGACTTGGTGTGACCAAGAGGCAAAGGTTGAGTAAATACAATATAAACAGATTTCAAGATAGGGGAGTCCACTCATCGGATCAAGGAGATGCGAGTTAATGTAGATGGAATTTGGAATTCCTACCTAAAACCATTCATGTTTCTTGACCAACATTAGTTAGGGTAATGTGAAGGGAAATATGGATCTTTTACACTATAATATTCAGGCAACAAAATATTATGAATTCAATAGTGAGGGATATTGTATTTCAATAAAATAGTGGGAGACTAGTTTATTTATTTATTTGTCTCAATTTTATTATGATAAAGTAGTAAATATTTTCTCTTATTAATTTGATGAAATGGAATGAAAAATGACTTCAAAAATATCAATGTGAACCACACCAGAGAAGAAAAACCATCTCAAGAGCACCAATTTCTAGGATTGGAAGAGGCGTTTATGCATAATCCTTTGCCACAAGTTGAAATGGTATGTGTTGAAGGATCTTGTTCTCGTTGCGCTTGGAAAAGATTCCAGTGGTGAGGAACTATATCTCTATATGAAACATATGGATAATGTCACATATGTCCAATGTTTCATGCTATTGGGCAGGTCTAATGAGCTCTTGAAGCAACATGAAAACATGGACACATATAGCATGATGTATCACCTTAAATATCTTTATCAAGAGAAGGAAAGACATGAGAGATATGAGATCTCCAACACTTTGTCCAAAACTAAGCTTGGAGAGTTTGTGCCAGCTGGGCCTCATGTAGTAAATCTTTTTGGCTACATTGAATGCTTGTAAATCTTAGGGATTTTGTTCTTAGATGATTTGTGTACAGATCCCATCCTATCATCACTTCCCTAGACCTTTTATAGCTTTACTGTCACATACAACATGAGAAACACTGAAAAGAGTCTATTAGAGCCTCTATCCCCAATTATCTAGCTAGATAAGGACATGGGGCATGACAAACCCTCTGTTCTAATGGTGAATAAAAAAGGAAGGACAAGAAAAAGGGTCCAAGGATCCATAAATGGTCTGAATCCCCTGAGAATCATCTCTACAAGAAGGGGAAGATCTAGAAGTCGGGCCAGGAATGGGAAGCAATATATTTTACATGTGTCAAGCAAAGCCACTAGAAGAGGAACTGCACCCAGAACCGTGGGGACTCTAAAGGTGCGTTCATTATCAAGTGTAATATTTCCATTTTTATACATTGGGTATTAGATACAGCTTTGGGTGCTCACATCTATATTCAAAATTAAGGAACCAAGTAGATTTAGAAATATTTCCCGAGGATAGATGGATCTCTGAGCTTCCAATTGCCTGAGGCTGGATGTGTTAGCCTTTGGTGATTTCCATCTCTCATTACCAAGTGGGATGATTTTGGTTTTACATAACTTCAATTATGTGCCTAGTGTTACCAAGAACATAATTTCTGTATCATGATTAGATATGGATGGATTTATTTTCATGTTTGTAAATTAGGGTTGTTTATTTTATAAGAAAAAATTATGTTATGGTATGGCACATTTAAAAAACAGTTTTTATGTATTAAATTACAAAAACCAAGTGTTGGAAATCTATACCAAATAAATATTACATGAATCATACAACACCTAGTTGTGGAATCATCGTCTTGGTCATGTAAAAGAGAAGCTCTTGAAAAATCTCTTCCAAGATGGTTATTTAGACTCTACTAAGATAAAACCACTTGTTTGATGTCACGCTTTCCTACAATTTAAAATTACCAAGCCACCTTTTTGTGGAAAAGGTGAAAGGGCCCCAAATCTTCAAGTATTAGCGCACACAGATGTGTGTGGACCATTTACAGTATAAGCTAGAGGTGGATATTCTTACTTCATTACTTTTACTAATTATTTAAGTAGATATGGATATATCTAAATAATGATGTATACATCAAAGTCCTTGGATAAATTTAAGGAATTCAAGAATGAAGTAAATAATCAGCTTAGAATGAAGAAAAATAAGCATCGATTGGATCGAGGTGGAGAATATCTAAACCTAGAGTTCATAGAAATTTTATTGGATCTAGGATTCTATCTCAACTTACTCCTCCTTATACACCACAGTGGAATGGTGTTAGTGAATGGTGGAACCACACCTTGTAGGACATGGTGAAATCCATGATGAGTCATGTAGATCTTTGATTATCCTTTTGGTGATATGCATTACACTCTATAGCATAAAATTAACCAAAGTACCAAATAAGGTGGAAAGAATAATTCTCTCCGAGTAATGGAATTGAAAGATGCCCATTTTGTCGCACACACATGTATGGGGATGTGAAACATTTGTTAAGGCATTCTCGGGAAAAAAACTAGAACCCCAGGGCATTAGTTGTATCTTTATAGGATATTCCAAGAAAACAAAAGGAAATTACCTATATAACCTATCAGAGAAGAAAGTGATTGTCGCCAGACAAGCCCTCTTTCTTTAGAGGGAGAACATCCTCAAAAAGGATAGTGGGAGAAATGTTGACTTTGATGAAGTTGATGCTCAACATACACAAGAGTTGGTATAGGAAAACGTTTCACAGGTCCCTGTGGAAGAGGTTCTAGAAACACAAGTACGACATATGAGCTCAAGAGATGTAAGGGAACCAGATAGATTTGGTTTCATAGTCACCGAGGATGGTGAATAATTATTGTTGGACAATGATTAACCTATCTCCTATAAGGAAGAAGTAGAGAGCTCGAAAAATGAAAGATGGCTAGAAGCTATGAATTCTGAGATGGATTCCATGTATCAAAACCGTGTTTGGGTTATGGTCGATGATCCAGTTGATGTAAATCATGTTGGATGCAAATGTATATTCATGTAAAATATAGACATGGAAGGTCAAGTTAGCACCTACAAAGAAAGTCTAGTGGCTAAAGGATTATGACAATGTCAAGGAATTGACTATGATGAAACCATATTGCCAGTTTCCATGTTTAAATATATAAGACTCATAAATTCCAAATCATCTTACCATGACTAAAAGATTTGGAAAATAGATTTCAAAACAGAATTACTTAATTGGAACCTTTAGGAAGATGTTTATAGGTCACAACCATAAGTGTTTGTGACACTAGTTGAAGCCAAACGGGTTTCCAAGTTGCATAAATCCATTTATGGATTAGAAAAAGCATCCAAATCATGGAAAATTCTATTTTAAGTAGCCATAAATGAGTTGGGTTTGATTAAGAATGAATATGAGCCATGTGTTTGATAGCGGTTTAATGGGAATGCGGTCATTATATTAGTATTATATATTGATGACATATTACTCATTGGAAATGATATACAAATCTTACAGTCAGTTAAGGATTGGTTGAACAAGTGTTTCTCCATGAAGGAAATAAGTGAAGTAGCCTAAATTCTAGGGATCAAGATCATTCATGATAGATACAAGAGGCTTCTTGGACTAAGTCAAGGTATATACATTGACCAACTGCGAAAGAGATTTAGTATAGAATAATATAAGAGGTGATTGGTTCCAATGTCACATAGACTACATATTTTTAATAGAATGTGTCCTCAGACACAACATGAGAAAGATAGGATGAGTAAGATCCCAAAACGTTTGGCTATAGGATCCATCATGTATTCCATGTTATGTAGCAGGCTTGAGGTTTTCTATTCACTGAGCATGGTAGGAAGATATCAAGAAGATCTAAAAGATCAATATTGGACTATTGTGAATATTATCCTTAAGTATATGAAAAGAACTAAGGATATGTTAATGATGTATGGAGGAGACTAGGAGCTTGTCGTAATAGGGTATGATGATGATAGTTTTTAGAAATATCATAACAATCTGAAGTCACAATCAGGATATATTTTTTGTCTCAACAGAGGAGCTGTGATCTGAAAGAGTTCAATGCAGCCAGTTTTCACTGATTCTATAGCAGATTCCAAATATATAGTGGTTTATGATGCATCTAAGGAATCCCTATGGATTCAGAACTTTGTCTAGGAGCATGATGTGGTGCCTAGAAATAAATATCCTATCACATTTTATTATGATAATACTACAGTGGTGGTTCTTAAAAAGAACCAAGGTCACATCAATAGACAAAGCACATTCTCTGTAAATATCACCTCTTAAAGGATTTCTATCAAATGGGTGAAGTAGCAGTGAGAATAGTTTCCACAGAATAGAATGTGGCAGACCCCATGACTAAAGGCTTATCTTAGCAGAAGTATTAAAATCATGTAAGCACTAGCGAGTTAATGGTTGTTAGTAGTTTGCTCAAGTCCAAGTGGGAGTCTGTTGGAGATGGTGTCCTAGAACCAAATACATTGTACTTTATTGATTAAAAAATATCTTATCACAACTTTATTGTTACTCTATGTGAAAATTCACGTAATAATGTCCCCTAGATAGCTATTTCACCAAAGGTTCATAGAGGATTCCTACTATGATGATAACCTGAAAGTTCTATAACACTATTCTTGAATATATGTTTTATGGCCGGATGATTTTATGTGAGGGACACAAATAATATAGTTCATTAGGGGTGGGGACTCATAAAACTTTGAGGAACCTTCTCATGGTGAGCGCCCTTGGTAGTATCTAGGAGGATATTATGAGAACAAGACCCTCTAGTTGGAAATCCACATTTCATAGTGTCATTGGATGTTCCTATATGTAGACTCATGTATTTGTCCTTAGACTTTAAGATTATTATTAATGGGCACTAAAACTCACGCACTTAGATGCATTGATGAAAACTCTGATAGCACACTATTCATAGTGTGGTAGGATATGTTGGGTGTGTCATGAGTAATACTGCATTAATAGAAAATTCAAGAAAGGATTTATCCCTTCTGTTCCACAACAGAAGTTGATATATCAAGACATTTGATGGAATTGATATAGTATAAATAAACCCAAGGCCATGGTAAGGAATGGGAATGTACAGTTCTGGTAAATCAAAGAAAGAATAATTGATAATATCGGTTGACGGAATTAGTATGAAACCTGCTTGATTTGAGATATCGAGACAAAGGGATTACATTATACAGTAAGCATTCGTAGGATGTGACAAGTCATTATGGTGCTAACGTTTTTCTCTATGGGTGCCTTGGCATGTTGCTAGAAGTTAACCTTCAACTTTAGGCTGGATCTGTATAATGCCACTGAGAAAGAGGTCTAGAGGGTCACACACTAAGTGTGTCAAAGTATCCCGGTTAAATATTCATTTAACAAGTTGAATAAATATTATTCCAGGTTATGGTTTAATATTTATTCAAGGATGTCTGGTCCCATTTATTATGACACTGGTTATTTGAGAGAATATATTGTCAGAGAAATAATATATTTACTAGTGATTAATGTAGTGATATATATTTAATAAATAAATATACATTATTCAAGGTCTACTAAATGTGGTGGAGGAAATAAAGAAAATGGAAAAACAAAAGTAAATGTCATCTATTAATATTCACGATGTGTAGTTTTTCTGTGGATGTGTGGGAAATAATAGTATTTATTAAATTAAATAATATTATGTTTAATTCATTGGGTGCATGTCATGTGATAATAATACTCAACTATTATTATTAGACATGTGGGCTTACTAATAATTAAATGAAATGAATAAATGATTTTAGGTAATTAATTCATTTAATTATTATAAGTAATTAAAATCCCAATTATATTATTCTCAAAATCCTAGCCATTCATTGTGTACACAACAGATCTGGAGAAATCTCTCAAGCCAAGAGATAATTCCTTTCCTCCAAGAACACTCTCAAGTTACGAGAGAGATCCTCCTCCACTGGATCAAGGAGAGCACTCTGGAAGTGTCTCTCAAAAAGATCAAAGGTGGACATCGCAAGTGAAGGCCCATACATGCTATCACATAAAGATCCATTCGAAGAAGCCCAGAGATACATGGAGCATGTGTGGATCACCACTAGAGGAATCTTCCAATTGGCTTCTACGAAGCAACATCATATCACATTGGATCATGACCAGAAACATCAACAGGAGAGAATTACATCAAAATAATTCTCATCTTTAAATTAAATTAATTATAACCAACATATGATGATCCATTATATGGTTTCGTGACTCTCCTATTTTATTTCTTTCTTCATTCTATTCCGATGATCCGGCATTTTATCATCGTGATGGATCTAAAATTGATCACTTTTAACGGTAAAATTAATGTTGGGTACACCCATCCACGTGATTCCGCTGCGCCTGGAACCTACATCTTAGTTGTGAAAAAGTTTTTGGTCTATCTAATATAGTTATCTTTTAATAATATAAAAAGAAATAATTTATTTTTCTCTCTCCAAATATATATTCTGGCCTTTATTTTTAACATCAAATGAGATATTTTTCCTTCTTCACCTCCTAACCCACAAATAAAAATTGAATCAAAATGTTGTATTATTTTATCACATTTTCAAGGAAACATTATATTGAAACTCATTCTCAGCATAAATGGTGTTATTAGTTGATGTGGAACTATTCCCTATAATTCAAGGGAATTAAGTAGCTAGGTGTAATGACATACCAATTAACATATTATGAACGTGGAATTACTTTGACCAAGGAAGTCAATAGTATAGGATGAATGCCACTAACTGTTCTATTTATATCTATAAAATGAAACATAGAAGGTTAATTCTCCATATCATCCTCACAAAAATCATCACTTGATGCCTAATTAGATATTTCCTCATTAAATAAAATATCATTCAGTAAATCAAGAGTACACACAGGGATTCCCCCTACATTTATTTTCAAATTCTTATCATCTTTTTCATAATTTCATTCTATCATAGGATTCATATGAGCAGGAAATTAATGAGAGTATTTTAAAGAACCAAATTAAATATATCTCACCAAACACGGTTTTTTATTAGTATGTTGCACCTGATAAATATCAGAAATCAACAAATATAATTCCATTAAACCATTACTACACTGTTGCATTCATCCATCCTAAGCATCAACCTGCGAATATTCAGTGTGCCATAAACATTCACGATGTTGATGATATCAATATATAATTTATGTCATTTATTAATAATCCCTCAAATTTAACCAACTATGAATCTTCTCGATAATTTCATCCAATATCACACAATTACAAAGATTTTCCACTCATATAGGTGGAAAACTATAGATAAAACCCTACTTAGTATAAAATACCCCACCGTTGCAATATATTTGGGAAGACAATATTACATAGAAAAAATATTTAGTAAAATATTATATACTACATTATGCAAATTTTTATATTTTTTAAGTGGTTATGATTATATAAATTAATTGATCTTTATACTTTTTATATGGATTGTTTTATCATTATTTGACAAACCAACCAAAACCTGGGGGTCCTAACACCTCTATTATCTCAATTTTCATCAAATATCAGTCTCATCTTGAGCATGGTGTAAAAATCAAGCTTCAAATAGCCGCACTCCTTGTTGAATGACTTTTCATTACAATGCTACTCACATGAAAGTGAGGGAGTCTAGGGGTTTGTGATACATAACTTTTTTTAAGTGGACACATAGGTTCTTTCATACTTAGAGAGATGGAAGACATGCATGTAATCAATAAGGAAAATAAAATGTAATTATTACAAATTATATAACCAAAAAACATGACATGAAATTTCAATAATACATTACTCAGTCATCTTAAGATCATCCAATTATTAAAAATTAAATAATAGGATACAAAAAAAGTACAGGATGAAATTTCAATCATATATTATATGGTCATCTCAACATCATCGAACATTATAGATTACTACCATGTTTTTTTGAGATATATATTATGTTCTAAGTCTTTTAACTTTACTTATAACTATATTTAATAAATAATATTTATATTTATATTCAACCTTTTAAAAATATTTTTCACTGTTACATGTAAAAATTTATAACTGAAATTGTGATCGATATATATAACATAATTCTTGAAGAATATTTATGGTGATATTATTAACAAATAAAATTTAATAAAACATTGGATATTTTTATACCACATCATCAAATGTTTCACTTATTTTATTTACTTATGAATAAATAACTGTGAATTGATCTTGAGTCTTTTTCTATGAATTTTTATATTATTATTTGAAAAATTAAAAAACTTGTAAGGTGAACTCCTGGAGTCTCTATTATCAAAAATTTCAATAACAATAAGTCTCCTTTCAAACAACAATGACTCTTGTCGAGTGCCTATTGTAGAACATCTCTTACCGAATGCCTCTTATCAAATGCCTTTTTAATAAAAAGTTACTCACATGAAAGTGAGGGGTTCTAGGGGTTTGAAATACATATCATTTTTTAGGTGGACACATAAGTACTTAAATACATAGAGGAGGACAACTGACAGGTCATCAATGAGGAAAAAAATGAAATTATTACAAATTATATAACCACATACACGAAAAAGAAATCCAATTTCAATTATGAATTGGTCAATCATCTCAAGATCAATCATCACACAACATTATTAACATGTTTTTCTATATACTTATTATGTTCAATAAGTTATATAACTTTACCTAAAACTAGATCTAATATATACACCTACTTTTCAAACATTATACTTTTAAATGTGTGTAAGTATATATATATATATATATAGGTAAATTCAATTTATTTAACTATGTGTATCAAATATTATAATTTAAATTTATTTTAAATTATATATAATATACAATACTAAATAAATATAAATATATTTAAATAATATAAAATAAATATTTATAAATTTAAATATATTCAACTTTATTTATTAATATTTTAAAATATAATTACATATACTTTTTGAAGCAATAGTTTTCTAAATTTAAGTATTATTAATTTATACATAAATACTAAAAAAATTATTACTAAAAAATTATTAAATTCTATTAGTAAAATTATTATAATTAAAACTTACATAATAACCATTAAAATAATATAAACTTATGTTATTCTCATTTTTATAAAATTACATATATATATATATATATTCTTTCATATTTCTACATTCCAGAATTTAAGTAACTATATTTTATAATTTATTACTTGGAATAATAATTAATTATACTTATTATAATTTAAAATAATATTTTAAATTATGGTATGTAGTAAAATTTCTTTATACTGTTTACAAAATTAATATTATCTGTATTTTTAAATAAATTTAAATATGATACTTAATATAATTAGTACTCTATTAATAAAATATTTTTTATAAAATATTTCTCTAATTACCTATGAGTATAAAATATTATAATTTGAATTTATGTTACATTAAAAATATATATATAGATATATATATTACATAAATATAAATATATTAAAATATAATTACTAAGAATTTAAATTAAAAATATATACATTTTAAAAAAAATATTTTGATAAATATAAATTATATTTTATACATAACATTTAAATTATATTAACAACATATTTACATTTCCTAAAGTATTAAATTTTAATTAAATCATATAATAAAATATAACTCATTAAGAAATTAAATCATATAAAGGAAGATAATGTATACATCTATACATTCATACATCCTTACATGTTGAATAATTAAATCATAAAAAAATAAAAAAAAATTAAGATAATTAAATTCTTAAATATAAATTTTACTTTATTAAAAGTAGGAAATATATGTTGAGATATAAATCTAGCAGATATTTTAAGAAAATTATACAACAGAACAATTGAAAATGAAGGGGGAAGGAAACTTATTTATCACTTTTCCTCGGTAGGTGGCAAGAACCCCATTCATGCCTCCTTTAAAAAATTTGAAGGAAATATGAATAGTGTTCAAGCTTCTCCATACCCCTTTCTTAAAATAGTCTGTAGCCTATCATATTTTTCAAAACAAAATTAAAAACCCAAAAAAAATCAGCATCTGAGGTTTTTACCATAAGAAGACTTTTCCAATTTTGAAGTGTTTTCTAATATCTTGATTTAGGATTATTTTTTAATTTTAGTTTAAATAATATATAAATTTTGGATTTGTGTTTGAATTGTATATATATATATATTTTTAATCATAATGTTTTTATGAATTATAATAATTTCATATTAAATATCTTTTTCAAGCATTGTTTTTATTAATATTTTTAGCTAATTTTTTCTATTGGAATGTTTTATGTTCCTGTTAGAATTTTGCACTATACTTATAATGACAAAAATAAAATTCCATATAAATTCCATTAATAAAATTATTTGATGTAGTATAATCACATAAAATAACATAAATAACACAATACAAACATTATAAATGAATAATTTCTAAAATAAGATGTATTTATATATGTTAAGGAACATATACCAATGAAATAGTAACATGGTCTTTGGAATAGTTATATGACCCATATGAATAGTAAACTGGCCAATAGAATAGTTTCCTCACCCATGAAAGTTTAAATAAAATTTACTAATCCTATAAATAAATTTATGAAATAATTATATCATAGTACATGTAAATAAATGTTTTAAAAATTATTAATTATGTGTTGGTATTCTTATAAACATAAATATTTAATTAAAATTTTATGATTAATTTAAAAATTTAAAAGAAAATTTATTTTCATAAAATGTATTCAAGACTTAATATTTTTTGGTCTCATGATTATGATATAATTTTATGAGACATTTGTTAATTTTTTAAAGTGTTCTAAAATCAGTTAAAATTTTAAAATATGTGTTTTTTTTAGTAAATGATGGTTTTAATTAAAAATAAAATTTATCTTATTTAGAAAATTATTTTCATAAAATGGAGTTTATATTTTACATCTACATATATAAAAATGTTTAGTGTGAATTTTTGGTATTTTTCTAAAATACTAGAATTTTTAGTGAATTGTAATGTATGATAATATAGGATAAAAGATAAACATGTGAATTATGGAGTCATAGATGATGTATGGCTGATGTAAGTCTAAATTATCGAACTATACATCCTTATTTTAATTTATTTTGATATAATTCACCAAATCTTTATAGTATTGAGCAAAAATAATAAACAAATGAATAAAATAATGAGAAAAAATCCCTCCCCTCCACTATAAATACCACCTCTTCTCCTTACACTTTCTAAAATTAGAAAGATGTCCAAATTAGGAAAAATAATAATAATTATCCCCTCCCTCAATTCCAAGAGCTTTCTTTCTCTCCAAAATACCAAAACATTGTCCCTATGAAGGTTTTCAAGGATCAAAAAAACAAGAAGTAAATTTCTCTTTCCTTTTCTTTTAAATTTATTTTAAAGTTATTTTATTATTCTATCCACACTTCCCCCCATCCAAATAGTTTTATAACTCTACTACCTCACATATACTATAATTTTATTTTTACAATGTAATAATCCTTCACTAAACCCGTGTCATCTCCCTTTTATTCTAAAAATGAAAACGTCATTTGTGAGGTGTTAATTTATCGCCTTCAAGGATGACAAATTTTTATTTTCCATTAATGCCAACAAATATGATCATAAAACCATATTAATGGTTTAAAAAAATAATTATATGTAATAAACCTTTTTATTTTCTAGTATTATCATATATACATAATACTAAATTTTAAAACAAAATGAGTTGATTATGATGGAAATGCTGCTAAAATTAATCTAAATGAATAGATTTAACATGTTATCTAATGATTCATCCTCATATCTGGAAAAAAATAATATATAAGACCAATTAAACTTTTTTTCATTAATATCATATAATTTTAATTATGGATAATTATACTCATTCTACATGAACTTCCATACTCATATACAATTGAACCGATCATGAAAACTAAGAAAATGAACTCTCGAACGATGAAATTGAACTCTATAACTCATTGATATGGCCATAAATGAACTTAAAATATTATACTAAATAAATTAAATATAATAAATGTTATATTATTATTAATTAATTAATCCAATTTTATTATTTATGACATTAATATCACGTGTTGAACCATTTCGGACATAAGGTAAGGGATCAGTTCAAAACCTCTATATTTCTTTCGAGTTATGTTTTCTTTTATTTACCTAATATAACTCTTATTTATTTTTATTTAATTATTATAAATTATTTTTATATTCTTAAAAATTATGTATCCATATGATACCAACCTTCTTTTATGGGTCAGTACATGTTTTAATAAGGTTCCCTTCTCAAATCATCCTAAAAAGAAAACCCGGTTCAAGGGAACATCTTGATTTATTATCCATATTCAAGTGCACTCTATAATCTATTTTAATAAACCATTAATTTTATAAAATAAATAATTTTATCATGAAAATATATCTTGGGTCATTTCTGGTTTTATACAAACAATTCAACCTTTTCTGTTTTAAAAAATGTTTAATATTTTTTGTAAACTACACAAAAATGTTTTTTTATAATGTTTCTTAAACACTGTTTTTAAAAATTTATTAAATTCAGTTTGAAATCACTTATCATGATATATTTCTATTTTACTTTATTAATTTTTATGTATTATGTAATTTTTTTCATTCATGGACATCGTTATGATATTTTCTTATGTTATTTATTTTTGACATGATTATGATGCCCAATTCTTACCATGGGTAATGCTTATATTTTATTCCTTATGTTTGATTATTTATGTGGTACATATATTCATGAACATGTTATTATGGGTGTACTCAGGTAGCACTCCAATTCATTGTTTAATTCTTAAACTAATGAAATGTCATGTGCAACAGTCTTGGGTTGTTAACCTTGACTCGTGATCTATGTGAAACGGTCATGTTGGTTAGCCGTGACTCATGATCCATGTGAAATGATACTTGAATAATTCTTACATGTTTTATATTATTTCCACATTATACATGTTATTCCTTCTTATGCTTATTCATGTTCCATGAATTTAATCCATCATGTTGTGCCTTCTAACTCATATGTTATGTTATAATCCTATCATTATTCCATTACCTGGATTTTTAGATAATCCATTTTGTTCATGTATCATAAGGTTATCTTAGGCAGATGTAAGTTCCAAAAAGTAAGTTAGGATCTCTTAATGAAGATTAAATAAAATATTCTTTAATTTTGTTTCATGTTGTTTAATTATATACCAATTCTTCCAAGACACTAGACTTGATGATCTGTGGATTGTAATTTGATATTTAATTATACTAAAAGTAGTTTAATTTTATGTGTAAAAGTTAGGGTTTCTATATTTGGTATCAGAGAAATGTCTAGTTATTTTTTAATATTAGTAATAGAGACCTTTAGTAAGAACCCTCTGGATAAGACTATGTATAAGAAATAATAATTAAATTTTTGTTAGTATATAGTATATGGATTATCAATAAAATGCATCTTGTTCTAGATACTACAAGTGAATGTGGTTCTCGAATATATGTACCTAGGATTAACAACAGTTAAAAGCTATTATGGGTCTGACTCATGGTAACCTAGTACATGAAAGCAGGTCTTACTGTGCACCTAGTTTGACACTCCCAGGTCATATGATTTCGTAAATCTGTAAACTCATTACAAACCATTATTAAGAGAAAAATCCCCATATGTATATATTAGAAAATATGTCATGGATTACCTATATTGAAACTGAGGGAATAACAAGTTATACTTTTAATTTAAAATTTTATCTTTCTATGATCAGTGTTTTATTTTTTATATTATTAATTTCTATGTACCCAAGCCCCCTAATTTTACATTATTCTTCTTATTTAATTTCTAGAAATAGAATAAATTCTTGGAAAAATCAATGTGATAGGCAATGTGATGACTACCCTAATGATATGTCAAATAAGATGGGAATAGGTCCTCAAAAAAATATTATAATACTATCTCAACTAGATCAAGTTATGAATAATAACATGAATCATGTAGAACACCCTTATTATCCAAAGAAAGAGAAAGATGTTGTTGAATCCTTCATGTGACAAAGGCCTCCCATGTTCAGTAGTTCTTCTGATCCCCTCTTTGTAGAGTAATGGATTATCCCCATTAAGAAGATATTCTCTATCCTCTACTTCTCAGAAGAAGAATAAGTTGTATTGGAGGTCTATTATTTTGATGGGGAAGATTATTAATGGTGGACATTGATCAAGAGCATAAAGTCCAAAGAGGAAAATGATTCCATGGAATGGGACGAATTCAAGAAAATGTTTTTCAATAAATATTTCCCGTAAACCCTCCATCTCCTAATAGAAAGAGAGTTCCTCATAATTTAGAAGAATGAAGATAATCATATCTGGGCATATGAGGAAAATTTAGAAGGCTTTCATGATATTCCTCAGACATTATCTTGAACACTTAAAGTAATGTGGATTGCTTCTTTAGTGGACTAAAGCTACTTCTACAAAACATGTTGGTGATTCAAGACTTTGATATCTATGAAGTGATTTTCTATTATTCTTTTAAGGTTAAAATAGAGATTGGATACTCTTAGTGGTATCCTAGGCCCAGTGAAAAAAGTGAAAAATGGAGCCTATTATGGGTGGATTCGCGGATAAATACCATGATGGAAAGAAAACCCAATATCCTAAATGTAAAAATTTTGGGAAGAATAATATTTGTAACTATTTAAAGGGAACTAGGAAATGCTTCAAATGTGGGAGAATGGGGGATCTGGAAAATAATTGACAAAGGGATATGAAGTGTCCCACTAATTTGGAAGATTAATGGAAGGTTTAGATCAATAATCATCTGATATTCATTATTTCAATTACAAGTAACATGGATATTATGTGGAGCATTTCACTAATCTAAGTGTTGTTTGAGGAAATCCACAACAACAACCTCCAAGGCATCAAGGAAGGGAATATACTACCAATAATGTAGATGTACAACTTAAAAATGTTGTGGTGACAAGTATACTGATTATTCTTAAATAATAAAAAATTTATTATTTTCTTATGGTTTTATACATTCCTTCATATATTTTAAGTTTAGTATAACTATTAAAACACCATCACAAAATATGGAGGTTGAGTTTTCTATAATAATAGTAAATGGGGAAATTATTACATCCAATCTTTATAACTCTTCCCCATGGAATGTTTGCATAATAAACCTCCCAAAAATATTTTCATACTCCCTTTCATAGAGTTTAATGTTAGTTTGTGCATGGGTTGGCTATCTTGAGTCAAATATAACATAAAATATTAGGAAAATGAGATTACTCTTCACATCCCAAAGAATCCTTTAATTCAATGCAACACTAAGGAAAGGGATGAATTTATTTTAGAATCATTTTATCAAGTGTTGATATTAATAATTGGTGAGGAAGAAAATCTAGATTAATTTATTGATACAATGGATGGAATCATACTCAAATACATTCCCATTGTGAGGTATTACATAGTTGTGTTCCCCAAAGATTTTCCTGGACTTCCTCTTGATCAAGAGGTTGAGTTCTCAATTGAACATATTCCTATATCTCTATCTATGTAAAAAATTCTTTATATAATGTCCACTATAGAGTTATAATAACTGAAGAATAGTTTACAGGAAAATATGGAAAGGTTTTTATATGCTCGAGTGCTTCATCTTGGGGTGAAACCATCCTCTTTGTGTAGAATAAGGATGGATCGATGCACCTCTACATTGATAAACATTATCTCAATAAAATCTTGATAAATAACATGTATCCCATTACATGGATAGATAACTTGTTTGATCCAATATTTGTGGCCAATTATTTCTATAAAGTAGACCTTTAGTCAGTATATCACTAATTAATCATGAGGAATAAATATATTCCCAACATTTCCTTTCAAATAATGTCAGACACTATGATTTCAGAGTGATTTCTTTCAGAATCACTAATTCTCTATTAATTTTGATGGATTTAATGAATATAGTCTTTAGATATTATCTTGAAAAAAAATTGGTTCTCTTTATTGATGATACTCTGATATACTCCATATGCAAGGAGAAACATGAGGAGAATTTGAATATTATGACAAAGAATTTGTGAAGCTAGAGGCATTATTAAAAGTATAGTAAATGTGAGTTATTTGTGGAGATAGTATCATTTTGGATATTATTATCACAAGTAAAGGGATATATTTGGGCCCTTCCACGATAAATACAATGGAAGAGTGGCCCATGCCAACATCTGAAATGAAAATCCGTAGTTTCCTTGGACTATCTGGGTATTACTGGAGATTTTTAAACATATTATCATGATTATAAAACCAAATAACCAAGATGACTCGGAAGGGAGAATAGTTTTATCAGACCAGTAAATTTAAAGACTGATTTAAAGAGTTGAATAAGAGTCTTATCACTACACCTTTTCTCACACTACCAATAGTTTGTGAACTCTTTTTGGTGTCAAACAATTCTTCAAAGAAAAACATAGTCTATGTACTGATGAAAAATGTTAAAATATAGCCTATGCCACAATTTTGTTGGATGTTGATGAGAAACATTATCCCATACATGATCTGGAGTTTTCTGTTTTGATTATCGTGTTGAAAATTTGGTAGAATTACCTTTATGGGGAGAAGTGTGAAATATATACTGATCACAAAAGTCTCAAATATATATTAACATAGAAGGATTTTAACATTTTCTATAGAATATTCACCTATACCATCAAATATTATGACTACTAAATCCACTACCATCCTAATAAGGTTAATATGGTAGCAGATGCTCTAAGAAGAAATAATCATACATCTTTATCAATGATGATAATTAAGAAGGAACCAATCTTCTTAGACCATAAAATGATGGACATGAAAATCATTAATAAAATAAAATCATAAATAATTCCACAAATGATTTATCAACCATCCCTTATAGAGAAAATAAAGTATGGTCAAATAAATGATGTGAAAATTCAGATGAAGGTAGAAGACATTAGAAAAATAAAATCCTTACAATTAAAAATTTATGAGGAAAGAGTCATGAGAGTTGTGTCACAGCTATGTGTACCATCCAATACAGAGATAAATAAGGAGATTTTAAAATATTCGCATAGCTCAACCTTCTCTATTAACCTCGGGAGGACAAACATGTATTGAGATCTCTGAGACAACTATTGGTGGGACAGTATAAAAAATAGATCACTAAATATACATCAAAGTGGCTAGTATGTCTACAAGTCAAGGTCAAAAGGAAAAATTATAATGGGATGATGAAACCACTACCCATACCAATATGGAATTGGGAGAACATTACTATGTAATTTTTCACTAGACTTCCAAATACATCCAGAGAAAATAATGCTATATGGGTTTTTATGGACCATATTATAAAAATAGATCACTTTATCAAAATTGTAGAGGACTTTTCATAGGATCTGATTCCAAAGATATACATCAATAATGTGAAAAGGTTTTATAGAGTCCCAATATTTATGGTATCTGATTGAAAACTGAGATTCACCTCTAAGTTCTTCAAAAGTCTACAACAAGCTCCGAACATTGAGTTGAACTTTTGTATGGCCTATCATCCTCAAAATGATGGCCCATCTGTGAAAACTACTTAGAAATTGGAATATTTGTTGAGAGAAATATCTATGGACTTCATGTAAGTATGGGACCAACATATTCCTCTGGTCGAGTTCTCTTAAAACAAAAATTTCAACTCAAGAATCCAAATGGATCCATATGAATCTATTTATGAGAAAATTTGTAGAAAACAAGAATGTTGGGATGAAGTCTATAAACATAAGATACTATGACCTAAAATGGTTGAGGAAATTGTAGATAAGTTGAGAACCATTCTGAAGAACATCAAGGCAGCCCGAAGTAGACAAAAGAGCTACATAGAAAATCATCGATGAGACCTTGATTTTAATGTCAGTTACATGTTATTCAGCTTTATTTCTCCATGGAAGAGGATCATGAGATTTGTGAAGAAATTAAAGTTGATCCCCAGGTACATCATCCCCTTCGAGATCCTCAATCATGTCAGAGTTGTGCCCTATAAACTAGTACTTACACCTACCATGTCTCAAGTACATAATGTGTTCCACCTATCCTGCTTGAGGAAGTACATTCTTGATCCTCCACATGTACTAAATTCATAGGTGGTATAATTGAAGAATGATCTCTCCTGCAAGGAGTAGCTTATAAATATCGTGGACCGTAGAGATAAATTTCTATGCAACAACACTACTCAGCTGATCAATGCACTATGGAAGAATGATAAGCATAAAGAGGCAACATGAGAACTGGTGGAAGTGATGAAGTAGTATAACCCTCACTTTTTTCCACTTGGTTTGTAAAATAAAAATTTGAGGGTGAAATTTTATAAGGGGGAAAGAATGTAACGAACCGACATTTTTCCAATGGAAATTTACATCTTATAATTATTTCATATATTATAATCACATAAAATCCCATTAAGACCACAATAAATACATTATAAATGAATAATGAATGAAATAAAAGGTATTTCTAGAAGTTACAGAATCTACGCCAATGAAATACTAAGTTGACCTTAGGAATAGTAATATGACTGTTATAAATTGTAAAGTAGCCAATAGAATAATAACCTCACTTATGAAAGTATAAATAAACTCTATTCGTCGTATAAAAGAATGTATGATATAACTATATCATTGTATTAGTCAATAATGGTTTTAAAAATTATAAATTAAGTGTTGGTATTTTTGTAAGTGATAAATATTTAATTGACATTTTATGATTAATTTAATAATTTAAAAGAAATTTATTTTTCATAATATATATTCATAAATTAATATGTTTTTTCTTAGGATGATGATAAAATTTAATGAGACCTCATTTAGGTTTTTGTAGTGTGGAAAAATAACTTATAATTTAAAAATATGTATTTTTCGAGTAAATGATGATTTTAATTAAAAATTAAATTTCAATTATTTATAAAAATATTTTTATAAATTGGAGTTCATTTTTTATTATACATTTTAAAAAAAAGTTTAGGTAGATTTTTTGGGATTTTTATAAAATAATTGAATTTTTTGTGATAATAAAGTGCGATAATATACGATAAAAGCTAAATACATGACTTTTGGTGTCATAGATTATGTATAGATGATGTAAGCCAAAAAAGTAGAACTATACATAATTGTTTTAATATATTTAGTGAAATTTATCATACTATACATTTTCTTGAGAAAAAATACTAAACTAATTAATCACATAATGAGAAAACACCCCACTCCTCCACTATAAATATCACCCCTCACTACCTCTTATCCTCACACCTTAAAAGATTTGAGCCTTGTAAACTTTTTGTCCAACACTCTTAAAATTTACCTCCCCCCATTTATATGATTTCTTGGTCTCATCAAAATACCAAAACCTTTTTTCCAAATGAGGTTTTCAATGAGGGGAAATTCAAGAGGTAAATTCCTCTTTCCTTTTTTACAAAAAATATCTTTTCATGTTCATTTCTCATTCTTACACAACCCCCATCATCCATATTCTATGATACCTTTAGTACCAAAAATATTCTGGAATTATATTATTCTAATGGATTAATCCATCATTAAACCATTATCCCCTCCATCTTATTCTAAAAATTAAAATGTCATTTGTGAGGTGTTAATTTATCACCTTCAAGGATGAAAAATTTTTATTTTACATTAACGCCTGAATGGGTGGTCATAGAACCATCATAATGGTTAAAAAAATAGTACTGTTTATTCTCTAACTATTTTTTTATGGTACTATCATATATACATAATAAAAAATGATGAAAAATGAGTTCATTATGATGGAAAACCCAAAAAAATTAATCTAAATGATTCTCATTACATGTTATCTAATGATTCAACCTCATATCTGGACCAAAAATAATATATAATAATAATTAGCCTTATTTTTGTTCATTAATATCATATAATTTCAATTCTAGATAATTATTATAATTATACATGAAGGGGAGTATGTTTTCAAGAGAATAAAAATATGAAAGAGTATAAAAATATAAGAACTAAAAAATGAAATTTAAAATATTATAGAATTTGGAGAAGTCACTTGGGGTGTTACTTATAAATTGAGAATGATTATAACTATGCAAAGGAAAACTGACACCAAGGAAAGAGGGGCTGAAAATTTCTATAACACATAAGGGAGGATTTATACCAATTTAGTACACTAACATAATAGAAAAAATGGAGTGGTTGCATATATCATTCTAATTGAGAGTTGAGGAGAAGTTTCATCTTCAATCATGATGTTGCATAAATAGAAATTTAATTTTTCTCTTCATCATTTTTTCCTATAATTATAAGTTCTATAATGGTTTCAAAATTAATGCATGTATCTATTCATTATTTCAAGAAACCTTTTTATAGCTCCAAATTTTCTATTCCCTCCGCTTAAGGCATGGTTCATTCATGTTGGTTGAGGTATAATTCCAGAATAGCTAGTTATTAAAGTGGAGGGTGAGGTTGAGGAAGGCATTTTTTCCTAATTATTTTTTAATTTTTACATGTGATGTTTTCTTATTTATTGAGATTTTCTCTGTTGGTAATTTTACATTTAATTCTCTAGAGTCTAGAGAGAGTTCATATATCTAAGAGTAGAACCATTATAATTAATGGGAGTGGGAGTGAGAACTAACCTTATCTTCATATTCCACTGTGAGAATAAATTTAATGCACATAAGTTCATTAGTTTAACTCAACCAAAGGGATCAATGGGATTAGTTAATTATAATTGATTTTGATAGGATAAATTAGATATCCTAAAGTTCTCTTGATGTGAATGGATTTAATACTTTGAAAAATAAGTTTGAATTGACTTCTATTTTGAAAAAATCATCCCTGGATCCATTCTCACATCTCTTCATCCAATCTATTGAGTCATAAATCCAGATTAATTATTTACTAGTTTATTATTAATTTTTGAAATCATGAAACTGTATATTCCATTGAATCACTTATAGACGTTTTCATCATGGGATCAACCCTATCTTGACACTATTCAAATCATTGTAGTTAGTGATGGTCAGGTCAATATAAATTTATAAATTTGATATAAATATAGGATTTAAAGACTTCTTCTAGTTCTATGAAGTTTTTACCACCATTGTTTTGGTAAAAAATGTTAAAAATTCAATGGTTAGAAAATACATTACCCCCCCCCACACTTTTCTATTTTCTAATTTTATATTATCTTCATTTTCACTTGTGTTCAATTTTATGTGATTCATGTTTTTGGTCTGTGATACCAGGAATAAGTAAGATGAAGTACCATATCCATTTTTAAATTGAGCTATCACACCCATAAAATAAAATTTAAGAAATCAAGTGGTAAATCCAAAGCTAAGGACGGGATATTAAAGATGAACCAAGAGTACCAAAATGTACCCAAGATAGGTAGAAACACTCCCAATCTTAGAAGATGAGTTGAAAATATGTTTGTCACTCCATGAGGACATGGCTTACAAAACTATGGATTATTTTATCTATTTACCATTATGGAGAGTTAATGAGATGTGGTGAACATGGATTTATTTGTTTCACTACCAAAGTCATAATGGTATTGGATAATCATAGTGGTCATGGGAAATTTCTCTAAGTATTCCAAATCCATTCCTTCTCTATTTGATGTGACAATCAAGCTCATGGTGAGCTTACTCTTCCATCATAGGGTGAAATATCAGGGGATACCATTAAATATCATCAGTGATCAAGATTCATGATTCATAGGCAAGTTATGGACTAAGATCTTAAGTTTTTTTGGATGTATGATCCACTACTATGTATTTTTACCCACTAACTAATGGTCAGATGGAAGGGTTGAATGCACTATTAGATCTCTACCTAAGGTACTTTGTGAGTTCCAACTAGTGAAATTGGGTTATTTTTCTTGATGTGTCTCAATTATCATTAAACCAATAAAGGAGTGAGTTTAAGTGGAAGAGTTCTTTTGAGGTGGTGACTGGAAAAAGGCCCCTCACTCCTCACACAGCAGTACTTGGATAAAAGAACCAATGAAGCATCCATACAACCAACTAAATGGAACAAGGGTATAAAGAGTAGGAATACATTACATGAACATGCATTAATGGGTATGAAAAGGACATTAATAAGAGACCCAACAACGGGATAAGGTATTTGTGCTTCCATCTAGGGGACAAGGTGATCGTGAATCTCTTTCCTTAGCGGCACAAAGATTTAAGGAGGGTGTACAATGGCATGATACGAATATATAGGGGACCATATAAAGTCATGAACTAAGTCACGGAGTTTTCATACCTCTTAGAGTGTCCTCCCAAGATAAAGACGCATCCAGTCTTCCTTGTGACCATGCTAAAGTCATATCATGAATATGTGGAAGAATTGATTAGAGGGGTGTCAACAAGGGTGACTACCATGATTATCGAGTCATATGATAAATAAGTGGATCTTATACTCGATGACTAGATAGTTCACTGATGTGGTTTTACACAAAGTAAGTAATGAATCATCAAGTGTTCGGGAATAATATAGTGTGAGGAAACCTATGAACATATTGACAACTTCTGTAAGTTCACGAGTGTGATCGAGGAGTACCATCATGTTGCGCAGAAGATATCAACAGGATAGGTGGGATATGACATTACCTATTACATGGATAGGGGTATAGTTTTGAGTTTCTCATGAATAATATAAAATTATATTCATCTCTCCCATTTTATTTAATATTCTATAATTCTCAAGATTATTATGGAACCCCACCCTAGGCCTTTAAGGCTTAAAAAATATACTAGATCTCTACAGATGTAACATCCCATGTAAATAAAGAATATAAAATTTTCATATTATTTAATATTTGTTAATTAAATGTTATTTTTACTTTAAAAGGTACGCTATGTTCTATGGCATACCCAATACGCAACAATGGGTTTCTTTGAAATCTTACGTCACACACAATGTTGAGTTATACTAAAAAATAGTATATTATAATTATTATATTAAATGGTCATTAACACATAGTCGATTTATTGGTTGGAATGAATACAAATAACTAAAATATGATTATATATGTTTTTTAAATGTTTTTACATTTATCCAATAAAGGTTAGAAGATTAAAATGTGAATGAATCTATTTTTAAGCAAAAATACTCTAATATTCATTAAAAGGTCAATTTACTTCCTTTTGATGGAGAACCATCTTTAAATATAGTTTTGGTCACTTTTATATGTTCTATTTGAAAAAATAAAATTATTATTTATAATCGGGGGATAAAAATTTACTTTGGGTATATTTTTTGTATTTTTATGATAAAATTCTTTTTTAATGAATAGTGAAAATACTGCATTTTAATTCAAAACTGTCTTTTAATCTAATATATTTATAAGGATATATTATCTTTTTAATTGTTTTTAAAGGGTAATAATATTTTTTTTTACCATTTAATAAAATTTTGGTCATTGGAAGTAATTTCACTTTGAAATTTACATAAATAACTCTCAATATTTTGATAGTTGTTATTTCTTAAAAACAAGATTTTTGTTTTGATAGTGGGAATTAATTTTAAATTAATTTCTGAAACTTATGTGTTTTGAATTTGTAAAAATAGATTACATATTTTTAATCATTATTTAAAAATTGTGTAAATAGGTAACTTTTATTTTTAGACAATATGAATATTTACTTAAGTAAATATTTTATTTATCATGGTTAAAGGGTAACTCTAGTAAATAAGGGCAACAAAATATTATTATAATAAAATAAAATTACTCTAACATGAGTCCTAATACTATTTCAAAATTCAATTTTTACCATGGTTATCCTTGGGTTTATTTTGGGACCCCATGGAGCCGCTTAAGAGTGATAATGATACTTTATATTAATTAATTTAATGTATAGAAAAAAATGACATAAACAAATATCTTTTAGTAAATAAATTTTTAAATAGGGTGATATAAGTTATCTCTTTGACTATAAATATTCATTTAATATCTTAAATGATTTCCTACATCATGTTATTTTTTATAAATTTTAGACATCAAATAAATAAAATTATTTATGACACAATAATGATGCGGTGTTTACCTCAATGATGAATGATTTAAATAAATAAGATTACAAAGATTAAAATAATAACCAAAACCTATACAATTATTATTGGATGATTTTATTTCAAAAATTATTCATTCTATCTTAAACTTTAATAAGTTTTTTACTTTTACAAACCGAAAATATTTATATAATTAAATAAAATTTTTAAACTTTCTTAAAGAGCCACTCCTCCCCCTTATAAAAAACCCTCACTTCTGACACATTAATCAAACTTCTCGAGCCCCTTGTCTTGTCCAAACTCTGCCCAATTAATCTCCCCACATCCCTATATTCATCCTATAATCCTTCCCCTAGGTATAAGGTCAAGTAAACCTTTTGGTTCAATCCAAATGGAGATACCAAATTTAAAGGTAACGTCTTCTCTGAAGTTCTTTTGTTTTGTTTTATTTCTCTGACCCCATAAACTATTTTTATTCATTTATTTTATAATAAAATAGTATAATAAATATAATATGTTGTTGTTATTATATGTATTCGAAATTAACATACACACACCTCTATCTAATGGGTAAAGAACATACCGTTTCTGTGGACGGCAAACTACTGCCTCACGAAACGATGATTGTTTAATCTTTTACTACAACCTATCATGGTGTCCATTATGATATCACTTTATTTATATATGATATATATTATTTTTATGTTTTATCTATTATTCTGTGATTTTTATTTACAAACATACCTTTATGTTTTCCAATATGTGTAAATACGATAATTTCATTTGAGGAACTGTGCACTACCGCCCCCTCAAGGTGATATGATTCGTCTGTGACATACATGGAACATATAAAAGATGGATTTAATGAAATTATGTATCATATATATCATGTGATATTTTATTGGAATTATAATATACCTATGTATCATTATGTTTTCATTCCATTAAATATGAAATATAAATGAAAGCAGTGTTCATGCGTACGTACGGCTTACCGTCTTCATGAACGGTGCATTTCATTTCGTACCTACAAATGTTATGTACTATTATAAATACATATATATACTGGATATATATGTTATATAGGATATCTCAACCATTAATATCATTCTAGATATAATGTAATTTTTACCACATGAATAACTTGTAACTATAATAAGTTCATTTTTGGCTCAAGTACCAAATATCGACAAAACGACCATTATTAAATTAAATGATTGCATAATGTTTATAATATGTTAATAAGTAATATAAAGGAAATAATAAACTTATAAAAGGTTTTTAATCAAGTATAAATTAACTTTATCTTATTATTCAGTATATTAACGAACGAACGGGTTAAGTCGGACACGAGGAAAGGGGTTTCTTATCTCACTTTTAATTCTGTGATATTTCCATTGTCTGCCACTTATTTATTGCATGTGGTGTATTGTGTACTACCATTTGATATATATTATATTTATTCTCTTTATATTCATGGTATTCTATGATTAATTTTCTGGTTATTAAGTTTTGGTCATACGACTCAATTGATTACAATGTGGTAATGGGTTTCTTATCTCACTTTTAATTTTGTGAGATTTGCATTGTTCGCCACTTATTTAATGCACGTGGTGTATTGTGTACTACCATTTGATATATATTATCATAATTATCTTTATATTCATGGTATTTTTTTATTAATTTGTTGGTTATTAACTTTTGGTCTTACGACTCGATTGATTACAACGTGGTAGGGGTTTTTCATATCACTTTTTATTCTCATGAGATTCATGCTATATTTTCCAATATTTCCTTTTGTGTGGTGTATATAATACCCATTATTGTATTATTTGTGTAATATAATTTAATTTATGGGTATTTACTCTTCATTTTATGATTCTTCTTCCATGAGTTGTATGTTTCGTAAGTTACCAAATCGGTAAGGGAACTTTTCACCCTCCCCTTTTTAAAAGACTACTTTTTGTTATGTCTTTTAATTTACATCTTCTTATGTTGGGATATGTTCTTATATGTAATTATTGTTGTAAATGTTTTGTACAAGTGGCGATATAACCTTTTCTCTCTCATAAACTTATTTTCTGAGTTTTAAAGTGACGTTTTTAGACTGTCGAATTTTTGTAAGGGAACTTCTTCACCTAATTTCAATTCTTTGGTTTAAACTTATAATTCTTAATTATGTCATGCTTTGAATATGTTTGAATAACCTATGATTGTTTTACACTTAATATCCACTTATATTGGGTGTATTTTTATTTGTCACACATAATTATGTCATTGATTTAACCATAATCTAAGGATACCGTCTTTATAATGGATTTTGTCTCAATTTACATTCCACTGAGACATCATTGTTGTTATGCACAAATTCACTTTTATATGGTGTATATACTGTCCATTTGAATATTATACCATGATTCTATTTATTCTCATGAATTTATAATATTTTATTTATTTTATTCCTCAATTGTTTGTATTCAAGTGTCTCTCTTTTGGTTGGGAACTCTTAAACTAAAATATCATTTTAAATGTTTTAGAGATTTATTCTAAAAAATGTTTCTCATTAATGACCATGTTTTCAAAATGATTTTAAATATTTATTTATATGGCCATTAATGTTAAAAAAAATTCAATTCCTTGAAAAGTTTCAATGTGGTATGGGACACTTTGATTCAAAAATCTCTTTATTAAATGTTTTAAATGGTTTTGAAAATGGTTTGATAAATCATTTATTATGTCAATATCTTAAAATGATATATTTTGATGGAAATGTGGAAATTTTATCTTCACTTTATGCTTGTGTCTTGTTTTATGAATGTGTTATGGTTATTGGTAATTGTTTACTTATATGGGTGGTTCCGTGATAAACCTAGGGTGGGTGAGCACGAGATAGCTCTCCAATGCATGGGGTAACGTGACAGAGGTAAATGTTAATTTTTCTCCTAATAGATTTAGTTAATATATTATGATGGTTATTCCAACATAACTCCCTACGTAGATGTGATAGCTACAATGTAAGTATGATATGGACACCACAAGTTACCTTTATGATTTATAATTTCTATGTGTTATTCATAAATCTTATGATTTCATGAGGTATGTTATAATCAAAAAGTATGGTTTCATTGATTTTTATTTATTGATAGGTTAATATTTCATTTCATTATTTTATAACCCTTACTGAGCTTTTTATGCTCATCCAAAGTTTTTCAAAAAAAATCCACATGACTTAAAGATGAATAGGGTCAAGGATGGGATCAAGTAAAAGTCATGCTTTCTAAAACTTGGAACTAGACATGTTTATTTTTAAGAGTTTTTATTTTTATGAAAAAAATGGAAACTTTGTAGTAGTGTCTAATTGTAATTTTCAAGTTGATATGTAATAGTTATGGCCTAATTCTCTAAAACTATAAACCAGAAAAGATCCTCAGTGTGAATTATTCATTTAATTCAAGATTATGTAATGTTTTAAGGCCAAGTCATTATAATTGGTATCAGAGGTTGGTTTAGATAACTTTAGTTGTTATGGTTTTATTTAAGTATAAGTTACATAACCATAACATTTATCATATTAGAAAGAGTCATAGTTATTTTAGAGATGATAAATGGTTATTACATTTTGGGGTGCAAAATTAAAGGTATTAGATAAATTTTGAGGATAAAATATGTTATGGTTATTTTTGAGCAATTTGTATCTTTTTTTTTTTTGAATTTTATTAAATTTTATAGTTTTTGAAAAAGGATAACACGCAGACCGTGTGAAAACCCATCGCGTCAGACAAAGCTGTGAGAATCGAACCCACAACCAAAGTGTGATTGGGATTTATCACCTACAACTAGACTACGTGAAATCCCTGGTTTGTATGACTAATTATTTTTAATTAAATGGTTTTATGGATGAAGAATAAGTTTATTTTGGATCTTATGTTTTATGAAATGGACATCCTTAGTATTGTAAAATGATTCTGTGATTAAGTAATAAAGGTTATTTTGGAATACATTCACTCTTTTGGGAACACTATATGCTTAAAGAAAATAAAATACTATGGGGTTTAATTTGTGGATTAATGGTTGAAATATTATTTTGGAAGAATTTATGTTTTTATTGTGGAAATAAGGTGATTTGGGTTATTTATGTAAATGATTAATCTATCATAGGTAATATGTTTTTAGGTTAATTACACATCAGTATGTGACTTTAATAGTAGTTGATGTTTTTTGAGATAAATGTTAAGATTTACTGTGGAAGACTATGTTATTAAATTATTCTGAGTTTTGGGTTTCAATATTAGTTTGGATTATTTTGAAGAGTTTTAAGGAAAATTGTATATTGAATGGACTTTCTTGAACTATGAGTTCTTTTTGTTGAATTTTGGAGATTAAGAGCAGTATTTCTTTTTATAGAGGATTATCCTTTTGGGGATTATTTGATCTTGTACTAAACAATTTTGGTTTTGGTTGATGTATAAAGATAGGGTAAATATATAGTTCATCTTTTGTAGATTATGTGATACTCTAAAATTTTATTCTAGCACTGCAGGTGTGATCAGGTCATCTTGAATGCTTACCGTTTGGAGAAAAGATGAGTTTGTGGTAGAATTTTATTAAAGGATCAAACTCTATGTGACAAGTAAGTATATTTCCTTAGGATCTTAGTCTAGTTATTAATAAAATTATTCAAATCTATGAAAATGATGTTGAATAAAAAATGTTATAATCTCTCTTTTATCATCAGACTTTTACCCAACCACAAATATTTGGTATTGTGGTGGTTAACTTTCTGTGATCAAGTTCTCTATCACTCTCTATTAATCTATGAGAGTTAGTTTATATTCCATATCCAAGATTTCAAGGAATACTAGTATCTTTTTTCTCGGGTGACCTTTTTTACATCTCTTCCATTATTTTAAAGTGACATTTTTATTGACTCGTTTTCTGATGTTGGACTTTCAATAAATTTTACAAGCCCAATTTTAAAATTGTGAGGACGCAATTCCGAAAAGGGGGGAAGGATGTAACATCCCAGGTAAATAAAGAATATAACATTTTAATATTTATTAATATTTGTGAATTAGATATTAATTTTACTTTAAAGGGAATTCAATGTTCGATGGCGTACCTGATACGCAACAATGGGTTTCTTTGAAATCTTACATTTCACACAACGTGGAGTTATACTGAAAAATAATATAATATTATTATAATTTAAAATGGTAGTTAACACAAAGTCGTTAGATTGGTGGGAATTAATAAAACTAACTAAAATATGATTATATATGTTTGTTAAATGTTTTTAAATTTATCCAATAAAAGTTAGAGGCTTAAAATGTGAATGAATCTAATTTTAAGCATAAATACTCAAATATTCATTAAAAGGTAGATTTACCACATTTTGATGGATAACCCTCATTAAATATAGTTTTTTTTTCACTTTTATATGTTCTATTTGAAAATATAAAAAACTTCTTTAGAATCAGGACATCAAAATTTACTTTAGATAAATTTTTGGTATTTTCTGATAAAATTCAATTTTTAATGAATAGTAAAAAATAAGGTATTTTAATTCAAAATTGCCTTTTAATCTAATATATTTATAAGGTTAGATTATATTTTTAATTTTTTTTAAAGTGTAATTATATTATTTTATTCGATTTAATACAATTTTGGTCACTAGATGTAATTTTTCTTTGAAATGGGACATAAATAACTGTCAACCTTTTGATATTTATTATTTCTTAAAAACACGCTTTTTGTTTTGACTGCAGGAATTAATTTTAAATTAATTTCTACCATTTTTTTGTTTTTAATTTGTAAAAATGAATTCCATATTTGGAATCATGAGGTCCAAATTATTTAAATATGTAACTTTTATTTTTAGACAATATGAATATTTACTTCAGTAAAATTTTAATTTACTATGGTTAAAGGGTAAATATGGTAAATAAGGGTAACAGAATATTAATATAATAATATAAAATTATCTTAACATGTGTCCTAATCCTATTTTTTAATACATTTCTGGCCATGGGAATCCTTGGGTTGATTTTGGGACCCCATAAAGGCACTTAAGAGTGATAATGACACTTAATATTAATTAATTTAAAGTAAAGACAAAAATGACAGAAACAAATATCTTTTAGTAAATCAATTATTACATATGGTTTTATAAGTTATATATTAAAATATAAATATTAATTTGAAATCTAAAAATATTTCATATATCATGGTATTTTTTAATAATTTCTATACATCAAAAAATTAATATTATTTATGACACGATAATGATGTAGTGTTAACTTCATTAATGAATGATTTAAATAAATAAGATTATAAAGGTTAAAAAATATCCAAAACCTGTCAAATTCTTATTGGATGATTTTATTTATAACATTAGTCAACCTATATTTTACATTAATAATTTTTGGACCTTTAGAAATCGAAAATCATTATATAATAAAATAATATTTTTAAACATTCCTAAAGAGCCCCTCCTCCCCCTTATAATAATCCCTCACTTCTAACCCATTAATCACACTTCTTAGGACATTTGGATCATCTAAAATCTACCCGATTAACCTCCCTACATCCTTATACTTCTTCTAGAATCATTACCCTTAGATGAAGGCAATCCAAGTAATCCTTTTAGTTCAAACCAAATAAAGATACCAGATTTAATGGTAACGTCTTCTCTTAAGTTATTTTGTTTTATTTTACTTCTAAAACCCCATAAACCCTTATTATTCATTTATTTTATAATAATACTAGTATACTCAATATAATATGTTGTTTTTATGGGAATTATTCTAAATAAACATACACACACCACCATCTAATAGTTAAATAACATGTTGTTTCTGTGGACGGTGAACTACTGCCTCTTTAAACAATGAATGTTCAATCTTATCCTACCACATCTAATGGTGGCTATTATAATGGAACTTTATTTATATATGATATATATTATGTTTATTTTTTCTCTATTCTTTTTTAATTTTTATTTACAAACATTCCTGTATTCTTTCCAATATCTGTAAATATGATAATTTCATTTGAGGAAGTGTGGACTACCGCCCCCTCAAGGTGATATGATTCATTCAAGATATGCATGGAAAATATAAAGGATGGAGTTAATGAAATTATGTAAAATATATATAATATGATATTATACTGTAATTATAATATACCTATGTATCATTATGTTTTCATTCCATTAAATATATAACTGAAATGAAAGTAGTGTTCATGCGTATGTATGGCTTACCATCTCCATGAACGGTGCATTTCATTTCTTACTTCCAAATGTTATGTACTATTATAAATACATATATATACTGGATATATATTATTTCTCAATCATTAATATCATTCGGGAGATAATGGACTTTTGACCACATGAACAACTTGTAATTATAAGAAGTTCAATTTTGACTCAAGTACCAAATATCGACAAAACTACCATTATTAACTTAAATGATTGAATAATGTTTATAAAATGGTTATAAGTGATATAAAAGGAATAATAAACTTAAAAAATTTTCTTAATAAAGTATAAATTAGCTTTATCTTATTAATCAAGAGATTAAAGAACGAACGGGTCAAGTCAGACACAAGGTAAGCGGTTTCTAATCTCATTTTTAATTCTATGATATTTCCATTGTTCGCCACTTATTTATTGAATGTGGTGTATTGTGTATGGAAATTTGATATATATTATCCTGATTCTATTTATATTTATGGTATTCTGGGATTAATTTGTGGGTTATTAACTTTTGGTCATATGACTCAATTGATTACAATGTGGTAAGGGGTTTCGTATCTCACTTTTAATTCTGTGAGATTTCCATTGTTTTCCACTTATTTATTACATGTAGTGTATTGTGTACAGAAATTTTATATACAATATCATGATTCTTTTTATATTCATGGTATTATATTATTAATTTGGTGTTTATTAAATTTTTTTCTTACGACTTGATTGATTATAACGTGGTAAGGGGTTTTCATCTCACTTTTTATTCCCATGAGATTCTTGATATATTTTCCACTATTTCCTTTTTGTGGTGTATGTACTACACATGATTGTATTATTTGTATAATATGATTTAATTTATGGTTATTTACATCTTCTTTGTATGATCCTTATTTCATGGGGTGTATGTTTTATAAGATACCAAATCGATAAGGGAACCTTCACCCTCCCCTTTTTAAAAGACTTATTTTTGTTATATATTTTAATTTACATCTTATTATGCTGGGATGTGTTATTCTATATCCTTATTTCTATAAATTTTATGTCCAAATTATGATATAACATTTTCTCCCTCATCAACTTTTTTTTAATTTTAAAGTGATGTTGTTAGTCTGTCAAATTTCTGTAAGGGAACTTCTTCACCCACATTCAATTCTTTGGGTTAAACTTCTACTTCTTGATTATGTCGTGCTATGAGTATGTGTAAATAACCTCTAATTGTTTTACACTTAATATCCACTTATATTGGCTGTATTTATATTTGTCACACATAATTATGTCATTGATTTATCCTTAATCTAAGTATACCATCTTTATAAGGGATTTAGTCTCAATTTACATTCCATTGAAACTTCATTGTTACTATGCACCCATTCACTTTTATATGGTGTATATACTGCCCATTGGAATATTATACCATGAATCTATTTATTCTCATGATATTATAATCTTTGATTAATTTTATTCCACAATTATTTGTATTAAATCGTCTCTCTTTTGGTTGGAAACTCTTCAACTAAAATATCGTTTTAAATGTTTTCACTATTTATTCTAAAAAATATTTATCATTAATGACCATGTTTTCCAAATGATTTTAAAGATCTATTTATATGGTCATTAATGTTCAAAAAAGTTAATTCCTTTAAAAGTTTCAAAGTGGTATTAGACACTTTGATTCAAAAATCTATTTATTAAATTTTTTAAATGGTTTTAAAAATGGTTTGATTAAGCATTGATTATGTCAATATCTTGAAATTATATATTGTGATTGCAATGTGGAAATTTTAACTTTAATTTATGCTTGTTTAATGTGTTATTGATATGTTATGGTAATTGGGCATTGTTTACGTATATCGGTGGTTCTGTGATAAACCTAGTATAAGGCCCCATCCTTAAACATTACTTAATCTTGAGTTACTTCAAGAATACAAGTGGAGGATCTTTTCAGGTTTAGAGTTTTAGAGAATTAGATCATAAATCATGAATTACATTCCACATTTAAACAAAGTGGTTACATAAAAGATAGTACTCATTTTTTCCATCAATGGAAACATATTTAAAATAAAACATGGATTCTTTCTTGACACTTCCTTGACACTATCATCACATCATATACCTTTCCCTTGACCTGTGAAAAACATTTCCAAAACATGGGATGAGCATAAAAAGCTCAGTAAGGGATATAAAAGTATGAAATGAAAACATTAGTCCATGTATGAAATCATACTTCACTCATAAAACATAAGCATTTTAACATACCACATCAAATCATGAATAAATCATAGAAATCATAAGACATAAAGGTAACTTGAGGCATTCAAAACATTCTTACGTAGAGAGTAACCCTCATGGTTACGTTTGGAATACCCATCATAGTATATTCCCTAAATCTCTTCGTATAAACCTTAATGTTTAACCCTTTTGTGTTACCCAATGCATTGGAGAGCAATATCAGGATCACCCACCCTTAGTTTATCACGGAACCACCCGTCTTCATAATAATGCCCAAGAACCATAACATAATCGAATCACATAAAACATGCATAAAAGAAACATAACATTTCCACTTTTCAATCACAATATATCAATACAACAAATTGATATAAAAAAAATTTTAAAACCATTTTCCATACCAAAATAAAAGAAAAGTAAAACATGGTATTTATTTTTCATTAAAAAAGAGTTATGTCTTTTAGAGGAAGCTGAAGCTCAAATAATAGTCACGGCGGCAGAAAAGTTGTTGTCGCCGCATATATACGAAAAAACAAAACATTCCCTTTTTTCATTTAGTAAACGCTTCATATAAAAAATATTTCTTTTGAATAAACGTAAAATTCAAAGGGGTTTATACACCATATAAAAGAATGTTGTGTATAAAAAAAATATGCATCAATGAAAGGAGATTGAGACGAAGTCCCGTACCTTAGGTCCGACTTGACTCGATCGTTCTTTAACGTCCTGAATATTAAACTTGAGTTACTTTTTACTTTCTTAAGAACCTTTTTCATGTTCATTATTCCTTTAATATCACTTATTACCATGTTATGAACACTATGTAATTATTTAAGTTAATAATGGTCGTTTTGTCGATCATTGGTACTTGAGTCAAAAATAAACTCTTTATAATTACAATTTGTTCATGTGGTAAAATATCCATTATATCCATAATTATATTCATGATGTAGATATCATATATATCATATATATATCCATTATATACATGTATTTATAATATTACATAACATTTAGAGTTAAGAAATGAAATGCACCGTTCATGGAGACGGTAAGTCGTACGTACGCATGAACGCTACTTTCATTTCTATTTCCAATTTAATAGAATTGAATCATAATGATATAAAGGTATATTATAATTCCAGTATAATATCATATATAATATCATTAACTTCATCCTTTATATGTCCCACATATGGCATTAATGAACCAAATAACTTTGAGGGGACGGTTGTCCGCACTTCCTAAAATGAAGATATCGCGTTTACCCATAATGGAAGCCATAAAGTTATGCCATAAATAAAAAATACAGAAGCTTAAGGAAAACATAAACATATTATATATCATATATAAATATATTGACATCTTAATTGACACCTTTGAAGGTGTTATAAGAATATTGAACAATCATCGTTTCGTGAGGTAGAAATTCACCATCCACGGAAACAGTATGTTCTTTAACCATTAGATGTAGGTGTGTGTAAGTGTAGCTCGAATAATTCTTATAACAACATCCTATTATATTTAAAATACTGGTGTTGTTACAAAAGAAAGGAATAAAAAGAGTTTAGGGGGGTTGGAGAAGAAAAATAAAACAAAATAACATTAGAGAAGACTTTACCTTTAAATCGGGTAACTCCTCTTGGTTTGTACCAAAAGGGTTTCTTGAAGAGCTTTCTGCCTATGGTAAGGCTTCTAGGATGAAGAGAGGGATGTGTAGAGATAAAATGAGCAGATTTTGGCTGATCCAAAGGCTTGAGAAGTTTGGGTAAGGAGGTATAGGTGGGGGCCTTTAATAAGAGGAGAGGAGGGGCACTCTTGGAATGTTATAAAATGTTACTTTATATTGAAATGTGTTTCAGATTTAAAAGGTCCCACATTGATATATTTAGAAGATAAGGTAATAAGGGTTCAAAATATACTCATCAAATAGGTCTTTGACAAGTGTAATTATTAGATTTTACATTATCTTTTCATTTTATTTAAATCGTTCATTAATGAGGTAATCGCTGCATCATCATGATGTCATAAATAATTTAATTTATTTAATGTCTAAAAATTATAAAAAAAATACTATGATGTAGGAAATATTTTTGGATTTCCAATTACTATTTATATTCCAATAGATCATTTATGTAGACAAAATTAAAAATGTTTTACTCAGGTGCATTCTTTGTTATATTTAACTTTCTTTAAAGATAAAAAGATAAAAAGTCATTATCACGCAAAAGTGATTCCATGGGGTCCCCAAGTTTGGCACAAGGCATCCCATGGTTGGACATGAGACAACCAGTAGAATTAGGACACATTTTGGGGTCATTTTTTATTATTATGATATTATTTTATTATCCTTAACTACCTGATTACTAATTAATCAAGTTAATTAAAGATAATTACCGTTGTTACTATTCATAATGTCTGAAAACAAAAGAGTATTGATTACATAATTTGTACCATCTGATTCCAAATATTTAATCCATTTTACCAAATTCCAAACACAGAAATTGAAATAATTAATTTAAAAATAATTCTTGTTGTCAAAACAAATAGCGGTTTTTTTAGAAACAATATCTAGGAAAAGTTTTGGACTTGTTTATGCCCAATTCCAAAGTGAAATTAATCCCAATGACCACAATTGGATTAAATGGTAAAAATATATTCTATTTAAACTTTAAAACCAATTAAAAAGATAATCTATCAATATAATTATATTAGATGAAAATGCATTTTTGATGTAAAATGCATTATTTTTCACTATTCATTAAAAAATTAACATTGTCAGAAAAATACCAAAAATTTATCCAAAGTAAATTTAAATGTCCCAATAATAAAGAATAAGTTTATTTTGACAAATAGAGCTTATAAAATTGTCAAAAGGTTGATCTAAAAATTGTTTTCTATCAAAAGGCAGTAAAACAATCTTTTAAAAATATTAGTGTATTCCATGCTTAAGATTGGATTTATTCTCGTTTTAAGCCTCTAAAACACTATATAATTCATAAATAGACATAGATAAGAATATATATTGTTCATTACTTACTTTGGATGTTACATCCTTCCCCCCTTTAGAAAATTGTGTCCCCGAAATTTATTTACTTATCGAATAAGTGAGGGTATTTATCCCTCATTTCATTTTCAGATTCCCATGTTGCCTCTTCACTCATGTAGTTTTTCCACAAAACCTTTTCATGATGAATCAACTTATTCCGCAACACTTGCTCCCTGTGGTCAAGAATCTAGATCAGTTGTTCCTCATAAGATAGATTCTCTTCCAGCTGAACTACCTCTGGACTCAAAACATGAGATGGATCCGGCATGTACTTCATTAACATTAAAACATGAAAAACATTGTGTACCTGAGATAAACTCGGAGGTAAATCCACTCAGTATGTAACTGATCCAACTCTGTCCAGAAGTTCATATAGTCCAATGAACCTTGGACTCAGTTATCTTTTCTTACCAGATCGCATCACACTTTTCTGTGGTGAAACTTTGAGAAAAACATGATCACCTACCTCAAAAGAGAGATCCTTCCTCCTGTTGTACACATAACTCTTCTTCCTACTCTAAGCTGTTCTCATGTGTTTCTGTATCAGCTGAACTTTTTTTGCCAACTCTTCTACCAATTTTGGTCCCATTAACTTCCTTTCACCCACTTCATCCCAGAAAGATGGAGTTCGACACCGCTTCACATATAATGCCTCAAATGGTGCCATCTGTATACTGGAATGAAAACTGTTGTTATAAGAAAACTCAACCAAAGAAATATGTTGGTCCCAACTTCCGTGATAATCCAACGAACAAGTGCGTAGTATATCCTCCAAAGTCTGAATTTTTCTTTCTGACTGCCCATCTGATTGATGATGAAAAGCTATACTAAAATTTAATTCATTACCCAATGACTTCTGAAGGCATTTCCAAAAGTTTTAAGTGAACCTAGGATCATGGTCAGAAACAATGGAGAGAGGAACTCCATGTGACATGGCTATCTCTTTAAGATACAAACAAGAAATTTGATCTAGGGAAAAATTATCTCGTATAGCAAGGAAATGATCAGATTTAGTCAAGTGATCAACAATAACCCATATTGCATTATTACCTCAAGGTGTCTTCGGTAATCCCACAATGAAGTCCATGGATATATTCTGCCATTTCCACTCTGGTACTGGTAAAGGTTGAAGCATCCCTTTCGATAACTTCCACTCTACTTTTACCTGTTGACAAGTCAAACACTTCACAGTAAAATCAGCAATATCCCTTTTCATTCCGTCCCACTGGTAATACTCTCGAAGATATCTATACATCTTAGTACTTCCTGGATGAAATGAAAACGGAGAACTATGAGCTTCACATAACAACTGTCTCTTCAACTATGAATCACAAGGCACGCACAATCTCTTCCCAAATCTCAAAACACAATCATTATCAATGTTGAATTTAGGAAACTTACCCTTCTGAACCAGCTCTACCTTTTTCTGCAACTCGTTGTCTTGCTTCTGTGCTTGCTTAATTCTGTCTGATAGAGAAGATTTCACTGATACCTAAAACAAAACAGAAGGACATACTGCATCAACAACATCTATTACAAAGTTTATCAAATCCTTAACCAAAGGATCTCATTCCAAATGTAACATTGTTAATGAAGCATTGCTTTTTCGACTCAAAGCATCAGCCACTTTATTTGATTTTCCCGGATGGTAATGAATTGTACAATCATAATCCTTGATTAATTATATCCATCTCCTCTGTCTCATTTTCAATTCTATCTGAGTGAATATATACTTTAAACTTTTTTGATCGGTATATATTTCACACTTTACTCCATATAAATGATGCCTCCAAATTTTTAAAACGAAAACAACAGCAGCTAATTCTAAATCATGTGTAGGGTAATTTACCTCATGAGTTTCCAGCTGACGTGAAGCATAAGCAATTACCTGATCATTCAACATTAGGACGCAACCAAGTCCTTTCAATGAAGCATCACTGTAGATAACAAACTCCCCATTCCTAGAAGGTAGTGCCAAAACTGGATCATTCACCAAACTTCTTTTCAATTCCTGAAAACAATCATAACATTCTTTTGTCCAGATAAACTTCACACCCTTCCAAGTTAGCTTAGTCATTGGACCAGATAACCGTGAAAAATTTCTAAAAAACATTGGTAATAGCCTGCCAAACCAAGAAAACTACGAATCTCGGTTACATTTGTGGGTCTTGTCCATTCTTCAACAACCTTTGTTTTTGCAGGATCAATAGTTATCCCATCTTTAGAAACAATGTGACCAAGGAAAGAAATTGGTTGCAACCAAAACTCACACTTTCTGAATTTCCCATACAATTTCTTTTCTTTTAAGTTTTTCAAAATAACCCTTAAATGTATTTCATTCTCCTCTTTACTTTTAGAAAACACCAAAATATGATCAATGAAAACGACCACAAACTTATCTAAGAACTCATGGAAAATTCTATCCATAAGGTCCATGAATACAAAAAGTGCATTGGTTTTCCCAAAAGGCATAACTACAAATTCATAATGGTCATATCTTGTACGAAACGCGGTCTTCGGAATATCTTCTTCCTTTACCTTCAACTGATGGTACCCCGATCTCAGTCAATCTTTGAAAAATACTGAGCTCCCTAGAGCTGATCAAACAAATCATCGATATGAGGAAAAGGATATTTGTTATTAACAGTGATGTTATTCAAGGATATATAATCAATGCAAAGTCTCATTGAACCATCTTTCTTTTTAACAAATAAAACAGTAGCACCCCATTTTGATGTTCTAGGTCGAATGAATCCTTTCTCTAATAAATCTTGCAATTTCTCCTTCAACACTAAAAGTTCAATTTGATCCATTCGATAAGGGGGTTTTTAAATTGGATTAGCATCAAGAACTAGGTCAATAGTAAACTCAACTTCCCGATCTGGTATTATTCCAGGTAACTCATCAGGAAAAATATTAGGATATTCATTTACCACTGGCACATAATTAATCTTAACAGTTCCCTTGTTTTCAACAATATGTGCAAGGTAACATTCATTTCTATATTTTACAAGTTTCTTGGCCTCTTGATATGTTATCAACAGTAAGGGTTTATTCTTGTACACAAACTGAAAGTCTTTATGAAAAGAAACATCTTCAGCTCTATAGTCAATATTAGCATGGTAAATTGAGAGCCAATCCAAACCCAGGATAATATCAAACTCTACTAGAGGTAAAACAATGAGGTTTACAAGTAGGTTCTTTCCACGGATAAGGATAGGAAGATTCTTATAAATTATTTTTGCCTCAACATTTCTCCCAGGTGTTTTTACCACAAGTTCAAGAGTCATTTCTAGAGATGGTATTCCCATTTTACTAGAAAAGTTTTCAGAGATGAAATAATGTGTAGACCCTGAATCAAAAAACATTGGCTAATCTGAAAAAACAAACAAAGTACGTGATACCACTTCATTTGATGGCCCAACATCTGCTGAAGTAGTTTCAAAGGATTTTACCACCCCTTTCTGCTTTTAGTCTAACTGCTTCCCATCACTCGAGCTCTTTTTTCGGACACTCGTTTTCATAGTTACTCATCTCATTGAACTTGAAACATCTCACTAACTGTAAATCAAATTTGGTCTTACCATCACCTTGATCTTTTTCAGTGCAATCAGGAGAATTATGTCCCATCTTACCACATCAGTAGCACTTTTCAAAAGTCAAAAGAAATTCCCCAGCATGCCTTTTACGACATTTATCACAAACTGGAAACATAGTTTTCTTACCATCAGACCTTTTTAAAGAATTCTTCCCTTTCTCATGCCACCTCAGTCTCTTCTTCTATTGGTTGTTATAGAACACTTGATCATCGAAAAACTCCATTTCCACCTTCTCAGCACATCGAACAAGCTTTTCATAACTTTTGAACTCACGAGAAGCCAATTCCCTTCGATATTTTGGCTTTAATCCTGAGTAAAAATGATTGATTTTACTATCAAGGTCTTGGATAAAATTTGGAACATACCTTGACAATCGAGTGAACCTCTCTTCATAAGAATCCACTGAGTTATCATGTTGCCTCAATTCCAAGAATTATTTTTTCATCCTAAGTTGAACAGCCTTAGGAAAATACTTCTCAAGAAACATACCTTTGAATTCATCCCAGTCGAGAGTATCAATCTCATCAGTGTCCCTGATATTTTTAACCATCGACCACCACTGATCTGCTTCACCCTCCAAATGGTAAAATGAAAGAATAAAATTTTGATTGTCTGAACACTCCATGACATCGAAAATCTTCTCTAGTGCTTTAATCCACCCTTCAGCTAGCAAAGGGTCAAATGATCCTCTGAATGATGGGGGATGTTGCCTCATGAAATATTCCACTACTGACATGTTCCTCTACGGTTGATCTGGCTGATCTCATGCATGGATACCACCACCATTTATCACTTGAGTCAATTATTCCATTACTATAACAAACTATTCAGTTCCAATTATGACCATCTCAGGATGCTGACTCGGAAGGTCATTTCCTTCTGTATTCCTTCCTATCACTGCTTCCCTATTTCCACTGTGGAAAACCATTCTGAACAAACATGTCTTAGTTGAAGAAACATGGTAATATTCAAATTCTATATCATTTAAATTTGACCATAACAAAAATATATATTTGGATAATCATTTAATAGAATTGTAACTCCTAAAGTTATCTAAACTGACCTCTGATACCAACTATAAGGCCACAACCTTAAAAATTACTTAATCTTGAGTTACATCAAGAATACACATTGGGGATCTTTTCAAGTTTAGATTTTTAGAGAATTAGATCATAAATCATGCATTACATTCTACATTTAAACAAAGTGGTTACATAAAAGATATTACTCATTTTTTCCATCAACATAAACATATTTAAAATAAAACATGGATTCTTTCTTGACACTTCCTTGACACTATCATCACATCATGTACCTTTCCATTGACCTGTGAAAAATATTTCAAAAACATGGGATGAGCATAAAAAGCTAAGTAAGGGATATAAAAGTATGAAATGAAAACATTAGTCCATGTATGAAATCATACTTTACTCATAAAACACAAGAATTTTAACATACCTCATCAAATCATGAATAAATCCTAGAAATCATAAGACATAAAGGTAACTTGAGGCATTCATAACATTCTTACGTAGGGAGTAACCCTCATGGTTATGTTTGGAATACCCATCACAGTATATTCCCTAAATCTCTTCGGAGAAACCTTAATGTTTAACCCCTTCACATTACCCAATTCATTAGAGGGCTATATCGGGCTCACCCACCCTTATTTTATCACAGAACCATCCGTCTTCATAACAATTCCCAAGAACCATAACATAATCGTATCACATAAAACATGCATAAAGGAAACATAACATTTCCACTTTTCAATCACAATATATCAATACAACACATTGATATAAAAACATTATGAAAACCATTTTCCATACCAAAATAAAATAAAATTAAAACATGGTATTTATTTTTCATTAAAAAAAAGTTATGGCTTGTAGAGGAAGCCGAAGCTCAAATAATATTCACGGCGCAGGAGAAGCCATTGTCGCCGCATACGTACGACAAAACAAAACATTCCCTTTTGTTGTTTAGTAATCTTTTTGTATAAAAAATATTCCTTTTGAATAAACATAAAAGTCAAAGGGTTTTATACACCTTATAAAATAATGTTGTGTATAAAACAAAATATGTCTCAATGAAAGTATATTGAGACGAAGTCTCATGCCTCGGGTCCAAATTGACTCAATCATTCTTTAACGTCCTGAATAATAAACATGAGTTAATTTCTACTTTCTTAATAACCTTTTAAAAGTTCATTATTCCTTATATATCACTTATTACCATGTTATGAACACTATGTAATTATTTAAGTTAATAATGGTCATTTTGTCGATCATTGGTACTTGAGTCAAAAATAAACTCTTTATAATTACAAGTTGTTCATGTGGTGAAATATCAAATATATCCAGAATTATATTCATGATTTGGATATCATATATATCATATATATCTATTATATACATTCATTTATAATATTACATAACATTTAGAGTTAAGAAATGAAATGCACCGTTCATGGAGACGGTAAGTCGTACGTACGCATGAACGCTACTTTCATTTCTATTTCCTATTTAATGGAATTGAATCATAATGATATAAAGGTATATTATAATTCCAGTATAATATCATATATAATATCATAAAATCCATCCTTTATATTTCCCACATATGGCATTAACGAATCAAATAACTTTGAGGGGGCGGTAGTCCGCACTTCCTAAAATGAAGATATCGTGTTTACCCATAATGGAAGCCATAAAGGTTTTCCATAAATGAAAAATACAGAGGCTTAAGGAAAAACTAAATATATTATATATTATATATAAATATACTTCCATCTTAATGCCCACCTTTTAAGGTGTTATTAGAATATTGAACAGTCATCATTTCGTGAGGCAGAAATTCGCCATCCACGGAAACAGTATGTTATTTAACCATTAGATGTAGGTGTGTGTAAGTGTAGCTCGAATAATTATTATAAAAACATCCTATTATATTGAAAATATTGGTGTTTTTACAAAATAAATGAATAAAAACAGTTTAGGGGGGTTGGATAAGAAAAATAAAACAAAAGAACATTAGAGAAGACTTTACCTTTAAATCGGGTAACTCCTCTTGGTTTGTACCAAAAGGGTTTCTTGAAGAGTATTCGGCCTAAGGTATGGCTTCTAGGATGAATAGAGGGATGTGGAGAGATAAAATGAGTAGTTTTTGGCCGATTCAAAGGCTTTAGAAGTGTGGGTAAGGAGGTAGAGGTGGGGGCCTTTTATGAGAGGAGAGGAGGGGAACTCTTGGAATGTTATAAAATGTTACTTTATATTGAAATGTTTTTTGTATTTAAAAGGTACCACATTGATATATTTCGAGGATAAGGTGATAAGGGTTATAAATATACTCATCCAATAGGTCTTTGACAAGTTTAAGTCTTAGATTTTACATTATCTTTTCATTTTATTTAAATCGTTCACTAATGAGGTAATCGCTGCATCATCATGATGTCATAAATAATTTAATTTATTTAATGCCTAAAAATTATAAAAAAATACTATGATGTAGGAAATATTTTTATATTTCCAATTATTATTTATATTCCAATAGATCATTTATGTAGAGAATATTAATAATGTTTTACTCAGGTGATACATTCTTTGTTATATTTAACTTTCTTTAAAAATAAAAAGATAAAAAATCATTATCACACAAAAGTGATTCCATGGGGTCCCCATGTTTGGAACAAGGAATCCCATGGTAGTCCATGACACAAACAGTAGCATTAGGACACATTTTGGGGTCATTTGTTATTATTATGATATTATTTTATTATCCTTAACTACCTGATTACTAATTAATCATGATAATTAAAGATAATTATCGTCGTTACTATTCATAATGTCCAAAAACAAGAGTCTTGATTACATAATTTTTACCTTATGATTCGAAATATGTAATCCATTTTACCAAATTACAAACACAGAAATTTCAATAATTAATTTAAAAATAATTCTCGTTGTCAAAACAAATAGCGGGTTTTTTAGAAACAATATATATGAAAAGTTTGGCACTTGTTTATGCCCAATTCCAAAGTGAAACTATTCCCAATGACAACCATTGGATTACATGGTAAAAATATATTCTATTTAAACTTTAAAACAAATTAAAAAGATAATCTAACCATATAATTAAATTAGATTAAAATGTAGTATTTTTCAATATTCATTAAAAAATGAACATTGTCAGAAAAATACCAAAACATTATCCAAAGTAAATTTCAATGTCCCAATCATAAAAAATGAGTTTATTTTGACAAATAGAGCTTATAAAATTGTCAAAAGTTTGATTTAAAAATGGTTTTCCATCAAAAGTCAGTAAAACAATCTTTTAAAAATATTAGTGTATTCCATGCTTAAGATTGGATTTATTCTCGTTTTAAGCCTCTAAAACACTATATAATTCATAAATAGACATATATAAGAATATATATTATTCATTAATTACTTGGTATGTTACACCTAGGGTGGGTGAGCCCGATATAGATCTTCAATGCATTGGGTAACGTGATGGAGGTAAACGTTAATGTTTCTCCGAAGAGATTTAGGGAATATACTATGATGGGTATTCCAATGTAAATCCCTACATAGATATGATATCTAAAATATAACTATGATATGGATGCCACAATTTACCTTTAAGATTTATGATTTCTATGTGTTATTCATAAATCTTATGATTTCATGAGGTATGTTATGATCAAAAATTATAGTTTCATTGATTTGTATTTATTGATGGGTTAATGTTTTATTTCTTTATTTTATAACCCTTAATGATATTTTTATGCTCATACCAAGTTTTTGAAATGTTTTCCATAGGAATTAAATATAAATAGGGTCAAATATGGGATCAAGGAAAAGTCATGCTATCTAAAACTTGGAACTAGACATGTTTCTTTTTACGAGTTTTTATTTTTATGAAAAAAAATGTATACTGAGTAGTAGTGTCTAAATGTAATTTTTAAGTTGATATGTAATAGTTATGGTATAATTCTCTAAAACTCTAAACCTGAAAAGATCTTCAATTTGAATTATTCACTTAATTCAAGATTATGTAACGTTTTAAGGTCGGGTCTTTATAACGGATGGTTGTGGATCTCTAATGGTTCTATAATTCTCCATGTATATTTCAGTCCTATATAATTATCTAGAACCATGTTGATTAATAATACTCCTTAGTTATTTATAAATTTCCACTAAACCCTATATAATGGGACGAACACCTCATTTTTAAAAACACACAAATGTTGAGAGCAATTGAGAGCTTCTATTAAAATTATATCTTGTGATCTTTCAAAGAACTTATCTTAAAATCCTTATATATGTTTTGAGTGTGGAAAGGATGAAATTAGATAGGTTTTATGTGAGAATTATAGTGGGATTCGACATGAGATATTGAGGAATATTAATTCTTGTGATAGCATGCAAGATTATAAATGGGTGGATACTTCATTCAATTTTCAATGTGGGATGTGTTTGATATAGGGATGTGATGATACCACATTAAAGTGATAATTCAACATGTTTTGACGACGTCAAGAAGTGAGGATCCCATGGTAGACTAGAAGGTGGCGACAACAAGGATGGTAAAGGTAGAGGGGATCCTTATGCATGTGGTCCTCTGGGAAGGCGGTGACCACGGGGCAGAGTTCATGGACCCTACCAAAGGTCCAACCTTACTCAACATGGTTCAAAATTTCATCCACCAATGATTATTGATCTCGTGTTCCATATTCAACTTTTGAAGTCATTGAGGATGAGTGAGGTGAATATCTGATGTTGTCACAACAAGAAGGCTGGTAAAAAAAATTATTGTTTTCAAATGTCTTGATTTAGATTTGGGTTTGAATTTGTGTTTCAATAATATATATATATATTATGGATTTTTGTTTGAATCATATAATTTTTTTCTAATCATAATTTTTTTAATGATTATAATATTTTCTTGTTAAATAAATTTATTAGGAAACATTTTTACTAGTATTTTAGAGAATGATATCAGAGGGACTGAAATATTAGATTTATTCCATTTAATGACCAATGTGGTTGTTTTTTCAAGTGAGTCTATAACTGTAACATACAATAATTGGAATTAATTCCACCATTGATTCCTCAGATGTTATTCTATTATAAAAAAAAATTCTATTTTTTCTATTGAAAAGTTATATCTTCATGTTGTAATTTTGTACGAAATTGCAATGTGATTCTTTATTTCTTTTCATTCTAATATAGTTTGAACACATTTGTATCTATTTATCATATTATAATTATGAACAACTAATGTATCTATTTAGTAGTGATTGATTTTTTGACAATTATAATTATTTCAGGTAATTGGTTGTGCTAATAAATTTAATATTTGTTTATGGAATATATCAAATTTCATAATACACTTCCACAAAAAATTTAATTTCAAATTTATTTTTAGGATAAATTTATTAATTAATAATTTAATGTGGAAAATCATATTTGTTTCACCAAACTACATATTTTATTGATAAATCAAATTCTAATGAATTTAAAGGCTCATTGCACCCTTAAGACCAAGGCACCCATACCCACACTCTTAGGTCCAGTGCTACAAACACATACTTTACACCTAGGATTTGATACCAAGTGAGATGACTCAAGCTAAACATATATTTATTTCACATCATTTCCATAAGTTAAACATTACCTCTCACAAACAATAATAAAATCTCAATAATCTCGAGTTTATTTTATTTGATGATAAGCTATATACGGAACTTATTTTACAATACTTGTGAACATTTCACCACAATAGAGCCACACTATACCATAATCTAGACTCATCAATGATTATAATCATCTTTATTACCAGGGGAATGAAAACCTGATAAATAATTGGGCTCGCAGCCCTAGTAAAAACTTTTCAATATATCATATTGATTTGTATCATAACAATATGAGAAAATATAATAATTAGAAAATATATTATTAAAAATAACACATAACAATGCGAGTTTCCCATAGGTTATAATAAAATAGAATATAATCCCAAATCAAAAAAATGAGATAATAAAATATGACATAAGAGTGTAAAACTATGAGATAATAAATGTGATCCATAAATCATAATTATATGAATATAACATAAAAAGGTTGCATGTCATGGAAACAGATCATATCATGGAACTATGACACAAAAATAATCATAGGGGGACATTAAATAGTGGTTTAGTCATCAAGATACTATAACCTATTATATAGAAAGGTTATACCTACTCTAACATATATGGTGGCTCAAGAATTTTTTCGCGTTACCCATCTGTGACTTGAGCACCATATATCTTGACCCATTAGTGACTTGATTATAATAACTCACATCCCATTAGTGACTCAGGTATCATAACTTACACCCTTCTATATCTCATGAGTTATAAAACCTTAAAAGGTGATATAAGACCCCACCCATTAACATCAATTAATATATGTTCCATATAAAAGTCAATCTTACAACATATCATGAAAGCATATGGAAAGAAAATGGGTTTCATAACATTTCAAAATGGAATAACATAAAATGAATTCAAGAATAAGATCGGTATATACCAAAAAATAGATCATAAAAAATAAGTATTTCACAATGGAATTTATAGTGTGAATTATGAAACTTTTCACCAAAGAAGATGGATATTTGACGAGTTCACGTTAAGAATATATGTTTTAAATTTTTTGTTGATAAATGAAACTTTTTTAATTTTTAAAACAAATTTTTCTATTTTTATAAATAAATTGTGATTATTTTGAAGATTAGAATTACATTTTTGAATATATATATATATATATAATTCAAATATATGTTTTATAAGGTCAAAATATTTTTCTATGTATTTTTATGTGTACTAGATGAATATGGGCAACATAGGACATCCCTCAACCTAGGGGAGAAATCCATATGGTCGATTCATGAAGGGATACCAATGAAGATACCCATATAAAAGGCCAGTGCATGTAGTAGAGGTGATGAAGATGTTGAATATGGCATGCACTATAGCGAAGAATACTGATGTATGGGGTTAAGTCAGTATAGCAGTGGGAGGAGAGTCTCACTAGCATGGGGAAATGTAAAAATAATTTGAGCATCCTCCGACCCCCGTACAAAATGATAGTGAGATCATGGAAGTGGATAACTTATATAGTGGATATATCCAACTTGATTCTATGTTGTGGGGCACAGAGAGCTCGAGGTGATGTGAACTTAAGAGAAACTCTTCCATTTCACTCCATCTCTACATCATTGTTCTCAGACACACCATTTCCATCACCGTAACATTGAACCATAGAAATTGTATCTCAAGAATGAATAATGAATCCAAATATTCATGCATATCAATACACTGTGTTAATACAGATAAGGAAAAGGGATCTAAGGAAGAAGGAGAATTTCCACACCATAGATTCATTATCACGACTTTTTTATGCTAGAAAATGAAGATCCAATAAAATGAGAAAGACATTGTTGTGACATATTCTTGGTAGTATGTCTTGGAGGTTATTGTAATGGTAGTAGATATGAAAACCCACCTGTTTATTTCATAAATATTTCATTTTATTATAAAAAATTTATCAATTTAGAAGATCATTTTAGGTCTAGTGTCTTGAAAATTAGGAACATATTACATGAATTACATAAAGAAAACATAAACATAAATATTATTCAATTATATTGTGATACTATTTGTTATTCCATCTAATTCATATTATTTAAGGTAATATTTATCATACATACAACAAAATTAAGTGGTCAGCATAAAACCAATCAAGGGAATAAATAATGTAAACATCTAGGATGTGAGTAAGAGGCGTATAAAGAAGACATGATTAAATTAATTGGTGTGTGAACACCCATAATCCAGCCATATATACTCTTTTTTGGATGGATAGGTGCATTTATTTTACTTTTCACAGATATTTTGGTCTTTAGTTGTGTTGCATCAGGTTTACATTCTGTGATTTTATCAGATGCTTTGTCGGGTGGGCAGCTCAAAAATGACATATGTGTGCTGGCGTCAATTGTTCAGTCCTCCCTCCACATGTAAATGTGAATGGGAGGGGTTATCTACCTATTTTTTCTTCCAAAAAATCATAACTTATTGTAAGTGGGGGAAATATATCTTTGATATATTTCGCAACTGCAATGTTTGTCGGGAGGGCGATGAGAATTTTTCCCTTGTTTATCTTGACATTTTCTTCTCATTCCGGGACATTTTAAATTCTTTTAGGTATGTATTAAATATATAATTTTTTATACTTTTTTGTAATGATTTTCCTCTTTTCCCATTCATCAAAAGAGGATCTCTCTTTTTTCAATATAATAAAGGGGGATATTCCCTCAACCTCTTTAAAAAAAGTCTAGAACAAAACATCATTTTTAACCCATGAAAATAGAATATGGGTTTCATATGTGTAAAAATAAATAATATATTTTTAAATATAAGTAAATTTAAATGGAAATAGAAGAGGTTTGGGTATTCACAATAAAATAATATTTCATGAAAAGGAGAAAAATTCCTGAAACACTTTCTGTAGCATAATAGTATAAAAAATGGATTATGGGAAAAGCATAATGAGAGGGGTTGGAGGTATCCAATTGGTAAAGAAATTTTAGGTATTGGACATAAAAATTATAATGAATGAAAATAAATAATATGGATACTTAAAAGATACATAATAAGGATGTACTAGAATGAAAAAAAGGAGAGGATAAGGATTCCCATGCCATGAAATGTTTCTTTATAAACAATGGAGGGGGAAACTGTAGGACCGTGGAGAAACCATAGGGAACCTTAAAGAGACTATTTAGAATATTAAAATAGAATAATTTTTTGAATTTTTAATTGGGAGTGCAGATCAGTGGGGAAAGCGTGTTATTAATACAAGAGGAGGTATGGGTTTAAGTGATTAAATGTTGGTTATTTTACAATATAAGCCAACCACTTATGAGAAAAATAACTTTTAACCATAATTATAGACTATTTAACAGTGGAATAGGTTGTGTGGTCATTGAATCCCACCATAAACCAATATATGCCTTCCAAATCACAAAATTTATGCTCATAAAACAAAAAAACATTATCTTTAAAATTCATTTTTTTCCGATTCCAAAAAGAAAGGTATAAATTTAAAATTTAAGAATAATATTTTTAAAATAATTTTCCTACTTATTAAATAATATTTTAATTAAATAAAAATTTTCTTAATTTTTTTCATTCTGACATTATAATTATGTGTTAAAATCGTAGTGGTTTTTAAAACGGTAATTTTTACTTTTTTATTAAAAATTCATTTGTCAGAAAATTCCCAAAAAATAATTATAACGTGACTTTGATGTGGTCAGTTCAAAAATGAATCTTTTTCATAAAAAAAATCTATATATATGATAATTTTAATTTTAAAATAAATCATTATTTTAATTAAAATTAATAATTTAATAGAAAAATCAACATTCAACCCATTATAAAAATTAAATTATGATTAATTTGAATATATTATCATTTATAAATTATTTTTTAAGATTTTTTGATGATATTTTATTTTATTTAATACTTACACCTAAAAAATATATAAGAAAATGTGTTTTATAGTCTTCAAAAATAATACTATTTGATTATATAATTAAACGATCCCAACGATCATTTAAAATGAATCTTCATAACAAAAAAAATAAAGACAAGTTGTCTTTATAATTAATTTTCATAATTCCCTCCACCTATATTGGTCAATGATCCTCTTTTAGTTCAGCCATATATCTCTATAACTAGCCTATCAAACTCTAAAAATTACACATATCTTCTTCTTACAATGGTTCCCACACATCCTTTTATAATGTCTATTGTTTTCCTAATGATTGTTTTTCTTTTTTACGATCTTTATGGAAGGGGTGATCATCTTGAGGGATTTCAAGCCTATGGGGTTTGTTATAGTGAATTTACTATTATTTAATGAGTATTTCCCATTATTATTCCTAGTTGTACTATTCAAAATTTATGTGTGAGGTATTGAGTTCTCATGAAATAAAAATTTATATTATTTTAAACTATTGTAAAACATAATGAAAAGTTATTGATAGATATGATATATATTAATAAAAGGAGAAATTTTTTAATATCATTAAATTATTCCCCCTTTAAATAAATTTCACCCTTGAAATTTAATTTTTTAAATATAAGAAAACCCTAAATAGAACTTTTCAAATTTTATTATTTAGATTATTCAACCCTTCAATGGGGTATTCGGTTTTTCCTATTAGTGTTACCTTCAAGGATTGAGGGTTTATGTGTCACAATGGTACCTTAGGATATTTTCACAATCATATATTTCCTTTATCCAAATAAAAACTCATTATTCTTGGATTATATTGATGAATTCATCAATAAATTATTTAAAAATTATTTCTAATATATAATTTTAAAATATCTTCATGATGAAAATTTTTATAAAATAATCTTACTGATTCCTCTCAAAAAATTTCAAAATAGGGTTTTGCTAAATCAATTGTGATGTTTCCCCAAAGACAAAAATATATAATTATATATATATATATTGCTTGGAGGTTTCCTTCTTCTCCAACATCTAGAAAATCATTAAGTGCTACTTGTGTTTGAAATAAAGAGAAGAATTTGAAAAGACCTTGATGGTACATCTGATGCTTAGCATGGTAAGAAAGTTGATACTGAAAGATTCTCCAATAAAAAATACATGGCCCATGAATTAATCAAGCGATGGTAGAGGTATTGGATTCCTCATACAGTTTTTTTCAGGTAACCTTAATATTAGAAAGTGTTTCGATGACTTCTGGGCATTACTTTAGGATAATAGTTAGAATTACATACTTTGGAAGAGAGAGAAGAGTTGTGTGTTATTACCACCTTCCATCATTTAATCTTCATTGAAGCAATATAATAAATAACTTAAATGGAAAAATCACCACAAAATTATAATGAAGTTAGATACCTTTTATTTCTATTCTTTAAATAAAACCAATATATCTAATTATTAGTGATCAAGAAAATATTAAGAGAATAGAGTTTTTAAATTAGAAATAATCCATATTATGAATGTTTAAGGTGCCCAAATATTTATTATAGTATTATTTTAATTCATCCATTTTCACTATTGGATCAATGCGGGTTTCTTTTATGTGGGGTTTTCTTATAACCTTATCATAATTTCATAAATTAGAAAACTATATGTTTTGATCTAAGTTATCTAGGATCCATTTCTTAACATAAACTCTTATGATAATTTTTGTTCCCTTAATAATGGTCTGTAATTAGATTGTGAATTTACCAGAGTATCCCCCAATAGTGTCAAACTAGGAGTGTATCAAGGCTTATTTCTATTCACCAGTTCCTGATTGAGTTTATATTAATGTCATGTTTTTGGGTGTTACCCCTACGTACATCTGTTCTAGATCGACATCCACTTGTTTTTATCTATATAAGGATTTTTGGCCCAAAAACCACTTAATAATTACCAAAATACCAGGATTTGTTCATGTTTTTAAACTTATCCTTATGAATATTACTAATGATTCTTAATCATAATTTTTTCAAAATAAATAAACCAACCTTTTATAAAAAGAATATGGTGCCCCTCATTTTTATTACATAAATATTTCATTTCATGATTCAATATTTAACAATTCAGAAGATCTTTTCAGGTATAGTGTCTTGGAAATTAGGTATATATTACTTTAATTACATAAGGAAAACATAAATATAAACATTATTCAATTATTTTGGGAGACTCCTTGATATTTCATATAAGTCATCTCACTGTAGGAAATCTCTTAGGGATATAAATCAAAAGAAAGGGGTGAGCATAAATCCCAGCATGGTAATAAACAAAGTAAACACTTAGCGTGTGAGAAAGAGACATATAAAGATGGAATAATCAAATGAATATGAGTTATATAATAAAATAAATATTAATAATAATAACATGGAAATGTTTCTATTATATAAAAATCGGACATTCATAATCATATCACAGAGGTCCAACCCCAAGGTGTCATAAATCATAATTAACAAGGTTCTTCACCAATGTATCATAAGCATGTAATATCTAGATATTTATTCTTTACAAAAATAATTGGACTGCTATTAATGTGAACTATTAATATTTCTTAAATCATGTGATCCCCGTTTAATATAATGTAAATCATTTCATCAATGACCCATCAAAATAAATAACAGGTTTCTTTTAAATATCATTACATACAAAGTTCTTAATTTCTAGAATAAAAAAAAATTAACCCATGAAAATGGAATATGTGTTTCATATATTTAAATACCTTAATAAATAAGATATTTTTACATAAAAGTAAATTCCCATGGAAATGGAATTGTTTTGGGTATTCAAGATAGAAAAACATTTCATCAAAAAGAGAAAAATTAATGAAATGATTTCGGTAGCATAACAGTATAAAACATGGATTATGGGAAAAGAATAATGAGAGGGGTTTTAGTTCTCCCATTGGTAAAACACCCTTTTGTAAGTAGAGAGAATAAAAAGATATAATGAATAGAAATAAAGAATATGGATACATTGAAGATATATAATAAGCGTGTAGTTGAATGAAAAAAAGAGGAAGAGGATTCCCTTACCATTAAAATTTTCTTCTTAAATCATGGAGGGGGAAAACTTAGGACCTTGAAGACACCTTAGGGAACCATAGAGAGTCTATTTGGGAGGGTAAAAGAGAAAAAAAATTCATGAAATTTAAATTTCGAGTGGAGAGAATGGGGGAAAAGGTGGTATTTTTACATGAGGAGGTGTGGATTTCAAGTGATTAAATATTGATTATTTTACAATACAATCCTAAAAATTTTGAGAATAATCAATTACAAACATATTGATGTAATATATTAGTATATTAGGTTTGGTAGGTTAACAAATCCATCCCCAAACTTAACATAACTTTCCAAACCACCCAATTAATTCTCACAAATCAAAAATAATTTTTATCTTTAAAATTCAAATTATTTGTTTCAAAATGAATGGTACAAATTTATAATTAAAAAAAAGTAAAATCACATTTATAATTATTAAATTATATTTTTATTAAATAAAATTTTTCATAATTTTTTCTATGATAGCATAATTATGATGTCATAAAATCATAGTTAATTTTAAAATGACACTAAGATTTTCACTAAAAAATCATTTTTGTTGGAAAATTCTAAAAACAATCCAAAGATAATTTTGATGTATTGAGTTTAAAAATAAAGTTTTTTTCTTAAAAATAATTTTTTGTGTATGGGAATTTTAATTTTAAAATAAACCATTATATTAAATATAATTAACAATTTGATAGAAAAATCAACATTAGCCAAACTGTTCTATCATGGACTTAGAGATCCAAGTCCATGACCCAAAAAAATTAATAAAACAGTAAAGTAAAAGGGAGTAGCAATGCGAAATGGGTGGTGTGGGGAGGGGCGGGTCAAGCCTGCATGAGCTTGAGCCTATACAGGCTAGACCCGCAAAAGCCCGCATAAAAAACGGGTGGTTTTCTCAAGCATTCCCCTCCCCGCAGAAGATGCGGGCAAGCCCGTGGGCAACCAGCATTCAATTTTTTTTTTATAATTTTTTACATTTTAATTGGATTGTAAAATACCTCATGAAAATGTGATTAATTATGGTTGGAAAGTATATGAGAATGAAAATGTAATCTTGAAAATATAAAAAAAAATTAAAAATGATTGTAATAACTATTCAAAATTCCACCTCATTATAAAATTGTCCATGATTAGCATAAAAAGTCCAAAGTTTAAAAATAAAAGTTACAAATAATATAACCCTAAAAAAAATATAGAACAAGGAGATCTATTTCACATGATTATTCAATATTCCATGCACCCTTGTCTCCTTTAATGCTTCCTCCAAATCCTACATTAAAACACAATTAAAAATAGACTTTTAAACAATTGTAAAATAAAAAAATATTTTAAAAAATTAATGTATTGATGAATTTGATTTTGATAAAAAAATATTATGAAAATATATTAATAAAATCAAAGTATATTTATTAATTATTTGGAATACGTACATTTAAGAAATCACAGGAGTACTTTTGCTTTCCACATATATACTTTCAGAACTAGAATCTTCCTCCAAGCCAAATTCCACTTTTTCATCCTCCAATACTGTAAGAAAATCAATGTTAATATAATTATTATAAATATAATATGATAAAACATAATATTGATAAAGTTACCAAATGTTTTGAAACCATGAATCCAACTTTGAGCACATATTAATGCTTGAAGGTTTTTTGGTAGAGGTTGACTCCTGTATTTATTCAACACCCTTCTTCCAATGCTAAAGATAGACTCTGAGGAAACCGTTGTAATTGTAATTCTTCACAAATCACATACCATGAGTGATAAAATATGAAATGTTTTACTATCATCTTTCCACTAATCAAGAACATTCATATTTCTATAAATTGACATATCCACCAATGGAATCTCCAAATAAATATCCAATTGAGATTTTTCATCATTTGGGCCAAAAACATTATTTTGTAGATCAATCCAAATCTAAAACAATATATATAAACAAAAAAAATAAAATAAAATGAAATACATAGATAATGATTTAAATAACAAGAAACTGAACTTACATCAATTACATCATCATTTTCCCTTGTTGAAGAATTAGGAGAAGTATAAGATGAACCCATTTGATTAGTTCCCATTGATGACATAGAAGGGAAATCCTTTGCATGCTCTCTATAAAGATGATATAGCTTGTTTTTCACCATAAAAATATTTTCTTTATAAAGACATGAATCAAGACTTTGATATCTAAATTCCAACATAGTCAACTTGATACGAGGATCAAACACAGCCTCCATTGCAAGTAGAATGCAATAATGACTCCAATATTTATCAAATTTCTTCTTCATATAGAATGACATTTTTCTAATGACATCATCATCTTTGTTGATATTATGAAACAAAAACCTCTCAATTTTCCAAACTTAACCAAAGTATAAATTTGATGTTGGATATGTGGATCCAGAAATCAAATTTTTCATATCAAAAAAGGGCTTCAAAAAATTGAAAATCAGTTCACCTCTCTTCCATTCTTCTTCTAAAGGAAAATTATTATAATTTGGATCATAAATATCCAAATTATTGAAGACATGTTTATACCTCAATACACTTTATAACATTGTATAAGTAGAATTCTACATGGTTGGCACATCCAATCTCAAAAGCACACCAATTTCAACTGAAACAATTTTTTCACAATCTTGAAAGCATATCATTCTACCCTCAGAACCTTTAACATAAGAAATGTTTTCTCTAATTTTTTGGCATGCAGAATCAATAACTTTCAGACCGTCTTGAACAATAAGGTTTAAAACATAGGCATAACATCGAACATGAAGAAATCATCCCATGCAAAGAAAATTCTTTTCCAAATTCTATTGATCTTTCATCTGTTGTTGCATGGTATCATTGGAAAAATAATTTTCAAGGTGAGAGAGAAAATTTTCTTTTGTATGCCCCAATCAACTAATATTTCTTTTACTTTTTGGGCCAATTCAGCACCAGAATGTTGAGGTCGCATGTCAATAAAATAAATAATTTTTCTTTTTAACTGCCACTCCAAATCTACATAATGACCAGTCAAACAAAGATACCCCTTACTAGTACAAGCCATCCACAAATCCTAAGTAAGACATATCCTACCACCAATGTTTGTAAAAATATATTTCAATTTTTTTAATGTTGATCATATACTTCCACCACATTTGAACTTTCAATACTTCAAGAAAAAAACTTCACTTCTGGAATCAAATAACTGAAAACTTATCTAACTCCTTCATACTCAAAAAATTTAAATGGAAGTTCATGTCTTATAATGACCATTTCCATCTTTTCTTGAAACATATTTGAAACAAACTTTTTATTTCACAACTTTCCTAAATAGTCCAAGATCATTGAAGGAACACTATGATATTTTAAAACTTTGATTCCATTGCATTTTTTGATATGCCGAGACAGAGTTGATGTTCCATATTTTCTTCCACCTCCCACCAATATTAATCCACATCCTTTACACTTAACTCTTGGTTTTTCATCAGTTACACCCATTTTCTCAAAATAACTCCAAACTTCAGATGTGGTCTTTTTTGATCTTTTTGCTACAACTTGAACATCATCATTTTTATTTTCATCTCTATCAATGTCTTGACTAAATTGGAAAGTGTTATCCACATCATGTATCACTAAGTTACTATCATTAATTTCATGATTTTCTTTTAATTCAACATCATTTTGAAGTTGATACATGTTTAAGACAACCTACAATAACAAAATACTATATCTATATTAGAAAAATAATTTATATATAGTTTTTTTTAAAAATTATTGAGGATTAAAAATTATACTAATCATTAAAAGAATTATATTTTTACAATCATAAATGTTAATCAATAAAAATTAATAATTTATAATTCAAATATAAATACATAAATGATAAAATCTGATCATCTAAGAAAATATTATAAAATTAAAAATTAAAAAATGAATGATTTCATTTTAAATGAAATGATGAAAAAAATCACAATTTTTCAAAAATAAAAAATAATATTAAGAGTTAATAACTATATAAATAACAAAATAATATATATATATATATATATAATCTAAAAATAATTATATTTTTTTAACAAATAAGGGTGTGATTTGTGTGATATAATATTTATTGATGTTATATGTGATTTTTTAAACTTACATTAAATTATTATGAGAAACACAATAAAAATGTGGAAAATATTAAAAAATATAACTAAAAAATAAAATACTTTTATGAAATAACATAAATCAAAAAAACATACCTATGTTTTGTTCTGTTTGCAGTACCCGAGAGCGGAGAGGAGCCGGCAAAGGAAGGATGGCTAGAGATCGATCACGCGGAGGATGGCGGTGGGATCGATCGCGGAGGAGTCGGCAATGTCGGGGTCGGGGAGGATCCAATGGAGAGGGGGGTCATGGTCACAAAGGTTGTGGTGGCGGAGGAGGTGGAAAAGCTAGGGGTCTGGGAGGAGCTGCTGGAGGTTGGGGTCGTGCGCGACGAAGGAGGCGGGGGAGGGGTTGTCGGGGTCGGGTGGGGGTGGCGGGGCTGGCCGAGTAGGCAGGGGTGGTAGAAGAGGTCGGGGGCCGGGCGGGGGTAGTGGAGTCACTAAAGTGGATATGGCGGTCCGTAAAGGAGGCGCGTGAGAGGAGCTAGGTTCGGGCGGGGGTAGCGTGGGTCGTTGTCGCTGAGGAGGCATGAAGGTGGGGCGGGGGTCACGGACTCACGTAGGAGGTCGGTCCCGGAGAGGGGTAGCGTTTGTCGTCGTTTCCGAGGAGGCGTGAAGGTGGTGAGGGGGTCGCGGGGGTCGCAGGGGTCACAGACTTGCGGAGGAGGTCGGGCCAGGGGCGGGGTAGCGTGGGTCGTCGTCATCGAGGAGGCGTGAAGGTGGGGCGGGGGTCGTGGACTCACAGAGGAGGTCAGGCCCGGGGCAGGGTGGTAGAGAGTCGGGAAGGGAGACACGACAATGGGTGAGGGATGAGACGAGGGACGAGCAGTAACCAAGTGACTCGGGGTTGGGGATGAATGACGATGGAGTCGGGAATGGGGGTGGGGACGAGTGGCCTGGGGGGGTGCGTCGGGAGGGGGACGAGAATAGCCACGACCGGGAGGACGACCTGACCTAAAGAAGGAATAAAGGCCGGCGGTAAGAAGAGTCGCAGTGCAGGTAGTGTGTCGGTGCGGTGGAGGGTAGGGTAATTTTTTAACTTTGGTGGTGTTGATAAATAAAACAACGACGACATAAATACGAGGAGGAGGCAGCGCGTGCGCAGAAGTATTGTTTCAAGGCGTTATTGGGAGTCGACGATGTTGGGATAAAGAGGATGCAGTCTTCTCCTCCATGCGGGTCTTCTTGGTGAAATAAAATGAGATTTCAAAATTTAATATTATAATAATTATTATAAATAAAAAAATAACCCGTTGGTCAGACTGTATCTATGCTGGCTGGCCATATAAACCCGCTGAAAATGTGGGCTATTTTTTATAAACCTGCCCCGCCCCAAACCCTCTTAGCTCACGGGCCCGCAGCCTGTTTTGCATCACTAACAAGATACCCAAACATGCACCCAAAGTGGCCAACTCCACTCCAAAAGGCCAATAAAGATACATGTGTTGAGATCATGATAAAACTTTTAAAGGCCTTAATGGATCATAGACCACATATGCCCCAAATTTCTCCATCGAATAACTTAGCCCAAAAAATGCAGCCCCCTTCACATCCTCGCGTCACATGATCCTCAAGTCGCCTCATCCCTTTCCCTGATATCTCACCTTCTTGCACCACTGAAGTCGTCACAGCCCCCGACGTCACCCTCAACCCATACACTCGACCATCGTTGGGACAATCCAGCGTCGAACTACTTATGCCAAGAAATTTAGTCGCCCTCCATGATCCATACACTCAGCCTCGGTCCCGCCCCTCGTCGAACCTCCGTCATCACCTCCTGAAGTGGCCCGTCTGAGGTCACTACATGCCGAGGATGCCTTCGACCATCCCAACCTCTGTCACTGACCTACGTCAAATTTCCATCCCAACCTATGGGTAAGGCTCCCTACGACTAAATTACAGTCAGTCCCCATTGAGGCCATGCTCATCCGCCTGTCACCGTCATCAGGGTCCCAATCCCACATAACCACTTGCCAATGATGACGCATCCTAATGTCTATTAGGACCATAAATTATTGACCCACTGGTGCAGCGATAATCATGAGATAAAAATAAAGTGAAAATGCGGAAATAAATGGGACACTAGATGTAACGTGGAAAACCCCCCAAAATGAAAGGGGTAAAAAACCACGGGAAGATAGAAGGATAACTATGGGGTAAAAGTGGGTACACACTCTCTCACTATTACAAGGAGAAAAACCTCGTAAAATCTCTTTTGAATAAATGCAGAAACCGCTTAACTAAAACTGCTGAAATAGCATCTGTCGGGGATGAGAAATTGAAGCTGCAATTGATGATGGGATTTGCTAGGAGAGAGCCCCATTTTTAGGCTGCTTTTCCCCTTCCTGTCCCATTCTTCTGCTGGAGGTTTGGTGGGGGTTTTTCCACCCACCATCTACCACCACCAACCCCCTTTGACAATTGGGGGGCACCATCCTACCAACACATCTCCCACTTGGAGATTTGATTGAGAACCAATCACATCTCCACATCCTTTCTATCTGCCAAACATGCCGCTCAAGTCTCTGCAAGGCCGCTCGAGGATCTGCACCATCTGAACTTATCAGAGTTAATCACCTTCATTAGGAAATCTGCCAGATTTTCTTTAGTATAAATTTTCTTCATATCCACACTTCCTTACTCCACCACATCTTGGACAATGTGATATTGTACCCCAATGTGCTTCGTCCTGGAATGAAAAGATGGATTCCTTGCAATGTGCAAGGCGCTCTGACTGTCACAAAATAATGGAATCTGCTCATGTCTGTGCCCAAGCTCCTCCAACAACCTTCTCATCCAAATCGCCTCTTTGTAAGCCTATGTAGCTGCCATGTACTCTGCCTGCATCGTGGATAAAGCCACAATTGACTGTAACTTCGAAATCCAGCTCACAGCTCCTCCTGCAAGAGTAAACACATAACCAGTAGTGGATTTCCTCCAGTCAGAATCACCTACAAAATCAGAATCAGCATATCCTCTGATAGTAAAATCCGATCCTCTATAACATAAGGCAGCATCTGAGGTCTCCTTGATGTATCTCAGGATCCTCTTCAAAGTGTTCCAATTCTCTCGTCATGGATTCTCCTTGTACCAACTAACTACTCCCACTGCATTTGCAATGTCTGGTCTAGTACAAACCATAGCGAACATTAGACTACCCACTGCTGATGCATAAGGTACTCAAGACATTTTCATTCTCTCTGATTCACTGCTAGGACTCATCGTGGAGGATAACATGAAATTAATGGCAAGAGGGGTAGAGATTGTCTTATAGTCTTGCATGTTGAAGCGTTTCAAGACTCTCTGTAAGTAACTCTTCTGTGATAGCCAAATCTTCCCATTATTTCTGTCTCAGTAAATCTGCATCCCAAGAATCTTGTTTGTTGGTCCCAAGTCCTTCATATCAAACTCCCTAGCCAATTGTGCCTTCTTCTCCCGGATCTGATCATTGTTGGGGCTTGCAACCAACATGTCATCCACAAACAATAGAAGAATGATGAAATCATTACCATCTTAACCCTTGAAATATGCACAAGGATCTGAATGAAGTCTGTTATATCCAAGGCTCATGATATAAGAATCAAATCTCTTGTACCAACACCTCGGCGCCTGTTTGAGACCATACAGAGATTTGTTCAACTTGAAAACCAAGTTCTGTTGAGTCAATAAGGTTTTCCTTATGACTTTCACATTCCTTCTTGTTTTGAAAATCACAAACACCTTATACAAAAGAAAACATTATTATTACTCAAATAAGGAAAATTTACTTTCTTAAGGAAATTTACCTTAACCTAGATTTTCTTATACCTAGCTATTTTTTCCCTTAAAATCAAAAAACGGAATCACAACCAAATTTTTGGAGCCTTATAATGAAAAGTTGGAGCATTCTGTTTTTAGGATCCGAATCATGGATGTGATCTGTAATATAGTTTTAATCCGAATTCTGGATTCCAAACTCTGAAGCAGTTCTAATCCAAATTCTTAAGAAGCTCGACTCCGAACTCTTAAAAATTTCGACTCCAAACTTTTAAGCAGCTCGACTCTGAACTCTTAAGAAGTTCGATTCCGAACTCTTAAGAAGTTCGACTCCGAACTTTTAAGCAGTTCGACTCCGAACTCTACAGATTTAGAATCCGATTTCTGATGAAACCAGACTCTGATTTCCTATAAAATAGAATCCGAACATTTCTTAACATAGACTCCGGACTTCATTTTGGTTAGACTCCGAATCTTTGACTTTCTTACACTCCAAACTATTAATTAGCCTTTACTTACATATGCTTCATTCCAAAACGATGTCGTACATTCAGTTATACAAAGTTTGTTATAAAACGATGCCGTCTATTCTGTTTCTTATTAACAGTTGGTTGAGTTACACGTGTACATGTCCTTCCGAATTTCATGGAAAATTTGACCGTTGGAAGAAGGAGATGACCATTGGAAATTTTCTTATAAATAGGAGCTCATTTGAAAGAGCTCAGTGCTGAAAAGCTGACTGATCTTCGACTCATGTGATTACATGCTTGAAGTGATTTCTAGAGAGAGAGGCTCTTATTAACTCTCAATGCTTCGTGCGACTCCAAATGTTGGTGATTACATTCGAGGACTTTCGAGGATAGGAAGACAGAGGTGCCGACTACCTTGAAGTTCGGGGGCTTCCTTGCTGAGGAAGACAGAGGTGCCAACTACCTTGAAGTTGAGGGCTTGCGGGGATAGCAAGACAGAGACACTCTGATCTTCGTATCGAGGGCTTACCCTAGTGTGGGTAAGACAGACTTTCTTGAAAGTATAAATCAAGGGACCTTTATCCAAGGTTGTTGGATACCCTTCTCTTTGGGTTAAAAGACTATTATCTTGTTACTTGTAGTTCTACTACTTGTTTATTTCCGCTGCATTTTGTATTATAAGGAAAGTATAACTTTCTTATACTTCCTTATTTGTACTCTGTTCTATTTAGATTCTATACGCTTTAAGGTAGAATCTCATATTGTAATCTTTTGTTAAGTTTCAATTTCCGGAACCCACGTTTGGAATCTCTTTCCAAGTTTTCACTTGGTATTAGAGGTGTTGTGAATTTGCTTAAGTTTAACTTTGTTAAACTTAGCCCTTTCCTTTACCCGTGGAAAACATAGTTATTTGTAACCAACTTTAAAGGTTCCAAAGGAATTTTTAAAGTATACAATTCACCCCCCCCCCCCCCTCTTGTATATTGAGCATCTACATCACTATTTCGATCCTACAATTGGTATTAGAGCAGGTCTCTGAAATACTTATACTCACAAATAAGTTTTTCTTGCTCATTTTTCCATTCTGAATTTTCCCATTCCGAACTTTCTCATTCTGAACTTTGTTATTACAAACTTTTTCTACTAACAAATTTGTGTGCCAAAAGTTGTTCTAGTATGGCAGGAATTAATATTTGTTCGATTGATATTCTAAATCCTACAAGACCACCAATATTTGATGGTAATGATTATGATTACTGGAGAGATCGCATGAACACTTTTGTTATCAATACTGGATTAGACAATTTTGTTATGCTTACTGGTGATTATAAAATTCTTGACAAGGAAGTTAGAACTTTCACTAACCAGGAAAAGAAAGAATATAAACTCAACTATAATGTACGCAATACTCTACTATGTTCAATGACTAGAAATATATATAGCCAAATTTCTTCTTGTGAAGAAGCTAACTGTATCTGGAAGAAGTTAGAAGTTACACACTCTGGGACTTCGAAAGTGATTGAGACTAGAAAAGCTATGCTTAGATCTGAATATCATGGCTTCAATTTTCCTTATGGTGAACCAATCTATAATGTGAAACAGAGATTCATGACTATAGTCAACAGCCTACAATCTATGGGAGAGAAAGGTTTAGATGATGAATCTCTTGTGGATAAAATAATTGATATCATTCCCAATGAGTGGGAATCCAAGAGAACAGCTATAGATGAAAACAGGAAGGTCACTCAGATCTCTCTTGATGAGATTTTTGGAACTCTTCTATAACATGAAACCAGAATGAAGAGAGATGCAGACAATATCAAGAAGAAGAATGGAAATGGTACTGTTTCTTTTACTACAACATCAAATCAAATGAAATCTAAGACTCCTGAGAGAGTAACCAGATCTAAGTCTAAGAAGATGGTATTTCAGTCAGATTCTAGTGAGACTGAAATCTCTGAAAATGAATTAGAAAATCTTGCTCGAAGGATGAACAAGATAGCTGGCCAGAGAAATTTTCAATCCAAGTATAAGAAAAAGGACAGGAAAGATAAGAAGGATGGAGAAGTTACTTGTTATGAATGAAAGAGAGCTGGACATATTAGACCAGATTGCCCTATGCTCAAAAAGAAATAAAGGAAAGAAAGGCATTCAGATAGGAAAAGAAAGAAGTATTACAAAGCCAAAGCTAAGAAAGTTTTGAAAGCCAATGACACCTGGAGTGCCAGTGGTGGTGACTCTTCAGATTAATCTTCTGATTATGAATCTTCAGGACAGAAGAATCTTAGTCTTATGTCCAGATTACCCATTGATAATAATTGTTTTATGGCTAAGGTACGAAATGCTGAATCATTGACCAATGTTTCTTTAAATTCTAATAATAGTAAATATTATAATTCTTATGATGAAGAATCTTCTTCTGATGAAGAAAATACTTTACCTACTTATGAAGAAGTCTCTAGGTTTTCTGAACTTCTTGAAATTGAGAATTCCAAACTCAATAAAAAACTTGATAAGGCAAACTCTAGGAATTCTATTCTTACAAAAGAAAAATCAGATATTTCTAAAGATCTTGATAGAAAAAATGCTGATTTTGAAAGTATTTCAAAAAATCTTGAGGAAGTAAGTTCTGAGAAGAACAAACTTTCTAAAGAATTAGAAAAAGTAATTTCTAAGAAAAATGTTTTCGAGCCTAGCTCTAGTTCTAAAACTAATGATTTTGAGGATAAAAACTTGGTTATAAAACTCAAGTCCGAAATTTTTTCCTTAAAGAAGTGTTTATCAAACTTTACCCATGGTAAGGAAAATTTTGATAAGATGTATTCCCAAATACGACCTTTAAGAAATAAATCCGGATTTGGTTATACCCATGCAAAACCAATTTTTAGTAACAATTAATTTGTTCCTCAAAGTGCCCCCTTTTGTACTAAGTGTCAATGTGGTGGTCACTGGGAAAAGAATTGTTCCTTAAACAAAACCCAATCTTTAGGATTTCACAAAGCTTACTTTTCTAAGAAGATGTGGGTTCCTAAAATTTTATTATCTGGAAATCTCGGATCCAAACAAGTTTGGATTCCGAAAGTCTAATTTTCTTCTTGATTTCAGGAAAATAAAGAGAGTACCAGTAATAATACATGGTACATGGATAGTGTATGTTCCCGACACATGACTGGTAACAAAAGGTATTTTGAAAAGATTATCAAAACGAAAGGAGGAAAGGTAACTTTCGGAGATAATGCTAACAGAGAGATTGTTGGTATTGGTAATATTGTTCTTCTTGCTAAAACCTTGATTTCAAATGTTCTTTTTGTTAAAGGTATTAAGAACAACCTCATTAGCATAAGTCAGATATGTGATGAATGTTACCTTGTGAATTTTAGGAATGATAAGTGTTTAGTTCACAATTCCAAGGAAGAATTTATTCTCTCAGCCAATAGGCAAGAGAATGTTTACACCTTAAATTTAGAAGACCTCAGAAGCCAAGATTTACCTTGTCTTAGTGCAATGGAAGATCACTCCTGGTTATGGCATAGAAGACTAGGTCACTGTAATCTTAGGAACCTATGTAAACTCTCTAAGAAGAAACTAGTTAAGGATCTACCGGAGCTTAGATTTGATTCTTCTAAAGTTTGTGATCCTTGTCAATATGGAAAGAAACATAAATCTAGTTTTAAATCAATTGGTGAAGTCTCAACAACTGATGCATTACAGTTAGTGCACATGGATATTTTTGGTCCAACACAAACTGGAAGTATTGGAGGCAAATACTATGTGTTTGTACTAGTTGATGATTACACTAGATTTACTTGGGTTTATTTTCTAGCAAAAAAATCTGAAGCTTTTTCTTATTTTAAAAGTTTTAGAGCTCAAGTTAAAAATGAGAAAAACCTTTCATTGAAAAATATTCATAGTGATCATGGAGGAGAATTTCAAAATTCTGATTTTGAAACTTTTTATAGTAAAAAGGTATTACTCACAATTTTTTAGCACCTAGAACTCCTCAATAGAATGGTGTAGTTGAAAGAAGAAATATAATTCTTCAAGAGATAACAAGAACCATGTTGAGTGAATATTCTATTTCTAGACATTTCTGGGCTGAAGCTGTAAGTACTGCTTGCTATACTATAAATCGAGTTTTGATTAGACCTTTTCTTAATAAAACTCCTTATGAGTTACGGAATGGTAGAAAACCAAGACTTTCCTACTTCAAGGTTTTTGGTTGCAAGGTATTTATTTTGAATACTAAAGATAACCTACATAAATTCGCACCAAAATCTGATGAAGGAATTTTCTTAGGGTATTCCACAACCTCTAAAGCTTATAGAGTTTTTAATAAAAATACTTGTACTGTTGAAGAAACGGTACATGTGAAATTTGATGAGTCAGATCCTTTTGTTTTTAAACCATCTCAACCTACATCTTCAGATGTGTTTTCAAAAACTGATTATCAACCTTTGATAGAAGAACCTTCTGATAAGGATGATGTTCTAGAAGATACTTCTGAAACATTTACCTTAGAAGACTTTCTACCCTATGTTGATGAACAGGTTTTACAAAACCCAAATCAGGTGTTTCTTAAGAATAATCCCAGTGATAGTATCATCGGTGATGTAAATCAACCTGTAAGGACTAGAAGTTCCTTAAGAAATGAAGTAGAACATCTAGCATTTCTTTCCCAATTAGAACCTAAAAGCACTGTTGAAGCTTTAGGTGATGATGATTGGATCAAAGCAATGCAAGATGAACTAAATGAATTCGAAAGGAATAAAGTCTGGACCTTGGTTGAAAGACCTAAGGAAACTTCTGTTATTGGAGTAAAATGGGTCTTCAGAAATAAATGTGATGAAAATGGACTCATAATAAGAAATAAAGCTAGACTTGTTGCTAAAGGCTACAATCAGCAAGAAGGAATAGACTATGAAGAAACCTATGCTCTAGTAGCTAGACTTTAATCTATCCGTATTCTACTTGCCTTTGCAGCATTCTTTAATTTCAAACTTTTCCAAATGGATGTGAAATGTGCTTTTCTTAACGGTTATGTTCAAGAGGAAGTCTTTGTTGAACAACCTCCTGGCTTTGAAGATACAAAACATCATGATCATGTTTTTAGACTTACCAAAGCTTTGTATGGCCTTAAAAAAGCCCCACGAGCATGGTATGATAGACTCACTGGATTTTTACTTCAAAATAACTATGTTAAGGGAAATGCAGATCCAACTATTTTTATAAAGAAAGATAAGAAAAATGTTTTGATTGTTCAAATTTATGTTGATGACATCATATTTGGTTCAACTCAGCAATCTTTGACCGACTCTTTTGCAAGTCTAATGAAATCTGAGTTTGAAATGAGTATGATGGGTGAGTTAACTTTTTTCCTTGGTTTTCAAATTTCTCAAAAACCAGAAGGAACCTACATATCTCAACATAAGTATATTAAAGATCTTCTTAAAAAGTATGGTTATGACAATACTAAGATTATAAGTACTCCCATTGGTACCTCAAACTATTTAGATCTTGATGAAACTGGGAAACCAGTAGATCAAACATCTTTCAGAGATATGATAGGAAGTTTACTTTACTTAACAGCTAGTCGACCAGACTTAATGTTCTCAGTATGCTTATGTGCAAGATATCAATCCAATCCTAAGGAATCTTACTTAAAGGCAGTAAAAAGAATTTTTCGCTACCTTAAGGGAACCATGGATCTAGGATTATTTTATACTTATGGAAATGATTTTGTTCTAAAAAGATTTTCTGATGCTGATTTTGGTGGGTGTAGAATGGATAGAAAAAGTACATCCGGAACTTGTCATTTCTTAGGAGATTCGTTAGTTTCTTGGTATTGCAAGAAGCAACATTCTGTAGCACTCTCCACTGCTGAAGCTGAATATGTAGCAGCTGGAAGTTGTTGTGCTCAAGTGTTGTGGATGCAACACACACTCACAGACTATGGCTTGAATTTTACTAAAACTCAAATTTTGTGTGATAACACAAGTGCCATTGCCCTAAGTAAGAACCCTACACATCACTCCCGTGAAAAACACATAGATATTAGGCATCACTTTCTTAGGGATCACACACTTAAAGGAGATATCATTCTTCAATTTATCGGAACACAAGATCAACTTGCTGATATTTTCACAAAATCTTTGCCTTCTGATAGATTTGAATACATTAAAAAGAAGTTAGGGATGATAATCATAAGGTAATCCTTATTAATTAACCTTCTGTTGAAAAAGTCTCCTTACAGTAATAAACTCCTTTTCATAGGGGGAGTACATTTTTTTGTTAGAATAAAAAAAATTCTTGTTTTCAAACTTTTTGGAACTAAGACTTCCGGAATGGATATTTCCGGAACTGAAATTTTCCGGATTGGTTTTTTTTCATATCGAAAACTTCCGGAATGAAATTCTCGTACTGACAATTTTTAGAACGATGATTTTCGGACTTGGCTTTTCATAACGTTTTTTTGTACTAAACTTTTCATAATAAAGTTTTCTTTAAGGAAGAATATTACCAATTTCAAATAATATTTCTTATCAATCCGTAAGTTATGATTTCATATTTATAGTTTTATAATCAAATTTTGCTTACTGGTATCTTCATTGTTTTGTTCGGATTCTAGTCTTACCTCAATTCCGAATGTTTTTTCTAAAAAAACTCTCAAAAGATCGGAGTCTCTATTTTTTTTGTGGGGTTATTCTCAACCGTCAGAACGGATCAAAGTATTTTCAACCATTGGATGACCATTGGAAGACCAACGGTCATTCTCTTTGCCTATAAAAAGGGGGTCCCGAGACTCGTCCCACATCGGTTTTCAAGCTTTTGCATCTTGAAGCCCTGCTGATCCTCTTAAGGCCGGTTCCGAACCCTGTGAAGCTGATCTGAATCCTACAGTTTACTTCACTCTGAATGTATATTGAAGCAACTTCACAAGATATGTCAACTACGAAACCAATTTCAAAGTGGTTAGTTTACAGATAAATGTTAGTTCATCCGGATTTTTATAAGCTTGACTCTATTATTTCGAAAAATATTAGTCTAAATAGATGGGAAGACGTCTGCATAGCCAATTCAGATAAACAGGATCCAGTTTACACTGACTTGTTGATAGAATTTTATGAGTCTGTTTCCTTCCTAGTGGAAGATGGAATAGAAAAATTTTCTTTTAAGTCTTATGGAAAGACTTATAAACTTTCTTACACAAAGGCAGCAAGCCTAGTTGGTATACCATATGAGGGAGAAGCTGAATTTTGCTCTCACAAACTTCCGGATGTGCAAGGAAGTTTCATTAAGGAAAAAAGCATTGCAGTGTCTTGGGCTTAAGGATGATTCAACTACTAAGATTTCTTGGCTCGCTCTGAATAATAGAATACTGCAACTATGGGTGCAAGGTTTTCTGGTTCCGAGAAGAGGAGATAAAGACAATCTGAAGAAGAGTGATATCTATGTCTTAGATTTTTTGGTAAATCTAAGAAAGATAAATATGATAAGGCATGTTTTGGTTACGATCAAGAATATCAAAGAAGGAAATATGAGAGATCAGATTATAATGTATCCAGCCTTATTATCAAAGTTTATTGTTCGATGCTTAGAATCTTTCAAAGTTGTCTGCAAATCAAAGATCTGGAATTGAAAACTCATGTTTGTCAGTGATGATACGCTTAAGAGAATGAAGATGGGATTTTCTAGTGAATCTGGAGAATTTTAACCCCTATCTGTGGAAGAATTTGAAGCAGCTGAAAAAGAAACACAATCTATGGAACCTTTAAAAAAGAAAAGGAAGAAGAGAAAGTCTAAGGAAGTAGTTACTGATGAAGAATTTCCTCATCCGAAGGAAACTGAATCTGAACCACCCAAACCGAAGAAGCAGAAAATCTATACAGATGAAGTAGCAGCAAAATGGAGGAAAGATAAATAAATGAGGAAGGAAGGGGATCCTCAATTCGGACTCGACCCTGCTGAGGCTAAGGATTTAAAAGAAAAGGCTGCTGAGGAGCTGGAAAGACAAACGAAGGAAAATAAGTTGAGGAAGAAGATGACTGAATCTGAATTAGTTCAATCTTTGCTAAAAGGTACAGAGTTGGCTTCTGAAAGACTTCCAGTTCCGGAAACTTTCGGAGTCTAACCTTCTTTACCAGAAACACCAGAAAAAAATTATGTCACTCCGGAAAAGAACAAGGGTAAAGAACCTGCAGTAGAAACTGAGAAAGAAGGTTCTGAAGCTGTTGAGGAAGAAATAGAACAAGTTGAGGAAGTAGAAGAAGAAGAAGAGGAGAGTGAAGATCTAGATACCTTGATCAAAAAAATTCAGGATTATAAGGCCGAATCCGGAAAAATAGTATCTCCAGGGAAGGGAGATAAGGAAGCCGGCAAGCAACTCCAAGTTGAAGAAGAAGAGAATGAGCTGTTTGATGAAGAAGAATCCTATCAAAGGAACTATCTTAAAGAAGGACAAGAAAGACAGTAACCAGATGAAGATCAAATTGTTCAAGTTTCTGAATCTGAGGAAGTTTCTCCAAATGTGCAATCCATTCCGAAATCTGATAAAGGAAAGCAAACTTTAATGGAGACACCTATTAAAGATATCATTAGAAAGAAATAGGTTGGTGGTACCTCTAGAAGGAAGCTAATGCCAGTTGAAGAAGAGAAATCTCGAAAAGAAGTCTCAGATTCGGAATCATCATCCCAAGGAAATGATTTTGTGGTTCAGTCTCTCAGAAAGCTGGTGGACACAATACCGATTCTTCCAACTATAGATTCTAGATGTCAGTTGCTCCAACAATCTATGAATCAAAAATCGGATTCTTTATCCATGATAATGGATAAGTTTGTGAAGATGGAAGCTGAACAAAAAAGTTTCCTGATCGATTATGACGTGCATAGAAAATATTGTAGTAAAGTAACCAAGTGGTCTAAGAGAGTGGACGAATATTTAGTACACTTTGAAAATTTTCAGGCTGAAGTTCAAAGTGCTTTTGAAATGGAGGACAAAAAGGTTAATGAAATCTCTGAGAAGTTGACCCAGGAACAAAATTTCCGGAATCAACAGGTCAGGGATCTGAATGGCAAGCTTAACTCAGTATCTCAGAATTGGAAATCTGAAAGGGATTTATGGATTGAGTTTCAGCAGAGGATGGAGAAGCAGGATGAGTTATTGAAATTTCAAAAAGAAGCCTTGGAGGCTCAAGCACAGCTGTTAAAAGCTCAAGAAGAAAAGGTAAAAGCCTTGGAGAGGCAACGAGAGGAAGACCAAAGAGACTTGAAGAAACTCAAAGCCTTGTTGAAGCAGCTTATTCCAAAGGAAAAGGAAGACAAATGAACCCACTCCGATCTTTTGTTGTAGTTGTCTTTCCTTGTATTTTTTCCCCAACTCTAATGAAATGATTATCTGTTTGGTTTGTATCTTGTTATATACTAATGTTTCAGGTAGCATAATTTGTTTTCCATTCCCTTCAATTATTTTTGAAAATCACAATGGGGGAGAAGGAAAAAGAACTATTCCTGAGGAGGAGAAAAGAAAAATTTCTGAGAAAAATATCCTTAAGGAAAGGGGGAGTTTCCCACTACGTTTTTTTTCATTCTTACAATAATGAAAACTCTACTCCGGAAACCCAGAATACAATCCTTAGAGTTTCAATGCCTAAGGGGGAGTTAGTTTTATTCACTTCTATCCATGAACAAAGGGAGATAAGTTTTAAATAGTCTAATGAAATTTTTCAAAATCCTTATATACTTTTTCAAAAGGATGTTTGTGTTTTCCAAAAAGGGGGAGATTGTTGAGTCAATAAGGTTTTCCTTATGACTTTCTCATTCCTTCTTGTTTTGAAAATCACAAACACCTTATACTTAAGAAAACATTATTATTACTCAAATAAGGAAAATTTACTTTCTTAAGAAAATTTACCTTTACCTAGATTTTCTTATACCTAGCTATTTTTTCCCTTAAAATCAAAAAACGGAATCACAACCAAATTTTCGGAGCCTTATAATGAAAAGTTGGAGCATTCTGTTTTTAGGATCTGAATCATGGATGTGATCTGTAATATAGTTTTAATCCGAATTCTGGATTCCAAACTCTGAAGTAGTTCTAATCCAAATTCTTAAGAAGTTCGACTCCAAACTCTTAAGAAGTTCGACTCCGAACTTTTAAGCAGCTCGACTCCGAACTCTTAAGAAGTTCGACTCCGAACTCTTAAGAAGTTCGACTCCGAACTTTTAAACAGTTCGACTCTGAACTCTACAGATTTAGAATCTGATTTCTGATGAAACCAGACTCTGATTTCCTATAAAATAGAATCCGAACATTTCTTAACATAGACTCTGGACTTCATTTTGGTTAGACTCCGAACCTTTGACTTGCTTACACTCCGAAATATTAATTAGCCTTTACTTACATATTCTTCATTCCAAAATGATGTCGTACATTCAGTTATACAAAGTTTGTTATAAAATGATGTCGTCTATTCTGTTTCTTATTAACCATTGGTTGAGTTACACGTGTATAGGTCCTTCCGAATTTCATGGAAAATTTGACCGTTGGAAGAAGGAGCTGACCGTTGGAAATTTTCCTATAAATAGGAGCTCATTTGAAAGAGCTCAGTGCTGAAAAGCTGACTGATCTTCGACTCATGTGATTACATGCTTGAAGTGATTTCTAGAGATAGAGGCTCTTATTAACTCTCAAAGATTCATGCGACTCTGAATGTTGGTGATTACATTCGAGGACTTCTGAGGATAGGAAGACAGAGGTGCCGACTACCTTGAAGTTCGAGGGCTTCCTTGCTGAGGAAGACAGAGGTTCCAACTACCCTGAAGTTTAGGGATTGCGGGGATAGCAAGACAGAGACACTCTGATCTTCGTATCGAGGGCTTACCCTGGTGTGGGTAAGACAGACTTGCTTGAAAGTATAAATCAAGGGACCTTTATCCAAGGTTGTTGGATACCCTTCTCTTTGGGTTAAAAGACTATTATCTTGTTACTTGTAGTTCTACTACTTGTTTATTTCCGCTGTATTTTGTATTATAAGGAAAGTATAACTTTCTTATACTTCCTTATTTGTACTCTGTTCTATTTAGATTCTATACGCTTTAAGGTAGAATCTCATATTGTAATCTTTTTTTAAGTTTCAATTTCCAGAACCATATTTCTGGAACCCACGTTCGGAATCTCTTTCCAAGATTTCACTTGGTATTAGAGGTGTTGTGAATTTTCTTAAGTTTAACTTTGTTAAACTTAGCTCTTTCCTTTACTCGAGGAAAACATAGTTATTTGTAACCAACTTTAAAGGTTCCAAAGGAATTTTTAAAGTATACAATTCACCCCCCCCCCCTCTTGTATATTGAGCATCTATATCACTATTTCAATCCTACATGTTCTCTTTACCTTCTTCTACAAACCCTTCAGGTTGGAGGATATATATCTCTTCATCAAGATCACCATGGAGAAATGTAGTCTTCACATCCATCTGCTCTAGATGTAAGCTGTATGTAGCACACATCGCCAGAACTATCCGAACAGTCATCAGTCTAATAACAGGAGAAAATATTTCATTGAAATCAATACCTTCCTTCTGAGAAAATCAGTTGACCACCAATCTTGCACGATATCTTTCCACCTGGTCATTTCCATCCTTCTTGATCTTAAAGACCCATTTGTTTCTGATAGCCTTCCTTCCATGAGGTAATGAAACAAGATCCCAAGTCTTATTCCTGTGCAGGGCTTCAATTTCCTCCTGTATCACTGCCATCCATGAGGATACATCTGGACTCTGGGTCGCCTCCACAAAAGAAGATGGCTCTCCATCCTCTGTTAATAAGAAATATGCAATATTGCTCTCAGTGACATAGTCTGAGTTCCATACTGGTGATCTTTTCTCCCGAGTTGACTGTCATGGTCCAGACTCAATCGGTACTTGATCATCATGCTCTGGTAATGCCTCAGAGGAAACTGATTCTTCCTTGTACTTGTCCTCTATTTCGACTGTTGTGGTTTTTATATTCTCCTTCTCCATGTCTTGATTAGTAGTCATTTGCACCTTGTCTTCTGCAAAAATGACATCTCTACTGATGATAAATTTATGGGCAGTGGGATCCCACAAACGATACCCCTTCACACCATCAACGTACCCCAAGAAGATACATTTCCTGGATCTCGAATCCAACTTCGATCTTTCCTGGTCATTAAACATTGCATATACAGGACTTCCAAAAGTATGTAACTGAGAATAGTCAGCGGGTTTACCAGTCCACATCTCCATTGGTGTCTTCAGCTCAATCGCTATTGAAGGAGATCGGTTGATCACATAACAGGCGGTATTCACTTCTTCTACCCAAAAAGTTTTGGCAATACCTGTAGTCTTCAACATCACCCTTGTTCTATCCAACAGGGTTCTGTTCATCTGCTCTGCCACTCCATTCTGCTGAGGAGTGTATGCCACTGTGAACTGTCTCTTGATCCCTTCTTGTTGACAAAAAGTGTCAAACTCCTCGCTTGTATATTCTCCACCATTGTTTATCCTCAGACACTTGATCTTCTTTCCAGAGTCAAGCTCCTTCCGCGCTTTGAATGTTTTGAAGACTTCAAAAACATCTTCCTTCCTCCTGTTTGGGTACACCCAACATCTCTTGGAATAATCATCAATGAATGATACAAAGTACCTTGCTCCTCTCAGGGATATAACCGGTGCTTGACAAACATCAGAATGGATCTACTCCAAGATCTTCTGATTTCTTTCTGTTGACATCCCAAACATTAACCTGTGTTTCTTGCTCAAAACACAATGCTCACAAAATGGTAAGGATACCTTTGTCAGCCCAGGCAGCAACTTCTGATCCGTAAGAATCTTCAAGCATCGTTATGACATATGGCTAAGCTTCCGATGCCATAACGTCATCAACGCTTCCATCGAGGTAGTTGATGCAACAACTATCTCCACCTCCTTGCACGTTTCACCCATAAGAACATACAGGTTCTTTGATATATTATCCACCTTCATTACCACAAGATCTCCCTTCACGATTCTCATCACTCCATTCTCAATGCGAGTCTTGCATATGATATCATCGAATTGTCCTAAAGACAATATGTTCTTTTTCAGGCCCTTCACATGACATACTCCTTGGACGGTCCATACTATGCCATCATGAATCTTATGTTTGATAATACTGACTCCAACGATCTTCAGAGTGTGATCGTTCCCCATGTACACAAGTCCTTCCAGGATGGTTTCATATTGGTCAAATCATTCCCGTCGAGACGTCATGTGCCATGTTGCTCCAGAGTCGATAATCCATGCATCGTCGAGATGCTTCCTGCTTCCAGCAGTTGTCGCCGCTTCACTGAATAGTATATCTCCACTTCCAGAAGTATTCGCCACATTCCCCTGAGAGGTCTTGTAACCACTCTTCTTATTCCAACAATCCTTCTTGATGTGCCCCTTCTTGCCACAATTGAAACATGTGACATTCTTCTTCTTACTCCTTGATTTGGACCTGCCATGATTTTGGTTCCCACTGGAACCACACTCCATCATCCTCCCTCTCTCCATTGACAGAGCTTCTGCTTGGTGCGAAGTTGTCTATCTGTCATCCTTGTTATTGTGCCGACTTTCTTCTTCTAGAACTGTGGCTGAAACATCATTAAAGAGAATCATATACGTCAGGATATTATTGGTGAGGTTGATGATGAGTTGGTCATACGAATCTGGCAAACTCTGGAGTAGAATCTCTGCACGTTCAGTATCCACAATTTTATAGCCCAACGTCGTGAGCTAAGCCAACAGGGTATTAAGGTTGTTGATGTGGTCTGTCACAGAAGATGACTCCGCCATCCGAAGAGTGTACAATTTTCTATTCAGGAAAACTTTTTTGTGGAGTGACTTGGCCTCGTATAGCTTCGTCAAAGTATCCCATATTTCCTTTGATGTCTTTTTCTCTGCAATGCTCGATAGGACCCCGTCTGCCAAATCCAAATGGATGTTAGCAATAGAATTCCCGTCCATATCGTTCCATTTATCCTCCGTCACACCCGCCGGCTTTTCTCCAATTGCCAGTAGGCAATTATCCTTCCACAGCACTGCCTGCATCTTCATTTTCCACAATGAAAAATTATTCCCGTTGAATTTTTCGATCTTGAATTTTGCCGCCATCTAGACACGCTGTCAGTCCAGAACCTCCTCTATTTCACAACGGTGTATTTAATAATCACAATACATTTTTTTCTGATGTGAATGATCAAACGGAGTCGCAATCACAGAGCATACTCAAATTTATGAGAATTATTAATACCCAAAAACGTGAACAGAACTGGGCCAGAACCTTGCCTCTGATACCACTTGTTAGGACCGTAAATGATTGACCCACCAGTGTAGTGATAATAAAGAGATAAAAATAAAGTGCAAATGCGTAAATAAATGGGACACCAGATGCAATGTGGAAAACCCCCCAAAATGAAAGTGGTAAAAAACCACGGGAAGATAGAAGGATCACTATGGGGTAAAAGTGGGTACACACTCCCTCACTATTATAAGGAGAAAAACCTCGTAAAATCTCTTTTGAATAAATGGGGAAACTGCCTCACTAAAACCGCTCAAATAGGATCTGCCGGGGATGAGAAATTGAAGCTGAAATTGATGATGGGATCTGCTGGGAGAGATCCCCATTTATAGGCTGCTCCTCCCCTTCCCACTGCATTATTCTGCTGGAGGTTTGGTGGGGGTTTTTCCACCCACCATCTACCACCACCAGCCCCCTTTGACAATTGGGGGGGAACCATCATACCAACAATGTCACCGCTCCATCCGGAGGTCATCGCCCGCATCACGAGGTCACTTTCCCCCAACAAGGACGTCGCATGGCATCGTCGTCCTATCCCAAATGTCATTGCCAACTGCGCTCACTGGCCTCATAAAAACTATTGAAGGCAAGAGAACCTTCAATCTACTAGCAGTTTCTACCATTTGGCTAGCGCATTCCCATCTACAGATGTCAAACCAGCATTGCTCGAGAACTATTTCATTCTGTATCCAAAACTTCATCAGTGCGCATCCCATCATCGCTAGCACCCCACGATTTGAGGTACTCGATTTCATTGTCAACCTGATATTCATCCCCTCCATTTGACGGTACTCCCTAATATGGTTAATCTATTCATCACTTTTTCTTGGGATGTAGAGGGAAAATAGCTCACAGTTCCCTACACCATAGTCATGCATTATTCTATGTAAGGGTAATTTACAAGTTACATTAGGGTAATCTACAAATCTGTATAAGGGTAGATGCGTCCTGCATAAGGGTAAAGCTTCTTATCCTTACACAACATTCAGGGACTACATAAAGCTATAGCTACTTACTCAAATTCATATAATTTGAGCCACATAATGGTAGGCTATGTTGCAAGGGTTCCCATATTGTAGTATTTAGTGCATTTGAAATTTCAAAGCATGAAGTTTTCGGTCAATCTATAGGACACATACAATCTATTGGGAGTTTAAAATAAAGGATACATACATGGGGGGATCACCCAACAAATAGGAGTTTGATATAATCCATAAATAAGGGAAGAGGCAGAATGGTAAAACAAACTTTCTCTGAGTACTTGGATAACCCCTTGATCATTAAGATATTAGAATTTTTCAATTGAATATAAGGGGGAAATTGTCACGACCCGCCCTCGGGGTCCGTGTCGTGACTACCCCAAGCCCGCCTTCCATAGGCCAGGGGCTGGCAACTAGCACCAAGGCATAAATCCCGGTAAAAAAAAGGGAAGGCATTGCCTTTGTAAAGTAAACAAACACCACAGAGTAAGCAAGTGGAAAGTAATCACTAAACAAAAGCAGAGTACAACTGAAAGTGTGGAAAAGTAAATGGGCCAGAATACAAACCCAAACTGAAAGTAAAGTACAACTCGAAAGGGAAAACAGCAACTGAAAAGTAAAAGCCGCTACTCCGTGTTGTCCACTGGAAATCCCACCTGAAGGATGGGTACAGATAGCTCCTCTGCTCCACGGGTCCCGCCGTCCGCTCCGAGCACGTCCCGTCCAGTGGTCCACCTCCGGGTACCGTCCCGCTATGCAAGCCTCAGCTAAGGTCAACGTTGTCCGTCGTCTGCAACCAACACAACGTAGTGCGGGCAAAGCCCGTGCAGGGGTGAGTATAAGCTACTCAGTAGGGACCCCGAGACCCCTGAAGGTCTCTCAAATCCACAAAGGATAAACCACGAAGAAAGGTACAATCACGAAGTAACAACCGACTCTGCTTAGGTATATGCCCATACATATACCTAAGTCATCAATTTCAAATACGCTCTAACCTCCGAGCCCAAGTACAACTCAGTCCACACAGGAAAGTAAACGTATTCCACACAGGAAAGCAAAACGTAATCCACACAAGATTGCACAACACAATCCACACAGGAAAACAACAGGATTCATCTCACACAGGTATACTTCTTCAAAGGACGATAAAGATGATCTCTGATCCATCTAAGTCGTCGGACCCACGAAGGATCGATAGGTAACTAACCCCCGAAAAGACCCACACAGGATCGGGCCCACACAGGACCTGTAGGCGCTGGTTCACACAGGACCGCTGAGCGCAAGGACCCACACAGGATCGGACCCACACAGGATCGGGCCCACATAGGACCTGTAGCACTGATCCACGTAGGATCGCTGAGTGTTGTAGTCGTCGTCGTCGAATCCACACAGGATCTCTATACTGTCGTCGTCGCAGTCACAGTAGCAGTAGCAGCAGTAGCAGTCACAGTAACAGTCGCAGCCAGCACTAGGGTTCCCGCACACAGCAAGCTCGTTCGGAGGGTCCGCTCCACGAGCCGAGAGGCTGATACATCAACTGACACAAAGTCCGGATTTGATGTATCCAAAAGTTCCGTATCGTCAACAGGAACTCAACGCAACAGACGGCGCGTCGATCGGACGCCCGGTCTGAGAGTTATTGGCATTTTCGTCCCCGGGGCCTGGTTGGTTTTTAAGGCAAAACCAACCCGACTGTACTCCACCTGCGTCCAAACCTCGGGCGGAGTATTCCAAAAGATCCGTCTCACTAAGAGGAACACAACGCGGCTGACGGCACGTCAATCAGACGTTCGTAGCTCAAGATATGAGCGTTTCCGCTCCGAAGGCCCGGTTGGTTTCGTGAACGAACCAACCCGTCCGAACTCAAAGTAATCCGAAACCTTGAGTGCGATATACCGAAACGACCGTCTCGATCCAAGGATCGCGTTGCCGCAGACGGTTCGTCGATCGGAGGTTCGTGGCTCAAGTTATGGCCAAAAGACCGAAAATGATTCGAAACGGGGGGTCGGGTCCGGGTCGACCCGGCCCGACCCCCCCTGGGTCAGCCCGAACCGGGTCGACCCGGGTCCGACCCGGCCCGGCCGGCCGGCCGGCGCGGCGGCGCGGCGGCCGCGGCGGCCTGGCGCCGCACGGAGGCAGTGCGGGGGGCAATCAAGCCCCCGCTTGATTTGAAGACGGCGCGGCTTTTTAGCCGCGCCTGTTTGCAACCCCCCCCCCCCCCCCCCACGTGGGGGGCTTGATTGGCAGGAAACGGGGGGCCTCCTGCCCCCCCCCCCCACAAGGAAACCGCCCCCCTCATTAAGAGGGGGGTTTTGTGTGCTGGCCGGGGGATTAATTTCCCCCGGTTTATTGCCATCCGGCCGGCCAGCTGGCCGGCCGGTTTTCTCCAACGGGACCGGAAAATCCGGTCCCCTCTTCGGCTTCCGACGCCAGCGGCTCGGCCGCCGGTCTTCTCTTTCCACCGCGGCCCGGAACTGGCCGCGGTGTTCGTCGTCCGGCGCGGTGCGACGGCACCGCGCCCCTCCGCCGTGCCTTGATTTCTTTCAACGCGGCGCGACGACGTCGCATTCAAGATGTTTCTTCCATGGTGCGCGCGCGACGGCGTTGCGTAAAATAAACGCACGATTAACCGCGTGGTGCGACGGCACCACGCCACCTTATTTCCACCCACAAAGCAATTCAACAAGAACGATGGAGGGGGTTCGGTCGTGTTCATGCGGTCCGGCCCCCCCTCACGTTAAATAATAACACAACTTAAAATATTCAAAAGCCTCACGTTAGACATGCGAGATCCACGATCAAGAATAAAATAATTAAACAATAATCAACAACCCCTACCTTGGGTATAAGATCGAAGATTTGTCAACGTCCCGCGGAAGACAACGTCGCGGAGGTCGGGCGTCGCGGTAGTCGTTCGTCAAATCCGATGACGAAGAGGTGCGTCCGATGAGATACGTCGTTGGCGAATCTTCGTATGCCGACGAAGGGAGTCCGAGGAGGAAGCGGCGTTCCGTCTCGTTGACACGGAAGACGAAGAAGAGAGGAGCGGCTTTCTTCGTCGGAGCTTGAGCGTTCTTCGTCAAGTTGAGCGTTCTTCGTCAAGTTGAGCGTTCTTCGCCAAGTTGAGCGTTCTTCGTCAAGTTGAAGAAGAAGGAGGAGGAGCTCTCAAAATTCCTCACAAGTTGGCAAAACAAGACTAACCAAATAAAATAAGGTTCCTCCTTATTTTATTTACCAAGCCAAGGATTTCAAAACTTCAAAATCAAAAAAAAATAACACTTAATTAATTAAACATGTCATGTGTAATTAATTAGATGTTAGGTTTACAAACATTTAAGAGGGAGAGAGGGGAGTTTAAGGGGGAAGATGAGAGGTTTAGGTTCGTGTGGGTCCCACCACACTTAATCCTCTCAAGGGAGGTTAAGTGGGTGTGGGTCCCACCCCTAACTCCCTTTGAGAGGAGTTAACCTACAAAAGTGAAATAAAAAGAATTCCACATTTTTTTATTCAACTTTTTATAATCCTCCCAAAAACTAACTTTCGTCCCGCAACAAACGCAACTTCTGAAAAGGTCACTTTAAGCGAATATCGGCGCTGCGAGTTCATCGGTGCCCTCGGATTTCAATTCTGAGCACCGGATCAAAAGTTAGTAATTCCCGCTCGTTCGTTCACTGAACGTACCCGAGCCCAACTTCGGAAATTGATTCCGGGCACTCCGGGCCTTGGAATCAGGTGCCGTCTGAAACCGCGCTCTTGTAAAATTCTAAAGAAATTAAGAAAAAAAATTCCCTTGAATTTTACGGGTCTTTACAGAAATTTTCAAAAAATGGGAGCATTTGGTCCAGTGAATAAAAATAAAAAAGTGGATAAAAATAAAGGGGGAAACATAAATTTTAAAACAGTGGAGAAGCGGGAGAATTCACTTAGGGTGCTTCCTAAAAACAGATAAGGATTGTTGTTGTGTAAAGGGGAATGGACCCCAATGCCTTAAGGGACCACACATTCTTGAACCCAGAGGGGGGTGAATACTACTATTTTAGGAAAGTGATATAAGAGGATAAATGGAGGAGGTTTATCCAACATCTTAAGTGAGAGTGGAGGAGAAGGATAATCTTCAAACATGATGCTCCATTTCTTGGAATTTATGTTTTCTCATTATCTTTTTTCCATGTAATTATGAAGTAAAATGTTAGTTGCGGAAATAATTCATGTATGTATTCATTATCTCGTGAATAAATTTTACAAATGTAACTTTTTTTATCCCCCCCTCCCCCTTAATGCAAGGTTAATTAGTGTTGGTTGAGATAAAAATCATGAATAACTATATGTCATAAGGGAGGGTGGGTTCAAGGATGGGGATGTGTACCAAATGCTTAAATATTTTTTACTTGTGATGTTTGAATATTCATTGATAACTTCATTGTGATTGAATCCATATTTTATTCCCTAGAGTCTATAAATAGTTAATATTCATAGGATAGGATACCAAATGTAATTTAATTGAGTGGGAATGAGATCCAACATTAACTTCATCTTCCACCATGATATTAAATTTAATACACCTAAGTTCATTATGTTACCTCAACCAAAGGTACCTGTGGGATTAAGTAATTATAATTAATGCTGTGAGGATAGATTATATATCCATAATGAGTTTTGTAGTAAATAGATTTAATACTTTCAAAAATAATATTGAATAAAATTATATTTCTGAACAACCATCTTTGGAACTATTCTCACTTATCTTTTTCTAGTTCATTGAATCACAAATCTAGTTTTATTTATTCCCAGTTTATTTTTAACTTTAGTAATCATGATAATGAAAAATATATTGAATCATTTAGGACCCTATTCTTCATGGGATATACCTCGTATTACCACTATTCTACACTTTTTAGTTAGTGAAGGTCAATTTAATATAAACATTTCAATTTGATACAACTGGATGATTTAATGTTGTCTTCTGGTTGTGTGAAATTTATAGCATCATTTCCAGGGACAAGGTAGTTATAAATTCAATAGTTAGAAAAAACTATAACCCCCATACTTTTCTATTTTCTAATTTTATATTAGGTTTTTTTTTCATTTGTGTTATATTTTATGTGCTGGGAATTTTTAGTACTTGATCTCATAAATTATCATGATGAAGGCCCACATCCATTTGCAAATTAAGTTCTAAATACTATCATATAAAATTAAATAACTCAATAGGGATATTTAAATCCAATTATAGGGTCTTTAAGACTAATTGAGTCTACCAAAATCACACCCAAGACCTGAAAAAACACTCTAATGTGTGGAAGATGAGTTCAAAAAGGCTTGTTACTCCTAGAGAATATGGACAAGGAAACTAAAGGATTGAAGGAAGAAAGCAAGGGGGAGATCCAAATTTAATATCAATTTAGAGACACAACCAAATATAGGGATAAAACTAAGGTTTATTCCTATTATTATGTGTACTTTGAATTTTCCATTGAGTACACTAACCTTAGTGCTGAGGAGGAGGAATAAAAGGAACCCTCTATTGATGAAAAATAAAATTAAAAGGTGGATGGAGAGATGGGGGATACTGAATTATAGGAGATCATTATTAACTTAGTGAAAGTGTAGAATATAAAACTTTTTTAACAAGAAGTCCCACCAAAACCAACTATTGGGAATTCCCAAGAAGAAGAAGAATAAGACATTATGGTCAATGAATTTGTTGAATTCAATATAGAATTTGAAGAAGTACAACCAAAAAGAAGGATAATGTTGGGAGGTATAAAGTATGGACTTACCATGAACATCTTATCTAATAATTTGTGTTATCCAACACTGGTAACCCTCCCCCAAGAAAGAAACAAATCATAAAGATGTGGAAAAGTAAATGAGTCACACCAAACACCTATCAAATACATATTCAATTTAATATAAGATGGTTGGATCTAAACCATAATACTATTACATGTTTGATGAGGTATGTTGGAGCTTAATTACCTAAATAAAAGTATTTTTTGGGAGGAAACATGATTTTTAATTTTTTTTTATAAGGAATTTTAGTTTAGGATGTAGTGAAACACCCTCCCATATTTTCAAATGTTAATTTCTTGGATCTATCACTTTTAATATTTTATTTCTTTTGAATGACCATAAATAATAATAGTGTTAAGGAGAAGAGAGTAAGATATTAATTCCAATGTGTAGTCAGATTTAATTATCAGTAATAACTTATACACCCCTATTTAAAAAATCTATTTTGGTTTTCACTAAAAGTATGCATCCCCACACATAGATTAGTGATACTGTTTTTAATTAAAGACACTTAATTTTTGTAAGAACCATATTATTCCTTGTTTTTCTTTTCTAGTTTTTAAAATTTAATAATTAATATGAGGAGATTTTTATTCAATGAATCATAACTTTTATTTTTAGTCACATATAGTTTATTTTTACCTTCCATATTTCATGATTTGAATTTTAGAATTCCATATTGATTAATTTATTATTTTTATACATTCCATTAGGGATTAAATTTAAAATCATATACATCCAATATTGAGAGGTTTTTATACCAAAATTTTCAAATATTTCATATTAAATTTCTAGATATTTGGGACATGTTACCTACTAGGGATTTCTTCAGACATTGTTAAAGTGATGATTGTGAAAAATTAACTATACAAATGATTGAGGAATTTTTATTTATTAAACCATTTTCCTTGATACCTACCCTAAATTGATCATTATTTTATCCCTTAGGGAACATGAATGGCCTTTTATAGGAATGAGTCACATTAAAAGTGAATTTTATCCATTCCTACCCTTATTTTTAATATCCTGTATGATTTGAATGGTTTAAGTATGGAGGAAAGGGGGTTCATTGCGATGAAATGGGATATTATTTATTGAGGGAATTGTTTGGGGAATTATCATTGGTTATGGGAAAATGTTCATACCAATATTCATTGTATTTAATATTTACCCCTCTAGAAAAGAAAAAATTGAAAAAATTGTGTTGACTTATGGAGGGTCCAAAATCACTATCATTTGACCAATTATTTTCATAATATAGGGTTGGGTGGTAAATGTGGGACTTTTCTTAGTTCAAATTTATAAAAATTGAAAAAAATAAAAACATTAAGAGGGGTAACTCATCCATTTATTTTTTGGTCCATGACCTTACATTGAGATTGGGGATATAGGGAAGATGTTATTTTTTAGAAGTGTACTTACTTTCATTATCATTCATTATACTTATTGATAAAACTCCTTTTAAATACTTAATTTATTTTTTATCAATTACCTACCATCTATTGTCCTCATATTCATTTGATCTTATATCTCCATGTACTCATTATTTTTCATGATTTTTATCCCTACAAAGTAGATAAAGTATGTAATTTTCAAGTTCATAGGTTTGGTATATGTACTCATGGTATGAGGAAAAATCAATTTCTGTTTTACCTTGAGTGATGATATAAGAAAAATAATGGTGAGTAAGACCATGAATTGGAATTTTAATGATGATAAATCAAGAAACATTAAGAGAAGAATGTAAAAGATGCATCATTTTCATGGGAAAAACTATTATATTATGTATAATTATGAGTTGGAATCATTTTGTATATATGAAATGTGAACATTATATCTCCCCAATTTATAATTGTTTAGTGTCATTGATTTTCTATTTTAAATATTGGTAGAATATGGGTGTCCTTTTTAAATCATAGTGGAGATTTATTCTTGAGAAAAATCATGGTTTAAGTGTAGGGGATTTGATGAATTCATAGTAAGCATGCAATTTTTGTAATTTTATTTGATAAATGTCATTTTATTTAATTTATAAACCTAATTTTTAATTTTTATTTATCATTTTTTGGTATTGTATAATTTTGGATTACATTTTTGAAAAATTATAAAAAAATAAAAATATAGGTTTCATAAGTTTAAATAATTTTTTTTTGTTTTTTGTATGTATAATAGTTAAAAATGGGCCAACAAGGTCCAATCCTCAACTTATGGGAACATGCCACTTGGTTTCCACATGAGGGGACACCAGCCAAGCCACCCATAGGGAAGGACAAAATATGTGACATATGGGATTGTATATGTTGTGCATGACACACATGGGAGTGGAGAACACCATCACATGGGGGACATGTTCATGTGGATGAGGGATGATAGATTCACTTGAATGGGGTGGTGCATAGAGGCATCATAAATCCTCTGAAATCCATCCATTTTAAGACTAAGTGGATGGAAGCAGATGAATTATATAGTTAATTCATTCTATTTTATTCTTTGATGTGAGACATAGAGAGCCCAGGGTACTTCCATTTTCCTTCATGCCCATGTCATCATTCTTGAACACATTTTTATCATCAGAGCTACACCATTTACACTATTTATAAACTTCAAATATTCCATGTAACAAGAAGGATAGCTTGAGAACCACCGTATATTTAATCCTCAATATGCAATAATCATGACTATGTGGTGTCTGGAGCATGGAAACTTGAACTAATAAAGGGATCTTGCATCATTGTCTGCGTACATTTCACCATATCCACTATAAGCTGATAATGAATATTGAATCTACACCATCATGTATAGTTCCACACCATGGGAAAATAGAGAAGGAAAATGAATTAGAGGGTAAAGGATAATGTCTACAATTTAGGTTTTTCACCTCACCATAGTGATTCTTCAAAGGGAATATTTGAGAAAATGAGGAATTTGATGTTGTGAAATAGGCTTAGTACGACACCAAGGTGGTTCTCATAATGTAAGAAGCACTGGTTTTGTGAATAATAAGGCTATGTCCTTGGTTTTATGGGTATTTAGTTCCATGAATGAGGCTGCATAAGGGTAATTTACAATCAATGTAAGGGTAATCAACACAACTATGTAAAGGTTAATGCAGACCATGCAAAAGTAAAAACCCATACCCTTATATGACTTACATGGAATAGTTAAAGTTATAATAAATTGGCCTTATGTAGATCATTTGATCCATGTTTAAGGAAGGATATTATGTATGTTTTAACCATTCTGTACGATTTGATGCTTCTAAAATATCCTAACCTAATGATTTTGGACTATCCCGATGATATATAAAGAAGTATTGGGAGTTTAAATAGAATGATACATACATTTTGGAATCATCAAATAAAGTGGTGTTTGAAAAAATCCACAAATAATGGAGGAGGCTAAATGATAAAAATAACTTTCATAGAATACTTGGCCAACCCACCTAATGAATAACAGGTGATAATTTTTCAAATGGAGAGAATTGGGAATTTTCACACTAGGGGGTATTTATTCAAGAGAAGAAAAAATTGAATGATAATAGAAATATAGGAATTAATTTTTTTTTAAATTTTAGAATCATGAGAAGTAACTTAGGGTGTTACTTATAAATAGAGAAAGACTAATTCTATGAAAAGGGGAATTGATCCCAAGGCTATAGGTGTCTTGACTTTCTCTATCCTAGAGGGGGTGGACTACTTCTAATTTTGGAAAATAACATAGGATGGAAAATGGAGGTGGTTTATCCATCTTCTGAAGTGATAGTGGAGGATAAAGGTCGTCTTAAACCATGGTGTTTCATTACTAGGAATTTATTTTTTCTCGTTATGTTTGTGTCCTATAATTATGAATACCGACATTGGTTGAAAAATTAATTCATATACATATTCATTATTTCATGGAACATTTTTATAGCTCTAAATTTTCTATTTGTTCCCCTTATTTCTTGGTTTATTAATGTTGATTGAGAGACAAGTCATGAATAACTAGAAGTTATAGGGGTGGGTGAGGTTGAGGAAGGGGATGTGTACCTAATTATTGATTATTTTTTAATTGTGATTTTTTCATATTCATTAAGATTTTAATTATGAGTTATTTAATATTTAATTACATGAGTCTAGGTACAATGAAAATTTATAGGAGAGGAGACCCATTTCAATTAAGGGGAGTATGAGCAAGATCCATCATGAACTTCATCTTCCAGTATAAGATTAAATTTAACACACATAAGTTCATTAGGATACCTATATCAAAGGGACATATGAGCTTATATAATTATATTTGATGATTATAGGATAGATTATATATACATGAGGTGTATCATGGTAAATAGATTGACTACATTCATAAATTATATTGAATTGGCTTCTATTTTTGAACAATCATCCCTAAAACCATTCTAACTTCTCTTTATCCTATCAATTGAGTCTCAAATTAAGATTTATTTCCTTCTATTTTAGATTTAATTTTATTAATCATGATAATTTCTAAACTATTGAATCATTTATAATTATTTTCTTTATAGTATCAATAATGTCTTACCACTATTCAATTCTTTGTAGATAGTGAAGGATAGTCAATATAAATTTATAAATTTTATAGGACTGGGGAATTTAACGACTTCTTATGGGTGAATGAAATTTTTATATCCATTTCCATATACAATGTGATTATAAATTCATCTATTAAAAAAACTCTAACCCACCCCCCACCACAACGTTTCTATTTTCTATTTTTAGATTATGTTCTTTTTTATTTATGTTTTATTTTATGTTTTGGGTGTTTTTGGTAAATGATATCTAGAATAATAATGATTAAATCCCACAACAATTCATCAATTGAGATATCATGACTATCATATAAATTTTATGAACTAAATAGGGAAATTTGAATCCAAGGATGGGAGATTCATGACCAACTAAGAGTACCACAGCCACACCCAAGACATGAATAAACACTCCAAAGCATGGAATTTGAGTTCAGAAGAGGGTTGTTACACCTGGAGAAAATGGATAACGAAACTATGTGATTAAATTAAGGAACCAAGTAGGAAGCCTAAAATGAAGACCCATTTGGAGACACAACATAATCAGGTAAGTTCTTACTTTGATTCATATTATGAAATTTCCATGGAGGGAACCTACCCAAGTACATGGAGTAAAAATAAGAGGATTTATCCACCACTTAATAATAAAATCAAAAGGGGTTGAGATTATATCTACTGAATTATGGGGGTAATACTTGACATGGTGGAAGAAGATAATCTAGAACCTACTAAAAAAGATGACACTCTAACAGCAAGTATTGAGTAGCCCTATGAAAATGACAAAGAAATAGTGGTTGTTGAATTAGATGAATTCATTAAAAAAAATTAAATAATTACAGCCACCAAGGAAAGAAAATGTGGGGATGTATAAATTTATGACAAACCATGAACATCTAATCCAATAATTGAGTCTATCCACCATTTTGAAGCCCCCACCAAGGATAGAATTGAGCATAATGTGGAGAAAAAGTAGAAGAGCACCACCAATCTCTTCTCAGAGATAGAATTAGATTAATAAGATATGTTTAGATCTTTACAAAACTCATATTATTTTATTGATGTGGTAAGTTAAATCTTATATACCTAAATAGAATCTCTTTTTGGGAGTTAACCTTAGTTTTTTATTTTTTATTAAGACTTTTAGTTTAGGATGTAGTGAAACATCCCCCTCTAATATTTTTGAGCATTAATTACATGTATCTTATGCTTTAAATGTATGATATCATTGTTATATGTCAATGAAGCAAAAATTAAGCAAGGATAAAAAGGTAAGACCTTAATGAAAAAGGGTAGTATGTTTAAAATTTTAGTACTTACTTATACTCCCCTATTTTCAAAATATTTTTTGGTTTTTAATGAAAAGATGCATGAACACACTTAGATTAGTGATGTTATTTTTTATCAATGGTAATTAGGTTTTTTAGGAATTCCATTATGATTTTTCTAATTTTTATGTTTATGAAATTGAATAAAAATTATAGGTAGATCTTGAAATAGAAGTGAAACAAAATTTGAATTCAACAAATCATGATTTTTTTTGTCACATGTAGTTGATTTTTCCCTTTAAACTTTTATGCTTTGGATTTCATAAGTTCAGGTTGATTAATTATTTATTTTTACTCATTACATGATTCATTTAATTTAAACTCATATAAATCCATTCTTGATAAGTTTATTGACAAAATATTTCCATTATTTCTAAGAAACTTTCTTGAGATAACTTGGGACATGTTACTTACAAGGACTAGTTTTTGACATCTTTAAAGTGATGATTGTGTAAAATTCACTATAAAAATTATTTGTACATTTTTATTGATTCAAAAATTATCCTTAATACGTACCCTACAAATATTCCACTTTTAGACCTTAGGGACCATTAATGTCATTTGATAGGAATGATCCACCTTACAAGAAAATTTTATCTATTCCTACCATTACTCTAACATGTTTCATGATTTTCAAAGTTTACATGTGTGGGAGTAGGAATTCAGGGTAGAAAAAAGTGATATTGTTTATCAAGGAAAACTTCTTTTGGAATTATTATTGGTTATTGGAAAATGTTCAGGTCATTATTCGTAGTATTTATTATTTACCTCTATAAAAAATAAAAAAAAATAGTTTGAGTTATAGAGGGTCAAAAAACACCATCACTTGGCCAATGTTTTTTTATTTTTTGAGGATGGGTGGTGGATGTGAGACTTATCTTAGATCAAGTTTCAAAAAAATAAGAGGGGAAACACAATAATTTCTTTCTTTATTCACAACCATACTTTGAGATTGGGGATGTGGAGAAGAAGTAATTTTTGAAGAGGAGAATTTCATTATTTTTCATCTGATTATCAAACTCTAGACATGGGGATAAACCTCATTTTTAATCCTTAATTATTTTACATACATTACCTAAAATACCATAACTTAAGACTCATATGATCCTAGGATTCAAAGTTACCAAGTTTTTTAGTGATTTTTGTCTCTACAATGTAGAGAATTTTTTTCATTTTAATGTTTATAATTTTGGGACATATACTTAGGGTATGAGGAAAAATCCATTTATATTTTTTCTTGAGTGATTATAGAATAAAATTTATGGTGAGGAAGATCATGAATTTGTATGTTAATGATGATATATTATGACACTTGAATGAAATAAAGGATAGGATCTATAATTTTCCATTGGAAAATATTTTTCATTATGTCTAGTGAATAGTTGGAATCGGTTTTATTATGTGACACAAGGAAACTCTCTCTCTCTCTCCCATGGATAATTATTTAGTTTCAATAATTTTTAATATTAAGTATTTTTAGATTGGAGGTTCCCTTTTTAATTCATAATGTCTATTTATGCTTGAGTTCAAGCATGGTTTAAGTGTGGGGTATTTTTTGAGTTCACATTAAACATACATTTTTTTAAATTTATTTGATAAATTTCATTTGTTTTAAATTTTTTATACCCATTTCTCAATTTTATTTATTATTTTTGGATATTTTATAGTTTAGGATGATATGATTCAAATAGAAATAAAAAAATTGAAATACATGTATTATAAGTATAAATATTTTTAAAATCATTTTTATGTGTATTAGGTAAAAATAGGCCAACATGGGCCAACCCTCAACCCATGGGATAAATAAACATGGTTTCTCTATGATGGGATATTGACCAAGCCTCTCATAAGGAAGGCTAGTGTACATGGTAGAGGGGATACGAAGGTCATGTATGGAACAAATAGGATAACATGACACTGGCACACGGCGTTTAGGTCTGTGCGATGGTGGGAGGATGAAATCACTAGAATGGGGCAGTGCATGGTGGCATCAGGAATCCTATGACACCCATATAGATTGATACCATGTGAATAAAATAACATAAATTATATAGTTGATCCATCTCGTTGGATTATTCAATGTGGGATGTGAAGCAGCTAGGGTATTGTGCTTTTAAGAAAAACACTACTCTTTTTCTCCATCTTTGAATCATCATTCTTGGACACACTACTACCTTCACTGCTATGTTATTTCCATCATTGATGAACTAAAAATCCACTATGGAATCTAAATGAGAGCATGGGTTCCAGTATTTATTCAATCCTCACTACACTACAAACATGGTTAGGTGGTGTAGGTACCTTGGATGCTTGAATCGATAAAGGGAGGCTATGCTATCACCCAAGTACATTAAATTATAGCAATTATAACCTCGGAATAAAGAAATAATCAATAACTTCATGTATATATCTTTACCATGGGAACACAAAGAAGTAAAATGTATAGGATGAAGAAAGATAATGTCAATAGAATATGTTTTTTACGACACCTTATTGAAGCTCGAAAAGGCAGTTCGTGAAAATGAGAAAGACATTGTTATTCCATAGTCTTGGTACTATGACATAATGATTGTCTGAATGGTAGTAGCATCAGTTTGAGTAAGAAGAAGGTTGAAACAATGGTCAAATTAATATTCCATATGCATTCATGAAGCTGTGTGAGGGTAATTTATAATCTTGTTTAGGGTAATAGACAAAGTTACAAAAGGGTGGATGCATTCTATGTTAGGGTAAAATATCATAACCTAACATGACTTCCTGGTCCTAGGTATAGGTAAATATAATTACCCTTACATAGATCATTTGATTCATGTGATGGTACAATATGATATAATGGTTTACCACATTTTAGGGTTTGGTGCTTCTAAAATTTCAAAGCCTGAAGATTTTAGGATATCCACTCAGTACCTACAAGCTATTGGGAGTTTAAACAGAAGGATACAAAGATGGGGGGCTCATGGAAGAAAGATGAGTTCAAAATACTCCACAAAAAAGGTAAGAGGATGAATGATAAAAAAACTTTCATAGAAGACTTGGTTAACCCCTAACTCATTAACATATTACAATTTTTCAAATGGATAAAAGCGGAAATTTTCATACATGGTGATTATTTGGTTTAGAGAAGAAAAATATAAAAGAGGAGAAAAATATATGAGGGGAAAAATTAAAACATTAAAGAAGTGGGAGAAGTCACTTTGGGTACTACTTACAAATAGAAAAGGACTACAATTGTATAAAGGGGAACAGACCTCCATGCTATAGGTACCTAGATATTTTTTAACCCAGTGGTATAGGACTACTCCTATTTAAGTAAACTAACATAGTAGGAAAAATGTAGGTGGTATATCCAACATCCATAGATAGAGTAGTGGAGAATGGTCATCATCAACCATGATGTTTCATAGCTAGAAACTTTTTTTCTCTTTATTATTTTGTCCAATAAATCAAAATTAGTACTTTGATAGTAAAATTAATTCATTAGGTGTTAATTGTTACATAAAACCTTTTTATATATATTAATTTTATATTACCTCTCCTTAAGGAACAGTTTGTTTTTATTGGTTAAGAGACAAGTCATGAATAGATAGGTGTTATACATGAGGGTGGGGTAGAGGAAAGGGATGTGTACCTAATTCTAGATTCTTTTTACTTGTGATGTTTTCATATTCATTGAAAATTTCTTTGTGAGTGGTTGTATATATCATTCCCTAGAGTCTAGAGACAGTGAAGATTTCTAGGGGAGGAGACCCATTTTAATTAAGGGTAGTGGGAGGAAGACCTAACCTTAACTACACCATCCACTATGAGAGTAAATTTAATGCACCTAAGTTTATTATGATACCTCGACTAAAGGGACCTATGGTCTTAGAAAATTTTAATTAATGTTGAGAGGCTATATTGGATATCCCTATGGAGTCTCTTGGAAAATGTATTGACTAATTTCATAAATAATATTGAAATGACTTCTATTTCAGAACAACCATCCTTAGAACTATAATCACTTCTCTTAATCATATCCATTGAGAATCATATCTATATTTACTACATTCTAGTTTAGTTTTAATTTAATTAATTGTGACAATATCAAATCTATTTAATCATTTATAACCCTTTTCATTGTTTTATTGACATCATCTTACCATTATACTATGTTTTTTAGTTAGTGATAATCATGTTAATGATTCTTCAAAAGGACATCATTAAATACTCTGGTAGAATCAATTATAAATTTATATGAAACTCAAATTGCACAACCTATAAAGACAAAATATAGAGGAAACATGTGGATGATCCCACATATAGTGGGGAACATTGTGATGACAAATCTTGACCAAAGGTAATTTCATCCCAATTTTAATTGATTTTAGTTAACTAATTGAAGAATTAAAAATCAAACAAAGGATAAAGAAAAGAAAAGGAGAGTGGAACTAGTTCCTTGGGCGTCTTTGCTAAAAATAAATTTTGACTACACTTGAAAAACAATAATACTCATTTGTTGTGGAATAAATAAATTTTATCAATAAAATAAATGATCAAAACCTTATAAATCAACTCTAGAATCCTAAGACTTCATGTATAGAAGAATTAAAATACTAGGATACATTTGGTCTTCGAATCTGGATGAGCCCATAAGGCGCGCTCCATAGCTAGAGTTTCCCATCATTGTCGTTACCTTTCTCCTCAGGTTGGCTCGGATTCCCTCTTTGTAATCGGTGAGTTCATGAAGATGGTTCCCCTATCATGGTGGCATTGTCGACATCATGGTCTCGGCCATCTCGGCGCTTCACATTACTGCCATCCTTCTTCTCGCTCAACTCCACCTATGTCAGATAGGGCTTTACTTGGTGGTGATGTTTTCATCCAATGGCCGAGATCCAGCTTTTGTGGTTTGCGAATTGTCGTCTTGGCTCTGACTATGTGTGTTGGGTGGTTAGTCATGGTCTCCATGAGTGACCTGGTAAGCGGTGATGGGATTTGGGTTTTGGTTCCCTATAGAGCTCTAGTTCAGTGGAGATAGTTCTCAGGTAGGCATACATGCAGTAATGGTAGCTCATCGATGTTCACTTTTTTCCTGTATTTTGGTTCTAGATGAGATTTCTCTTTGATCTGGGTTTTCATTTGCAGTTCATTCTGTTCTGGTGTAGTTTGCAGCGGAGGCGTGTTGACTGGTTTTGTGGTTCTGGTGGTGATGATTTTGGGTGAGGTAGCTTGATAGAATTGAATGTGGTCTACTCTTTGTGTGTGTATCTGCAGTTCGTTTTTTCAGGTAATTTTTTCTTGCTTTGGATATCTCTTCTATTTCATACACGGAGAATGCTTGGAGGAAGACCGTTATGGCCATATATTTTTTTTATGCTTCAAAGAGGGAGGCAAGGGACTACGATTGGGTGGACCGAAGTGTCACATGAAGGTCCTTCATGATTATTTATTTCCAAGGTTGCTCTTTCTATCTCACGAGGAGGGGTGGAATGAAGAGGTAAAGTGGATTGATCCTTGATAAGACCCGTGATGTGCTGAATTTTTCTTCTATGTGAATGTGTGATTGTTTTGGTTCTACAATTTAAAATTTTGAGTGGAGGTTCTTGGATTCAGTTTGGGTAGGTTGGTGGCTATAGGTTTCTTGTTCATTTTGGTCTGTTTGCAACCAGCATGCTGCATGGATCTGCTTTAGATGAGGTCTAGAGTAGAAATCCTTCGCCTCAACTTGCCATTTGGATTGGGATGTTCAAGAGGGTATGGCTCTGCCATTGGTACCAGGACCATGCATCCCTGCACTAGATAGCTAGCCGAGCGGCAATGCGATGGTGAGGACTTTTCATCAGGATGTAGTTGCTTGGGAGGGGCAGATTCTGTAGTCATGATCTAGGTTATCTTTTCATGGTTTAGTTGGTTGTATTGTTTAGAACTTGTGGTTTCTCACTGTTCCTAAAAACTGTTTTTATAATAAAAAAATTTAATTTTTAGTTAGTCCAGGATGCATTTAGATTAGTTTGAGAAAGTAGAAGAATAATCCAATTTAGTGGTTGTGAATTAATTATCCTTATCATGTTAGGTTTCTTATGCTACCAAATGAACTTGGTTTATGTTTTAATAACAAATATGATTAATGTGAATTGTAAAACAATACAAACTAAAAAAATTATTTCACAAGGGAAGATGGGAATAAAAAAATGGTATGAACCTAGTTTAGTATATTTCTCTCCCCCCAATAGATTTATCCAACCATCATTGGGTGATTTCCAATTAAGAATAAACCCAAAACCAGAAGAAAGAGAAAAGATGAGAAACAATGAGAAATAAATAAAATCAAAGAAACTAGAATATCCTTATTCTTTAGGACCTATAAATATATCATGTGTCATGACCCCCTCCCAACAAAGTGTACCCCTCCTGGGCTGGCAACATGAGAAGTGAGATAATGACCCCTGAGTCCCAACTCCAGTAGGCCCCGGGTTGGCGACTAGAACCGAGGGCATCGTAAACACACAAATGGGAGGCATTACCCTCTAAGAGAACACATGTGAAAGAGAGAGATAAGATAGAAACCAACTAACTTCAACTCAGACATAAATATAAATGAAAACCCATGTACACATATGTAATGTCATGCAAAACTACTACAACTGAAAGGGGAAAAACTACAAGTACCCAAAAGAAAGTAAAAACAGCAGCAACAACAATCTCAAACAACTCCTGCAACCCCAAGCTAATAGAAACCAACTTGATCTCTAACCTGCTCCAAGTGACCTGAAAAGTAGTTTATATTTACATAGGGTGAGTATAACAGTATAATCAGTAGGATCCTCCCTAAAGCCTCTCGTACAAAAGTAAAGAAAGCATGCTAAAGCACAGTGAACAACAAGTGAAACTAACTCGTCACCTAAACAGGTATGCTATGTTCCCAGCCTCACCATGGCTACTCTCACCAAGTAACACATACAAGATTATATAATATAATAAATAATATCCAGGTTACCCTGCTAATACTTCCCCTTTGGTTTTCCGCATTTTCCCAACGTCGCATGTCCTAAGCATCTCTCTCCAAAAAGGCTTTCCCACAAACACCTCGACAAAGCACCACAACATTCACCTCATGCAACAAAACCACCACATCCATATAAGCAAAGTAACTAGGTAGTGTCTGAGAGCCACCACAGCTCACATAACGTGTATCATACATCGAGTATTATACCTCAAGCCATTACAGCCCATACACTGAGTAAGGATCCTCAATCCATCACAGCCTATACATGTTACACCTATTTTAGTCGATATAAAACTATATCCAGAATATATGTGTGTGAATAACCCCAATACATTATAGCCCTCTACACACATATATGGGGAAAACTAACCAATGTGCCTTCCAGCACAAGTAACTACCAAGAGAAGAGAGCGGGGCCAAAGGGGGTAGTCAGCCATCTATCCTCCCACTAAAATGTTATGGAAAACACCCCCCAGGTTTCAGAATTCCCAGAGTGTCATTTGACCATACTGAAAGGGTGGAGTAGCGTATAGATACAAAAAGGTATAGAATATACTATATCTCACAACCACACTATGGGTATAAAATAGTCTTAAACTCAACTTCAACTAACGTCTCTCGGACTTCGGGCTGCTACTTTTAAGACTTGGTATCGTATAAGAACACAACCATTTAAAGAGATTTAATACATTACTTCATTCCCTTTTTATCAGTAGCAATTTACGTTAATTAATTCTTTAAACATTAATTAACCAATAACAATTCCACATTAAATTTCATTATCATCACACCCAAAGTACGATGTTCCTTCAAATAACAACCTCATCATTGTGCCCCAGCAATCTCAAAACCCCATGGGTTAACATCATTTATTCAATTATTTATTTACCTCATTACTTTCCCATATTCTCAGGCATTCTAGAAAAACAATATATGCTTCTAAACACAAGGGGATCAACACAGTGAGTAGATGAACAACTCGTCGAGTCTTTGCTGCCTATATCAAGAGTGTAGACCCATCCTCCCTTGAGAAGCTAAACACGGAAAGCACGTGGCATACCCCGCACGTCTTCACCTCTTTAGGAAGAATGGTCTGCAAGACCAGCTTCATTGAGCGGTGGGGAAAGGCAGATAAACAATGAAGAAGAATCAGTAGAAAACCAAACATTCACATCCAACCCATTTCATCATCCCTGGTGTCCCCCCTAACACCCACATGCATAAACCAATGCATCTCACCTATCTAGGCATCAACTGGTATAAAAACTAGTAGGCCTTCATTACCCCGCATATCACAATAGCCATCTGGGCTCACATCACAACACAAGAAGTAGGAAAACAACAATCATATCAGTTGTGCTCTTGGCCCTTGAAAAAGAAAGAGGGTAACTCAGAACCCTTCAACAAATTATCAAACAATTAGTTCATTAATCCATCTTGAATTAACCAATTTATTATTCATAGGTTCTATATTTGTGAAACCTAAATAGTAAGCTATCACAAATAAATTAAACATGCTTACTGCACCAATTTGACTAACATAAAAAAATACAACAATAAGAACCAAATTAATTTACATGTATCTTTAGCTTTAGACAAACAATTATAAACTAATTTTGGTTTATGTTCTTTACCAATTTCCATCAAGAACGAACAACTAAACAAAGAAATAATAGATATCACACTATCTAGAAAAAAAAGATGCAATACCATATGATTGATATCAATTTATTTATCTGGTTCAAATTATTTATTTTGTCAATTACATTGTGATCCAGTGGATAAAACATGCTAACTCTACAGTTTCATGTAAAAATAAAATAGAAGCGATGAATCCCCTACCTTGAAAAGGTTCTTAAGTATATTTATGATCTATACAATGTATCACGATCACCTCCTCCCGTGACAACTGCATCCACCTGAGGATATCACGGCACAACCGCACCAACCGAAACCCAAGAAACTTTATTAGAAGCATGGAGATCACATGACATAATGTGGGAAGAAGAAACAGGAGAAGGTGAACCCAAAATAACGATGATAAATCATACCTTCTATCGAAGATTGATGGATACTGCTTGGCTGCACCAAAACAGAGGGTGCACTTGCAGCAAGAAGAATGTCGAGGGAAACCAATCCACCAGGAAAAGTTTAATCTCATGATTCCTATAGGAAGGAAGGCAAGGTTTGAGCATCTCTCACTAGAGAATAAGGTGAAAGAACAAGGGATAGAGATATCATGTCCCTTTAGAAGATTTAATGGAGCAGTGGTTTAATATACAGTGGATTTTCCATTAAATTTAGATCACATTAAACCACGTGGTTTGACCAATTATATGCATCTCGGGACTTAGGATAATTAATATAGGAGTTATGGGATTTTATTCGGCCTTACATACCTTAAAAAAGTCCATAAATGCGTTTTACATCAAAGAAATTGTTAAATTAGTGAAACTGGAAAAATCTGGAAATTTGGCAAAGGAAATATGAAATAGTTCTGGAAACATTGTTCATGAGCTGTGACACCACGTCTGACTCACCGTTTCAGTCTTACCATTTCTATCTCACTGTTTCTGTCTCACCATTTCTGACTCAATGTTTCTATCTTACCATTTCTGACTCACCGTTTCTGTCTCACCATTTATGTGACACTATTTTTGACACACCATTTCTGTCTCACTATTTCTGTCTCACCATTTCTGTGACACTGTTTCTGTCTCACCATTTCTGTCTCACCATTTTTTTCTCACCATTTTTGACTCACCGTTTTTGCCTCACCTTTTCTATCTCACCATTTCTATCTCACTATTTATGACTCACCATTTCTGTCTCACCATTTCTGTCTCACCATTTCTGTGACACTACTTTTGACTCACCGTGACACTGTTCATAAAACTGGAAACACTGTTCACAGAACTGGAAATTTGGTAAAAGTTTGGGGATGAGTCACCTTGACCTTCCAGAACACCTCAAACACCAGATTTCAGCAAAGGGATGGACCAGAGTGGTCTGGGCCATTACATCAGATACCTCTCAAAACATTCTCATCCATGAGAATCCAAAACCAAACCAAAAGGAAACTGAAAAGGGGTCTGAACAACCACTCCTCAAGATACCAATCAAAAGAGAAAAATCCATAAGAAGCAACAAAAGAAATTCATCTTATAAAAATGAAAGGTCTATAACCACAAAGGGGACATCGTTACATGAAAAGAGTTTAAACATAAAACAACTCTGGGTACTGAGCACATATCTATGACTCACATTCCCAGGTACTCTCCTCCATGCCACTGTGTCACCATAAGACACGAACCAAGGGAATAGAATGTCTATGAAACACCTTCTCTTTGCGGTCTTAGATCTCCACAGGTTTCTCCTCAAAGGTCACAACATCATCAACATTGATCTCTCCCCAATCAATGACATGAGAGTCATCATGGAGATAACGACGGAGTTGTGACACATGAAAAACATCTTGTATCTAGATCATCTATGGAGGAAATGATATCTTATGCGCCATAGCTCCAACACAAGCCAAAAACTCAAAAGGACCAATAAATCAGGGAGAAAGCTTACTCCCATGACCAAACATTCAATACCCATGACGGGGAGTCACCTTCAGAAACACGTGATACCCAACATCAAACTCCAAAGGTCTCCTCCTTTGATCGGCATATGATTTCTGATGATCCTACACTGTCTTCATCCTCTCATGAATCACCTAAACCATCTCCACTGTATTCTTCACTAGTTTTGGTCTGAGAATTGCTGACTCTCCAACCCCAGTCTAGAACAACGAAGAATGGAAAGGCCAGCCATACAGGGCTTCAAATGGTTCCATACCGATGGTGGAGTGAAAAAAAATTGTTTTAAGTGAAGTCCACTAAGGGTAAGTGCCTCATCCATTAACCTCCAAACTCAATAACACAAGAGCGTAACTTGTCATCAAGAGTTTGGATGGTTCGATCTATTTGACCATCCATTTGAGGATAAAAAAAGCAGTGTTATGGTATAGGTGAGAACTGAAAGCATGCTGGAGACATCTCCACACCCTATAAGTAACGCGAGGATCTCGATCAGAAATGATCGTCCTGGGGACTCCATAAAGTCTCACCACCTCCTCCAGATACTGCCTCAACAAAACTTCCACTGAGCTCAACACCTTGATTGCTATGACGTGGAATGATTTTGTTAAACAATCCACTACCACCCACATAGCATCATGTACTCCTGGATCTCGAGGTAAACCAATAACAAAATCCATTGAGATGTCCTCCAACTTTCACTGAGGAACATCTAACGGCTAGAGTAAACCACTGGGGGAACAATGCTCAGCCTTGACCTTCTCAAAGACTAAACATTGAGATACAAACTCTACAACCACATGCTTCAGCCGAAGCAACCAAAAATGACTCATCAAGGCTTGGTACATCTTTTTCACGGCAGGATGCACCGCTAAAGATGAACTATGGAACTCTCTGAGGACTATCTCATGCATCGTCAAAGGTACAAAAATCCTTGAATGATACAACACTCGGTGTTGTTCATCCTCTGTCCAACCATCAAGGGCCTCGCTACAAACAACTCGGTCTCTCCTGACCTCCACCTCAAGATCCCCCAACCAGGACTCTTCCACTTGCTGCAACAGAGATGACTACACCATCATCTGGAAAAGACAACTTCTACCCACAACTTCTCCCATATCAAGATGTAATGCTAACAGTTATTCCATTACTCTCCAGGAATCACCGAATTCACGCACAGCATAAATACGTGACTTTAAACTCAGCGCATTAGCTACAACATTCCCCTTTTAGGTGTATACGATATTTCAAAGTCGTATTTCTGTAAAAACTCCATCCACTGACGCTATCGTAAGTTCAAGTCACGATGGGAGAAAACATACCTCAGGCTCTTATGATCGGGGAAAACCACAAATCACTCACTAATGAGTTAATGTATCCACAACTTCAGATCAAACACCACAGCTTCCATCTCTAGATAAAGGGTGTAATAGTTATGTTCATGAGGATACAACTGTCAAGACCCATAAGAAACAACTGATCTTTGTTGCATCAGAACACAACCTAACCCCAGTTGCGAAGCATCGTAGAAAACATCAAACTGAACTCCCTCTACTGGGAGACAAAGAACTAGATCACTTACTAACTTCTCTTTTAGATACTCGAAAGCTACCTAACACTGATCATTCCATATGAATGCATGATCCTTCCTGGTCAAAGATGTCAGAGGAGTCACAACTCAATAGAAATCAACTACGAACCTCCTGTAGTATCTTGCGAGACCAAGGAAACTTCGCACCTATGACAATATCTTGGGGTATTCCCAAGACACAACTGCTTCTATATTTGATGGATCCATAGCTACCCCCGCTGGGACACAACATTCCCTAAGAAACGAACTTCTCAAGCCCAAAACTCACACTTCTACAACTTCCCAAAAAGTTGATGTTAACGAAGAACTCCAAAAACAATGTGTAGATGCTCTAAATGATCCTTCTCAAACTTGGAGTATACAAGGATTTCGTCATTGAAAACCACCACAAAATTGTCTAGGAACTTATGGAACATAGCATTCATCAATCCCATGAACATAGCTAGAGAATTTTTCACACCAAACGGCATTACGACAAACTCATAATGCCCATGATGACAACAGAAAGTAGTATTCAGGATATCCTCATCCTTCATATGCATTTGATTATATCCTGACCAGAAATCTATCTTTAAGAACCAACTTGCACCCTTCAGTTGATCGAATAAATCATCAATCTATGGAATAGGGTAGTGATTCTTTACTGTGACTTTGTTTAAGTGATGATAATCGACACACAACCACAAGCTGTCGTCAACCTTCTTCACAAAAAAAACTTGAGCACCCCACGGTGACACACTCGACCAAACAAAACTACACTATAATAGAACATCAATTTGTATACGTAACTCTCAAAACTCAGAAGGGTCTATCTTATATGGAGACATAGAGATAGGATACGCTCCTAGATGTAGCTCAATTCCAAACTCAATATATTGTCAAGGGGGTAATGCTACAACCTCTTCAAGAAAGACATCAGGATACTCTTCTATGACCCTAATAAATTCCAACAATTGAACCTCTGAAGAACTCAGCATCATCTCATCCATCATGGATGATAATGACAGAACACACCTATGACCCATCTGAGGGTCTCACGTGCCAAAGAACACCACTAGATCTCTATCTGAATCAAAGAACACAACCTGCCTCTTGAAGCAATCCACGATAGCCTACACCTAATACAACCAATCCATGCTGGGGATAAAATCATATGGTTGTATTTGTAAACATAGAAAATCTCCCCAAGAGCGGTGCTACCCCAACACTAGCTCACAGTTTCTACATACTTCAAAAGAGTCATCTCAACCTCCAACTAGCGTAGTCAACGCCAAGGGCACTGGAAGCCTCTCTACCTCAAGTCCCAAAGCATGGACACTGGTAGGTGATATAAAGGAGTGTGTTTCCCCTAAATCAGACAAGGCTTACACCAAGGTTAAAAACAAGCAAAGGGTACCTCAAACGATGTCTGGCTCACCTGGTGATGGCAACCCTAAAGCATGAAGCTGACCATGACCTCTTCCAAGACCTCTTTGACCCTGATGAAGACCAACACCATGGTTGTGATCTGCTCTCTAAGGACAGGGAGTGTTACAGGGTTGTCCTCTACCTGCCCCATCTACCCTCTATTGATCTAAAGCTGCTGCAACCTGCTGCTACTGCCTCGATTGATATTACCTCAATGGAGGAACCTGGAGCAGAAAACCTAGTGCATGATGACTGCTCTGAAAGGTTGGGCACTCTCGCTACTGATGACATCAAACACCACAAGAAAAACCAGATCCTAATCCCTTGGCATAGGCCTGAGAGATGCTGCCCTTGAAGAAATGAGATGTTGAGGGCTGGGACCTACCCCCAGCCAAAAAAAACTCTTCTACCTTGAAAACCGAGAACCCCAGACCACTGCTCTTCTTCGTGAGGAATCATGACGACTCCCCTCTCGTGATGATCCAGTTCTGGCCAAAGTCCTCTCAATGACCTCTGCCCTTTCTAGCACCTCAATATATGTCTTCATCATAAATGGGGTGACCTGAAGTTGGATCTCTGGATGCAAAGCCTCCTCAAAATTCCTCGCCCTAGCCTCATCATCTGGAAACAGGTTTGAATCATATCGCAAAAGGTTTCTAAAATGGATTCCAGACTCTCGCACATTGGATCTCCCTTGTTTAGGGGTAAGAAGCTCCTGGTGACTGGACGCCTTTGCGGTTGAAGAAAGAAACTCGACTATAAACTTGTCTCGGAACTCCTCCCATGAGATCGTTGACTCCTCGTGATCCCCAAGGAACAAGAACCACCACTGCCTTGCTGCTCCACGCAGCATCATCACAACCATGGACACCCAGTGCTCCTTCCGAGCACGGATCTAACTAAAGCCTATCACAACCTACTCCTACCAATCTTCTGTGACTGCATCTAAAACAGAGCCCTTGTACTTCTACAGACACTGGCATTGAAACTCTCAGAGTGTCCTCCTCCATGTGTCATCATCGTCTACCTCTACTCAATGGCGATTTTTTGGCGCAGCCTGGTGGACATCTTCTATAAGATCCTGACGAGGACGTTGACCTAGAGCCATACCTGTAAAATAACAAGCATTTAAAGCTCCTAAAACTAGAATATAGGAGACTCATAATTAATTAATTATTTAATTGTTTTTCTTTTATTCATTATAGGTTAACCTATACCAAGGTATACCTATTCAAACACAGTCACAAAGAATAACGATGCATGATCCTTTCCTAGGTCTCTACCCTGAAACTAGTATCACCTTGTTTAGTATCCATTGCAAAATTAAAGGTACATGCATCAGATCATAGGGGGCCCTAAACGCCTATGTCTCAGCCAGTCTCCAGTGTTTACATCACTTTATTAACATGAATGACATTGTTTCTCTACCAACCAATACAACCTCACATGTTCTTAACTCCAAACTACAAAATATCTCTAAACCTATCTGCTCTAATACCACTCTGTCATGACCCCCTCCCCACAAAGTGTACCCCTCCTAGGCTGGAAATGTGAGAAGGGAGAAAATGACCCCCGAGTCCCACATCCAGTAGGCCCTGGGTTGGTGACTAGCACTGAGGGCATCGTAAACACACAAATGAGAGGAATTACCCTCTAAGAGAACACATGCGAAAGAGATAGGTAAGATAGACACCAACCAACTCCAATTTAGACATAAATATAAATGAAAAACCACGTACACATATGTAATTTCATGAAAAAATACTACAAATAAAAGGGGAAAAACTAAAAATACCCAAAAGAAATTTAAAATAGTAGCAACCACAAACCCGAACAGCTCCTGCAACCCCAAGCTAGTAGAAACCAGCTTGATCTCCAACCTACTCCAAGTGACCTAAAAATCAGTTTATATATACATAGGGTGAGTATAACAGTATACTCAATAGGATCCTCCCCAAATCCTCTAGTGAAAAAGAAAAGAAATCATGCTAAAGCACAGTGAACAACAAGTGAATCTAACTCGTCACCTAAACAGGTATACTATGTTCCCATACTCACCATGGATACTCTCACCAAGTAATGGATAAAAGAGTATATAATATAATAAAGAATATCAAGGGTACCTCACTAATACTTCCCTACTGGTTTTTCATTTTTCGCAAACGTCGAAAGTCCTAAGCATCTCTCTCCAAAAAGGCTTGCCCGTAGACACCTGGGCGAAGCACCACAACATGCACCTCGTGTTAAAAAACCACCACATCCACGTAAGCAAAGTAACCAAGTAGTTTATGGGATCCACCACAGCTCACATAATGTGTATAATATATCAGTTATTATACCTCAAGCCATTACAGCCCATACACTGAGTAAGGATCCTCAGGCCATCACAGCCTATACAAATTACACCTATAGTAGTCCATAGAAAACTATATCCAGGATATATGTTTGTGAATAACCACAAGCCATTACAGCCCTCTACACACATATGTGGGGAAAACTAACCAATGTGCCTGCCAGTACAAGTAACAACCAAGAGAAGAGAGCAGGGCCAAAGGGGGTATTCAGTCAACCATCCCCCCACCGGAATGTTGGGGAAAACACCCACAAGGGATCAAAATCCCCAAGGTGTCATTTTGCCTTACTGATAGGGTAGATTAGCGTATAGAAACACGAAAATTACATAATATACTATAGCTCACAACCACACTATGGTCATAACTAAGTCTTAGACTCAACTGCATATAAATTCTCTCGGACTCTAGGATGATACTTTTAAGACTAGGTATCCTATAAGCACACAACCATTTAAATAGATTTAATACATTACTTCATTCCATTTTTTATCAGTTACACTTTACATTAATTAATTCTTTAAACATTAATTAATCAATAACAATTCCACATTAAATTTCACAAGCATCACACCCAAAGTACACCGTTCCTTAAAATCAAAACCTAAGAATTGCACCCCAACAAGATCCAAACCACATGGCTTAACATCATTTATTCAATTATTTATTTATAGAATTAATTTACCATATTCGCAGGAATTCTAGAAAAAAAATCTATGATTCTAAACACAAGGGGCTTAACACAGTGAGTATATGAACTACCTGTCGAGTCTTTGTCGCCTATAGCAAGAGCGTAGACTCATCCTTCCTTGAGAAGATAAAAACAGAAAGCACATGGAATAACCCACACATCTTCGCCCCTTTCGGAAGAAGTTTAAGAAATATCAGATGCCTTGAGCAGTGGGGAAAGTAAAATAGATAAAAAACCAAGAAGAATAATCAGAAAACAAAACATTCACATCTAACCCATTTCATCATCCCTGGTGTCCTCCCTAACACCCACATGCATAAACTGATGCATCTCTCCACTCTAGGAATCAACTTATACAACAACTATTAGGCCTTAATGCCCCCACATATCAAAATAGCCATCCGGGATCAAATCACAACACAAGTAGCAGAAAAACAAAAATCATCACAACACAAGTTCCAGAAAAACAAAAATCATATCGGTTGGGCTCTTGGTGCTTGAACAAGTAAGAGGGTAACACAGAACCCTTCAAGGAATTATCAAACAATCAATTCCTTAATCCATCTTTAATTCACTGATTTATTATTCATTGGTTTCATATTCGGAAACCTAAATAGTGAGATATCACAAATAAATTAAACATGCCTACTGCACCAATTTGACTAACATCAAAAAAATACAACAATAAGACCCATATTTATTTACAGGCCTCGTTATCTTTATCCAAATAATTATCAATTAATTACCATTTACGTTATTTACCAATTTCCATCAATAATTAATAGATAAAAAAGAATGAAAAGATATCACATTATCTAGAAAAAGAAAAGGCAACACCATATAATTGATATCAATTTATTTATCCGGTTCAAATTATTTATTATGTCGATTCCATTGTGATCCAGTGGCTAAAACATGATAACTTTATAGTTGCATGTAAAAATAAAAGAGAAGAGACTAATCCCCTACTTTAAAAAGGTTCTTAAGGTTCTTTATGATTCACACATCGGATCACAATCGCCTCCTCTCGTGACAACTGCATCAACCCGAGGATGTCACGGCACGACCGCACCAACCGAAACCCAAGAAACTCCATGAAAAGCATGGAGATCACATTACATAATATTTCAAGGATAAACAAGAGAAGGTGAACCCAAAAGAATGATGATAAATCATACCTTATTTCAAAGATTTATGGATACTGCTTGGTTTCAAAAAAATAGGGGGTGCACTTGCAGCAAGAAGAACGTCGGGGGAAACCAATCCACTGGGAAAAGTTTAATCTCACGATTCCTATAGGAATGGAGGAATGTTTCAAGCATCTCGCAATAGAGAACAAGGAGAAATAACAAGGGAGGAAGATATCTTATCCCTTTGGAATATTTAATTGAGCAACCGTTTAAGATACAGTAGATTTCCATTAAAATCAGATCACATTAAACCATGTAGTTTGACTAAGTAAATGTATCCCGAACCTTAGGAAAATTAATATAGGAGTTGTGGGATTTGATTCAGCATTAAATCCCTTAAAACAAGGCCATAAATTCATTTTACATTAAAGAAAGCATTAAATTGGTGAAACTGGAAAAATATGGAAATTTGGAAAAGGAAATATGAAAGAGTTCTGGAAACACTGTTCATGAGTTGTGACACCGTGTCTGACTCACCGTTTCTGTATCACCATTTATGTCTCACCATTTTTATCTCACCATTTCTGTCTCACCATTTCTGACTTATTGTTTGTATCTCACCGTTTTTGTCTCATAGTTTCTAACTCACCGTTTCTGTCTCATCATTTGTGTCTCACCGTTTCTGTGACACCATTTCTAACTCACTGTTTCTGTCTCACCATTTCTGTCTCACCGTTTCTGTGACACCATTTCTGTGACACAATTTCTGACTCACCGTTTTTCCCTCACCATTTTTGTTTCACCATTTCAAACTCACCATTGCTGTCTCACCATTTCTGTCTCACTGTTTCTGTCTCACCGTTTCTTACTCACTGTTTATGTATCACCGTTTCTGTCTCACCATTTCTGTCCCACCATTTTTGTGACACTGTTTCTGAATCACTGTGACACTATTCATAAAACTAGAAACACTATTCACAGAACTATAAATTTGGCAAAGTGTTGGGGATGAGTCACCTTGACCTCCCAGAACACCTCAAACACCAGATTTCAGAAAAGGGATGGACAAGAGAGGTCTGGGCCATTACATCATGACTTGTATAATTTCATGTTGTTCCTTTCACAAGAATATATAATACATTAATATTATCAATCATTATCATATTCAATAAATTAATATTCAATGAAAATTTATATAAAAACAAATTAATAAATAGATAAAAAATAGAGACATAAATTCATATAAATTTTAAAAAAAATTAGGATCAAAGGATTTAGAAAAAATTTCCCGGTGAGTGAAATTTCAAGACCCTTTGTTGGGGACATGGTTATTATAAATTAAATAGATAGGAAAATATTTAACCCCCCAACTTTTATATTTTATGATTATATTTTATGTTCAATTTTTTCATTATATTTTATGCATTGGGTGTTTTTAGCATATGATATTAGGAATAAGGAAGATTAAGGCCCATATACTTTTGGAAATTAACCTATCATACCTATAATAGAAAATTAAATAACATTATTGAGAACTTTTAAGCCATGTATGGGAGATTCAACACCAACTGAGAGTACCAAAGCTGCACCTAAGACTGGCTAAGACACTCCAAATCATGGATGATGAGTTCAAAATAGGGTTGTTACACCTAGAGAACATGGATGTGGAATATGAGCAATTTTAGGATCTAAGGAGGAGGAAAAAATTGAAGATTCATTTAGATAAAAAACCAAATATAAGGATAAACTTTTGATAAGTTTCTATTATGATTCATATTCTAAATTTTCAATGGAGGACACCTGCCTGAGTGTTGAGGAGGAAGAAGAAGAGAAACCCTCCAATACTATAAAATAAAATAAACAGGTGGAGGAAGATATGGGATATATTGAATTATGGGAGATCATGATTGATATATTAGAAGAGGGGGATCCAAAAACTTCTAATCAAGAAGACCCACTAATACCAACTATTGAGCATCCCCAAGAAGAAGAAGAGAATGACATAGTGGCTGCTGAATTAGATAAAGTAATTGTAGAATTTAAAGTAGTGAAACCACCATTAAAGGAAAATTTAGAGAGGTATAAAGTGTGTACATCCCATGAACATATAATATAGTAATTGGGGATTTCTACCACTGGTAACCCTCCACTATGAAATAAATTGTGCATAAAGAGGAGGAAAAGTAGAAGGGCCTAACCAGACACTTATCAAAGAAAAAATTGGTTTAACTTGTGATTGTTGGATCTATACCCGACTCATTTTACATTATTAATGAGGTAAGGTCCATATTAGTGACCAAAATAAATTTGATTTTGTAGGATACAACCTGATTATTTATTTTTTTATTATAAATTTTATTTTAGGATGTAATCAAGCCTCCCCCTCCCATATTTCTGAAATTTATTTTCACAGATATTATGATTTTACTATTTTATTTCTTGTGTATATCCATGAAGAAAAAATACAGCAAGAATAAAAATAGAATATCATAATGAAAAGGGGGAGTAATATTTAATTTTTAGAAATTACTTACACTACATTGTTTTCAAAATCTATTTTGGTTTTCAATGAAAAGACCCATCGCCACACTAGGACTAGTGCTACTATTTTTTATCAATAACACTTAAAAAATGGAACCCTATTATGACTTGTTTTAATTTTAAAGGATATTAAATTGAATAATTAGTATATTAGGATTGAATAATTAGAGTGAAACATTTAAATTTTAATTCAATGAATCGTGATTTTTCTCTTTTTTGAACATAATGTTGAATTCTACCTTCTTTCATTATTTGAATTTTAGAAGTTTATGTTGATTAATTTTTTATTTTTATACATTTCATGAATTATTGACATTAAAATCACATAATCACATAACTAAGTGGTTTCAAGACCATTTTTTCATTCATCCTTAGAAAATTTCATGAGAGGACATGGGACATGTTACCGAATAAAAATTGATTTTCACCTTATCAAAGTGATGATTGTGAAAAAATCACTATAAAAATGGTTGAATATTTCTTATTGATTCAACAATTATCCTTGAGTCCTACCATAAATTTATTATACATTTATCCCTTATGGATCATGATTTTCCTTTGATGGGAATGATCCATATCCCAAGACAATTTCCTCCATTCCTACCCTTAATCTAATATTTTTCATGATTTTGAATTTAAAGTGTGGGGTAGAGTTTTTTCATGTTATTAAAAAGGTATATTATTTATTGAGGGAAAATAATTTGGGAATTATCATTGGTTATCGGAAAAGGTTCATGTAATTATTAATTATATTTTTTATTTTACACTCTAAAAACGCGAAAAAATGAAAAAAAATGGGTTGAGTGATAGAAGGAAAAAAATCACCATTACTTAACCAATGATTTATATCATTTGGGTTTGGGTGGTGGATGTGATATATATCATAGCCCAAATATTGAAAATAATAAAAATAGGAAAAAAATAAAGAGGTAAACTCATTGGTTTTGTTTCTTTTTTTATGAACTTACTTTGAGATTGGGGATGTGGGGAATATTTAATTCTTGAAGAGGATAATGTCATTGTATTTAATTTTATTATCATGAACTATACATAGGGATAAACCTCATTTTTAATACATAATTGTTTTTACATAAATTACTCACCATCCCTTAACCTCAAAGTCTTATGATCCTAATTTTCCATGTACTCATGATTTTTAGTGATTTTTTCCTCCACTAAGCGAATAATGTAGGTCATTTTAATGTACATATTTTTAGTACATATACTCCATGTATGAGGAAAAATACATTTATATTTTAGCATGGGGGATGAGGTAAGAAAAATCATGGTTAGCACGATCACATCTTGAAATTTTAACAATGATAATTTATGATGTTTTAATAGATGAAACAAGTGGCTCCATCATTTTTAATGGAAAAATAAATTACATTGGGTTTAGTGAGGAGTTTGAATCAGTTTTCTTATTTAACTCTTTAAAATTATCCTCCCCCCGTTAATAATTATTTATTTTCATTAATATTTAATTTTGAATATTGGTATAATGAGGGTATCCTTTTTAATTCCTAGTATATAATTATGCTTTAGGACAAGCATGAGTTAAGTGTGATAGATTTTATGAGTTCACATTAATGATTTTTTTTTATATTTTAAAAGATAACTACCATTTAAAAAAATATACAAATTTATAATTTTTTATTTATCATTTGTGGGAATTTTATATTTGAGGGGGTAATTTTTTATAAATAAATGAAAATAATATAAATACATGTATTTTTTAAAATATTTTCATTTCTATTGTGTAAAAATAGACCAACATGGGCTAGCACTCAACCCATGGTAGGAAGCCACATGGAATCCCCATGGGGGGTCTCTGACCAAACAACCCATAAGGAAGTCTAGTGTATATAGTAGAGGGGATGTGGAGTTCATGAATGGTACACATGGAAGCGGATCACATTGATTCATGGGGTCAATTTTGTACAGTGGTGGGAGGATAGTCTAATTAGCATAGGGCAACACATGGTGACATAATGAATCCTTCATGACACCCATCCATCTTGACGTCAAGTATATGAAAGGAGATAACTTATATACAAGATCCAAACCATTATATTCTTTTGTGTGGGTAATAGAGAGCTAAAGGTATAATCTACTTAAGTTAAATGATATCGTTTCAATCTATGTTTACATAATCATTCATAGGCTTACAACTATAATCGCAACAACACTATTGGCATTTTTATTATACCACGAAGCCACCATGGAATCCAAATGAGAGTTTAGGAATCATTGGATATTCAAGTCTTACTATGCCACTACTAATAAAAAAATTATTTAAGATGACACATTCTTTATGTCGTTTAGATATAGATGACCTAAAAAGTAAAATGAGCTTATTTCAAATGTTGTTTATTTAAAAATTGGAATGGAAAATCATTTTTTCAAATATAATATCAAATAAATGATGTTAAAAAACTTTTTAAATTTTTATTGAACAATGAGACCATTCTTTTTTGGTTTCATTATTTTGTGTATAGATTTTTATTTTTTATCAAATGGTGAACCCTAACCCTTCAATATCTAATCCATTGGCCTCAATTCTATTCATTCTTCAATATAATTATCTTGAATATCTTTTCATTAGTATGCACCACCATCTTTCACCATCACCCATCATCAGCAACCACTTCCTGTGTCTCTACACTAACACATAGAACCCTAACCCTTCAATATTCAATCTAATGGCCTCAAATCACTTCATTATTTGATTTGGTTACCTTGAATCTCTTTCTATTTGAATCCACCACCATTTTACATTTTCACTTATTTTCGGCTACCACTTTTGGTGCCTCTGCTTCTTCTTCCTATTAGTGCTGAATTCTAAATCACCCCTTTATGATACCAATTTATTTTTTGTGTTCATTATTTCAATTTTCCTTAGATCAAAAATATTTTCATTTGTATTTTATTTTCCAATTTTCCATATTTTTCATCTTATCTTTTCTATTTGTGTTTACAGTTTTCATGATTTGCACATCTAAGGTATTTTTTAATTAATGAATGACTGTATTTAGATTATGTTTTTTAAAATTATAATTAGATAAATTGGTCTTATAAATAATGTTACATTATAGATTAATGTGTATCTAAGGTATTTTTTCTACATTGTGAACAGGTGTTTAGATTATCATGTTGTTTCCATGATATTTTTTGATATTTTTATTAAATAATGAAAATTAAATATATTCAAATTAATAATTATTTTTATCAAATATGTTTTATTTATTTTATTTTTTAAACACTTTATCATTTTTTTATTTATTAAATCATATTTTAAATTATATTTTAATATATAATAAATTATTTTCTGTTATTCATATTTGTTATAAGAAATAGTGAGTTGAAATTGAATTAATGAACTGAAAACAAGTGAAGAATATGAGGAATATTTTGAATCTTTTATGGAATATTCTAAAAGAAATGTTTCAAAAAGGATCTATTTTTTCTCTATGATTGATATGTTTAAATATGAATAAATTAGAAATAATATAAATCCAAGATCATTTAATTTGATATGGTTTTAATATAAATTAAATTCCTTGGATTTAGCTTGGTGAAACTGGCTAAAAATCTAGATCTATTAATGATGATGATTTTAAATATGATAGGTATGATAAAATTAAATAAATGATTCATGGTATTGAAATATAAAAAATTAATAGAGTTAATAATTGAGCATTTATATGGTGATATTAAAAAACCATTATATACAGGTTGTATAAAATTTATGGTTCTGTCTAAAGTGTGAAGATTGATTAACATGATAGTGAAAATGGATAGAGTGAAAACAATTACAAAGTTTCTATAGCTATTAAATGACCTGAATCATAAAGACAAATATCTTCCATATTTACATTATAATACAAAGAAAATATTATTCCAGATGGGTTTAGGGTATAAGAAGATAGATGCCTACCTGAATTAATTTATTATATATAGCATGGAATATGAAGGTCTTTCAGAGTGTCCTAAATATGGTAAATCATGATATAGGTAGGAATAAAAATTATATGTTTATTTAGTAGTTAAAGAGACTCTTTTTAAGAAAATTTGGTTTCTTCCCATAATTCCTCATTTGAATTTCCAAATTCAAAACTTCTTAATTACTCATTCCATATTTACAACTTTTTAAAATATGGTACATTTTGAACTTCATGAAATGATTATTTTCACTATAAATTACTTCCTAACATATGGAAATTTGTTTGGATAAAGTGTTAAGGGGAATAATTATAGTCGAATTTTTGACCTTTAGAATTCATATTATCAACTACGACATGAGAGAAAAATTGTATACATGGGTCATCAGAGGTTTTTTTCGATAGACAACTCTTAACAAAGATTAAGAAGGGAATTCAGTAGCATACAAGAATTTAATATTTCTCTAAAACATTTTTCCACTGAGAATTATTTTGAGACAGGGAAAAACATTTACCTCACATTTGCGAAGACACAACAATCTAGTAATAATAGAAAAATTTGGAAGAAATGATCAATATTTTTTGAGCTTCCATATTATAGATATCATGAGGTCAACCATAACATCGCTATCATTATTATTGAGAATAATATTTGTGATAGTGTGATTGGAACATTATTAAATATTAAAGGAAAGACTAAATATGGGTATAATGTAAGATTGGACATACTCTCAATTGGAATACACATGTAGTTATCTCCCACTCTTAGTGTAATATGAACATACCGGCCTCCATATTTTCACAAATTATCCAAGAAGAAAAAAATTAGTTTTTTTAAGTGTCACCATGGTATCCAATTGCCACAGTTTTATTCTTAAAATGTAAAAACTTTTGTTTCATTAAAATATTTGAAGTTTCCAGGCATGAAATATCATTATTTTCACATCATGTTTCACCAATTTCTACCAATTTCATTACATGAAATATCACCCACATCTAAAAAAATTAATATCATATAGGTGTGTTATTTTTTCAATTAAATTTGTAACAAAGTGATTGATCAGGAATCATTGACCAATTTGGGGAACGATGCAACTTTTATACTTTTTGAACTGGAAATGCATTTTTGTTTATATTTTTTGATATCAAGGTTCATTTAATGGTTAATTAGGTTCAAGAAAAAAAGATTTTAGGACCTATTTATCTATATTGGATGCATACTTTTGAAATTTATATGAAGATATTGAAGTTATATATTAAGAATCCTTTCAAAACTGAAGCCTCTATTATTGAGAAGTATATTTATGTAGAGTTTATAGAGTTTTGTACAAAATTCTTGTCAATAGTGGAGTACATTGGTTTTCCTACATCTCCACATTAATGATTTAATTATAAGGGGAATGGGATCTATGGATTTAAAGTAAAATCGTTGATATGTGAAAAAATAAAGAAGGAAAATTTATACATATTTAATAACATATATGATGCACATCCATATATAACATTTAATATTAATGTGTTAAAACAAAGTTATCCAAAGAATGATGACATGTAGATTTTGAATAATTATAAAAAAACTTTTCCCATGGTTTAAAGAGACTGTTCAAAGTAGAGAAGATGCATCAGAAACATTAAGGTCGTTAGAGAGAGACCAAAATATATTTTTATAACACATTACAGGTATGACATTAATTTTTATACATTTCAGGTGAATGATTAGGATAAAAAAATTATAGTTCAGAATTTTAGTTTATTGGTGTCCATAATACCAATTAATTTTTTGATTGAAAAAGAAAAAACCCAATATTTTTTATTAATTTCATATTATGCAGTCATTTAAGAAATATGGTAGGTTAAATACAATAAAATTCAAGTTATAGTGTTCAATTTTAAAAAGGTTATCATTAATAGAAAATTCATACATGATAAATTCAATATGAAACTAGTTAATTTGAAAATATTGGAAAACAAAAGTGATCATTTTATAATGGAAACACATTAAAAAAATTTGTTTTGAATCCTTAAAATATACAATGGTATATAGTTTTACAAGTAAAAAATAGTATGTTAGTGATAAAAAACTTTATGAAGATACTAATTTATATGATATCCCTCCTTCCATGGAAATATTAATGGAGAATAATGATTATTGCATCAGAGACAAGGGTTTTTTCCATACATAGTGATCATAAGAAAGGTATGTGTAAAAAATACATTTAACAATTTATTAATATTGCACGTAACATTTATTTATTTTTTGTTTACATTTATAAATTTTATAAAATGTAAGATATATTAATTTTTTTTACATAAAACACATATTATATCTAATATGTTAAATTGTTTATTTATATTAGTTTAGTTTAGTTTGGTTCATTTTTTAATTTTTTAACTTTATATGTAATAGGTGTACTTTAATTAATTTTTACTTAAGATTTGTTTTATTTTTTATCATTGTTTTTTTTTATTTTTTTAAAATTTATATTCAAATTTTCATATAATAGATGTATTTATTTTAATTCATTTATGTCATTTCACCCACCTCTCATTAATATTGTTAGAATTTAATTTAAATAATTTAACAAAAATGAAAAATGTGTTTAGTTTAGTTAAAAAAAATTTGGGTCATTTATCTTTTAAAAAAATTATTTAGTAGTTAGAGTGGAATATTTTTTACTAATATATTATTACTTTTATTTATAGGATAATTTTGGATCAATCATTCGAGTAACCTCTAGGTATAGGGTAGACTCTACCCAAACTTCTAAGGAGCCACCTCATCCTTCTGTATAGGAGACATCTACTTCTATAGAGGAAGATAACACTTCCAGTGTTGGTAAACGTGGCTAAAAATGTTTACCAAAATTATCATTTTCCCATAGCCTGTCCTAGAGGATATCAATTAAATTTGATGATAACAATATTACTAGGGGTTAAAATTCAAAACACTTTAAGAATTTTGTTTCAATGAAAGATCAAACTAATGTAAGTATTTTAATTTGTGATTAGAAAAGTGTCAAAAAAGAAACACTATCTTAATTATGGGAGACAATTTTGGTAATCTCATTTGCTATTATTTTACTTATCATGTAATGTTTTTACAAATATAGGTATTTTTTTCTTTTTATCAGATGAGATATGATATACCTAAAACTTGAGAATCAAAGAAGAAATGTTTAGCTTTGTTAACTAAGAGATAAAGGGATTTTAAATCAGCCTTAATAGGATAATTCATTTTCATGGATATACTAGATAAAAATCCAGTCGACTTATATCCTAATCTAGATTATGATATAGGGAATTAGTTGTTGATAATAAACAATAATAATCTTTTTTGGTAACTGAAATGTTTTATTTTTTAATTTTTATTTTATTTTAATAATAATATTATTGATTTTTTAATTCTTAATTTACAACAAAATTTGAGATCTTGTCAAGATATCCATCCAAAAAATGTATACCCTCATACTTAATCTCGTGGAGGTTATACATTATTAACAGAACAAAGGATGGCTTAAAATTTTTAGAAACTGAGAGTTATGTCTTATGGCTCTAGAAAGGTTGACCCTCCTTCCCCCTAGTTAGATAAGAAAAATGGAAGAGGGCATGAATGAGTAAAAAAGTTCAATATCTTATGAATTATTCAAGTGATTTAGTTGAGAGGATTGTAAGTTATTTATTTTATTTATTTTATTTAAGTTAATTCAAATCTATATATATTGTGATTTTCTAGTGATTTTTCAAAATATTTTATATAGTAATACCTTGAGAAGAATAGCATATAGGAAACCTTCATACCTAAGGTTATAATGGATATTTTAGGTATTTAATTGGGAATACCCAGATACCATGTTTTTGTTTGAGGATACATGGTAGGTGTATCGACAAAAAAGTATTTGGATATTCAATATAATCTTAAAATGAAGATCTTTATAAAAGGAAAATGAAAGATTTGGATGATAAATTTCATGATATGGGTGAGAGGTGGAGGAGAGGATAAATGAATTGATAAAGTTGATGTTTGAAAAAAACTGAAAAAAATGATTTCTGGCTATAAATTCATCTCTTGCACCTCAACCTGCACATCCCACTACACTACCTCATCCTAAAGATCACACTCTTCTACCTCATTCTACTTATCTAACTCCTTCACCTCCTTTTATTTTACTTCCCATTTAATGTGAGTTATATATTGAGGATCCTCAATATCATATTGTTTCCCATGGGATTATAAATTATATTGGTGATATTGTTCATCATGAACAGAAAGATATAGAGCATCTTAGGGTGATTGTACTTGATATTATAAACAGATCAGCAAGAGTACCATTTCCTACAGATGAGGTCAATATATTTGGACAAAGTATAGGAGATTTTTTATTTAGGCCATCTAGAATCGTCTAAAAATTTACCAATGTAGTAAGTATTTATTATATCCTTTATTTCATATTGGTGTTAAATTTATTTTAACATTTTAAAATTAATATATTTATCTGTTTTTGACTAGGAAAAAATTAAAGTTAAATACATACTATACATACAAAAACAAGTACATGTGTTCATGACTTTGGATATATTTAATCCTACACTTGATTGATTATCAATATATTAAACTTTTTTATTGTATTTTTATGAGATTACAATGGATTTTAAATTTTTTGGGCACCAACAGAATGTGAATATTTTAAAGAAATATATCATGTATATTGTAACTGGAGATTTATTGGGTATTAATGCATTACAAGTCTTTTCTGTGTAAGTTCATTATCATATATGCTCTAGTTATTTTAATTTATTGAAACTTATTGATTGTGTTTATTTAATATTATTTATCTTTATACAATTTTTATTTATCATTATCATACATCAGTATATGGATTTTTGGACCCAAAATATATTTCATGAATAATAATGATAGTGATATATGAATAAAAAACAACATATATTGCTGAAATATTTCAAAATAATGCAATACAGTGTTGGGTGCCTTAATATATTGAAGTGTATGAAACATATATTTCTCAAATTTTTATTTTTAATTACTAAATATCCACACACATTATATTTTTTCATATATTAGTGTTCATTAAATGTTGTGTGTTTTTTTCCAAGATAGAAGGTAGTTATCTTATTATTTTTTAAACATGGTGGTGGGTGATTTTTTCTACGAAAAATAATAAAAATGTAAGTTTTATTAATTGAATACTTGTATATTATAAGAAATTTTAATTTTAATTAAAAAATATCATTTTCAAATAGGGCATGGGATTAATTTTTTAAGACAACAAGAAAGACGATCGTAATGATAAATTTTTTTAAAAAAAAGTGACTTCTCGTTTATAATTACTACATTTTAGATAGAAGTGCTTAAAATGTTATTTTCAATTGAAAAATTATTTTGAAATGTAATTTTAATCATCAAGAAAAAACAACGTAATGTGGATATTATGTTTTAAGAACTAATTTTGAAATAGATTCAACTAGAACACTTAAAAAATTTCACAAGGTTATATTTCATTATAAACCTTCATTTAATATGTCTTATAATTATATTTAAGATACATGTTATGTTATTTTTTTTATTTTTTGGTTTCTGATAAACCTTTCCATTTAATGAACTAGATAAGAATCACTTACAATGGGAATGGGTGGAATATTTAATAGGTTTTATTGGGTTTTAGTTTATTTATTATATATATTGTAAAGTTTATTTTAAATTATAAAGTTAATATTTTGTAATATATGACTATTTTCTAGATTTTATGCTATTATTTGTTTTTTTATAGTTACATTACTGTAATCTTTTGCTTCTATTTAACATTTTTATTTAAATAACTATTTTTCACATCCATTATTTCATAACTGACTTGAAAATTTTCATAAAATTGGTTGATCATGTCAATTTTGGTATAACCATTGTGAAAACTCCTTTATCATGAATATTATTTTAAATAGATAACCTGATAAATAATTTTATAAATTTTTTATACTAAAACCGATGTTATAAACTAATCTATTAATATATATTTTAGTTATTTTATATATTAATTGTTTAAAACCAATGTGAGAAAGTATTTATTAAATCAATTTTTATTAACTAACGTTAAAAATGTATTTACCACATTGTCTATAATCATATAATGGGGTAATAAATAATAATAAAATAAAAATCAGAATAAAAACTGTTTTCTAAACTAATTAATAGATGTGGATATGTTTTATAAGTACCTTGGATGCTCTAAATGATAAAGGGAGATTGCTTCATTATCCATGTAATTGAACCATAGCCACTATAGCTTAAGAATGAAGAGTGATGCTACTTACTCATGCAAAGAACTGCAAAAAGGTAATATATAGAAAGAAAATGTATTTTAGGAAGAAGTTGAATGGATATACTAAAGGTTTTTTCACCATTTTGTTGTGATGCTCAAAAGGGAAGAGCTAGGAAAATAAGGAAGACACTGATGTACCTTAAGATTTGGATTATACTATAGAGGTGCTCAAAATGAAAGTAACACCATCTTGATAGAAAGGAAGGGTTGTAATAATGATTAGATGGAGACACCATATCCATGCATGAATCCATGTAAGGTTAATTTACACACTACGTAAGGGTAATCAACAAAGTTACATAATGGTAGATATTTCCTGTGCAAGGGTAAAAATTTTGAAACTTATTCGACATATAGGTCAAATGTAATGGTATTTATCCTTTACCTTACATAGATCATTTAGTCCATGTGAAGGTAGGATGTGATGAAAAATTCTCCCATGCCATAGGGTTTGAGGCTTCTAAAATTTCAGTAACCGAAAATTTTGGGCTTTCCATACAATACATACAAGATTATGAGAGTTTAAATAGAAGGATTCATATGTGGGGGCCATACCAATGAAAGAGGAGTTCAGAATACCCCAAGAATAATGGAATAATATGAATGATATAAAAAATTATATAAAATACTAATACATCCTCTCTCATTAATATATAAGAATTTTTCAAATAGATATATGGGGGGATTTTCATAAAAGATGAGTATTTGGTCAAGAGAAGAAAAAAATAAATGTATAAAAAATATAAGAGGGAAAATGAAAATTTAAAATATTAGAGAGGTAGGAAAAGTCTCTTGGGGTGTTACCTATAAATATAGAAGGAATTTTACTATGCAAAGGCAACTTAAACCCAAAGCTAAAGGGCCCCAAGATTCCTTGAACTGTAAGGGGAGGACTATTTATAATTCAGTACATTGATGTAGGAGGTGAAATGGAGGAGGTCTACCCAAAAATTTAAATCGAGTGTAGAAGAGAATGGTCGTCTTCAACCACAATTTTTCATAGATAGGAATTTATTTTTTACCTTTATATTTTTGTCATATAATTCTAAATGCCTACATTGGTTTGGAAATTAATTCAGGTATCTATTTATTTTTTCATGAAACCATTTTATATCTCTAACATTAATTTCCCCTCCCCCCTAATGCATTGTTCACTCATGTTCTTTGAGAGACAAATCATGAATTTCTAAGTGTTATAGGGGAGGGTTATGTCTATGAAGGGGATGTGTTATATGTTCTATAAAAAATCAATCATATATCATATTATGAAAACATATATAAATAAAATGGGTTTCATAACATTTCAAAATGATATCACATAAATTGACTTCAAGAATCAGATCAGTTGATACAAAAAATTAAATCACTAAAAATGAGTATTTCACAATGTCATTTTGAGGGTGAGTTATAAAATATTTCTCTAAATGAGATGGATATCTTTTATATAAAGAGTGAAATGGAATCAAAACCATTAAATATATTTTAGAAAAAGTTTCTCAACATTTTCCTAAAAAGATAATTTAAAGAGCCACATTAAAAAATAATTTTCAATAAGGTAACATGAAAAAAATACCACTTTAAACAATATCCTAAAAAAAGATACTTGATAAAAAATAATGGATATGTTAATAAATGTAGATTGTAAAATAAAATATAAAATCGTGAAATAAAAACCCTTTAATATTTTACAATACATTTTTTGAAACCCACATTGTAAAATGTGTGATAAAAATTATTTTTAGAAAATTATAAATAGAAATTTGAAGGTTTCTTGAGAGAACACATATTATGGTTTCAAAATAATATATGATTTTTTTAAATAAATAATATTCAAATGTAGGTGAAAATCCATTAAAGCGGATGATAATTATTCTAAATAATGTTATACTTTTATTAGAAATAAATTCATAAAATTAGAGGATTTGAATTATAAATAACACTTTCCATAGAGAGAGAAACTAAATATAATCATATTAAATTGAAAATAAAAGAATATTGGGGAATTATAATAATGATGTTATGGAAGAAACATTATAACTCAAATAAAATTAGTTGAGTTATCAAAATACCCTACAACTTTTGTAACAATCAAATCCAAATCCCTTGAAAGAGTAAAGTTGAAATAAAATACTCAAAACCATGAATTAAGATATAATCATGATATAAATTGTCTAATGGGTAGTATATACATAATAAAAAATAAGAAAGTAACATAATATAAAACATGTCTCAAAGAAGGAAATTTTGGATAATGGCCTGGACCTCTCCGATCTATTACATTGTCAAAATCCAATGTTTGTGGTGTTTGTAGAGGAAATGGTATCTCATTTCAAGAGTTTGGAAAAATTATAGTTTTTTCAACAGTGGTTTGTGTCAGTGAATTGGAATCGGTAGGTCACATTGATGAATCAGTAACAGTGGGTTGTGTCGGTGACTCAACACCGGTGGGTCGCGTTAGTGACTCGTGTTGGTAGGTCGCGTCAGTGACCCATGTCAGTAAGTCATGTTAGTGACTCAGTGTCAATGGGCCACATTAATGACTTGGTGTTGATAGTTCAGGCATCGGTAGGTTGAGAATTATTAGGTCAGGCGTCAGTAGGTCAGGCATCGGTGACTCGCATCGGTGAGTCAGAGGTCGATGGGTCACGTCTGGGACTCGATGTCGGTGGGTCACGTCAGTGACTTGTTGTCGGTGAGCATGTTAGTGACTCACATCAGAGATTCACATTGGTGATTTTTTTCAGTGATTCACCCATCTCTGATTCATTTTTAGATTTTCCCAGTTCTTTCAGTTTCACCCCTTTTACATTTTATTTGATGTAAATCGAGTTTAAAAACTAGTTTGACCAATTATAAAGCAGTTTCAAAGGATATTTATTATATATTTAATATCCTGATTCCATGGAGACTTTAAAATGGCCAACCCACATGGTCTTGACCATGATCATAATTTTATGTACTTTGAAATTTTCTCTCATCTGTTGAAGTAGGATCTAGCTCTTCTAAGCTAGGATCTTCTCTTCCATGTGTGTTTATGTTTTCTCTTGGTGTACCCAGATCCTTCCTTCCCCGTGCAGTCAGGTGATATTGTAAAACAATGAGTTTTTATGGACTATTTTTTTGAATAAATTAAAATTTTCATTTATATATTCCAATCCACTAAGTTAAATATTCCATTCACACTAAACAGACTTATTGTATGTAACACGCAACACTTAGTTGGCCAGCGATACGTGCAACACTGGGTATAGATTTTATTCAATGAATAAAAGAACTATATTTGAGTTATTTTATAAACAACACCAAAGGAATCTTTCACTAAATGAAACACTAACTTGGCTTGTGTTACACACAAGAGAGACCATCGTCGATAGACTGTGTTGTATGCAATACTGAGTTTCACTAAACAATAATATATTATTAAAATATTATTATTTAATGGGATATAAACTAGTCATTATGAATATTATTAACCACATTTTGAATTTTATATAACATTAACATTAATATTAGGTATTTTCTAAACATGATATAAGAACAAATTTAATTTTTGGATAAAATAATTATTTTTTTAAATGCAATTTTGCAACCTTTTGATGGAGAACCCATTTTAAATCAAGTTTTTAACACTTTTATATATTATATTTGACCAAATAAACTTCTTATTAAAAATTGGGACAAAAAAATTTACTTTGGTTTAATTTTTGATATTTTTCTAAAAAAATCATATTTTAATGAATATTAAAAAATACTGCATTTTAATTCAAAACAACTTTTTCGACTAATTTATTTATATAGTTAAATTATATTTTTAAATGGTTTTAAAGTGTAATTACATTATTTTTTTTATCATTTAATACAATTTTGGTAATTTGAAGTAATTTTATATTTAAATTGGATATAAACACATGTCAATATTTTGATAGTTTTTACTTCTTAAAAAACTCACTTTCAGGTTTTGACAATGGGAATTGTTTTTAATTTAGTTTCTGAAAATTATATATTTTTAATTTATAAAAATGGATTTCATATTTGTAATCATAATTTCTAAATTTTTTAAATAGGTACTTTTTTTTGGATATTATGAATAGTAACTTCTGTAATTATTTTTATTTACCATGGTTAAAAGGTAAATTAGGTAAATAAGGATTACAAATAATATAATAATAATATAAAACTAACCCAACACATGTCCTAATCCAATTTGATAAGATATTGATGACCATGAGCATCCTTGGTTCGATTTTAGGACCCCATATAGCCACTTGGAAGTAATAATGACCTTTTATAATAATTAATTTAAAGTAAGGGGAATATAACATAAAATGTATCTTCTTACTAAAATAGTTTTATTTTGTTTGGTGTAAATGATATCTTAGAATAAAAATATTCATTATAAAGATAAAAATATTCCATACATCATGTTATTTTATTTATAATTTTTATACATTAAATAAATTAATTTATTTATGACATAATGATGATGCAGTTATTACCTTATTAATGAAATATTCAAATAAATTATATTAAAAATATTAAAATAAAAAAAATTGAACATTTTTATTCCATCAATGATATTTTTCGATGATATTGACATGAGGGGGATGATTTAATTCCTTTTTTTCGAAAGAAAAAAGTTTTTTAGAATTTACCAAAAATCAATTACTAAATAGTGTCAAAATTGACAAAAATGAGTTTCTAAAACAAATACTATTTTATTAAATGATACAATAGTCCTAAAAATATAAGAATAGTCCAAATGACTTATATAATATTAAAATTTCATTAATTATCCACCTTTGGTTCTCTTGTCCTTTTATAGTAATTATAGTAACCATATACTATGAAAATACCGGAAGACATGGTAAGGGTTATTGTTTTTAACAAAGGGTTCAAGCTAAACGATAAGGTTAATTTTGTGAACTAAAATTATATAAAACCTATTGGTTGAAGGTATATAGAACCATAATCATATTATCTTTGAAATAAATTAGTTTGGGGTCATTATAAAATGAAAATAAATTTATAATAAATTAATATTTAAAGAGGTTCCTAATGTTCCCCCCACCTCTCCTATAAAAGGTTACTTCTCCTTCTCTTTTATTCACACCTCCAAATCCCTTTGGCTCAGAAAAACCCTACCCAAATATCCTCCCAACTTCCCTCAACTCATCCTATATGCCACAATTTTGTAATAAAGTCATCCTAGGGAGACTTCTTTTGAAAATCAAAAAGAGATACTTGAAAAAGAAATAATTGTTTTATCACCTCTTTCAAAATTATTTTCTTCTTATAAATCATCTTCTTATGTTTTTCCCATAATAAAGTAATAAATACAATATATTAAACATATTGATATGTTATTATAATTATGTTACAACATTTTACCTCCTTTTATCCATCCTACGAATAACAATATCACCATGTGTGTACATACGGCTTACCGTCTCCATGTCGTGGTGTAATTTGTTATTAAAAAATACTTAATATTGATGGGTATAATTATGAGTATAATTGATGAAAATAATTAATATAACATGATAATTATTATTTATAATTAATATACTATCCAATTACATACCATTTAACGATTAAGTGAATGATATCATCGCTCGTACGTACGTACAGCCTACCATCTCCACGAAGCGATGAGATTCATTATCCACATTAATCATTAAAGAATGATTATAAAATATATATAATAGTTAATAATGAAATATATGACATAATAATTATAATTTATTTATGTTTTATATATATATATATATATATATATTTCATTTACTTTTCTCCATTCAATTCAATAAGGAAATAGAAACATCGTTCATGCATACGTACAGCCAATCGTTTCCATGAATGGTGTATTCCATTTCATTTATCTATCTATTATATATATATATATATATATATTTATATAGTACATATTTATGATCTATAAAACATGTTTTGAATTTTGGAAGTAATTAAATCACAATCTAAGTAATACGATCTAGAATAACAAGTCAAAACGCGTAAGATAAATAAAACTATTATTACCCGAAACATTTCTTTAACATGGAATTGAAAAATAAATAGGTAATATAAAGTAATAAGTGAATAATATATGATATAATAGATATTATTATGGTTTATTTATAGGTTAATAATATGTTTAAACCTACAATATAGAAGTTTCAGACACATACTAAAGAAATCATACCTAAGGAAACAGATAATTTCGCAATCTCATTATTTTTTGAGATTATTTATACGTAAGTATTTACTGGGATATATTTATCATCCACATCCATATATAATTTTATTTCTACTATTATACTATTTTTTAAAGTCAATTTTACTCATTGGTGAATTTTTATTAAATAGTTTGGAAAGAATCTTTCCTTCGTTTTCCATATGAGTTACTTTTTGACTTTTCTGGAAAGCATATGAGAAGAATGTTTTTAAATTATTCAGCATGAATGGTTTTTTACATCTTCATAATACCTTATTTACATGAAGCTTTATCTAAATGATTTCAAGTTTATTTTAAACTAAATACTTATCTTTTAAAATTTTGTGGCATTTTGAGAAAATAAAACTGTTTTGATGAAGAAAGGATATTTTATTCAAGAATTAAGTTCGAGTGTTTTATCAAAATTATTTTTCATTTAAGATGAAACTATTTAAATAGGGTTATATTTAAATCCCTATTATTACTATTATTTGATTTTTTTAATGATATAATTATATTTTATATGGATTATGTTATGATAAAATGATGTTTAAGAACCCCATTTTATTTCTTGGGTTATGCTATGATGAACGGTTTATGTTTTTGTGGCACATGTAAGATGGATTTTATTACGAGATGGGTGGGATCTATATCTCCCTATAATGAATTGGGTAAATATTTATATCTCATGAGATGGACATTACTGGAATGGAACGTAAATATGGTTCGGTAATATAGGGCTAGAATGACAAGTAAATTTGGTTCAGTAATACATGGATGGAACGACAAGTACAGCTGGTTATGTAATGGACTTGTCCACTATGATGATCATGGTATAAATGCATTGGATATTATGAAAATAATATTACGTGATTATTTTTTTACACAATTACATGTTTTATGCCAATGCTACTTTCTCATGGTTCACGATTCCATTATGATTTATGCCTTTTGAACTACCAATACTTGTTTCATGACTCAATATTTTGGTATATGTTAAATGTGATAAGTTTTTTTAAAAGTTATGTTCATGTTTTTACATTATTATGTTTATGTTTTGTAAGATATTTTATAGTATTACCCTTAATGAGTATTTTTTCTCACCCCTTTTCATGTTTCATGTGGCCCAAGAATTGGAGAATGGAATTAAGTGAGATGTATCAAAAAGGGGTTCTGGTTATAAATGATAAAGTAGGAGATGATTTAGATGTTTTGTGAACAATTTGATTATGTTTTACAGTTTCCAAAGGCACTAAACTAGTATAGTCTAGGGGTGTTTGTTTGTTTCATGTGTTAAGTGTTCCGCATATGATTAATCTCACCATATATGAATTATAAGTCCATTTTGGGAACTATATATGATTAATCTCACCATAGATGGACTTATGTATATTTGATAACTTGTGATAACATTTTTTTGATAATGATAGATGGAATAACCTATCATTCAATTTTTGGATAGCATGATCTACTAACACTTTAGGAATGAAAATTTCTACTTCATTTATTTGATTAATAGATGAAGTGTAAATTGTTCAAGGCATGACCAATGATGAGATTGTACAGAAATCAAGTAAGTATTTCTTCTCAAATTATTCAACTTTAGGAAAAGGATCTTGAAGACCAAAAATTTTATCCTAGTACCTTCTTATATGATGAATCATGTATTCCATTAAATCATTATAGATTTATGTCTTTTTGGTTGTTAACTTTCTCCAACCCATGTTCTCTATCACTATCCATCAAAACATGATGGATAGAGTTTTATTCTATATCCATGTTTTCAATTACCTCCAATATTATACTATGTGGAAACCCATTGATGAGTTACTTTGGTCAACCATTATGTTTCTAACTTTCATTTTTAAAATGAAGTTTTAGTTTTCCTTTTTATAATGTGGGTTTCCATGAAAGAAAATTTCAAGTAGTAAACCTTTTATAACCCTGATGAATTTTGAGGTTGAAATTTATTTTAATGGGGGTATAATTTTACACCCCAAGTTTTTATGGACCATTTTTTTAATAAATTAAAATTTTCATTTATATCTTGTAATGCACTAAGTTAAGCATTCCTTTGACACTAAACTGACTTGTCGTATGTTACACGCAACACCGATTTGGCGTACGATAGATGCAACAATGAGTATAGATTTTGTTCAATGAATAAAATAACTATATTTGGGTTATGTTATATTAAACACCAAAGGAATATTTCACTATATGCAACACTGACTTGTCTTTTATTACATGTCAGAGTGACCACCCTCGATAGCTTGTGTTGTACGCAATACTGAGTTTCACTAAACAATGATATATTATCAAAATATTATTATTCAATGATATATAAACTAGCAATTATGTATATTATTTACCACATTTTTAATTTTATATAACATTAGAATTCTTATTATTTATTTTCTAGACATTATATAAGAACAAATTCAATTTTATGGATAAAATAAGTAATTTTAAAAAAATACAGTTTGCAGCCTTTTGATGGCGCAACCATTTTAAACCTAGTTTTTAACAATTTTATATATTATATTTTAAAAAAGTAAACCTATTATTTTTAAAGGGATAAAAAAATTACTTTGGTTGAATTTTTGGTATTTTTATGATAAAATTCTTATTTTAATGAATAGTGAAAAATACTGCATTTTAATTCAAAATAGCTTTTTCACCTAATTTATTTATATAGTTGGATTATCTTTTTAATTGTTTTTAAAGTGTAATTTTATTATATTTTTATAATTTAATCCAATTTTAGTCATTGTAATTAATTTCACATTTAAATTGGATATAAACACATGTCAACCTTTTGATAGTTTTTACTTCTTAAAAAACCTGCTTTCTGGTTTTGACAATAGGAATTAATTTTAAATTAATGTCTTCCAATTCTATGTTTTTAGTTTATAAAAATTGATTCTAAATTTTTAATTATAAGGTCCAAATTGTGTAATTAGGTTCCTTTTATTTTCAGATTTTATGAATAATAAGTTCAGTAATTATTTTTATTTAACATGGTGAAAGGGTAAATCAGGTAAATAAGGGTAAAAAATAATATTATAATAAAATAAAACTTCACTAATACATAAAATGATCCAATTTCATGAGATATGTCCAACAATGAGCATCATTGGGTCGATTTTAGGACCCCATGGAGCCACTTGCATGTGATAATGACCATTTATAATAATTAATTTGAAGTAAAGGGAAAAATAACATAAACATGTATCTTCTTACTAAAAAAATTTTATTTTGTTTTATATAAATGATCTCTTAGACATTAAATATTAATTAAAAATATAAAATGATTTCATATATCATGGTATTTTATTTATAATTTTTAGACATTAAATAAATGAATTTATTTATGACACAATGATGATGCATCAATTACCTTATTAATGAAATATTCAAATAAAAAATATTTTAAATATTAAAAAAAATATAATTTGAACATTTTTATGCCTTAAATTAAATTTTTTTTTATGACATTGACATGTTATAGATGATTTAATATGTTTTTTAAGGAATAAAGTTTTTATGACATTAAAAAATCAATTACTAAATAATGTCAAAATTGGCATAAATGAGTTTCCAAATCAAATACTATTTTATTAAATGATATAATAATCCTAAAAATCTAATATTTGGAAAAATGAATTACATAATGTTACCAATTTCATTAATAATCCACTTTTTGATCTCTTGGAATTTTATTGTAACTATAGTAACCATATATTATGAAAATACAAGAAGACATGGTAAGAGTTAATGTTTTTAATTGAGGGTTAAAGCTAAAAGATAAGGTTAATTTTGTGGCCTAAACTTGTCTAACCTATTGGTTGAGAGGATTTTGATCCATTTTCATCATATATTCTAAATAAATTAGTTTGGTACCATTATAAACTGAAAATAAATTTATAATAAATTAATATTTAAAGACATTCCTAAAGTGCCCCTAACCTCTCCTATAAAAGGGCACTTCTACTTCTATTTTATTAACACCTAAAAATCCCTATGGATTGAAAAAAACCTAAACAAATATCATCTCAACTTCCCTCAATTAATCCCAGAGACCACACTTTGGGAAGAAATCCATCCTAGGGAGACCTTTTGTTTAAATCAAAAAGAGATACTCGAAAAAAGAGGTAATTGTTTTATCACCTCTTTCAAAATTCTTTTCTTCTTGTACTTTATATTATTATGTTGTTCCCATACTAAATTAATAAATATAGTATTGTTGAAATTATGATATGTTATTATAAATTTGGAATAACCTTTTGCCTTCTTTTATCTTACGAATAATAATACCACCATGTGTGCGTATGTACGGCTTACCGTATCCATGTCGTGGTGTAATTTTTTATTCAACAATACTTAATTTGGATGGTTATAATTATGAATATAATGGATGTAAATAATTAATATAAAATTAGAATTATTTTTTATAATTAATATACCATCCAATTCTATACCATTTAACCATTAAGTGAATGATATTGTTGCTCGTGCGTACGTATGGTCGACCATCTCCACGATGCGATGAGATTCATTCTCCATGTTAACAATTCAAAAATGATTATAAAGTATATATAATAAATAATAATGAAATATATGAAATAAAAATGATACTTAATTTATGTATATATATATATATATGTCATTTACTTTCCTCCATTCAATTCAATAAGGAAATAGAAACAATGTTCATGCATACGTACGACCTACCGTCTCCATGAATGGTGTATTCCATTTCATTTATATGTTTATTATATATATTTATATATAGAATATTTATTATATAAAAATCATGTTTTACATTCTATAAGTAATTAAATCATGATCTAAGTAATAAGATCAAGAATAAAAAGTCAAAACACGTACGATAAATAAAATGATTATTACCCAAAACGTTGCTTTAACATGGAATTGATAAATAAATGGGTAATATAAATTCATAAGTGAATAATATATGATATAATAGATATTATTATGATTCTTTTAAAAGTTATTAATATTTTCAAACCCACTATACATGAGTTTCAGACACATATGGAACAAATCAGACCTAAGGTAAGAGAAAATTTTGCAACCTCATTATTTTTTGAGATTGTTTATACGTAAGTATTTACTATGGTATATTTATCATCAACATCCATATATAATTTTATTTATATTATTCTAATATTCTTTAAAATCAATTTTACCCATTGGTGAATTTTTATTAAATGGTTTGAAAAGAATATTTCTTTCGTTTTCCATATGAGTTACTTTTTGACTTTTCCAGCAAGAGTACGAGAAGAATGTTTTTTAACTTATACAATATGAATGGATTTTTACATCTTTATAATTCATTATTACCATTAATATTCCTCTACAAAATTTCATGTTTATTTTATAATAAATACTATTCTTTTAAAATTGCGGGGCATTTTGAGAAAAAGAAATCATTTTTGAAGAAGAAAGGATATTTTCTTCAAAAACTAAGTTTTATTGTTTTATCAAAATTATTTCCCATCTATGATTATGCTATTTAAATAGGGTTTTTTTATATCCCTATTATTACTATGATTTAATTGTTTTGATGGTGTAATGACATTTTTTATGGATTATGCAATGCCCTGACCCTAGGTACCCAGAGTTGGTGCATTATTACATAACATTGGCATGATCACAAGAAATATCAAGTCTCTAAAGACCGATTAGTTTAGTATCCTTAGAAACAGTAGATATATTCATAAAGTTTACATTACATCAAGAAGTGAAAAAAATACAATAATATATTGTCTTCATATCCCCTCATACTATCCCTGCATGTCATTCATAAAATACTTCTTCACATCCTGGGAAAAAATAAAACATAGAAAAAGGGGTGAGCTCAAATGCCCAGTAAGGATAACAATATATCGGAAACTTTCATAAATAATAATAAACATTTAAGGCAATGTATAACTAAAACAAAATCATTTTAAACATGAACTTCAACATAGTATGACAAAAATAAAATGAAATAATTCCATTTACTTATTCACATGGATATTCTACTAATCGAATAATCACATGAAATATCAATAACCACTTTCATAATGATGGAATGCATAATGCCAGACTATCATAACCACATAGCTAAGGCCTCGGGCCAAGACTACAAATAAGATTTTTCCAAGGCCTTGTGCCAAGACACTAGTTTGTCTCATGAGACCTACCGATGCATCGAGGAGCTATAGTGGGCTCCACCCGTCACATTTTAAGTCCAATGCATTCCTATATGAAAAGTTTCAAACATAACATAAACATTCATATTAAAACTAGAATATGAAATGTAAATAATTCATCCATAAACCACGAATGGTATAAGAATAACATATCAACAGTCAAACACATCACAAAAACTTCAAAACAATATAGAAGTTTTGTGTCATAATAAATCAACTTCAAATAAACTTAAAATCTATCAAAGGATGTTGACATAGATGAAATCAAAACTATTTGAGAGAAATATCTCTTTTTTTGAAATCATTTAAAAGTCATACATTTATTAAGGAAGAAATTTAAAAGAGATTTTTGAATCAAAGTGTCCCATACCACTTCAAAACTTTTGAAAATAAATGTCATTTCAAAACATTCATGTACATATAAATAAATCCTTAAAATCATTTTGAAAACATTTACATTAATTAAAAATATTTAGAAAGATAAATCTTTAAAACATTTAAAATCCTGATTTTGATAAAGAGTACCTTTCATAAATTCTTAAACTATTAATTTTGAAATAATTTAAAAGTCACATAATTATAAAATAAAATGTTTAATTTTAAAATATCCTTATAAGCTTATAAGGGAAGCTTCGAAAATTTTATAACGGCGGAAAATGGCCGCACCTTCCGTATAAGTTAAAAAAACATTCTTACCTTAATTCTGTCGAAAAGGTTAAAAAGGAACTTGTTTGGAAAATGACGAAAAGATTACTTTATAAACATCTTATAAAAATTCAAACAAGGGTATAAATGACTTTAACCCATATTCTGTAAAATAGTAATAATGTTTTGAAATACACTTTCAAGAAACATGGATGTGGATGATAAAGAGGTCCCAGTAGATAATTACGTATAAACAACCTCGGATAATGAAGAGATTGTGAAATAACCCTTACCTTGTACTTTTCCTTGGTTGGGGTAGGTTAAACTCCTTTATAATGGTGAAATAATTTTTATTAAATTATAAAATAATAATATACATTAATATGATATCATATATGATCTTTTAACATTGATTTGTTAATAATATCTTTGTATTATCGTTGTTTCGGGTGTTAACTTACTCGTTTTCTTTTATATGTTTTGTTACATAAGCTATGTTTTTCATGGATAGGTTGTATATTATTCATATCCATAATGATATAAAGTCCTTAAACATTATTTTTAATCATTAAATGAGAATTAGTCTTGAATGGATACGATGGGGAATGAATCTGATCGCGTTCGGGGAGACGGTAGTCCGTACGTACGCACGAGCAAAAATATCATTCTTTTGATATTAAAATAATATATAATTGGATGGTATATCATATATACAGAATCATTATCATGTTATATTTATTATTTACATGAATTACACATCATTATTATACCCATCCAAATAATAATTTATTCAATAACAATTACACCATGACGTGGAGACGGTAAGTCGTACGTACGCACGTATGGTGACATTTCATTCAAAGGATGGATAGAATACTGAATATGGTTGTACCATATTTATAATAATTCACAGTATATATAAGATACTGGAGTTATTATTTTAGAATGGGAATAACAAATAAAGAAGAAGTTGAAGAATAAAGGAACTTGAAAGAGGGTGGTGAAAACATTACCTCTTCTTCGGGTTCTTCCTTTTGATTTGATCAAATGGGCTCCTTAGGTTGGATTTCTGATAAAACTAAGGCCTCTAGGATGAATTTAGGGAGGTTGAGATAGTATTTGTACAGGGTTTGGACGAACCAAAATGCTTTGAAGGTGTGAATTAATGATAAGGGGGAGTACCCTTTTATAAGAGGGGTGAGGGGCACCTTTGGAAAAGATAGAAATATTATTTTATAATAAATTCATATTCTATTTCTAATGGCTCCAAAGTGGATTATTTAAATTTTAAGGTGGTTATAGGTCGAAAACCACTCAACCAATAGGATTTAGATAGGTTTGGGTTACTATATTAACCTTATCTTTAAGTATTAACTCTTAGTTAATTAGTTTCACTTTTACAATGTCTTTTTGTATTTTTATATTATATGGTTAATAAACTTACTACATACATCCAAGCGACCCCCAAGTGGTCCATTAATGATACACCTATTATGATATAAGTCCTTTGGCTGAACCTTAGATTTTTATGAATTTAATATCAATTAATAATATAATATTTGTTTTAAAAACTCTTTTATGTCAATTTTGACACTATTTGGAAAATTGATTTTTGTGAAAATCGTAACAGAACTGATTACTTCTAAAAAAGTTAATTAAATCAATAATAACATGCCATATTAACCTATTAAATTATTTGTATAAAGTATCATATTACATTTATTTGGGTATTTATAATATCAATTATTCTAATTTTTCATTATTGTGGTAATTACTACATCATCATTGTGTCATAAATAAATTAAATTATTTATTGTATAAAAATTATAAATAAAAAATAATTATGTATGAAATATTCTTATCTATATAAGTAATATTTATAATCTAAAATCCAACATATATAACCCTATGTAAAAAATGTTTTTCTAAAAGATATATGCTTATGTCATTTTTGTATTTATTTTAACTTAATTAAAATAAAGTGTCCCTATCACCTACAAGTGGCTCCATGGGGTCCCAAAAATCGACCCAAAGATGCCCATGGACGGACATGTATCCACCAATAAGTTTAGGACAAGTTTTAGGGTAATTTAGTATTATTATTATATTATTTTTTAACCCTTATTTACCGGATTTACCATTTAACCATGGTAAATAAAATTTTTACCGAAGTAATTATTCAAAATGTATAAAAATTAAAGTTACCTATTTACATAATTTGGACATCCTGATTCAAAATATGGAATCGATTTTTTCAAATTCAAAACATAGAAGTGGCAGAAATTAATTTAAAATTGATTCTCATTGTTAAAAAATGTGTTTTTAAGAGATAATAACTATCAAAAGATTGTCACTTGTTTATGTCCGGTTTAATTGTGAAATTTTTTACAATGACCAAATTTGTATTAAATGGTAAAAATATATTCTAAATATACTTTAAAACCACTCAAATTAATAATTTATCACAATTAATTATTTTGATTAAAAAAGTTGTTTTTAATTAAAATTTAGTAATTTTCACTATTCATAAAAATATAAAAGTTATCCAAAAAGTACCAAAATTTCACCCTATGCTAAATTTGATATTCCAAATCCAAAAATGAAGTCCATTTTGAGAGATAAAATTTATAAAATTTCAAAAAGTAGGTATTACTATTCATAACGGCTAGTTTGATTGGTTGTGGTGTATGTTAGAACTTGAAGTTGCGTATAACACACGCTATTGCATTACTAAAAGGAAAACGTACTATGGAAGCTTGGGGTGTTACATTGTAAATTTTTTATTTCCCCATTCTAAAGAATAAATTTATTTAGTGAAATTGAATATATAAAAGTTTAAAATATTGGATTTAAAAAGTGTTCACTATTAAAAGTTGGTAAAAGTGCATTTTTGAAAAATAATTCTTTTATCTGGAAAAAAAATGAATTTGTTCTAAATTATGTCTAAGAAACTCATAATATGGATTCTAAAATTATAAGGATTATATAAAGTTCAAAATTTAGTTAATACTATTCATAACCTCTTTTGAACGGCTTGTTTGGTAAGTCATGGTGCGCTTGAACTCGGTGTTTCATGTAGTGCAAGTTATTGACTTGTTTTGAAGAAGTACATACTATGAAATATTTGGGTGTTACAGATTATCTTATGATAGAATGGAGTTTAAGAAACCCATTTTATTTCTTCGGTTATGATATGATGAATTGTTTATATTTCTGTGGAACATGTAAGAATGATTTCATTATGAGATGGGTGGGACCAATATCTCCCTCCAATGAATTGGGAAAATGTTTATATCTTATGAGATATAAATTACTAGAACATCATGTAAATCCTGTTTAGTAATATAGGGCTGGAACGGCAAGTAAATCTGATTTAGTAATACATGGCTGGAACGAAAAGTAAACCCAGTTCAGTAGTGGAATTTTTCCACTATGATGGTCTTGGAAGTAATTCCTTGGCTATTATGGAAATCATAATATGTGATTATTTGTTTTCCCCAATTCCATGTTTTATTCTAATGCTATTTTCACATTTTTTATGATTCTATTATGATTTATGCCTTATGAACTACCAATATTTGTTTCCTGACTCAAGATTTTGTTATATATTAAATGTGGTATGATTTTTTAAAATTTATGGCCATGTTTTTACATTGTTATGTTTATGTTTTGTAATATAGTCTCCATGCTTAACCTTACTGAGAATTTAAGCTCACCCTTTTTCATGGTTCATTTTCCCCAAGATTTAAAGAAGTATACTAAGTAAGATGCATCAAAATGGGGTTCTAGTTATGAAGGATAAAGAAGGAGGTGATGTATATTTTTTATGAACCAGTTGTTTATTTTTTCCAATTTTTAAAGGTAGTAAACAAATATGGTGTCTTGGTGTCTTTTTGTGTCATATATTAAGTATTCCATATAAATAATGTTATTTCTATGTATATTAAGCGTGGGTATTTATAGTTATGATGTGGCCTTTGAATCAAATTTTCCATGGGGGTCTTCTTGTTTCTTGTTCACTCACTTTTTTGGCACAATTATTAGTTGTTGATCTTATTTTCTTCAAGGTAGTGATCTTTATTCTCTCTTTTAATTGTGTATTATATGGGGTGTGTAATCTCATGTCTATTTAAGAATATGGTCAAATCCAATTCTTAATTAAGGCTCTTAGGGAGATGAACAGACATATAACAATTACAGTTTTTTCTACCTTAATAATAAATGAGGGGTGTGAAGATGATGATGATCTTTTGTTTTATCTGTTATCTATTATCCATGTTTTGAATTTTATGGGTTGTATCCTTCTGAAAATCAAGGTTGTTGGTGGTATTTGTTTCACATCCAAATAGCTTGAAAATAATTGCTAAAAATATCAATCTATTAATCATGTATACCCAGTTAAATAAATGGATTCCCCAGGAATTAACTTGTGTTGTGATCACCCTTGAATTATGAAAGTAAAATTAATGAATAATATTGGTCAAATCTGAATACCCCATGCTTGATTGTTGTGGTTGTTTCCTGTGTGTGGTTCTATTTAGCCTTGTGTCTTGTGCTGATCATGTGGTGTTGTGGATGGGGTGTGGTAGTATGTATGGGGTGGTATAGGTGGTGTAATGGGATCTCGTGTTGAAATATTTATTGATTGTGTAATGGATGAACTTGTTATGCAGTGGGACTGCATATGTGTTGTTCTATGGTTGCTGGACATGGTCTTTTTGTGCAGTGGGGTTGCAACCAGGTTTTGTTTTTTATTAGAAGTGGTGTTTTTGTATAGTGGGGCTACCAGGGATGTTTTTGAAGTGATAATGGCAGTATTTAGACAGGTGTTCAAGAAAGGGGAGTGTGCATTGGGTTGTTTACCTTGGTCCTTCTTCCAGATGACTTATGGATGAATATGTGGATGTTTCTTATACTGTGTTTGGTAGTTTTCCATGTAGGGGTGGAATAAATAAATGTTTTGTTAAATAAATAATGAAATTTGGTTAAATGAATTTTTTTGGTTATGATTTGGGTTGCGACTATTTTTGTGGTTGTGCATTAAGAGGTTGCAGTAAAGGGGGTAGTTTTATGGGTTGATTGTTGTTTTGAAAACCTATAGGTTAGAATTAGTGTTTGGTACCTATATATATACTGGTAGTTCCTCATGATTTCTATGTGCACCCCACCCTAGATAACCAATATGTTCCAAATACCCCCATGTCATGGGGAAAGTGTCTTTCCCAACATCCTGTTTGGATGATGGATGGATGGGTATTGTCTCTTCTCTGATCCCTCTTCTAGGCATTAGTACCCCAATACTCTTTGGGTAGGTTGTGGTGTATTTGTAAGGCCCAGGATTCTATGGGAGAGGAGTGATTTCCCATGTGTCTTTAGGATGATAGGTGTTGTGCTTTCTCAGGTGTTTTCTGGATGAAGTTGTGGTTTTAAGCTCAAGTGTTTGCGAGTGGGTTTTGATGTGGTCGTGGACCATGTGTTTATGGGTGGGATGTTGTATGTGTCCCTAGTTTTTGTGATTAGGTCGTGACAGTGGGGCTTATGGAAGAGTGTGGTAGCGTCAAGACGTTCGTCTTTAGGGATGATCAGTTTATCTAGAGGTAAAGTAGTGTAGGGTACCCAAATATATATGTGTTTATTATTATATTACTTTACTTAACTTTAAATAGTTTCTTAGTGTGCCTTCGTGAGGTTGGGTTGGATATTATACCTTATTTGGTGCTTTTGAGGTTTTGATATTTCTCATAGGGGCATTAGTATGCTTCTCCCACTTGTGCACAAGTGACTTTGGCTTTTCCTATTGAGTGTACTTGTATGCTCAACCTATGTATATAAAATTGTTTTTAGGTTTCTAGGGAGATTTTGCATATTTTTCTACACCTTACTAGCTCAGGCATCGGGATAGTTCTTGTGTTGCTGGTTAGTTTTTTTCTTTTGGTATTTACTTTGGATATTTTCATTGTATTTCTAGCAGTTTTACATTATACATGCATGTGGGATGGATTTTGGATTATTATATATATATATTGTATTAGTTTTGGGGTTGATACATCTTATCTTCTGATATTGGTAACTACAAAAAGGGTAATTCCTTCCATTTTGTGACATTTGTATACCCTTGGTGTTGGTCGCCACCCTGGGGCTTATTAGAGGCATCACTCGCGGTGTCATTATCTCTCTTCCTCTACTGCTAGCTCAGTAGGGGAATCTTTGGAGGGAGGGGTTCATGAAATAATGGTATCAAAGGTGATTTTTGAGAGATATGATGGAGTTTTGAGTTAGTAACAGTGAGGATCGCATGGGTTGGTAGAGAAATAGTACTGAGAGACCTCTGTGCATGACATAGGTGAGTGAAGATTGGCTAGGACATGCGATTTTAGGGCCCCGTGTGATCCAATGAAAGGACTTTGAGGTTACCTTACAACCAAGTGAGACTAAACTGTTTGTTGGTTAGAGACCCTAAGATAGGTACATGCATTATGATGACTTGTGTTTTTGTTTGAATTGGTATTTTTGAGGATTTTAATTAACTAGTTAAAATGAATCATAAACAAAATTTTATACTACTCAGGTTGAAGAGTTTCTTAGTTACCTTTCATCTATGGAACTCGGTCATCGTCCATGAGTGGCCCAGGTAGTTGAGGCTCAATAGGCTGACTCAGTTGACCAGAAGAGGGTCAATCCCATAGAAGAGGATAATCATTAGAAGAAGACACTTTATTCTTTCCAATGGTAGACTCTGGGGAAGTATGAAGGCAACATTTTAGATACATAGATAGAGAGTTGGCATGAGGGGCTGGTGATCACCTTTATTTTGATTTGTGCTCCAACGAAGTGGTGAATTTCATTGGTAGTAAGTTAGATAATGGGTGATATGTGTTAGTGTTGGACATTGTACCTGAGGGAGAGATACTAGGTCGATTTTGAGAAAGTGTTTCGGGAAGAATTCCTTTCATCTAACATGATGACCGAGAAGTGATAGGAGATACTCTCCCTCCCGTAGGGGAGTATTTTGGTATAGGAGTTGGGGATCAAGTTCAAGGATCTTCTTCTCTTCACATAGGGTCTCTTTCTGGATGAGGAGTCTTGGGAAAGACACATAGAGGAGGCACATCATCCTTCTCTACAGTACGTAATTACTCCTTTCATCTTATCGACATACCTAGAGGTCCATAAGAAAGGGTAATTATTTGATAGGATGCACTCATAATAGTTTTACCATAATAGGGGATTTATCCTAGATCTTTGAAGGGAAATTCTTCCAAAATCAGGTCTTAGGTACTAGGGCCTTATAGGTTTCGAATGGTGGGGATTCAACCTTAGTAGTTTTAGTTTCGACCTTCTTGTCCTCATGCTTTTACCATGGGATGAGGACTAAGGTTTTTACCTTGTTGAGTTCATGGTCACCTTCAGAGTCTGTGCCTAGTTCAAGATCAGTATGGTGGGGGTGGGAAAGTTCATAACCCACCTCAACACCATTTTTCAGTCAGGATAAATCAGTAGTAGGGATAGTAGGCTAATGCTCCACCCAGGGGATACAGAGCAAGTGGAGGAATACCTCAGGCCATTCCTGAGGGACCTCTAACCAAGCATGTTCGAGGAGGTGACCAAAAGTATAGGGGAAGAGGAGATGAGAATTATCAGTTTCATGCCACAGAGGTAACAGTTCTAGTAGGGTTGGAGATCATATGAGTTATGTTCAGTGTGTTTAGTACTCTTTCCTATGATTTTTTTTGATTCTGGAGCTTCGCACTCCTTCATTTCACCCGCTCTAGACCATGTTTTGAAACTAGACCTTAAGAGGCTTTTTGTTCCCCTAGTTTAGATTATACTAGTCCGAAGTTAGACCAATTAGTTTGATGTTTTCCAAGGATGTAGACTGATGTTGGGGCTACCTCAGTCCAGTGGTAATCTCTTATTTCTATAGATTTATCCATATGATGTCATCCTTGGGATTGACTAGTAGTTTTCCGTATATGACTTCATCAACTTCTTACAGAAGAAAGTCATGTTTTCAGACAAGGGATAGACAACATGTGGATTTTATTGGTGAGTGGAGTTTTCTGATGGGAACTTGGCATGTGTATCCTCTTCTTTCCTTATTGGTAGAGCTGTCAATGGAATCGGTGGATGATGAGATATAGGAGGTTCCATATATTGTTTGGGAATTATTATAAGTCTTTCCTGAGGAGGTTCTAACTCTACCCCCATGATGTGATGTTGATTTCAGGATAGACTTGTAGCTTGGTGCTTCTCTAATTTCAATGGGTCCTTATGGGATGGATCCTTCTGAGTTACAGGAGATGTGTATTTAGATTGATGATTTTATGAAGAAGGGATTTATCTAGCCCATTGTATCACCATGGGGTGCTCTGGTATTGTTCTCAAAGAAGTAAAATGGTTGTCTGGGGCTATGCATGGACTATTAGAGGTTGAATCAAGTAACTATCAATAACTGTTAACCACTTTTGAGAATAGATGATCTTTTCAACCATCTAAGGGGATCAAGATGGATTTATAAGATCAGTATTCTGTCTAGGTATCACCAGTTGAGGCTGAAGGAGGGTGATATCCTAAATACTACTTTTAGGTGTATGTATGGGCACTTCAAGTTTGTGGTTATGTCATTTGGTGTTATGAACATACCGACTGTGTTCATAGGACTTGTGAAATCCATATTTTGTGAGTTCCTAGACTAGTTCTTCATCGTATTCATTGATTAAATTTGGATCTACTCGAAGTCATTAGAGGAGAATACCAAGCATCTCAGAACTGTCTTAGAGGTCCTTCAACACCAGCATCTCTACATAAAGTTTTCCAAGTGAAATTTTTGGAAGTGGGATTTCCAATTACATAGACATGTGGTGTCTCATAAGGGTTTAGCATTGGACCCATCGAAGTTTGAGGCACTTTTTTCTTGGGAAGCACCCAAGAATGTGGCATCGATTTATAGTTTTCATTGTATCTTTGGCTATTACCAGAGATTTTTTCCAGATTTCCCTAGATTGGAATCTCCATTGATGGATTTGACTAGGAAAGACCATTCATTTGTGTGGAGTGGGATGTGTCAGGAATCTTTCATCCACCTGAAGGGGAAGATAGTCAGTCCTTCAGTGCTCCTATTTCCAGAGTAAGGGGGGGTGTTCGAGGTTTTTTTATGGTTCCAATATAGGATTGGGATGTGTGCTAATGCATTAATGGGTAGTGATCTCTTATGGGTCTCATAAGTTAAATCCCCATGAATTTAACTGTACCACCCATGATCTGGAGCTATAACCAATCATGTTTGCACTAAAATTATGGAAACATTACCTCATCGGGTAGCACTTTGTGGTTTTCACGGATCATAAGATCCTGAGGTATATATTTTCCTAGGGAGACCTAAACTGGTGGTATTGTCGGTGGTTTAATTTTCTCCAGCATTACAACTTTGATATATCTTCAACCTCAAAAAAATTGAATGTCGTGGCTGATACCTTGAGAAGGAAGTCACAGAGAGAGGTAGTACGAGAATCTGTGGACACTTGGAAGGTGATGGAGGAGTTGGATGCCTTGAACCAAGATGTAGGAGTGTATAGTGTCATAGGATATCTATTTCATATGATAATTCAATCATATTTTATGTGGTAGGCGGAGGAGTCTCAGTGGGGAGACTCAGAGGCAGAGGTGATGTTTGATCACGTTGACCTGGGTGATGCTCTAGGGGGATGGTCGTAGGATGGTCAGAATTGAATGTTATTCCATGTAAATCAATTTTTCTTAGTAGCAATGTGTGATGGATTTATCATGGGGTTTCATAGATCACCCTTGGTGCTACACCCAATATTTTCTATGATTTACCATGGATTAAGGGATCAATTTTGGTGGCCCAGGGTGAAGCGGGTAGTGGCCAAGTTTGTGGAAAGATTCCTAGTGTTCCAGCAACTGAAAAATAAACATCGTGTTCCTAGTGATTTTTTAAAGCCCCTATATGTTCTCTAGTGGAAGTGGGTTGACAACTTTATGGATTCATTCATAGGGATACTCATGTATTGGGTTTGATGTGATGATATCTAGGTATTGGTGTACCGACTAATGAAATCATCTCACTTATTAGCAATTAAGGAGTCAATCATAGGGGATTACTTGGTGATAAGTTATGTGGATGAGGTGGTGTGGATGCATGGGGTTCTGAGATCCATTATATCATATTGGGATGCACGTTTTACCTCATGAGTCTATAGGTAATTGCAGCATGCTTTCTTCACTCATTTATGCCTTTGTACTGCCTTCCACCCTCAGACAGATGGGAAGATAGAGCGGACCATCCAAATGTTGGAGGACATACTGTGAGAATTCATCTTGAACTTTGGTTGGTCTTGGGTGTGACACCTTCCCTTGGTATATTTTTCTTACAATAATAGATATCAATCATACATTAGTATGGATCTATTCAAATCTTTGTGTGGAACACCATGCCGTTGCCCCTTATGCAGGATAGAGGTTGGGGAGACAGTTTTTCTTGGTCTAGAGGTATAGCGGAGCATGACAGTGAAGGTATGGCTAGTTCTTAAAATGATGAAGGCATCTCAAGATAGGTAGAAGTCATATTCTAATTTTAGTAGGATGCCTTTGGAGTTTTAGGTTGGAAACCATGTGTTCTTGAATGTTTCTCATCGATGTGGGTAGTGGAGGTTCGGAAAGGGGAGTAAGATTTCTCCAAGGTTCATCAAAATCTTCAATATATTGGGATGAGTTTTTGAGGTGGAATATCATCTGGTGTTTCCTCTATAGTTGGGAAGGATCCATGATGTCCTTCGAGTCTCTCATCATCATTGGTATCTTCACAACGACTCACATTTCATTGCCTGGGGATAATTGGATATCGAGGATGCCATAATGTTCACGAAGAAACCAGTGGAGATCCAGCATCATTCGGAGAAGTTGTTGAGTGGATTAACCATTCATTTGGTTCATGCATTGTGGATACATGGTGGTATGTAGGAGAGTAATTGGGATATGGAGACACAAATGTGTTCCCAGTACTCATAATTGTTTTGAATTTTTCTTGTGTGTTTTTCTTTGTGATGTAATGATTAAACCTTATTTTCTATGAGATGAGTTGTTTCCTTGTTCTTATATGTGTGAAAAATTCATGATGTATAGTGAGGGGAGGACCGGATACCTAATCAAGATGAATTAATGCGGATGCAATTAAACCTGTGCGGGTGAGTTATTGTCACTCAAAGAGAATAGTATCTTGACATGGAGGGAGGAATTACCTGATCCATGTATCTAGATAGTGTGTTTTTGGTGCTTGTGTGGTGTGTCTTCTAGTTGGTTGGGTAAGTAAATGTCAAAGGAGGTGTCCTTGGATGTCGAGGTCTCACACTAGCTTTCGAGCAATGCATGGTGGTTTATCCTTGAGAGGTATCTTATAGGGTGGTTGTTTGGACCACTATTTATTTTGGGTTTGGTTTTGAATTATTGAGGGTGATAATTGTTTGATAGGTATATTATATAATGGATTAAACATATAAATTCCATTACTTTGTCCAAATATAGTTTTTGGGGTGTTATGGGTGCCAATGATAGATCAATACAAGAGTTTTCTTAAATTCAAGTTTTTTCATCGATGGGTCGCATTGGTGACTCAACATCGGTGGATCGCGTCAGTGACTCGTGTTGGTAGGTTAGGTCTATGAATCATGTTAATAGATCATGTTGATGACTCAGCATTAGTGGTTTGTGTTGGTGACTCAACATCGATGGGTTTGTAGGTCGGTCCTCGGTGGTTCGAGCGTCAATGACTCGCATCGGTGAGTTAGGTATCAGTGGGTCATGTCGGTGAATCGTTGTCGGTGTGTCGCATCAATGACTTTTTGTTGGAGTGTTGTGTTGGTTAATCACTATCATTTATTAACTATCAATTATTAATGTTGGTGACTTTCATCGGTGAGTCGCATCCGTGAATCGTGTCAGTGACTCAGCCCTCGGTGAGTCATTTCCAGCTTTTCCCATTTTTTCTAGTTTCACCCCTATTATTTTTTATTTAATATAAATTGATTTTAAAACCTTGTTTGACCATTTTTGAATCATTTTTAGAGGATATTTATTATATCATTAATATCTTAATGCCCTTGAGACTTATAAACATCTAATTCACATGGTCTTGACCACAATCCAAAAAATTTAAGTACTTTGAAATTGTGTCCCATCCATTGATATAGGATCTGGATCTTCTAAGTTGTGATCTTCTTTTCCCCATTTGTTTCCATTTTCTATATGTGCATCCAAATCCTTCCTTCCTCATGGAGTCATGTGTTCTCTTGTGGCCTTTGAATCCATTTTTCCCTTGGAGTCTTCCTATTGCTCAGGCACCATCTATTTTGGTGTAAGGAGAAGTTGTTGATCGTTTGTTCTTCGAGGTAGGGATCCCTTAGTCTCTCTTTTAATTGTGTATCATGTGGGGTGGGTAAACTCATTCCTATTTTAGAATTATTTAAAATTCAAATCACAATTAAGGCTATCATTGAGATGAACATACCGATTATGATAACGGTTTTTTCTACCTTCATAATAAATTAGGGTTAGGAAAACGATGATGATCATTTGTATTATCTATTATATTTTATCCATGTTGTGAATTTTATGGGTTGTATCCACCTAAAAAATCATGGTTGTTGGTGGTCTTTGTTGTGCACCCATAATATATTTTTAATAATTTATGTAAATATCAATCCATTAATCATGTATACCCAGTTAAATAAATAGATGCCCCAGGATTAACCTTGTGATGTGATCACCCCTGAACTATGAAAGTGGAATCAAATAATAGTGATGGTAAAATTTGAATACACATTTCATGTTTGGTGTGGATGTGTGCTTTGTGTGCTTTGTGTGTTTCTGTTTGGACTTATGTCTTGTGATGATCATGTGGTGTTGTGGATGGGGGCATGGCTATGTGCATGGGGTGGTACAGGTGGTGTAATGGGATCTGAGGTTGAAATATTTATTAATTGTAGAATGGATGAACTTGTTATGTAGTGTGACTATATCTAGGATGTTCTATGGTTGTTGTACATTTTGAGATGTTATGTGGATTATGATATACTCTATAATACCAAATGTAGGATCGAAATGATATAGGTACTGAATTAGTATCTAATGATGATCAAAATACAATAGGGGGTGAATTGTATACTTTAAAAATTCCTTTAGAACTTTTAAAGATGGTGATGTTTAATAATGTTAAACAAGGTAATTAACAAAACCTCTAGTTCTACACACTTGCTAGATTTCGGAAATATGATTCTAAGAAAGTGATTCCAGAAAAGTGGTTCCGAAAATGAAACATAACAAAAGTTTACAAAAATAATGATTCTACCTTAAAGCATATAGAATCTTACTAAAATAGAGTACAAGTATAAGAAAGTATAAAATAGGTATACTTTCCTCAATAATTAAAATTTCATCGGAAAACTTGAAACAAAACAAGTAACAAGTAGTAAATATTTTAACCCAAAGATAAGGGTATCCAACAACCTTGGATAAGGGTCCCTTGATTTATACTTTCAAGAAAGTCTGTCTTACCCACACTAAGGTAAGCCCTCAATACAAAGATCGGATTCATTCTTTCTATCCCCGCAAGCCCTCAACTTCAAGGTAGTCGGAACCTCTTTCTTCCTCAGTAAGAAATCCCTCAACTTCAAGGTATTCAGCACCTCTGTCTTCCTATCCCCAGAAGCCCTCAAATGTACTCAGCAACATTCAGATTCACATGAAGAAAATCTGAAAAAAGAAGTTCAGTATACACAAAGCATGAAAGTCTCTCTCTAGAAATCACTTCAACAGCATGTAATTTCTAGATTCATAGAACAGTATCGATCTCTTTCAAATGAGATCCTATTTTGAGGAATGAATTCAACAGTCGGCTCCCTACTCCAAAGGTCATTTGTTTCCTTGAATTTCAGAGGGACCTATACATGTGTCACTCAAACAAAGGTTAGTTAGTAACTGAATGGATGACATCATTTCATAACCAAAACATGTGTAAGCAAAAATATGATTACATAACAAAAATCATTTTTCAGAGTGTAAGTAAAAAAAGTTTGAAGTCTAACCAAAAACACATATGGGGTCTATAACACATAGATATTCATATTCTATTTATCAGAAGAATTCGAAGTTAGAATTATATAGAATTCCGGATTCTAAATTTCAAGGAAATTCGAAGTCTTGAATTTAATAGAATTCAGAGTCTGAATTCATAAGAGTTCAGAGTCTGATCTTATAAAGTTCAGAGTCTGAATTCAGAGAAATCAGAGTCAGAACTCAGAAGATTCCGGAGTCTGAATTCAGGGAACTCGGAGTCAGAAATCATAAGATTTCGGAGTCAGAATTCAGAGAACTCAGAACCTAAACTTATAAAAGTTCGATGTCTGAACTCAGAGAATTCAAAACCTGAATTTGGATCTTGAAAACATAATTCTTTATATCTAAGTATATATATGATTCCGATGTTTTGGATATGAAACTGAATTTTACACTTAGACAAAATATGAATGATGAAAAACATGGTAAGGTTAAATTTCCTTGGGGAAGTAAAAATTTCCTTATAAAAGTAAAATAGAGGGTAAATGAAATCTTCCCTAAGATAAGGTGTTTGCGATTTTCAAAACAAAAGGAATGGAAAAGTCATAAGGAAACCTTATTGACTCAAAAATCTCCTCAAAAATGAAGGAATAAAAAATTCATAAGGAAATAATATTGACTCAACAATCTCCCCCTTTTTGGAAAGCACAAATATCCTTACGAAAAAGAAAATAAGGACAAATAAAATATTTTTTAGACTTTGGAAATAAAAACTTATCTCCATTATCACATGGGAAAAGATGAATACAACTAACTCCCCCTTAGGATTTGGAAACACTAAGGATCATATTTCTAGAATGAGACTTATCATTTTATTGCATACAAAAATCTTCATGATGAAAACCCCCCTTAGATAAACTCTCCCTTACTTAGGAAAATTTCTTCTTTACTTAATATTCATTTTACTTTCTCCCCCCTTGTGATTTTCAAAAAGAGATACAGGTAATGGAAAGGAAATTATAGTACCTGAAAAAATTAGTACAACACATGAAAAAGACAAGAAACCAAACATTTTATTATGATAGGAAAAATTTATACAAGGAAGTAAAATATAAAAAAGATCATATTTAAAAAAGGTTATCCTTCCTTTTCCTTGGGCATCAGCTTCTTTAATATTGTCTTCAGCTTCTTGAGCTCCTTGTGTTCTTCCTCTTCTCTCTTAACAATCTGATACTGATCCTATGCTTTTTTTTCTACGGCTTTAATTCTATCTTCCTGAGCCTTAAGAGCCTATTCCTGAGCCTTCAGAACTTCTTCCTGATTGACAATCTTTTCTTCTATCTCAAGTCGAAGATCTCTTTCTATCTTCCAGATTTGAGCAATTGAATACAAATTCACATTCAGATCTTTTACTTATTGAATCTGAGAATATTGTTTGAGAGTCATCTTTTCTTCAAAACTACTTGTGATATCCTTGATCTTACTATCTTCAATGTCAAAAACCTATTTGATATTATCCTTGAACTCATCAACACTTCTCATATCTTAAATGGTTTTCCTTGAATAACTGGTCATCTTCCTGCATGATCTTTTATGGGCTTCTTAGTTGATGAAAAAATTCTTGAAATCAGCCTCAAGCTTGACACCCTTAGCCATTACCATGGATACTAAATCCGATTTATGGTTCAAAGTGTGTTGAAGAATCTAACATATTGAGTCAATGCTTGAAAAATCGAAATGGTCCCAACAAGATTCATCAAGGACTAGACTACAAAATCATGTCCAATGGATGATGATTCCGAATTTGAAACTTTTCTTGGTGAGGTTTCTTTTTAAGCTCATCAATTTTCCTCTTTCAAGATCCACTAGATTCCTTCATCTTCACAATATCTTTACCATGTGTATCAACAAACACCTATTTTCTCTTATCAGTTCTCGGAATGGCTTCCTCATCAGGAGACTCTTGTTCACTATCAAAAATCTCAAATTTTTTATCTTCATCTATTTTATCCTTCTCAACTCCTACCTCAGCATCTTCAGGATGTATGAAATGATGATTAAAACATTCTTCTTCATACATCTTATTCACTTATTCTTTCGATTCTCATCCTCTTCTTTCTCTTCTTTCTTATTTGTAGCCAGCTTTGAATATTCGGCTTCAGAAGTTCAGATTGACAATTTCTCGGACGGACTTTCCTCCTCATGGAAATCTTCAACATGATTAATCAAATCTGCGGTGTCACCACTACTTTCTTCTTCCACTTCTTCCACAATTTTTTCTACTTCAGTAAATTTTTCTTGGGCTTTCTCTGGAGTCATGAATTACTTTCCCGGAGTCTTAGGTAAAGTTTCTACCAAGAAGGATTTAGGTACTGGGATATTCTTTGAAGATTTCTCAGTATCCCTCAGAAGGGATTGAACAATTTCAGCCTCAGACATAGTCTTCTTTTGTTTCTTTTCTTTAGCTTGATTCTCAAGCTCATCAATTGTCTTCTCTTTTAAGGATTTGGCTTCAGCAGGATCCAAACCAAAACTTGGCTCCCCTACTTTCTTATTTTTATTATCTTCCCTCTACTTTTCTATAACCTCATTTGGATAGGATTTTTGTTTCTTAGGTTTTGGAGGTGCGGATTGGGATTCCTTGTCTTTTGGGGTTTTCTCTTCCTCTTCTACTTCCTTTAACTGTCTATTATTTCCTCCCTTTTTGGACAGTTCATCCACTTCTGGTTTCTTCGGAACAGATTCATCTTCTTCCTTTGGTAGGTTATAAAATTCTCCGGAGTCTTTAGAAAAACCAATGTTCATCCTCTTCAAAGTATCATCATTGACTAGCATGACTTTGCAATTCCTTGGCTTTGAACTATAAGGGATTTTAAAAGATTTTAAGCACCAAACAATTAATATGGGAAGAATGGCTGGATACATGATTATATGCTACTTCAAGTTTCCATTTATGAGATTCTTGATCGTAATCAGAATATGCTTAACCAAATTAACCTTCCTTAGGTTCACCAAAAAATCTAGGATGTGTATGTCACTCTTCCTCAATGTTTCCTTGTCACCTTTTCTCGGAATGATAAATCCTTGAACCCATAATTCAAGGATCTGATTATTTGTAGAGAGGTGAGAAATATTTGGAGTCTTTACATCTATAAGACCGAGTAACTCCATAGCTTTCACCTTTACAAATCTTCCTTGAACATCCATCAACTTATGAGAACAAAACTCAGCTTCCCCTTCGTATGGAATACCAACCAAATTAGCTACCTTAGTATATGAAAGAGCATAAGTCTTTCCATAGCTCTTGAATAAAAATTTCTCTCTGCCTTCTTCATTGAAGAAACTGACTGATTCATAAAATTCAACAAGAAAATCCAGATACACTAAATCTTGATCCCCTGGCTTCGATACACAAACACTCTCCCATCCATTCAGCTTAATGTTCTTCGAGATGATGGAATCATACTTAGCGAATAAGTTCAGATGCACCAACATTTCTCTATACACCTTACACTCTGAGATCGGCTTGACAGTAGACATATCTTTCTGAGAGGATTCTTCTAAAGACATTTGGATTTGAGAAAACTCTGAAAAGTTCGGAACGAGCTTAAGTAGAAGGGAAGAACTTTAACATGAAAATGCTTGAGATCGATGTGGGACAAACATCAGGGGTTCCCTTATATAGGTGTTTGAAGTGATGATTCATCTTCCATGCTCAATCCAATGGCTAAAAATCCTTCAGATCAGATCTAACGTTTGATATGATAACCACAAGAAAACTTGGTAGAATCTGATCTTTTGAGGTTTTTAAGAAAAACATTTAGATTTAAGGAAAATAGAATCCAAAAATTTTGAAAAACAAATGAAAATACCAAAAGGAAAAAGATTATTAAGAAAATTAAAGAAGGGAAACAAACATTTTGAGTTTCTAGGAAGATTATTTGTACTGAGGAAGATTCTTCTTGAAGAGCTTCAGATTCTGAAAATTTGATTATGGAAAATTTTGAAAAACTGACTACAAAAATTTTTATTACAAAAAAAATTTGAAAACCTTCATTATGAAAATTTTAAAAACTTCATTATGAAATTTATTTTAAAAAACTTCATTATGAAAAATTTTAAAAATATTCATTAAAAAAAATTAAAAACATCATTACGATAAATTTTAAAAAACTTCATTATGAAAAATTTTAAAAAACTTCATTACGAGAAAAGTTTAAAAAACTACATTACAAATACAATTTAAAAACATCATTACGAATTTTTTTAAAAAAAACTGACAAGAAAATGTACTCCCCCTATGAAAATGAGTTTATTATTGTAAGGAGATAGGTTTCAATAGAGAGTTAATGAGGAGGATTACCTTACATTTATCATTCCTAACTTCTATTTAATGTATTCAAATCTATCGTAGGGTAAAGATTTTGTGAAAATATTAGCAAGTTGATCTTGAATTATGATAAATTGAAGAATGATATCTCTTTTTTGTGTGTGATCCCTAAGAAAGTGATTCCTAACATCTATGTGTTTTTCATGGGAGTGATGTGCGGGGATTTTGCTTAAAGAAATTGCACTAGTATTATCAGACAAAATTTGTGTTTTGGTAAAACTCATACCATAGTCTGTGACTGTGTGTTGCATCCACAACACTTGAGCACAACAACTTCTAGCTGCTACATATTCAGCTTCAGCAGTGGAAAGTGTTATTGAGTGTTGCTTCTTGCATGACCATGAAACTAATGAATCTCCTAAGAAATGACAAGTTCTGTATGTACTTTTTCTATCCATTCTACATCCACCAAAGTTGGAATCCCAAGAACTTTTCAAAACAAAATAATTTCCAGAAATATAAAAGAGTCTGAGATCCATGGTTCCTTTTAAGTAGAGAAAAAGTCTTCTCACTACCTTTAAATGATATTCCTTAGGATTGGATTGATATCTTGCACATAAGAATACCGAAAACATTAAGTCTGTAAGACTAGATGTCATGTAAAGTAGACTTCCTATCGTGCCTCTAAAATATTTTTGATCTACTGGTTTCCTAAATTCATCTAAATCAAGTTAATTTGTGGTACCAATGGGAGTACTTGTACTTTTAGTGTTTTCATATCCGTACTTTTTAAGAAGATCTTTAATATACTTATGTTGGGATATATAGATTCTTTCTGGTTTTTGAGAAATTTAAAAACCAAGGAAAAATGTTAACTTACCCATCATACTCATTTCAAACTCATATTTCATTAGATCCGAAAAGGAATCGGTTAAATATTTCCAAGTTGAACCAAATATAATGTCATCAACATAAATTTGAACAATCAAAACATTTTTCTTGTCTTTATTTATAAAAATGGTTGGATCTGCATTTCCCTTTACATAATTATTTTGAAGCAAAAATCTTGTAATTCCATCATACCAAGATCGAGGGGCTTGCTTAAATCCATGCAAAGATTTGGTAAGTTTAAAAACATGTTCAAGATGTTTTGTATCTTCAAAACCAGGAGGTTGTTTAAGAAAAACTTCCTCTTGTACAAAACCATTTAGGAAAGCACATTTCACATCCATTTAAAAAAGTTTGAAATCGAAGAATGCTGTAATGGCAAGTAGAATACGAATAGATTCAAGTCTAGATACTAGAGCATAGGTTTCTTCATAGTCTATTCCTTCTTGTTGATTATATCCTTCAGCAACTAATCTATATTAATTTCTTAATATGATTCAATTTTCATCACACTTATTTCTGATGATCTATTTGACTCCAATAATAGAAGTTTCCTTAGGTCTTTCAACCAAGGTCCAGACTTTATTCCTTTCGAATTCATTTAGTTCATCTTGCATAGATTTTATCCAATCATCATCACCAAAAGCTTCATCGGTGCTTTTTAGTTATAATTGGGAATGAAATTCTAGATGTTCTACTTCATTTATTACGGAACTTCTAGTCCTTACAGGTTGATTCACATCACCAATGATACTCTCACTGGGATGATTCTTAGGAAACAGTTGATTTGGGTTTTGTAAAACCTATTTATCAACATGGGATAGGAAGTCTTCTGGGGTAAATGTTTTATAAATATATTCTTGAACATTTTCCTTATCAGAAGGATATTCTATTAGGGTTTGATAATCAGTTTTTGAAAACACATCCGAAGATGTAGGTTGGGGTTGTTTAAAAACAAAGGGATATGTTTCATCAAATTTGACATGTATTGTCTCTTCAACAGTACAAGTGTTTTTATTGAAATCTCTATAAGCCTTAGAAGTTTTGGAGTAACATAAGAAAATTCCTTCATTATATTTTGGTGAAAATTTGTGTATATTATCTTTAGTATTCAGAATTAATACCTTGCAACCAAAAACCTTGAAGTAGGAAAGTATAGGTTTTCTACCATTCCATAACTCATAAAAAGTTTTATTAAGAAACGGTCTAATGAAAACATGATTTATAGTATAACAATAAGTACTTACAGCTTCAGCCCAAAATTTTTTGGCTACAGAATACTAACTCAACATGGTTCCTGTTATCTCTTGCAGAATTCTATTTATTCTTTCAACAACACCATTTTTTTAGGTGATCTAGGTGCTAAGAAGTTATGAGTAACTCATTTTCTAATACAAAAAGTTTTAAAAATAGAATTTTGAAATTATCCTCCATGATCACTATGAATAGTTATCAAAGGAAGGTTTTTCTCATTTTTAACTTGGGCTCTAAAACATTTAAAATAAGAAAAAGCTTTAGATTTATTTGTTAGGAAATAGACCCATGTAAATCTAGTGTAATCATCAACTAAGACAAATACATAATATTTGCCTCCAATGCTTCCAGTTTGTGTTGAACCAAAAAGATCTATGTGCACTAATTGTAATGCATCAGCAGTTGAGGCTTCAACGACTGATTTAAAACTTGATTTATATTTCTTGCCATATTGACAAGGATCAAAAACTTTTGAAGAATCAAATCTAAGCTCCAGTAGATCCTTAACTAGTCTTTTCTTATAAATTTTACATAGGTTCCTAAGGTTACAGTGACCTAGCCTTCTATTCCATAACCAAGAATGATCTTTCATTGCACTAAGGCAAGGTAAGTCTTGGCTCCTAAAGTCTTCTAAGTTAAGTGTGAATACATTCTCTTGCCTATGGGAGAAAAGAATAAATTCTTCCTTAGAATTGTGTACTAAGCACTTATCATTCCTAAAATTCACAAGGTAACCTTTATCACATAATTGACTAATGCTAATTAGGTTGTTCTTAAGACCCTTAACAAATAAAACATTTGAAATCAAAGTTTTTTCAAGAAGAACAATGGTACCTATAATAATAATTAATCCCTGAGCATTATCTCCAAAAGTTACCTTTCCTCATTTCATCTTGATAATATTTTCAAAGTAGTTTCTATTACCAGTCATGTGCCAGGAACGTCCACTATCCATGTACTATATATTTATTTTGGTGCCTTCTATATTTTCTTGAAAATAAAAGAGTTAGATTTTCAGAATCCGAATTTTCTTGGATCCAGAAACATCAGAAAGCAAAATATTAGGAATCCACATTTTATTTGAAAAATAGGCTTTATGAAATCCTAAAGACTGGGTTTTGTTTAAGGAAAAAAAATTCTCATTTCCTACCACACTAACACTTAGTGCAGAATGGATCACTTTGAGGAACAAAATAATTGTTGCTAAAATGGTTTAGAACTAGTATAACCAAATCCAAAATTATTCCTAAGAGGTCAGATTTGTGAATACATTTTATCAAAATTTCCCTTACCTAAGGTAAAGTTTGACAAAAAAATTCTCAAGGAAAATATTTTGGATTTTAGTTTGATAACTAAGTTATTGTCTTCCAAAATATTTTATTTTAAACTAGAGTTAGGCTCGAAAACACTTTTCTTGGAAACTATATTTTCTAGATCTTAGAAAGTTTATTCTTCTCAGAATTTATATCCTCAAGATTTTTTGAATTACTTTCAAAATAAAAAATTTTCTTATCAAGATATTTAGAAAGATCTGATATTTCCATAGAAAGAATATTATTCCTAGAATTTGTCTTATCAATATTTTTCATGAGTTTTGAATTCTCAATCATAAGGAGTTTAGCAAACCTATAAACTTCTTCATAGGTCAGTAAAGTGTTATCTTCATCAGAAGAAGATTATTCATCCGAATATTCATAGTATTTATCATTATTATAATTTGAAATTGAAGATACATTGGTCATAGATTCAGAATTATGTACCTTAGGCATTAAGAAATGATTTTCAATAGGTAGTCTGGCTATTAGACCAAGATTCGTCTATCCATAAGTTTCATAATCTGATGATTCATCTGAATAGTCACCACCACTAGCACTCTAGGTGTCATTAGCTTTCAAAACATTATTAGCTTTAGCTTTGTAGTACTTCTTCCTATTTCTCTCAGAATGCTTTTCCTTTATTTCCTTTCTCTTAAGCATAGGACAATCATTCTTTATTTATCCATCTCTTTTACATTCATAACATGTGACTTCTACATCTTTCCTTTCTTTCTTCTTGTATCTGGATTGAAAATTCTTCTGTCCAACTATCTTGTTCATCCTTCGAGCATGATTGGATAATTCATTCTCTGATGATTCACTTCCACTAGATTCGTATTGAATAACAATCTTATTAGATTTTGATCTAGTAACTCTCTCGGGACTTTTGGCTTTCATATGATTTGACTTTTTAGTAAAATCAACACTACCATTTCCATTATTATTCTTAATATTATCAGCATCTCTCTTCATTCTAGTCTCATGTTAAAGAATAGTTCTGAACTGTTCATCAAGAGAAATCTGAGTAACCTTTCTACTTTCATCAATAGTTGTTCTCTTGGATTCTCATTCATTAGGAATGATGTCTATGATCTTATCCACAAGAGCTTCGTCATCTAATACTTTCTCACCCATAGATTGTAAACTTTTTACAATTGTCATAAATCTCTATTGCACCTTACATATGGGTTCTCTATAAGGAAAGCAGAAACCATGATATTCAGCTCTGAACATGGATCTTATAGTCTCAATAACTTTGGATGTTCCAAAGTGAGTAACTTCATGTTTCTTCCAAATACAATTTGCTGCTTCACAAGATGAAATTTGGATATATATATATATATATATATGTTTCTAGTCATAAAAAAAAAAGCAAAGTATTATGTACTTTATATTTCAGTTGATATTCATGCTTTTCTTGGTTGGTGAAGGTACTAACTTCCTTTTCATGGATTTTGTATCCTCCAGTAAGCATAAAAAAATTATCTACTCCAGTATTGATAATAAATGTCTTCATACGATCTCTCTAATATTCGGAATCATTCCCATCAAAAATAGGTGGTCTGGTAGGATTTAGGTTGACTATGGAACCAACATTTATTCCTGCCATCTTATAGAAAATATCTCTACACAAACTTTTTAGTAGTAAGGTTAAGTAAGAAAGGAAAATATTCCTCAACACGGAAAAATAGAATAATGAAAAACTTGATCAAGAAAACTTATATGTGAATATAAGTATTTCATAAACCTGCTCTGATACAAATTGTTGAGATGGTATATGGAGTATGATATACTCTGTAATACCAAATATAGGGTCGAAATGATATAGATATTGAATGAAGAATCTAATGATGCTCAAAATACAAGAGGGGTGAATTGTATACTTTAAAAATTTCCTTTGGAACTTTTAAAGATGGTGATTTTTAACAAAGTTAAACAAGGTAATTCATAAAACCTCTAGTTCTACACACTTTCTAGATTCCAAAAAATATGATTCTGAGAAAGTGATTCTGTAAAAGTGGTTCTGGAAATAAAACATAACAAAAGTTTACAAAAATAAAGATTCTACCTTAAAGTGTATAGAATCTTACTAAAACAGAGTACAGGTATAAGGAAGTATAAAATAGTTATACTTTCCTCAATAATTAAAATTGCATCAGAAAACGTGAAACAAAACAAGTAACAAGTAGTAAATCTTTTAACCCAAAGATAAGGGTATCCAACAAACTTGGATAAAGGTCACTTGATTTATAAATTCAAGAAATTTTGTCTTACCCACACCAGGGTAAGCCCTCGATACAAAGATTGGAGTCTATCTTGCTATCCCCACAAGCCCTCAACTTCAAGATAGTCGAAACCTCTATCTTCCTCACCAAAGAAGTCCTAAACTTCTAGGTAGTCGGCACCTTTGACATCTTATCCCCGGAAGCTCTCGAATGTAGTCATTAACATTCGGAGTTGCATAAAGCAAATCTGAATAAGAAGTTCAGTACGCACAAAGCATGAAATTCTCTCTCTAGAAATCACTTCAACAGCATGTAATCTATATAGTCATATAACAGTATCGAGCTCTTTCAAATGAGCTCCTATTTATAGGCACGACTTCAACGGTTGGCTCCCTCCTCTGACAGTCATATTTTTCCTTGAATTTTAAAGGGACCTGTACACATGTCACTCAAACAAAGGTTAGTTAGTAACTAAATGAAAGACATTATTTTATAACCAAAACATGTGTAAGAAAAAATATGATTACATAACCAAAATCATTTTTTAGAGTGTAAGGAAAAAAAGTTCAGAGTCTAACTAAAAACACATATGGTGTCTATAACACATAGATATTTGGATTCTATTTATCAAAATAATTTAGAGTTAGAATTATATAGAATTCCAGAGTCTGAATTTCAAGGAAATTTGGAGTCCTGAATTTAGTAGAATTCAGAGTCTAAATTTATAAGAGTTCGGAGTCTAATCTTATAATGTTTGGAGTCTGAATTTAGAGAACTCGGAATCAGAACTCAGAAGAGTTTGGAGTCTGAATTCAGAGAACTCGGAGTCAGAACTCATAAGAGTTCGGAGTCTAAATTCAAATAACTTGGAACCTGAACGTTAAAAAGTTCAGTGTCTGAATTCAGAGAATTCGGAACTTGAATTCAGATCCTGGAAATAGAATGCTTTATATCTATGTATATATATGATTCTTAGGTTTTGGATACAAAACTGAATTTTATACATAGAAAAAATATGAACAATGAAAAACATGGTAAGGATAAATTTTTTTGGGGAAGGAAAATTTTCCTTATGAAAGTAAAACAGAGGGTAAATAAAATTTTCCTTAAGATAAGGTGTTTGTGATTTTCAAAACAAGAGAAATGGTAAATTCAAAAGGAAACCTTATTGACTGAACAACCTCCCCAAACATGAAGGAATGAAATTTTCATAAAGAAACCTTATTTACTCAATAGGACGTGGTCTGTTTGTGTAGTGGGACTCCAAACGAGTTGGGTTTTTTTATGGATGCGTTTTTTTGTACAGCGGGGCTGCTAGGGATGGTTGTGATGTGATAATTACAGTATTGGGATAGGTGTTCAAGAAAGGGGAGTGTTTATTGGGTTGTTTTACCTTATTTCTTCTTCCAGAAGAGTTTTGGATGATTGTGTGGATGTTACTTATGTTGTGTTTGGTAGTTTCCTAGGTAGAGATGGAATAAATAAATGGTTTGTTAAATAAAGGGTGGTAGTTTTTTAAATTAATTGGTTGGGGTTAGGATTTGGGTTATGGCTATTTGTCTAGTTGTGTATTTAGAGGTTACAGCAAAGTCAGCATTTTCGTGTGTTGGTTGTTTTTTTGAAAACCCATAGTTTGGTCTGAGTGTTTGTTACCTATATATATATATACTTTTATATCCTTGTGATTTTTATGTGCACCCCACCCTAGTTGAGTACTATGTGCTGAACACACCCATTTCACGGGGAGGGTGTCTTTCCCAAAAACATGGTGGGATGATGGATAACTGGTTATTGGCTCTTCACTACTCCCTCTTCTCAGCATTGGTATCCCATGACTCTTCAGCAAGGTTTTGGTGTGGTAGTGAGGCACTTTTGTTTGTGGGTGAGGACTGGTTTCCCATGTGTCTTTGGGATGAGAGATGTTGTTCTTTCCAAGGTGTTTTCGAGATGAGGATGTGGTTTGTGGCCCAGGTATCTTTGGGTGGGTTGTGATGTGATTATGGCCCAAGTGTTTGCAAGCGGGATGTGGTATGAAACTCAGGTGTGTGCAGGCAAGTTGTGATAGTGGGGCTTGTGGAAGAGCATAGTAGCATCAGGACGTTCTCTATTAAGGATGAGCAGTTAACTAGTGGGAAAGTGGTGCGGTTTACCCAAATATTGTTGTGCTTATTATTATATAAATTTTCTTTACTTGTGTTACTTGGTGAGTGTGTTTTGGTGAGTATAGGGTAGATAGTGTACTTTGTTAGGTGCTTTTGAGGTTTTTTGTTTCTCATGGGAGAATTAGTATGCTTCTCTCACTTGTGCACAAGTGAATTTGGATTTTCCCACTGATTATACTTGTATTCTTGCCCTACATATATAAAACTGTTTTTAGGTTTCTAGAGAGATTATTCAGACTATTTTGGACCTTACTAGTTCGTGCATTGAGATTGTCGGGATTTTTATTATGTTGCTCCTTATATTTGTTCTTTTGGTATTCACTTTGGATCTTTTCATTGTATTTCTAGCTGTTTTACTTTAAAAATGAATGTGTGGTGGATTTTGGATTCTTTTATATATATGTCATGGAGTTGTTTTGAGTTTTATACATCTTATATCCTAATCTTGGTTACTATAAAAAGGGTAATTCCTCCCATTTTTTGTGAGATTTGTTTACCCTTGGTGTTGGTTTCCACCTCGAGGCCTATTGGAGGTGGAACTCGGGGTTCATTATCTCTCTTCCTTCACTACCAGATCTAGAGGGGTATCATTGGAGGGAGTGTTCGTGACATTTTCAAAATAGAAACTCTTAAAAATGTGGCAACACTTGAATCAAAATAATTTGAAGGAAGGATTCATAAAAAAGACTTATAAATCCAATGAAATAACCATTAATAATGAGAATATAATACAATGGAATTTTTTATACACTATATACAAAAATTATAGTTTCATGATATGAAAACACACCTCAATTAATAGAAATTGAAATAAAAATACATATGTTTACTCTCAACATCCATGAATGTTCTTCAACCTCATTAAAAATTTGAACCTTCTCTTGGAAAACCTCTTGGAAATGCAGGATTGAAGGATTTTCCTTAGATAAAGGGTCTTCCAAAGTGTGAGGGGAAAATATGGTAAGTAAAATGGTAAACTTTTTAAGAATAATTCTAATTCTTAATGTTTATGTAAAGGGATGGTAGAAGTTTCTTTTTAAACATATGGGGAGTGAAATGTTTGTAATGATACAAATGGGAAAGCAATTATCCAAGGAAAGTGAGTCAAAAATATTACAATAATTGAATTTTAATCATGATTGGGTTAATAAAACCATTAAATATTCATTTACATATAATATTTGAGGAATTTTAGTCTTGTTATCCCTAGTTTTAACATTTACCGTAATTTATTTTTACTATAGAAAATTATTTTTTACACTGAAAACTTATTTCAATGACCAAAAATAAAATTATCCTTGTCACCAAATCTAAAAATTTCAATTTCAAATATGAAAATAATTTTATCAAAATAATTTTTTAATGGTGAAAAAAGTTAATTTTAATATTACTGCACATAACACATAAAAACTATTTTTATTAAAATTGTATTTTGAAGCATAAAATTTATACTTAGGATAAAATTATAAATTTTGTTAATTTCATTAAAATTAATTGGTTTATTAAAAAAAATAAGATTTATTTTGATTTGAAATCAATCAAAAACTGAATCACACCATGTGAATATTTAATTAAAATAAAGGACTAAAAATGGTTTTATCTAAAAATGGGTTTATTATTATAATAAATTTTTTATTGAGTTCCAAAATGATAAACATAGGTTTTAGAAATTCAACATAATATATTTAAATGAATAATTTTACCCCTTAAATAAATTTTTTAATAATATAATTATTTTATAAGTTTTTACATCATACTTATATCATGAGGATTTTATAAACACTATGGTATTGGTGAAAACTGTGCTTTTCAGTATTTATCTCAAACTAATAAAATTCAGAAAAATATCAGAAATTAATCCTAATATAATATTATAATGTTGAATACATAAACTTATTTCATTATACCAAATTAATATTCTATAATTTACAAATTTAATTTTTAAAAAGAAATAAAAAAATATAATGAAAAAATTATTTTTATGGGAAAATGAAATTTATAAATATTAACTATTCTTATTATTCTTTCCTATAAATTACTAATTACATAATTATTAATATCCTATTCAAATAAAAAGTATAATTTATCGTCATTTATCTATAATATATTTATTTTCTTAAAAAAATTGTGGTAGATAAAAAGAAAATTATTTGTAAAACACATTTTGGAGCATTAAATATATTTATTTTTATTACATTCCTAGTAATAACTATTGGATAAATATATATCTATTTTGTTATAAATATTATCAATACATTTCATTAAAATAATTATTTATTCATTATTAATTAAAAATATACAAAACTTTTATAAAAATAGTTCTTTGAAATATATTTATTCTATAATGAATAATCTTTACCAAATACCATTGAAGTTAATTAATAATATTTAATTCTAATAATCCATTTATATTAAAATATTTATTTTAATTTTATAAATGCATCATATAATAATATGTAAGGCGTAAAATTTTAAATATTTTTTTTATAATAACATATCTAAATTAAATATGATATTTTTTGATTTGTTATTGCATTCACTTAATGTAGTAATGTTTATCATGAATTTTCATATATCATCTCAATAAAATGTATCATGGTTTGTTTTAGTTCAGTGTTACATGTGAAACATAATATTCAAAGTGGTATTTAATTAAAGGAAAATATATGATAAAATATTGGGGTGTTTCATGCTTCCCCCTTAAATAAATTGTGTTCTTGCAATTTGAATTACTGTTAACTAATGAAAAATAGATAAGGGTATGACTCAAGATATAGTTTTTAAAATCACTATAATTGGTAAGACTATAAAAATAATGTTTTCCTCTATAATAAGAATATATTTGGATTCTCAACCATTTATTCTAAATCTTCCTTCTTATCTAACTATAAAACTTATGTATTCCTAGAGACATAACTCCAATAACTTCACTTTCATGATCATGTTTCCAACCAAATTCTAGAACTAATATGGTTATGATAATATCTAATAAAATAAAATCCAATATCATATGAATATGAATACCCAATCATAATATTTCTTCTCCTATGACACCTTCATTTAAACCAATGATACTTTTAATTCAATTATGATATAATTGGGTCAACTTATAACTCCTTCAGTTAAACTATGATTGTCCATGATCATATTCTTATTAGTATCTCTAAACTAACTAGTTATATTTCACAACCTCAAATTTCATTTAAATACTTCATGATGTTTCATAATGAGTAAGTGAAACATCAAAATCATATCCATTAAGATTGTCAAACTAGGTTTGTAGTTATGTCTATTTTCATGCACCAGGGGAAGATTTAGATAACACCCAACCAGCCTTTTCATGGTCATTATCCCAAGGTGTTTCTATTTATAGGCCTTCATTGACTTCTTTGTATTATTATATGAATACCATTGATAAGAACCCACATTTTTTACACTTTACCAGAACCTTAGAATGGTATCCAATAATTAGACTTATATCTAGAGTTTTCACTAATTTTTTATCATCCTAATCCTCAAAAATAACTAAACTAAACCCAAAAATAACTAAAATCTACAATGACCAACTAAGGCATCTCAAGCCCGCACATCCAGGTTTAGTCTTAAAACATGTACTTTACCCCCAATCTTTGATACCAAGTGAGATGACCCATGCGAAACAAATCTTTATTTTAAATCACTTCCATATGTTAAAAAATACATCTCATAAATAATCACATGATCATAATAATTAAAGATTTAATATCTTTGAGTATTATCTATACAAGGAACCAATTTTACAATAATTACAGAAACTTCTCCATATTCAAACCACACAAGAACCCATTCTAGACTCCTCATAGGTTATACACATCATCATAACTAGGTGAATAAAAATATATGATAGGGTGAGCTCAAATAATCCATAAGGGAAAAATTATCAATATGTCATCAAGGGTTAGATCATAATAATATAAAAAAATAATGATCATGATAAAAATATCTTATTAAAAATAACACATTGAAATAAGAGTTGTCCATAGGTAATAATATAATGACTTGTAATGTAAAATGATAAAAACCTATACCATGGAATAAGAGTGTGGAAACATGAGATGATAAAAATGGTATATAAAGAGTAATTATAGGAATATGGCATAAAAAAGTTTCATGTAATTGAAACATATTATAGCATGAAACTATGGAACAAATACACTACTAGAAATTGGGTCTATCCCCATGGATCTATACTCACAGTTTAAAGAAACCATGGGTATAGATATTCTTCCCAAACCTATACATACATTTTGAAAGACCTATTTGTTTTAGTTGAGCTATAACAATGTTTTTTCAAATACTATGGGTATAACCCCTTAAAAAAATTTGCGTACATTTGTGATCATCATCCCCTCCTCATATGATTCCCTAATTCTCTCCCCTCCTACAAGCCTCATCATCCACCCTCTTCTCCTCAGATGGCATTACACCCATCATCCAGGCATTTTTCCATATTTTCCAGCATTTTTTGAGATCTTTTAGTGATAATACTTCCTTCCATCGTCTTCTTTCTTATCCCCTCACATGAGAAATGGATGATTATCTTCTACACTGTTCTCTCCCAATTCAAGGATTTTTTTGTTCTAATCTTATTCTACAACATATTAGTGAGTTACAAATATTTCTTTTCTTCCTCTATATATTATTTTCATCTGTATCTATGATTTTGATTCTATTGGACTGTGTTTGCATCACTTCTATTATTGTGTTTCTAAATTTTTTTGTCTAATTGAGATCAAATATAGTCTATTAATTTCATAAAATTATTTTTTTTATTATAATTATATTTTTTTGGAAAAATATCGAAGGTATTTTTATGAATTTAACATAAATTTAAGATTCTTTTGGTGGAATATTTTAGGGATTTATATAATTTCAATGTTGGTAATACTATTTAAGTTGAATACATGGGTTAATGTTGTTTTTAGAGTTATGAGATTTAATTATTGAAATTTTATTTGTTTTATTATGAACCATGGTTAAACTATTTATTGGATTGTTTTAACCCAAAAAGATATTAGTTTTTTATGATGTACATGATTATACTATTATTAGTAAATTTATAATATTGATTTATCTATGAAGGTTGGTTCTTTTGGATTTCACTACTGTATTTATAGTACTTGTCAAGCATGTTTCTTAGAACTCATTATTATGATTTAGACATGAATGATTGATAACATATTATTTTAGTTGTTTAAATATTTATAATTAAAATGTTTAATAATTTTAAAACCTTTATTATTTACAAATATTTATATAAGCCTTTGGTAAATTGCATGAAATAATTATATATTTTTTAATGGAAAGCTTGTTTGATTATTTTCATTTTATGAAACATGGTTTCCATTAGTAATGTTTTACATAAGAATTTATTTCATTGAGAAACAATTAATAGTATATACCTTCATTTCACCTATTTTGATTAACTATTGACTATAAAATAGTTATTTGTTAAGAATGATTCCTTAATTCATTTTTCATGTATTTAATAGTTATCCATTTATTTCTACTACATGTTGAATGAGTAAAAACCCATATAATCACACTTTACCTCAATTAAGAGGTTTTATTAGTGGTGATATAATAGATGGTTTTCATAAAGTGGTGTATAATGGATTAAATATTTAGTCTTGATGGATATTCCCCAAATTGATTACTTTTTAAATTGAAATAGTTTAATGTCCCAGACTTGGAATCCACTAAACCGGTGCTCTGAGTCGGGTTGTCACACGACCTCAAGCACGCCTCCTCATACACCAGAGGTTTCCGATTAGAAGCAAGGGTCTAATGAGTCCCGTGGGTATACTATACCCTCTTTACCAGAGTAATCCACAATAGAACACAATATAAATAGCAGAAACAATATTAAATACTAATAAAAGAGTATAACTGAGCATTTCCCAAATAGGGTACAAACCACAAATCAAATACAACCATGTCATGCCATACTAGTAGTGAAAAGTGAAAGAATACCAAAATAAAACAAATGGCCAAAACTCCAAACAGGTCCCGACTCTGAGTCTGGGTCCTTCTCCATGTACATCCCGAGCCCAACTCAACATCTCATAGTATAAGGCCCCAGCCTTAAACCTTACTTAATATTGAGTTATTACAACATTACACATTGAGGATCTTTTCAGGTTTAGAGTTTTAGAGAATTAGATCATGAAACTTGCATTACATTCCACACTTAAACAAAGTGGTTACATAAAAGACAGTATTCATTCTTTCCATCAACGGTAACATATTGAAAATAAAACATGGATTCTTTCTTGACACATCCTTGACACTATCATCACATCATGTACCTTTCCCTTGACCTGTGAAAAACATTTCAAAAACTTGGGATGAGCATAAAAAGCTCAGTAAGGGTTATAAAAATATGGAAAGGAAACATGAGTTCATATATACATAAGAATGAAATCATACTTTACCCATAAAACAAAGGCACTTTAACATACCTCCTCAAACCATGAATAAATCATATAAATCATAATACATAAAGGTAACTTGAGGCATTCATAACATTCTTACGTAGGGAGTAACCCTCATGGTTACGTTTGGAATACCCATCACAGTATATTCCCTAAAATCTCTTCGGAGAAACCTTAACGTTTCACTCCTTCACGTTACCCAATGCATTGGAGAGCTATATCGGGCTCACCCGCCCTTAGTTTATCACGGAACCACCCGTTTTCATAACAATTCCCAAGAACCATAACATAATCATATCACATAAAACATGCATAAAGGAAACATAACATTTCCACATTTCAATCACGAGATATCAATACAACACATTGATATAATAAAAACATTATGAAAACCATTTTCAATACCAAAGTAAAACATGGTATTTATTTTTCTTTTAAAAAAAGAAGGTATGGCTTGTAGAGGAAGCCGAAACTCAAATAACGGTTACGACGGTGGAGAAGTCGTTGTCGCCTTATACGTACGACAAAAACATTCCCTTTTGTCATTTATTAAACGCTTCGTATAAAAAATATTCCTTTTGAATAAATGTAAAAGTCAAAGGGGTTTATACACCGTATAAAAGAAAGTTGTGTATAAAATAAAATATGCCTCAATGAAAGGAGATTGAGACGAAGTCCCATACCACCTTGAAGCTTAAAATTTTAAATCATTAATATCCATATAAATAAATCCTTAAAACCATTTTGAAAACATAGATATTAATAAGAACAAATAATTAAAACATTTAGAATGATATTTTGGTTAAAGGGGTTTTACCAAAATTAGAGACACTTGAATACAATAATTGAGGAATAACATTTAGTCAGAACTTTATAATATCATGAGAATAAATGGATTCATGATATAATACTCCAAAGGACAGTATATACACCATATAAGAGTGAATTGGTTCATAACAACAATGAACCCTCAATAGAAATGTCAAATGTGATGAAATCCCTTATAAAGAAGGTATCATTAAATTAAGGACAAATAAATCTCAAAAATATGTGTGACAAATATAAATACACCCAATATAAGTGGATATTAAGTGTAAAACAATAAAAGGTCATTCACACATATTCAATGGATGACATATTCAATGACTACATGTTGAACCCAAAGAAATTGAAATTGGGTTAAAAAGTTCCCTTGACAGCCTAACGGCATCACATCAAAATGAGTTGATGAGAGATAAAAAGTGTATCTCATAAGTTGGACATAAAATTTACATCAACAAGGATATATGAGAACATATCCCAACATAACGATATGTAAATTAAAAGACCCAACAAAATAAGTCTTTTAAAAAAGAGGAGGGTGAAAGGTTCCCTTACCGACTTGGGTATCTTTCAAAACATACACCCCATGAAAGAAGGACAATAGATCATTGATGTAAATACTCATAAAATAAATTATATTACACAAATAGTATAATAATGGGCAGTACATACACCACTCAATGGAATTTGTGGCAAATGTAGCATAAATCTCACGAGAATAAAAGTGAGATGAAAAATCCCTTACGAAAATTCGGCAGCCTAACGGCGCCACTCAAAACATCCAAAATGGATTTATGAGAGGAAATAGGGTCTCTCATAATATGAACATAATAATTACAGTAGGAGTAATATAAAATAACATCCCAATCATAAGAAATATGAGCTTAAAAGGAATTACATAAAAGAGTGTACTTAAAAAGAAAGAGAGGTGTAGGATCCCTTACCTCAGGTCCGACTTGACTCGATCGTTCTTTAATCTCCTGAATAATAAACTTGAGTTAATTTCTACTTCCTTAAGAACCTTTTTCAAGTTCATTATTCCTTTTATATCACTTATTACTATGTCATAAACATTATGTAATCATTAAGTTAATAATGATTGTTTTGTCGATATTTGGTTCTTAAGTCGAAGGTGGACTTCTTACAATTACATTTTGTTCGTGTGGCCAAATTTTTATTATATACAGAATTGTATTCATGATGTAGATATCATATATGTCATATATATCCAGTACATGCATGCATTTATAACATTACATAATCATTTAGAGTTAAGAAATGAAATGCACCGTTCATGGAGACGGTAAGCCGTACGTACGCATGAACGCTACTTTCATTTCTATTTCGTATTTTATAGAATGGAATAATAATGATATAAAGGTATATTATAATTCCAGTATAATATCATATATAATATCATATTTCCATCCTTTATACATCCCACATATGGTATTTAACGAATCAAATCACTTTGAGGGGGCGGTAGTCCGCACTTCCTTAAATGAAGATATCGCGTATACCCATAATGGAAGCCATAAAGGTAAGACAAAAATGAAAAATACAGAAGCATAAATAAAACATAAACATATTATATATCATATATAAAAATAGTGACATCATAATGGCCACCTTTGAAGGTGTTAAATGAGTATTGAACAATCATCGTTTCGGGAGGCAGAATTTCACCATCCACGGAAACCGTGTGTTCTTTAACAATTTGAAGTAGTTGTGTGAGAGTTTAGCTAGAATAAATCTTATAAAAACATCCTAGTATATTTAAGATACTGGTGTTGTTACAAAATAAGTAAATAAAAAGAGTTTAGGGGGTTGGAGAAGCAAAATAAAACAAATGAACATGAGAGAATGAATTACCTTTAAAAGTGTAACTCCTTTTGATTTGAGCCTAAAGGCTTCCTTTGAAAGGATTCTGCCCAAAGGGAATCCTCTAGGATGAGGAGACGTATGTGGAGAGAGTAAATGGCCAGGTGTTGGCCGAGCCAAAGGCTTGAGGAGTGTGTTAAATGAGGTAGAGGTGGGGGCCTTTTATAAGAGGAGAGGAGGGGCACTTTTGGAAAGTAAAGAAATATTACTTTATTTGAAAATGTGTTTCGATTTCAAAAGGTCCCACATTGATATAATTCGTGGATAAGGTGATAAGTCTTCTAAATCCACTCATCCAATAAGTTTTGGACATGTGTAGTTTATAGAGTTTACATTATCTTTCCATTTTATTTAAATCGTCAAATAATGATGTCATCACTGCATCATTATTATGTCATAAATAATTTAATTTATTTAATGTCTAAAAATTATAAAAAAATACTATGATGTAGGAAATCTTTGTATCATTCCAATGACTATTTATAATCAAAATTTGGACTTGTTTAACCCTAATTAAAAACTGTTTTAGTAAAACAACTCATGTTTGTGTCAATTTAATTTTAACATTAAATAAAAATATATTATTGTCATTTTCCAACTAAAGTGGCTCCATGGGGTCCCCAAGTTGGCCCATGGCTTGTCTCGGTCGGACATGACTCACCCAATAGGTGTAGGACAAGTGTCATGGTGTTTTCACATTCTTATAATATCATTTTTACCTTAAACTACACTAATTACCATTAATCGCGATTAAAAACTTAATAAGTTACTATTCACCAAAAAAATATTTTTATCCCATTGAACCACATTTTACTTCTTAATGACAACCATGTATGTCAGATTTTTTTAAATTCAAAACACAAAGATGGCAAAATTCCATTTAAACGGAAAAATCAGTTTTTATAAGTACCACTTAGTGGTTTCACTATTCATCAAAAATTGAAGTTTTTTAGAAAAATCCCAAAAATTCACCCTAAGCTATATTTGATATTATGAATTCAAAAATGAAGTCCGTTTTACAAAATTCAAAACATATAAGTCAGATTAATTAATTTAATAATTAATTCCCGATGTCATGACAAATAGCATGTTTTATGAAACAATAAGTATCAAAAGATTGACACTAGTTTAAGTCTGATTTCAAAGTGAAATTGATTCCAACAACCACTATTGGATTTAATGGTAAAAATATTTTCTAATTTCACTTTAAAACCAATTCAAAATATAATCTAATCATACAAATAAATTATATTAAAAAGTGGTTTTGAATTAAAATACAACATTTTACACTATTCATTAAAAAAATGAACTTTATCGGAAAGATACCAAAAATTTACACAAAGTAAATTTTGATGTCCCGATTCTTAATAAGAGTTTTATTTGGTCCAAAAGAATGTTTAAGAGTGAACAAAACTATATTTAATGACGGTTCTCCATCAAAAGGTGATAAGTGAACCTTTAGTGAAAACTAGGGCATATACGCCTAAAATTGAATTCTTTCCGTATTTTAAGCCTTTATCTTTTATTGTATAAATGTAAAAATATTTAAGAACATATATAATCATATTTTAGTTATTTCTATCCATTCCCGCCATTACAACGGCTACATGTTAACTACCATTTAAAATAATATTATTTTATTATTAGAGTGCAACGTAAGATTCCCAAGAAACTCGTTGTTGCGTGTTGGGTACGCCATCGAGCATAGTGTCCCCTTTAAAGTCATATTAATATTTTATTCACAAATATGGATAAATATGAAAATGTCATATTCCTTATTTACCTGGGGTGTTACATCCTTCCCCCCTTTTGGGAATTGCGTCCTCACAATTTTAAAATTGCGCTTGGAAACATCCTTGAACGTCCCACATCGGAACAAGAGTCGGTAAAACAATCACTTTAAAATAAAGAAAGATAAGCACAGAGGTCACCTGAGTTAACCCATACTAGGATTATAAGTATGAAAATATGGACATGGAGGAGAAAACATAGGGTCATGTTCCGATGGAGAGGGATAGAAAACATGTTTAGGAGAAAGTTAACAATAAGAAAATCACAAACTTGTGATGGGTTAAACGGTGTTGGGTTCCCCAGTAAGAAAAGTTAATAGACAACATTTTTGTTTTAAGTTACTTTTTATTGAGGAATTTATTCATAAGGAAACAAAATCACTTATCATGTTGACTTTCAACTTTTACTAGATTCCTTAATCAAACTCATATTTTTTCCAAAAGACGAGTATTTAGGGAGACTTGTTCGCATTAAGAGTACTATAATCAACTTCTAGAGAATCACCTAATCCACAAAAGAGAACTATATAATTCCCATTTCTTTAGGCTTTAACCAAAACCAAAACCAAAAGGTTAGTACAAGATCAGATAATCCAGAAAAGGATAACCCTTTATAAAAATAAAAGCTATTCTTAACCTCCAAAATTTGTCCAACAAAACCCAAAGTTCAACGAGGACCATTCTATAATAAATTTGTCCATAAAATTATTCAAAGTAAACCAAACTAATATTGAAACCCAAATATTTGAAGTATTTAGTCACATAGTCTTCCAAGTTAAATCGTAACATTTATCTCCAAACAACATCAGTTTCTCCTAAAGTCTCGTATTGAAAAGTAATTAACCTAATCACATATCCTCTATGATAGGTTAATCATTTTCATAAATAACCCAAAATCAACTTACTCTTAATTCATAAAATCATACAACTAAAAAGAATCATTCAAACTAACCAGGGACTTCACGTAGTCCAGTGGTAGGCGATAAATACCAGTCGCACTTTGGTTGTGGGTTCGATTCCCGCAGCTTTGTCCGACGCGACGGGTAGTCACACGGTCTACGTGTTGTCCTTTTTCCAAAACTATATAATTCTCAAATCATTCCCCAAAAAGGGATAAAATCATCAAAAATAACCATAACATAATTTAACCTCAATTTTATCTCATGCCTTTCACTTCAATCATAACATATAGTAACTCATAATTACCTCAAAAGTAAGGATCATATAAACCCAAATGGTTCTTTATAACTATGTCCACAAAAGAAAAGATAACTATTACTTGAATAAAATTTGCCTATATTAAACATCAGGGTTACACATAATATAAAAAGTCTTCTAATGTAACCCCATCATCAAAAGAGACTTAATACTCTTAATAATTTCACCATAACTCTTGAAGCCCTTATATGTTGACATCTTACTCATTCAACATTCTTCATGATCCATTATCCATTCCTTTCCAACTTATTCCGAAATAACTCTTTCCTACAAACAAAATCATGAATCATTTCCTAAGATTCCAAAATAGGAAAACAATAGTCATGAAATAGTACATACCTTTGATTGGTCATTGTCAGTTTCTTCATCCTCAATCGGAATGGCATTAGGTATTGGTAAACGAATATTGGTACGCTCTTGGTGACCCCATTCACGAAACTTCTTCATAAGACATGTGTTTTCATAATGACCATGCACACCACATTTAAAACATTCAATTGATCCCTCATAAAGAACTTCTTTCACTTTCCTCGAGTAAACTGGATGCTTCCTTTTTCCATGGCAGGTTCTCTCTTTATGACCTTCATTTCCACATCTATAGCATATTTCTGTCCCTTTGAAACATTTTCCTAGGTGTTTCTTTCCACATCTTTGACACATAGGTTTTTGAACACACTTACCTTTATGATTATTACCTGTACTTCCGTAGGGATTTGTTTCTTGCATATATGACGTCTTAGAGAAATCTCCAAGGTTTAGGTGGTCAATCATGACTCCAGATAGTTGGTTGAGGATAATCAAAAGAGTTCTCATTGCAGCTCCCTTATCATTCAGTTGCTTGCTCAAAAAACTGTCACAGTTTCCTTCACATCCACTGTTACTTTGGTGCCTGCTAGATCCAGCCATTTACTAAAACCAAAACGGTCAGTGTGAGTATATCAACAAAACCATCATGTACTAATGAGTAAGATAGACAATAAGATATACTTACTCATTCACTTTATCTAAAACTAAGACTCTTTCTGAAATCCTAACCATTATGGTAATTGTCTATTATGCTTAAAGAATACCCTAACCTCTAAAGTTATCTAAACCGACCTTTGATACCAACTATAAGTCCCCAGCCTTAAACCTTACTTAATCTTGAGTTATTACAAGATTACACATTGAGGATCTTTTCAGGTTTAGAGTTTTAGAGAATTAGATCATGAAACTTGCATTACATTCCACACTTAAACAAAGTTGTTACATAAAAGACAGTATTCATTCTTTCCATCAACGGTAACATATTGAAAATAAAACATGGATTCTTTCTTGACACATCCTTGACACTATCATCACATCATGTACCTTTCCTTTGACCTGTGAAAAACATTTCAAAAACTTGGGATGAGCATAAAAAGCTCAGTAAGGGTTATAAAAATATGGAAAGGAAACATGAGTTCATATATACATAAGAATGAAATCATACTTTACCCATAAAACAAAGGCACTTTAACATACCTCCTCAAACCATGAATAAATCATAGAAATCATAATAAATAAAGGTAACTTGAGGCATTCATAACATTCTTACGTAGGGAGTAACCCTCATGGTTACGTTTGGAATACCCATCACAGTATATTCCCTAAAATCTCTTCGGAGAAACCTTAACGTTTCACTCCTTCACGTTACCCAATGCATTGGAGAGCTATATCGGGCTCACCCGCCCTTAGTTTATCACGGAACCACCCGTTTTCATAACAATGCCCAAGAACCATAACATAATCATATCACATAAAACATGCATAAAGGAAACATAACATTTCCACATTTCAATCACGAGATATCAATACAACACATTGATATAATAAAAACATTATGAAAACCATTTTCAATACCAAAGTAAAACATGGTATTTATTTTTCTTTTAAAAAAAGAAGGTATGGCTTGTAGAGGAAGCCGAAACTCAAATAACAGTTACGACGGCGGAGAAGTCGTTGTCGCCGCATACGTACGACAAAAACATTCCCTTTTGTCGTTTAGTAAACGATTCGTATAAAAAAGATTCCTTTTGAATAAACGTAAAAGTCAAAGGGTTTTATACACCGTATAAAAGAAAGTTGTGTATAAAATAAAATATGCCTCAATGAAAGGAGATTGAGACGAAGTCTCATACCACCTTGAAGCTTAAAATTTTAAACCATTAATATCCATATAAATAAATCCTTAAAACCATTTTGAAAACATGGATATTTATAAGAACAAATAATTAAAACATTTAGAATGATATTTTGGTTAAAGGGGTTTTACCAAAATTAGAGACACTTGAATACAATAATTGAGGAATAACATTTAGTCAGAACTTTATAATATCATGAGAATAAATGGATTCATGATATAATACTCCAAAGGACAGTATATACACCATATAAGAGTGAATTGGTGCATAACAACAATGAACCCTCAATAGAAATGTCAAATGTGATGAAATCCCTTATAAAGAAGGTATCCTTAAATTAAGGACAAATAAATCTCAAAAATATGTGTGACAAATATAAATACACCCAATATAAGTGGATATTAAGTGTAAAACAATAAAAGGTCATTCACACATATTCAATGGATGACATATTCAATGACTACATGTTGAACCCAATGAAATTGAAATTGGGTTAAAAAGTTCCCTTGACAGCCTAACGGCATCACATCAAAATGAGTTGATGAGAGATAAAAAGTGTATCTCATAACTTGGACATAAAATTTACATCAACAAGGATATATGAGAACATATCCCAACATAACGATATGTAAATTAAAAGACCCAACAAAAGAAGTCTTTTAAAAAAGAGGAGGGTGAAAGGTTCCCTTACCGACTTGGGTATCTTTCAAAACATACACCCCATGAAAGAAGGACAATAGATCATTGATGTAAATACTCATAAAAGAAATTATATTACACAAAGATTATAATAATGTGCAGTACATACACCACTCAATGGAATTTGTGGCAAATGTAGCATAAATCTCACGAGAATAAAAGTGAGATGAAAAATCCCTTACGAAAATTCGGCAGCCTAACGGCGCCACTCAAAACTTCCAAAATGGATTTATAAGAGGAAATAGGATCTCTCATAAAATGAAAATAATAAGTACATTAGGAGTAATATAAAAGAACATCCCAATCATAAGAAATATGAGCTTAAAAGGAATGACATAAAAGAGTGTACTTAAAAAGAAAGAGAGGTATAGGATCCCTTACCTCGGGTCCGACTTGACTCGATCGTTCTTTAATCTCCTGAATAATAAACTTGAGTTAATTTCTAATTCCTTAAGAACCTTTTTCAAGTTCATTATTCCTTTTATATCACTTATTACCATGTCATAAACATTATGTAATCATTAAGTTAATAATGATTGTTTTGTCGATATTTGGTTCTTAAGTCGAAGGTGGACTTCTTACAATTACATGTTGTTCGTGTGGCCAAATGTTTATTATATACAGAATTGTATTCATGATTTAGATATCATATATGTCATATATATCCATTACATGCATGCATTTATAACATTACATAATCATTTAGAGGTAAGAAATGAAATGCACCGTTCATGGAGACGGTAAGCCGTACGTACGCATGAACGCTACTTTCATTTCTATTTCATATTTTATAGAATGGAATAATAATGATATAAAGTTATATTATAATTCCAGTATAATATCATATATAATATCATATTTCCATCCTTTATACATCCCACATATGGTATTTAACGAATCAAATCACTTTGAGGGGGCGGTAGTCCGCACTTCCTTAAATGAAGATATCGCGTATACCCATAATGGAAGCCATAAAGGTAAGACAAAAATGAAAAATACAGAAGCATAAATAAAACATAAACATATTATATATCATATATAAAAATAGTGACATCATAATGGCCACCTTTGAAGGTGTTAAATGAGTATTGAACAATCATCGTTTCGGGAGGCAGAATTTCACCATCCACGGAAACCGTATGTTATTTAACCATTTGATGTAGTTGTGTGAGAGTGTAGCTCAAATAAATCTTATAACAACATCCTAGTATATTTAAGATACTGGTGTTGTTACAAAATAAGTAAATAAAAAGAGTTTAGGGGGTTGGAGAAGCAAAATAAAACAAATGAACATGAGAGAATGAATTACCTTCAAAAGTGTAACTCCTTTTGATTTGAGCCTAAAGGCTTCCTTTGAAAGGATTCTTCCCAAAGGGAATCCTCTAGGATGATTATAGGGATGTGGAGAGAGTAAATGGGCATGGGTTGGCCGAGCCAAAGGCTTGAGGAGTGTGTTAAATGAGGTAGAGGTGGGGGCCTTTTATAAGAGGAGAGGAGGGGCACTTTTGGAAAGTAAAGAAATATTACTTTATTTGAAAATGTGTTTCGGTTTCAAAAGGTCCCACGTTAATATAATTCGTGGATAGGTGATAAGGCTTCTAAATCCACTCATCCAATAAGTTTTGGACATGTGTAGTTCATAGATTTTACATTATCTTTCCATTTTATTTAAATCGTCAAATAATGATGTCATCACTGCATCATTATTATGTCATAAATAATTTAATTTATTTAATGTCTAAAAATTATAAGAAAAATACTATGATGTATGAAATCTTTTTATAATTCCAATTAATATTTATAATAAAACTTTGGACTTGTGTAACCCTACTTAAAAACTGTTTTAGTAAAACAACTCATGTTTGTGTCAATTTAATTTTAACATTAAATAAAAATATATTATTGTCATTTTCCAACTAAAGTGGCTCCATGGGGTCCCCAAGTTGGCCCATGGCTTGTCTCGGTCGGCCATGACTCACCCAATAGGTGTAGGACAAGTTTCATGGTGTTTTCACATTCTTATAATATCATTTTTACCTTAAACTACACTAATTACCATTAATCGCGATTAAAAACTTAATAAGTTACTATTCACCAAAAAAATATTTTTATCCCATTGAACCACATTTTACTTCTTAATGACAACCATGTATGTCAGATTTTTTGAAATTCAAAACACAAAGATGGAAAAATTCCATTTAAATGGAAAAATCAGTTTTTATAAGTACCACTTAGTGGTTTCACTATTCATCAAAAATTGAAGTTTTTTAGAAAAATCCCAAAAATTCACCCTAAGCTATATTTGATATTCTGAATTCAAAAATGAAGTCCGTTTTACAAAATTCAAAACATATAAGTCACATTAATTAATTTAATAATTAATTCCCGTTGTCATGACAAATAGCGTGTTTTATGAAACAATAAGTACCAAAAGATTGACACTAGTTTAAGTCTGATTTCAAAGTGAAATTGATTCCAACGACCACTATTGGATTTAATGGTAAAAATATTTTCTAATTTCACTTTAAAACCAATTCAAAATATAATCTAATCATATAAATAAATTAGATTAAAAAGTGGTTTTGAATTAAAATACAACATTTTACACTATTCATTAAAAAAATGAACTTTATCGGAAAGATACCAAAAATTTACACAAAGTAAATTTTGATGTCCCGATTCTTAATAAGAGTTTTATTTGGTCCAAAAGAATGTTTAAGAGTGAACAAAACTATATTTAATGACGGTTCTCCATCAAAAGGTGATAAGTGAACCTTTAGTGAAAACTAGGGCATATACGCCTAAAATTGAATTCTTTCCGTATTTTAAGCCTTTATCTTTTATTGTATAAATGTAAAAATATTTAATAACATATATAATCATATTTTAGTTATTTCTATCCATTCTCGCCATTACAATGGCTACATGTTAACTACCATTTAAAATAATATTATTTTATTATTAGAGTGCAACGTAAGATTCCCAAGAAACTTGTTGTTGCGTGTTGGGTACGTCATCGAGCATAGCGTCCCCTTTAAAGTCATATTAATATTTTATTCACAAATATGGATAAATATGAAAATGTCATATTCCTTATTTACCTGGGGTGTTACATCCTTCCCCCCTTTTGGTAATTGCGTCCTCGCAATTTTAAAATTGCGCTTGGAAACATCCTTGAACGTACCACATCGGAACAAGAGTCGGTAAAACAATCACTTTAAAATAAAGAAAGATAAGCACAGAGGTCACCCGAGTTAACCCAAACTAGGATTATAAGTATGAAAATATGGACATGGAGGAGAAAACATAGGGTCATGTTCTGATGGAGAGGGATAGAAAACATGTTTAGGAGAAAGTTAACAATAAGAAAATCACAAACTTGTGATGGGTTAAACGGTGTTGGGTTCCCCAGTAGGAAAAGTTAATAGACAACATTTTTGTTTTAAGTTACTTTTTATTGAGGAATTTATTCATAAGGAAACATAATCACTTATCATGTTGACTTTCAACTTTTACTAGATTCCTTAATCAAACTCATATTTTTTCCAAAAGACGAGTATTTAGGGAGACTTGTTCGCATTAAGAGTACTATAATCAACTTCTAGAGAATCACCTAATCCACAAAAGAGAACTATATACTTCCCATTTCTTTAGGCTTTAACCAAAACCAAAACCAAAAGGTTAGTACAAGATCAGATAATCCAGAAAAGGATAGCCCTTTATAAAAGAAAAGCTATTCTTAACCTCCAAAATTTGTCCAACAAAACCCAAAGTTCAACGAGGACCATTCTATAATAAATTTGTCCATAAAATTCTTCAAAGTAAACCAAACTAATATTGAAACCCAAATATTTGAAGGATTTAGTCACATAGTCTTCCAAGTTAAATCGTAACATTTATCTCCAAACAACATCAGTTTCTCCTAAAGTCTCGTATTGAAAAGTAATTAACCTAATCACATATCCTCTATGATAGGTTAATCATTTTCATAAATAACCCAAAATCAACTTACTCTTAATTCATAAAATCATACAACTAAAAAGAATCAGTCAAACTAACCAGGGACTTCACGTAGTCCAGTGGTAGGCGATAAATACCAGTCGCACTTTGGTTGTGGGTTCGATTCCCGCAGCTTTGTCCGACGCGACGGGTAGTCACACGGTCTACGTGTTTTCCTTTTTCCAAAACTATATAATTCTCAAATAATTCCCCAAAAAGGGATAAAATCATCAAAAATAACCATAACATAATTTAACCTCAATTTTATCTCATGCCTTTCACTTCAATCATAACATATAGTAACTCATAATTACCTCAAAAGTAAGGATCATATAAACCCAAATGGTTCTTTATAACTGTGTCCACAAAAGAAAAGATAACTATTACTTGAATAAAATTTGCCTATATTAAACATTAGGGTTACACATAATATAAAAAGTCTTCTAATGTAACCCCATCATCAAAAGAGACTTAATACTCTTAATAATTTCACCATAACTCTTGAAGCCCTTATATGTTGACATCTTAGTCATTCAACATTCTTCATGATCCATTATCCATTCCTTTCCAACTTATTCCGAAATACCTCTTTCCTACAAACAAAATCATGAATCATTTCCTAAGATTCCAAAATAGGAAAACAATAGTCATGAAATAGTACATACCTTTGATTGGTCATTGTCAGTTTCTTCATCCTCAATCGGAATGGCATTAGGTATTGGTAATCGAATATTGGTACGCTCTTGGTGACCCCATTCACGAAACTTCTTCATAGGACATGTGTTTGCATAATGACCATGCACACCACATTTAAAACATTCAATTGATCCCTCAAAAAGAACTTCTTTCCCTTTCCTCGAGTCAATTGGATGCTTCCTTTTTCCATGGCAGGTTCTTGCTTTATGACCTTCATTTCCACATCTATAGCATATTTCTGTCCCTTTGAAACATTTTCCTAGGTGTTTCTTTCCACATCTTTGACACATAGGTTTTTGAACACACTTACCTTTATGATTATTACCTGTACTTCCGTAGGGATTTGTTTCTTTCATATATGACGTCTTAGAGAAATCTCCAAGGTTTAGGTGGTCAATCATGACTCCAGATAGTTGGTTGAGGATAATCAAAAGAGTTCTCATTGCAGCTCCCTTATCATTCATTTGCTTGCTCAAAAAACTGTCACAGTTTCCTTCACATCCACTGTTACTTTGGTGCCTGCTAGATCCAGCCATTTACTAAAACCAAAAAGGTCAGTGTGAGTATATCAACAAAACCATCTTGTACTAATGAGTACGATAGACAATAAGATATACTTACTCATTCACTTTATCTAAAACTAAGACTCTTTCTGAAATCCTAACCATTATGGTAATTGTCAATTATGCTTAAAGAATACCCTAACCTCTAAAGTTATCTAAACCGACCTTTGATACCAACTATAAGGCCCCAGCCTTAAACATTACTTAATCTTGAGTTATTACAAGATTACACATTGAGGATCTTTTCAGGTTTAGAGTTTTAGAGAATTAGATCATGAAGCTTGCATTACATTTCACACTTAAACAAAGTGGTTACATAAAAGACAGTATTCATTCTTTCCATCAACGGAAACATATTGAAAATAAAACATGGATTCTTTCTTGACACATCCTTGACACTATCATCACATCATGTACCTTTCCCTTGACCTGTGAAAAACATTTCAAAAACTTGGGATGAGCATAAAAAGCTCAGTAAGGGTTATAAAAATATGGAAAGGAAACATGAGTTCATATATACATAAGAATGAAATAATACTTTACCCATAAAACAAAGGCACTTTAACATACCTCCTCAAACCATGAATAAATCATAGAAATCATAATACATAAAGGTAACTTGAGGCATTCATAACATTCTTACGTAGGGAGTAACCCTCATGGTTACGTTTGGAATACCCATCACAGTATATTCCCTAAAATCTCTTCGGAGAAACCTTAACGTTTCACTCCTTCACGTTACCCAATGCATTGGAGAGCTATATCGGGCTCACCCGCCCTTAGTTTATCACGGAACCACCCATTTTCATAACAATGCCCAAGAACCATAACATAATCATATCACATAAAACATGCATAAAAGAAACATAACATTTCCACATTTCAATCACGAGATATCAATACAACACATTGATATAATAAAAACATTATGAAAACCATTTTCAATACCAAAGTAAAACATGGTATTTATTTTTCTTTTAAAAAAAGAAGGTATGGCTTGTAGAGGAAGCCAAAACTCAAATAACGGTTACGACGGCGGAGAAGTCGTTGTCGCCGCATACGTACGACAAAAACATTCCCTTTTGTCGTTTAGTAAACGCTTCGTATAAAAAAGATTCCTTTTGAATAAACGTAAAAGTCAAAGGGGTTTATACACCGTATAAAAGAAAGTTGTGTATAAAATAAAATATGCCTCAATGAAAGGAGATTGAGACGAAGTACCATACCACCTTGAAGCTTAAAATTTTAAACCATTAATATCCATATAAATAAATCCTTAAAACCATTTTGAAAACATGGATATTAATAAGAACAAATAATTAAAACATTTAGAATGATATTTTGGTTAAAGGGGTTTTACCAAAATTAGAGACACTTGAATACAATAATTGAGGAATAACATTTAGTCAGAACTTTATAATATCATGAGAATAAATGGATTCATGATATAATACTCCAAAGGATAGTATATACACCATATAAGAGTGAATTGGTGCATAACAACAATGAACCCTCAATAGAAATGTCAAATGTGATGAAATCCCTTATAAAGAAGGTATCCTTAAATTAAGGACAAATAAATCTCAAAAATATGTGTGACAAATATAAATACACCCAATATAAGTGGATATTAAGTGTAAAACAATAAAAGGTCATTCACACATATTCAATGGATGACATATTCAATGACTACATGTTGAACCCAAAGAAATTGAAATTGGGTTAAAAAGTTCCCTTGACAGCCTAACGGCATCACATCAAAATGAGTTGATGAGAGATAAAAAGTGTATCTCATAACTTGGACATAAAATTTACATCAACAAGGATATATGAGAACATATCCCAACATAACGATATGTAAATTAAAAGACCCAACAAAAGAAGTCTTTTAAAAAAGAGGAGGGTGAAAGGTTCCCTTACCGACTTGGGTATCTTTCAAAACATACACCCCATGAAAGAAGGACAATAGATCATTGATGTAAATGCTCATAAAAGAAATTATATTACACAAAGATTAGAATAATGGGAAGTACATACACCACTCAATGGAATTTGTGGCAAATGTAGCATAAATCTCACGAGAATAAAAGTGAGATGAAAAATCCCTTACGAAAATTCGGCAGCCTAACGGCGCCACTCAAAACTTCCAAAATGGATTTATGAGAGGAAATAGGTTCTCTCATCATATGAACATAATAATTACAGTATGAGTAATATAAAATAACATCCCAATCATAAGAAATGTGAGATTAAAAGGAATGACATAAAAGAGTGTACTTAAAAAGAAAGAGAGGTGTAGGATCCCTTACCTCGGGTCCGACTTGACTCGATCGTTCTTTAATCTCATGAATAATAAACTTGAGTTAATTTCTACTTCCTTAATAACCTTTTTCAAGTTCATTATTCCTTTTATATCACTTATTACCATGTCATAAACATTATGTAATCATTAAGTTAATAATGATTGTTTTGTCGATATTTGGTTCTTAAGTCGAAGGTGGACTTCTTACAATTACATGTTGTTCGTGTGGACAAATTTTTATTATATACAGAATTGTATTCATGATGTAGATATCATATATGTCATATATATCCAGTACATGCATGCTTTTATAACATTACATAATCATTTAGAGGTAAGAAATGAAATGCACCGTTCATGGAGACGGTAAGCCGTACGTACGCATGAACGCTACTTTCATTTCTATTTCGTATTTTATAGAATGGAATAATAATGATATAAAGGTATATTATAATTACAGTATAATATCATATATAATATCATATTTCCATCCTTTATACATCCCACATATGGTATTTAACGAATCAAATCACTTTGAGGGGGCGGTAGTCCGCACTTCCTTAAATGAAGATATCGCGTATACCCATAATGGAAGCCATAAAGGTAAGACAAAAATGAAAAATACAGAAGCATAAATAAAACATAAACATATTATATATCATATATAAAAATAGTGACATCATAATGGCCACCTTTGAAGGTGTTAAATGAGTATTGAACAATCATCGTTTCGGGAGACAGAATTTCACCATCCATGGAAACCGTATGTTCTTTAACCATTTGATGTAGTTGTGTGAGAGTGTAGCTCTAATAAATCTTATAACAACATCCAAGTATATTGAAGATACTGGTGTTGTTACAAAATAAGTAAATGAAAAGAGTTTAGGGGGTTGGAGAAGCAAAATAAAACAAATGAACATGAGAGAATGAATTACCTTTAAAAGTGTAACTCCTTTTGATTTGAGCCTAAAGGCTTCCTTTGAAAGGATTATGCCCAAAGGGAATCCTCTAGGATGAGTAGAGGTATGTGGAGAGAGTAAATTGGCAGGGGTTGGCCGAGCCAAAGGCTTGAGGAGTGTGTTAAATGAGGTAGAGGTGGGGTCCTTTTATAAGAGGAGAGGAGGGGCACTTTTGGAAAGTAAAGAAATATTACTTTATTTGAAAATGTTTTTCGGTTTCAAAAGGTCCCACATTGATATAATTCGTGTATAAGGTGATAAGGCTTTAAAATCCACTCATCCAATAAGTTTTGGACATGTGTAGTTCATAGATTTTACATTATCTTTCCATTTTATTTAAATCGTCAAATAATGATGTCATCACTGCATCATTATTATGTCATAAATAATTTAATTAATTTAATGTATAAAAATTATAAAAAAAATACTATGATGTAGGAAATCTTTTTATCATTCCAATGACTATTTATAATCAAAATTTGGACTTGTGTAACCCTACTTAAAAACTGTTTTTGTAAAACAACTCATGTTTGTGTCAATTTAATTTTAACATTAAATAAAAATATATTATTGTCATTTTCCAACTAAAGTGGCTCCATGGGGTCCCCAATTTGGCTCATGGATTGTATCGGTCGGCCATGATTCACCCAATAGGTGTAGGACAAGTTTCATGGTGTTTTCACATTCTTATAATATCATTTTTACCTTAAACTACACTAATTACCATTAATCGCGATTAAAAACTTAATAAGTTACTATTCACCAAAAAAATATTTTTATCCCATTGAACCACATTTTACTTCTTAATTACAACCATGTATGTCAGATTTTTTGAAATTCAAAACACAAAGATGGAAAAATTCCATTTAAACGGAAAAATCAGTTTTTATAAGTACCACTTAGTGGTTTCACTATTCATCAAAAATTGAAGTTTTTTAGAAAAATCCCAAAAATTCACCCTAAGCTATATTTGATATTCTGAATTCAAAAATGAAGTCCGTTTTAAAAAATTCAAAACATATAAGTCACATTAATTAATTTAATAATTAATTCCCGCTGTCATGACAAATAGCGTGTTTTATGAAACAATAAGTATCAAAAGATTGACACTAGTTTAAGTCTGATTTCAAAGTGAAATTGATTCCAACGACCACTATTGGATTTAATGGTAAAAATATTTTATAATTTCACTTTAAAACCAATTCAAAATATAATCTAATCATATAAATAAATTAGATTAAAAAGTGGTTTTGAATTAAAATACAACATTTTAAACTATTCATTAAAAAAATGAACTTTATCGGAAAGATACCAAAAATTTACACAAAGTAAATTTTGATGTCCCGATTCTTAATAAGAGTTTTATTTGGTCCAAAATAATGTTTAAGAGTGAACAAAACTATATTTAATGACGGTTCTCCATCAAAAGGTGATAAGTGAACCTTTAGTGAAAACTAGGGCATATACGCCTAAAATTGAATTCTTTCCGTATTTTAAGCCTTTATCTTTTATTGTATAAATGTAAAAATATTTAAGAACATATATAATCATATTTTAGTTATTTCTATCCATTCCCGCCATTACAACGGCTACATGTTAACTACCATTTAAAATAATATTATTTTATTATTAGAGTGCAACGTAAGATTCCCAAGAAACTCGTTGTTGCGTGTTGGGTACGCCATCGAGCATAGCATCCCCTTTAAAGTCATATTAATATTTTATTCAAAAATATGGATAAATATGAAAATGTCATATTCCTTATTTACCTGGGGTGTTACACATAGCAGGGCCTCTACCCTTGTCATGACCTGCAACTAGTAGATCTTCTCAGGTACCCAACGACGGCCCGAGTAGGGTGTGGGTACAAAACTTGGTTGGCCACCACCAACATTGTCTTCAAAATATACAATCTAATAGATAGTTCATGCAAGAACAAAATAAATAGTAAGTAAGAAAGGGACAGTTTGGGTGCCATTAGTTAACAAGGTTCATTTAATTCATGACTAGCATTTATCCCAATTCTATTTCTTATACCAACTTTATTACATGATCCATATTGATCACATGTTCCATGGGTTAGACATAAATATCATCTACACAAGGTCTAAGGAAATCATTCACAATATATAGAGAAAAAAATAAAGTTCCTATCTCAATAAGGATCTACATATCACATCAACACATTGTCCTCACCTAGAAGCCTCGTTTCAGGTGGAATGAAATCAATATAATAACCTCACCTTGGAGCCTCAGTCCAGGTGTAATGACATCAATACAATAACCTCACCTTGGAGCCTCATTCCAGGTGGAATGACATCAACAAAATAACATCACCTTGGAGCCTCAGTCTAGGTGGATGAAACTGATAGGGAAATAAAGAATGAGTCTTATCCCGTACCCCGTGCATTAGGGGAGGAGTTTAGAGCATCTATCCAACTCGACCTGTGGGTGTAGAACCTCAATCAATACCCCACACTACCATACCATGTGCACATGCTTATTTATAAAATCACCACAACCATACCATAACACAACCAAATATATTCAATGCCATTGGATATCACAATACATAACACAAAATAACATAACCAATTCCATTGGGAATCAACATTAACATGGGAATTAATATTATTCCACAACCCATTTACACATTTACCACATTTCACATCATTTATCCGTTTATCCCAGTTCCCTTTTTATCATGCTTATCTCACTAAGCATTCATTCATTGTGCCTATCTCACTAGGCAACGTTCATTAAAACTAACTCACTAGGTTCCATTACCACGATCATAATCAATTCCATTATGTTCTCTAGTAATTTCCATGTAATAACCCATTAACATAATTTCTAATTATAATTCATATCCCTCAAGACAAATTCCTATTTCCATGACTTAACCCATTAGGTGTATTCAACAACCCCTTTTTCTTATCCAAATTCATTATTGTCCATTCATTAACCCATTTATCCCATATATCATTTCACAAGAATTTACCCACTTATTCATTTTAAAAACAATTCTCATATCACATAACATAATCCCATCATTACATTCAATAATTTTGGTGCACCACCTAATTGTCATGTATTAACCCATTCCATAATTCATCCCCAATTAACATTTCCCATGATTATCTCACCAAGCATAATCATGTATAAAGCTAACCCCTTAGTTTTTCCCTTTATCTCACTTAACCCCTTTTAAGCCCACCAACACCCACATAGTTCACTGCTTAACCCATGTGGGTTACTAGGTCTTACATTCAAATCCTTCAAGCTTAATATCGTATACACCCTTGGCTCTATGTTCTCACACAACAGCCCTACATTTACTTAGAAAAACTCTAAGTTTGGAATTGTGGTCACACCCCATGGGTGTCCCTAACATAGGTTACATCATCCTCCACGTATCTGGTGTGGATCATTAGGGTTCCATTAGGTTGTTTAGACTCCCTAAACATCACATCACAATAATGGCATGACAAAATCTTCAGAAGAGGGTAAGAATCCAAACACTACATGCCCAAATATATATATACATATATATATATAACTTAAGGGATAAAACTTATAGACCACCTACCTTGAATCCATTGATGAACGCTCCCTTAATAATGGCCTTCTATCTGGGTTCAAACATCCCTTGGAGCCTCAACCTGGATATCACCCAAAATAGAGGGTTTTAGAGCTTCGGAAGGAGATGTAAGAAACCACAAACCCTATTCTGTAAAAGAGAAGGAAGAAGAGGATTAGACTTACCCAGAGCTTCGATCTGTAACTAACGGTGCTCAAAATGAATAATAAATAAGGGATATTGATCCATGATAGCTTTTGAGGTCCTTGGGGAATCACTAGGGCAGGAGGAGGGGGAATGTAGGAGAAACCTGAATTGGGTCCTAAAATCATGGGGTGTCGTTTTTGTAATTTTTACAACTTTTCTGGGCTGCACGGTTTACCTACAAAGTTTTCCAAACTGTGTGCAAACCATGTAGGATCTATTGTACATGAGAGGCCAGCCTATACAACTTCCTAGAAATCCTGCATGGTTTTCCCTAACCATGTGGTGACCGTGCTCAGGCTACTGTCCAAGGATGGCTGGTTCATACGGTCTACCCACACGATTACCCCTAACCATGCGCAAACCATGCGCCTAGCACTGATTGGCCTGATTTCTCTACTCTTTTCTGCCCGAGCCCCCAGGGCACCCCCAAGCCCCCACCTGAACATGGGAAACACTTATCTAGCCAAAAGAGGAGGACAAACCAAAACTTAAAAAAACATACCTTAAAAAGATCTGGGATCTTACAAATAGAACATCATGTAAAATCTATTTTCCATGTGTTTTAATAATATAAGTAATATCAACCTTAAATAAAATCCATTAATTATTAAATATTATCCTCAATTATGTTTTCAAATGATAATACCTCTATGGATATGAAGTACATATTTTTATTCTAGTTTTCCTTAGTTGTTATTTATTCCAAAACATGCACCTTGTTGGGATTTCTATGAGTATTCCTTGGTTTTTGTTAATGATATGACTTGTTATTCATTTGGGTGGATAGTATTATTATATAATGGTCACTTTAATCATGCATTCTACTTAATTTCACTTCCTATTAGTGTTATTTGATTTACTCAACACTATACTTTTAATTTGTCATTGAATTTTTATATCAATGTAATTATGGTTTACATTGTTCATTGGAACATAAATTTTTTTCCTATAATATAATTGATAGAATTTTGATGTATCATACTGATTGGATTTCAACCAGGTTTTTAAAATAATTTGGAATTGTTTTTAGATTTTACTTTTAATAATTCTTCAGATGGAAGTTATATATAGTGCCCCTATTATAATTGTGTTAGAATACCATGATTAATCTGGGAATAATTTTGATTCCATATAATGAAATATTGATTTCAAACAAACTATTATGTTTGGAATTACAATGGAGATATGAGACAATATAATATTGTTCATGAACAAAAATAAATAAGTGTTATGGACAATTTGATATTTTCTGGTTTCCATTTGTGCATCGTCACTATAGATATAGTATTCTGGTGTAATAAGTCAATGATATCAATACACATGAGTAAAATACTAAAGATAAATATTTTGAGAGAGTGAAAAAATTAATAGATGATTCTATAACTTCTATATATCAAGAATGTAATAAAATGAATAAGTTAAAATTTTTAATGCGTTTAAATCATGGAAAAACCTTGTATGGAATTTATAATAATTCCATTTATTATATTAATACCTTTTTGAAGGTCATTATTCCTTATGGTGTAGATATTCCCTCAAATAATTATTAGTCTTGGATGTTAATTAAGCATCTTGGATTCTCTACTAATCAAATTCTTGCTTGTCTGAAATATTATAGTTTATTTTGGGAGGAAACAGATGACTTTATTTACTATAAAGATTGTATTACATCTCAATGGAAGGAAAATATAGATGTAACACTATCTTATATGCCACATAAAGTCATGTGTTACTTTCCATTGATTCATAGTCTTCAAAATAAATTCATGTATAATGAAATATTATCCAATATGTGATGGAATTATATTGAGATAATTAAAGGTAATGATGAGTTTGTTTATCCTATAGATAGATTAGCATGGTCGACATTTGATGCAAAACATCCTAATTTTTCAGCTGAGGTGTGTAATGGTAGGTTAGCTCTATCATGTGAAGGTTTTAATCCATTTTTTCAAAGGCTTACAACTCACTGCATGTGGCTAGTTTTCATTCATATTTAAAATCTTCCTTTTTGGATTTGTATTAAAAAACATTTCTCATTATTGAGAATACTAATATCTGGACCTTCTGATCCATGTAATGAATTATATTTCTACTTACAAAATTTTATAAGAGATTTGAATAATCATTGGGATATGGGTGTTTTCATATTTGGTGATTCTTCAAAAAAAAATATTTTAGATGTGTTCTTCCCTTTTATGGACTATAAATGATTACCCTATTATGTAATGTTGTTGGGTTGGAGCATGAATGGAAAACTATCATGTCATATTTTCATGAATAATACATGATCATTAAGGATTAAATATCATCATAGTTTCAGTTTCATGTGGCATATATGATTCATTCCAATGGATCATCAATATAGGAAGAATCGCCCAAGGTTTGATAAAATTGTAGACACTGAACAACCCCGTCAACATATGTTAGGAAATGATGTGATTAATAAATTGAAATATTTTAGTTTTTCATTAGAGAAAGCTCATAAGAAATATAAAACGGGGAATAGTATTGACATTGAATCCATTTACAAATATAAAAAGAGATGTATAATTTTTGAGTTTTCATATTGGTCGACTAATTTGTTTCATCATTTTTTATACATAATTCACATTTAAAAAAATATATGTGAAATAATTCTTTTAATTCTTTTAAGTATCAATGGGAAGACCAAATATGACTTCCGATCTCTCTAGGACTTATTGGATTGGGGAATTTGACCAGAACTGCATCCTGTGTGTATCAGTGAAAACAAATGGAAAGTTTTTTGTGCTTTTTATGTGATGAAACCTTTTGATTAAAATCAATTCCTATAAGTATTGTATAATATCAAGTTTTTTTATTAATATTATTGAAATATATCAAAACAAGTCAATAGAATGGATTTGAAACAAAAATCCCTTAAAATCATCATAATCACATCCTTATTCATGAATTGATTCCAATAGAAATCTGAAATTTTCTATCTAATAATGTAAGGATGACAATGAATCTCTTGTTCCACCTTTTTAGAGACCTTTTTTCTAAAAGTTTCTCAAAATATTTCATGGTAAAAATGCAACAATTGGAACCATTACTCTTTTTTGAGTTGGGATAAAATTTCATCCATCATTTTTCACTTGCATGTTGCATTTAACAACTCATCTTCCAATTAAAACACTTCTTTGGGGCCCTATTTCTTTTTTGTGGATGTGTCCTACTAAAATAAATATGTACACAATGAAATATTTTTTCCTAAATGAGAATCATATTAAAGGTTCCATTGTGAGAAGTTATCTAAATCAAGAATGTATTGATTTTTTTGAATATATTTTAATGATGTGAACACATGAAATAACTGTACAATGAGAAATAAAGATGAGAAGTATGGGGAAATTATTCCCTTATTTTTATCTCTTCCTCAAATAGGAGTAAATCATGGTTCCTATATGTTGGATACATTGAGCCTTGAAGAGTGGGATATGGAACATCGCATAGTCTTGTTTAATCATGGTTTTTTTAATGACTATATCAATTAATTAATTTTAATATTTATATATTATCTCATCCTATTCCATTTCACATACACCTTAAACATTTATTATCATTTTTTGTAGGGAATATAAAAAATTATAAGTAGAGTTCAAAGATCTTTTCTATTGATAAGGAGAGAGGATTTTCATAACCAAGAGTTTATTCTCGATTGAAATCAAAGGAATTTACATTACTTTAATTAACTTTAAATATAAATATTAATTGAATTGTATTATTAATATACATTTTAGGTATTGAGTTTTATTGTTGACTCGGTTTCTTAAGAATTAAGAGTGACAGATTTTGGTCACAATTCTTGGGTTCGTGAATTCTAATATTTAATAATCAATGGGTATAAATTTTTTGCAACTGGTCGAGTGATGAAAATGAGAACCCAGAATTATGGTGTTATGTTAACTAATATAATAGACCATTTTACAGTGCATCAGATAGTCAAACTCAATAGGAAAATGTCTCTTGTTATGGACTTGTTGAGAAAAAATTGTTTTTAGAATACTACTCTCATGGATGAGTCACTATGATGAAATGTAAATGGATTGATTCAATGGCATGAAAAGTTACATTTATTGATGATTTCATATCAGATTTATTGACATGAATCGATTCCTGGATACCAATGAACCATACATTTTTGAATCAATTGAAAAAAAGTGTTTTATGTGAAAAAAACATTTGAGACCAGATTATGGTTTCAATAACGAATTAATCCCATGAAATATTTTTCATGATTTTGGGAATGAAATTGACCCCATTGAAACCCCCTTTTTTATCCAAAATATTGGATTTTATGACTCAAATTTTCCCATTGTGAGGGTTTATATTGAACCTAAAGTATTGGTGTGTAATATATAGAAGAAACCATATATGTTTATAGTTCATTAATTTTTCCTTGACATGGGATTCTCATATTGGCATTACCTTGATTACTTTAATTTCTTTTTAGTTTGTAATGATATGTGTTCTTTATTATTTTTTTGTTTTGTTTCATTTAACTTGAATTATTTCAATTCATAAAACCATGTTTAAAATGGGTTTTTTAAAAATAAATAACTTGGTTTTAAATTATAGTTTCTAAAACAAGTTATGACATTTTTTATGTATTCTTTTAATTCTAAGTTGTATTATTTTCTTTTAAAAACTATTTCTAAAAAATGTACATTTCATTATTATAAAGATTGTGAAAAATAATAAAGAATTTCAAAGGAAGCGATTAATTTATACTGATCGATAGATGCGCTAGTGTGGGTTTCCTCCTCGGCTTCCCTTATTGAGTATAATAATCGTAATATTTTTCTTTGGAATTACATCTAATTCCATGTTCATATTATTTATCAATTTTTTAGGGATATTCAATTGAATCATAGTTGACTCTTACTCATCCTTATATCATGGTTCCAAGTAGGGGTGCTCCTACATCGAGAAAAATTACCCATTATACTTGTTTCCACCATAAACTACTAGCGGAAAACCTATATACCACTCCTTTATATCCTCCACTTGTTCATCTAGGGATGTTCAAACCCATGCCTTCATAATCATCTCATTTAGCCTCTTCTTCCCATACCATATCTACGATGCCTCTAGGGATGTTACCACCTTTACCATGTCCATGCTATTTGATATATCCTCAAACCTACTACCCATATCCTTCCATGTATACACCACATCCATTTAATATTATCCATCTAGGATCTGATGATTATGTTCCTTCAGATTCCGCTCTAGTGCATAGAGATAACCCAGATGATACATTGGAAAAGAGACATCCTTTAGAGGCTACTGATTTCAGACATCACATGGATACATCGTAGCCTGTTGAGTATCCTACATTGGGTTTTTTTTATTTTAAATGTTTCAAATTATATCACATAATTTTTTTTCTAATTATACTGTGACTTAATTCTTCATCTTTTTTCCTTTTATCATATTTATTGGGATCTTCTAGTAGTCAATGTGAGAACACCCATATATGGGAATCCTGGAATCACCAAACTGAAAGAATAGTGGATTGCAATGAAGAAAATCATATGATAGGTAAAAATTCTATTTTGTGTAGAAGTTTCACAAAAACTGTATCCAAGTACAATGATATCATTCTAATCTAACCAATCTCATAGAGGCATATTGATAATGACATTAGGGAAAAATCATGGGTAGAAATATGGGTAAGAAAAATTGTTGAATTTATATCTTTATTATTATTGTATTTATATAAATTAACATGTTCATTGTAGCATTGGTTAAAAAATTTTGATAGTGAAGTTGCTAATATTGTATGGTTGATGGATCTTGGGTTATTTTGGCAATCATATAAGAACGAGTTTTATGTTGTTTGGAAGAGTATTGTTGGTTCTGATTTTGAGGGTGTACCAATATTCCATGACATTACAACTACATAATATTAAAAAATGATCTCATATTGAAGGATTTATGAGTTTAATTTATTTCAATTATTTAATGGTTTTCATATAAAATTTAATTCTTATTACTTGTATTGGTTTTTTGTTTTTAGAATGCATTAGGAAAAAACAAAAAAAAATCAATGATGTATTTGCACACATTGGGGAGCACTATAGTTCCCAATCATGATAATCCTAAAGTACTATAATATGAATAGAAATAATATCTATATTAATATTTTTACTTAGTTAGATTTCCATGCTAAAATTTAAGTTTTATTATCATGAGTAACTTTAATAAAAGGCTAGAAATACAACTTCAAAATGGAATAATGTCCAATTAGACAATTGTCTTAATGTCCAATTCACATAATATCCTAATGGTTAGTTAGCATAATGGACTAATGTTAAATGATAATAATGTCTAATTGGCATAATGTCCTTATTTCATAATGGCATGTTGGCCTAATGGACTGACATAAAATTAGAGAATTGGAAATAGTCATAATGGTTTAATTGGCCAATTCTCCCAATTACCTAATTGAAAAATAACCAATTGACCGAAAGTCCTAATGGTCTAACGGAAAATTGTCATAACAGCCAGATAACGAATTTTTCAATTGTCCTAATAGCCTAATGGCCTAATTGGAAAATTTTATTAATGGCCTAATGACCTAACATCAAATTTTCCTAATTCCCTAATGTCCAATTGGAAAATATTCATAATGTCCTAATGGACTAATGACCAATTTTCCAATAGCCTAATGGCCTAATGGTCAATTTTAAAACCATCCTAGTGGGAAATTTCCCAATTGTCCTACTGGTCTAATGGATTAATTGGATAGTTGTCCTAATGGCCTAATTACCAATTGACCGAATAGCATAATGGCTCAATGGATAATTTTCCAATTGGCATAACATCCTAATGGCCAATTGTTCTAATTTCCTAATGCCCAATTCACCTAATTTTCTAATTTTCTATTGGTCAATTTTTCTAATGACCTAATGGACTATTATACTAATTGTCTAATGGATAATTTTCTTAATGGACCACTGGTCTAAATTACAATTGGAATAATTCCCTAATGGTGAATTAGCCAGTTTTCCTAATCTTTTAACGGTCTAATATCTTAATGTCCAATTAACCAATTAGCTTAATGGCATAATGGCCTAATTGGGAAATTGGCCTAATTTCCCAATGGCTTGATGGTCAACTAACCTAATGGCCTAATTCCTAATGTTCAAATTTCCTAATGGACTAATGGCCTAATTTTTTAATTGGAATAATGGCCAATTTCCCTAATGGCCTAATGAAAAATTGACCTAATGGCCTAATGACAAAAAAAATTAATGTCCTAATTTCCAATTTTCCTAATGGCCAATTGACTTAATGCCCTAATGTCCTAATGGCCTAATGTCCTAGTGGACAACTGTCCAATTGTCCTAATGGCCTAATGTCCAATTTTCCTTATTCCATGATTTCCAATTATCCTAATGAACTAATGGACAATTGGTCTAATGGAATAATGGCCAATTGTCCAATTGGAATAATGAACTCATGGCCTAATGACCAATTGACCTAATGGTATAATGGAAAATTGTCTTAATGTACTAATGGCCTAATATCCAATTGGCCTAATGGCATAATGGCCTAATGGAAAATTATTGTAATGGCCAAATAGAAAATTATCCAAATGGACTAAATTCCTAGTGGCCAATTATCCTAATAGCCTAATGGACAATTGGACTAATAACATAATGGAAAATTTTCCAACTGTCTTAATGAACTAATTTTCCAATTACCCTATTGGTATAATTTCAAAATAGATAATTGACCTAATGGACAAATGGATAATTAGCCTAATGTCCTAATGGAAAATTGGCCTAATGGCCTAATTGGTCAATTTCCCTAATGTCCTAATGGACAACTGACCCAATGTCCTAGTGGGATAATGGCCAATTGGTATAATAGTTTAATGTACAATTCTCATAATGGCATAATGTCCTAATGACCAATTCACCTAATAGAAAATTGGCCTAATGTACTAATAACTAATTTATAAATTGGTCTAATATACTAATGGAGAATTGGAATATCGGAATAATTTCCTAACAACCAATTATACTAATGATCTAATGGACAATTGGCCTAATGTACAATTGGACTAATGGACTAATGGCCTAATGACCAATTGGACTAATATCTGAAAGACCAAGTGGCCTAATGGCCTAATGGACAAGTGGATTAATGGACTAATGGACTAATGGAAAATTATCCTAATATCCTAATTCCCTAATGTCTAATTGGACTAATTACATAATGGAAAAAATTTTAATTTGCATAATGGCATAATAGCCTAACAACCAATTAGTCTAACATCCTAATGAGAAATTGGATAATTTTCCTAATGGCCTAATAGACTAATTGACTAACTAGACTAATAGACTAATGGACTAATGGAAAATTAATTAATTTTCTAACAACCTAATATCCAATTAGAATAACATCCTAATGGACAATGGTCCAATTGGCATAATAGCCTAATGGCTTAATGGACTAATTGGATTATTGGCCTAATGTCATAATGGCTAATTGGCCTAATGGAATAATGGTAAATTGGCCTAATGATATAATGGCCAATTCACCTAATTTCCTAATTCCTTAATGACCAATTTTCCTAATGGTAAATTTACCTAATGGCCAAATGGTTAATTGGACTAATTTTCGATTGGCCAAATAGCCAATTGTCCAATTGGACAAATGGACCAATGGCTTAATTCTATAAAGGAAGATTTTCCTAATTTTCTAATGGAAAAATGGACTATTTTTTAAAATGATATTTCATTGGATAAAAATAAAAAAACAAAATTTTTATAAAAGATAGAGGTTACTGGAGTCTAAAATATATAATCATATAATAATCATTATTATTAAAAGGGACAACATCAGCAGGGAGATCATCGAGATAGGTAATGTCTTGATTTAGTCCCTTGTTGGCTAGGCCATATATAACCATATTTTATTCATGATAAACATTTTTGATGATGTAATTACTATTGAGAAGTGAGTAGATGCAATCCATCGAACGGGTAGTAATCAACCATGCAAGATGAGTCTCGCCGTTCTAAATCACTTTTACAATTTTGGTCGAGTCGCTTTCAATCCAGAGATTATTCTAGACAAAGATCATGGAAAAGGAAATAGAATGAATCAAAATCATAATTTCATCCTCTATAGAGGAGGAAATGTTGTAGCTACCATGAAAGAATCCAAGAATCTTATTGATGTGATTCATAAAGATAGTTCCACAACTCATAGGACCTAGATTGCCTTTGGAGGAACCATCCAAATTTACTTTAATCCATCAAAAATAAGGAGCTATCTTGAACACTTCTAAAGTGAGAGGAGGTTGGAAAACATTTCCATAAATATGAAGACATCGTAGGATTCCAAAGTCAAAAACATAGTTGTTGTAATATCCATTTTGCATTTAAGTTTCTTCATGTATGGAAATAAGGATCCTCATCCGGCCAGCATTTTGATTAAATAATTAATTTCTGTGAATAAAAGAATTTCTATCATACCATATCACATGGTGGAGCTCATAAATAGTAGTAATGAAAAGATTCTTAATTTGTTGTGAACATTCCATTTCTGCACATCTCTTTAGTTGAGATTTGATGGAGTCATGAATCAACCATTAGTAATCAAATATGTCAATAATATAGTTCTAAAGAGTGAAAAAGTGGAACAACAAAAAAAATATGGTTAGTAGATTCTCTGTGTTGGTTGTAGAATTTGCATTTAGAGTAGATTTGGAATCCAAACAACTGAAGGCATCTATCTGTGGGGACTCTGTTTTCAACCAGATGCCAAATAATATTGAATCTTAAAGGCTTGATCCATGGTTTATTAATGTGTTTTATTCAAGAAAAATCATTATCAGAATTACAAAAATAGTGATTATAAAAGTTTTATGAGTTAAACATACAATTTTGAGCAGTCCCCTATATTAAAAAATCATTAGTGTTTGAGAAAGGGTAGTTCTCAATGGAACACAGAATGGATTTAGGGAGATGATCATATTGAGTGTTTAGAATATCTCTAATTGAGTAGTTAGTATTCTAAGGGGTTTGATCAGGTGGGGTAAAATAAATTAAGGGTGCACCATTCTAGTTATATAACTATAAATTCATAGAGGAGAGTCTGGAAACCATCTATCTATAATTATTCATAATAGTGGAAAAATATTTTTTAAAAGAAGCCCAGATGGAAGAGTTAAAGAAATTTGAGTTTCTAGCCTTAAGTTTGTCAAGAAATATTTTTTTGAGAAAATAAATTGATTCATAGTTTCTATAAAGAATATTTTAAGTGATCCTATCTTGTAGGGCCTCATTAAAGTACATGATATTTTTTATGCTAATACCACCTTTTTCTATAGGCTTAAAACAAGTCAACCAGGTGATAGTGACAAGTTTTCCTTCTAGAGTGCTACTAGTCCAGATAAATTTTTTGATAGAGATATTCATATTTTTTATAAGAAAAATAGGCAATTTATAGATCCTTATGGAGTAAACCATCTTAGAAACAATATTATATTTAACTAGGAAAATTCTGCTAGCCATGGTGATATATTTGTCTTTCCAAGAAGAGAGTTAGTTGATCACTTGGACAAATATTGTAGTAAAGTAGCAGGTTTTGGGTCTACCCCAAATAATGGTATCACCAAGATAAGTAAAATGAAAATAACCCTCTTTCAGACCTAACTCATTGATAATGTAACATTTCCTATTGGATGGAAAGTGTTTTCCAAAAAAGATTCAAGACTTGTTCCAACTAATGGTCTAACTAGAAACTTATTCATAGTGGGAGAGAGCATTTTTTAGGTCTATAATGTATTTTTTATCACCTTGTAGGAAAAGTATGATGTCATAATCATATAATAGGTGGGTGGGAAAATTAAAATTCCTAGAAACGTGAATGGAATTAGGCTTATTCTGATCCACAAGACAGGTGAGCAGGTGATTAAGATAGTCTTCTGCAATCGAGAAGAGAATGGAAGAGAGGGGATCACCTTTCCTTACTCCTTTGGTACATTTGAAATAGACCTTATAGAACAATTAACTAGAATAAAATAGAGGCCAAATTGAACAAAGTTCTGATTATAGTGATAAATGAATCATTAAATCCAAAACCTTGAAGAACCTTGGAGATAAGGCTCGAATCCATGGTATCAAAATAATTTTTTAAATTCAAGTTTAATAGTAATATTACCTATTCTATTGGATTTTTTCAAGGTATTGATGCATTCAGAGGCAAGAAAAATGAAGTATTAAATGGATCTACCCTTAATAAACCCTAATATGTTCCAAGAGATAATTTTTTCTACAATGGTTGTATGTCTATTAGAAATTATTTTATTAATGATTTTCTAGAGAGTGTTAATGAGAGAAATGGGTCTAAATAAATGAATTTCAGAAGATTTTCAACTTTAGGAATCAAGGAAAAAAATTTAGCATTAAGAACATGTGGTAGGATATTATTGGAAAAAGAAAGATTTTACAATCTTGCAAACATTGAAACAGATAACATCCCAATAGTGTTGAAAGAAGAGATTGGTGAAACCATCATGACCTAGAGCACTATCAGGGTTCAAAATAAAGACAATGTATTTAATTTCATGATCAAGAGGAATGTTTAGAAGAAATGTGTTATCCTCATCATTGACTACCATCAGAATGACCTCGGGTAGGGGGTCTTTGTTGATTTCAAGACCATTGAATATGGATTCAAAATATGAAACAATGTGATTTTAAATGTCATGTTCACTGTCTAAGTGATTGTCCCAATTATTTAAAATAGTAAGAAGTCTGCAATCCTTTCTGACTCTTTGAAGAGAGTTGTAGAATTTAGTATTTTTGTCACCATCTGATAACCTTTTAAATTTAAAAGGCTTGTTTTTTCATGTTTTCTATAAAAGAGAGTAAGGGGTTTAGATTAACCACAAGGTCAATTTTCTATGTCAAATCATTATAGAAGTCCAAACTAGTGTTATTGTTTTGAAGTTTGTTGAGATCATATTCAAGAAGAAGGGTTTTATTGTCAATATATTTGGATTTAGAGTTGCACCAACTTTTTAGAGTCTGTTTGAGGTATTTTAATCTGATAGTACAAGAAAAGGCATAATTGTTGTGAGACATAGAAGACCATAATTTTTTATAATAGAAGTGAAGTCCATATTAGAAAACCATACATTATTAAATCTGAAAGTTATCGAGGGTTTTGTGTCCTTAATGTAGAAATTAACCAGAATGGGAGGGTGATCAAAGTTTAGCTTTTAAAGAGTGGTGTTAGATATTGTGTCCCATTTTTTCAAGGCATGGAAATTCATCAAGGATCTATCCAACTTTGAGGAAACTGCCTTATTGTAATGTCTTCTATACCAAGTAAACTTTTCACTAGTGACATTTATTTCAACCAGATTATTGTCTTCAATAGAAGTTTTAAATTATCTCATAAAAAATTATAATGAGATGGAACAATTTTTTTACTTTAGTTAAGGATGGAATTAAAGTATCCAATAAAATACTACTGATAATTAATATTAGTACCTAGGTAAGATAGGTCATTCCAAATAGGCCTCCTTTCTTGGTATCTATTCTTTTCGTAAACAAAATAAAAGAATAAAAGCATTCCATCAAGAATAAAATTGAAAGTAATAACTTGGTTAGAGACATAAAAAATATTAACATTCTGTAGAGAAAAGTGAAAACAAACCCAGAGATATTCAACATTGGAGGTATTTTTTATTGCACCTATAGAATAATCACTATGTTGGTACATATGAGAGAAATTAAAGGAAAAATTAATTTTTTGATCTGTCATAGAAAACATCTTAGGATTATGAGTGTTAAAAATTATTTTTAAGATAGTATACATGTCATAGTTGGAAATACCCTGACAGTTCAAAACAGAATCTTCATTTAAACCTATACTTAGAGTTAGAACTCCCTTTTTTTATTCCTAGAACTCTTTTTCCAAGAAGATATTCTATCTTTTTGGGATTTTTTAGGATTAGTGTTTTGTTCCTGCTGAATTTTAGAAATGGTAGGAGAGACAGTAGGTCTATTTGTCTTACTTTCCTTCACATTATCCTTAAAAGGATCATGCAAAGAGGCATTCAGGTTTGAGTTCATATACTTTGTATTACTAACATCATCATGATCATCATTTTTAAAAGAAATCATATTTTATGGGTTCAAAAAATTAACAACTTTGTTATGATAAAAATATATAGAATTGATAGACTTCCTATGACAAACATCAGTATGATCAGAATTTGGAATTATACTCAGATTTTTTGGGTGCTCAAAACTAGAAATGTTATCACTACTTTGAGAACCATATACCGAAAGAATAACTAGGGTAGGAGTACATGGATCATTTGTGGGTTTCTTATCCTGCTGTAGAACATTGTACATATTTAAAGGAATACCTTTTTTCTAAGTCTGGATGATATAAGATGAGGGGGTGTGCTCACCCATAGTTTTAGTAATGCACGGTTTCTGCTCAAATGGAAAAATAGTGTCCTTCATACACGGTTTAACATGGGTATTTATAGTGGATTTATCATGCAACTGGACAGTATATAGTATCGATGTTGAAGAGTCCCCTATAGGTTTTTTGTTTAGAATCATAGGGATTTTTTTCTTGGAGTCATATTCATAGCATTTATTATGAGTATAAATAGTTACCTAGCCTGGGTTTCTAGGAGGTGTGCCATTAAGTTGGAATGGATTCCTTGCACTAGCCCAAAACCCAATAGGTTTTCCAGTTTCCTTTTTAGATTCCATACCTTTAGATCAAATAGTAATTGCATCCACCTTAGAATTTAAGTCAACTTTACTTCCTCCAAAGGGGTTAGAAAAATGGACTAATGTCCTAAAGTAGAATTGGACAATTGGACTACTCACCTAATGGCCTAATGACCAATTTTTATAATGGCCTAATAGAAAATTGACCAATTAGTTTAATTACTTAATGGACTAATTGTCTATTTTTTCTAATGTAATAATGGCCTAATGACCAATTGACCTAATGAAATAATTTCCTAATGGACAATTGGCCTTATGTACTTATGGACAATTGTCCAATTAGCCTAATAGAATAATTTGCATATGGTCCTAACGATCAATTTAGCTAATGGCATAATGGCCTAATGGACAATTCACCCAATTGACTAATGGCCTAATGGAATATTTATCTAATGAAATAATTCCTTATTTTCCAATTTTACTAATTCTCTAATGTGATAACATCCAATTGGCCTATTGAAATAATGGTCTAATGGACAATTAGCCTAATGGCCTAATGGAAAATTGTCCAATTAGCCTAATAGCCAAATGGCCTAATAGACTAATGTTATAATGGACTAATGTCCTAAGGTTCAATTGAACCAATGTCCTAATGGCCAATTGGACAGTTACCCTAATAGGAAATTGGATATTTGTCCTAATTTTCTAATGGCCTAACAGCCAATTATCCTAATAGACTAATGACCAATTTTCCTATTGGACTAATTCCCAAATAACCTAATTGGAAAATTGGCCTGATGGATTAATGGATTAATGGCCAACTGACCTAAGGGATTAATAGACTAAGTATTAATTGTCATAATGACCTAATGGTGAATTTTCCAATGGTCCTATTGGCCTAATGGACTAATTTTCCAATTGGCCTAATGGACTAATGGCCAATGGGCCTAATGGACTAATGGAAAATTATCCTAATGGCCTAATGGACAATTCACCTAATAGACTAATGAAAAATTCACCTAAATCATCTTAAATGTCCTAATTGTCATAAATTGGCCAAATAAATGGCCTTATTGGCCTAAATGGACTAATTGACCTAAATTGGCCTAATTGGCCGAATTAGCCTAAATTGGCCAAATTGGTATAATTTTCCTAATTGGAACAAATGGACTACATGTACTAAATTTCCTAACTAGCCAAAATTGAATAATTATCCTAAACAACCTTATTGGTATAATTGTAATAATTGTCCAAATTGGCCTAATTGGACTAATTGGACTAATTGGACCAACTAGCTGAAATGGACTAATTTTCTAGTTAACCAATTTAACAAACTACCTAACCAAAAATTGAACTTAATGACCAAATGATCAAAATTAACAAGAGACCAAATAACCAAATAGTATTTGAATGAAATTAACATACCAAAGGGATTCATATCATAACAATGTTTAGCATGCTAATTTTTATATATGTTTTTTGTTCTGACACTAGTATTAAATTTTGAATTAAATGTATATTTAGATTCTTCTTTATTTTATGTATTTCTTCAATAACTCAAATTTTTATTATTTATAGGTTTATCAATTTCATACTATTCAATAATTTTGGATTATAATAATCAATTTCATTTACGACAAGTGTAATTAGGCATTGAAGGTCATGTGTCTCGAGGAAAATTATTTCTCCCGAGTAGGAAGAAAAAGGATTGAATTACAATAATTGAACAAACAAAAGAAAAGATTGAATGTTTTTATTTATATTTAAAATATTTATTTTTAAATCATAATTAATTATCTTTTTTATATTTTCAATAGTATTCCCTGCTGGTCCTCGATGATAAAGAATATGAAAATTTTGGGCCAAATGATCATTTGAGTTAGATATTGGGTGAGGAGAACCAAGGGAGAGTCCGATGTCAACCCAAAAAAACATCATCCCTACCATGTTTGGTCCTCAGTGGGATACTCCAAGACCTATCAAACCACTGAGATGCAAAGTGATTATGAAAAAGTAGCAGAGGTCAAAAAATAGCTTTACTGAAGTGTTATAGAAGTAAATTGATCACCAAAAACCTCTTAAAATCTATGTCCATTATAATTCAATCACTTCCATCAGATGATTCTACTAATGTAAAATTCATATATGGCATTAATTTTCTCTTTAAATGATTTCCTAAGTAATTTCAATGATGGTCCTAGTAGAGATCGATCTTATGGTGGTGGTGGTGGTGGTGATGATGGGACTCTAGATGATGATTTTGGTGATTAAGATATTGCTGATGATGATGAGTATGGGGATGTTAGTGATGGGTGAGATATTGATCCCCATTATTTTTGACTTAGTAGTAAAGAGAAATGTGGATTTTGTTTAATGATATGAATTTATTGGTTGAATGGATGTATATGTCTGTTATGGTGTTGTAAATGGTTTAAAAATCATTACAAGAAGTTGGTTGAATGCTAAATATATAATATATGTATTGAATTTAATGTGTACTGTGGTTTCTATGTTATTTATAGGTTCATGATTGGCTAGAATGGCTACTACTTCCAAATAGGGGAAGCTAGCTATACCCATAGTTTAATGAACCATGGGTATATGTTTTTTACTAGGAAAAGATATATTGATGGTTCTCATAACTTTGGTTATAGATATATACCCACAGGTTAACCAAGATCAAGGGTATGAAAAAATATCCTAGTCCATACACATGATTTATATAGAAACCATGGGTATAGATCTATATTGACGACTCTATCATCCACGGTTTTAAGGGTTATAACCACGATTCTAAACCTTGTGTATAGGCAATGTTACCAAAAGTATTAATCACAGAGAATCATGAAATAGTGGTTCAAAAATCCAGATCCCATGAACCATTATGTAGAGTATCAAATATTACTTCCTATATCCCATTAGGGACTCAATCATGATAACCTACAGCCCATCAGTGACTTGATTATCATAACTCATGAATGATTAGTGACTCAAGTATAATAAATCATGGTAAATGTTTATCTCATGAGATATAAAACCATACCTTATGAATTTAAGGGTGATATTAGTCACCAAAAATAAACATTCATATCTCTATGTGCTATTTAAAAATCAGTCATATATCATATCAAGTAAACCCAATGAAATAAAATGGGTTTCATAAAATTTCAAAATTGTATCATATAAAATGACTACAAGAATTAGATCAGTTCATACTAAATATTAAATCACCAAAAATGATTGTATTGTGAGGGAATTTAGATAGTGAGTCATGAAACATTACTCCAAAGGAGATGGGTATTTTGGATATAGAGAAAAAAATGGATGTAAAACCATTGAATTGATTTTAGAAAAGAATTATTAACATTGTCGTATGAAGATGAAATTATGATCCGCTAACAAAAAAAAATTCAAGAATGTAATATGAAATACTTTTTAAAACACCACATTAAAATAAATCCCAAAAATGGAGCGTTGAAAGTAAAAAAATTGTTAAGTCAAAAAAATGTGGAGTAAAAGATAGAATATATGATTATAAAAGGAAAAAAACCTTTAATAGTTTAAAATATCTTTATTGAAACCCACATCATAAAAAGAGTAATAATACTTATTTTTAAAAAGTAATAAAGATAAATATAATTGCCACATGATAAAAATATATTTGGGTTTTAAAATAATAAATGAAAACATTTTTGTAAATAAATACAATGGAGATAGATGAGAATGTGATGTTAAGGAGGATGGGAATTATTCTTAATAACCTTATTATTTTATAAGAATTAAATTCATTATAGAAGATTATTTGAGTGAAATTGTCAATTTTATTAGATATATAAGATGGATTATCATATTAAATAGGAAACTAAAGAATATAGAGGACTAAAAAAAGTGGGGTTCAAGAAGAAACCTTATAAATCAAAGAAATGAAGTTGATATAGAAAAAACCTTAATGAATTTGGTAACATTCAAAGCAAAATACCTAAAAAGATTAACGTGAAATAAAATTCTCAATACCATTAATAAAGATAGAATTATAATATAATGTTTTAAATTTATAGTATATAAATATATTTAGATGATTTATGTGCATTATGAAAAACTTTTCTCTAATAATATAATTTTTAGATGAGAAACCCTTACAAATTTGATAACATTTGAGTCAAAAAAATGGAATGATCATGAAAGGGGTTGTAAATACCATAAAATAAATATTAATAAAAATAGTATAATAAAATGGGGAATTAAGTAAACCAAATAAAATAAAAATATGTGAATGACATTAAAACATGCCTTAATGATTGGAAATTGAAATGGAAACCCATACCTTTACTCTAAACTTCAATTAAAGTGCTTTAACCTCATTGATAATTTGTACCTTCTCTTAGAGTGCCTTTTAGAAATGGATGATTCAAGGCTTTTAATTCATTCAAGGTGATATAAAAGTGGGAAAATGCTCTAGGAGAATAAAATTGGGAACACTTTCTTGCTGAATTTTAATTTTTAATGTGCTTGTAAAGGGGTGGTGGAAGTCTCTTTTTATAAGTGAGAGGAGTGACATTTTTTAATAATATAAAAGGAAAAGTCGCTATTATAGGCATGTGATTCCAAAATATAACAACCATAGAGGTTTCATGAGGCTTTGGTTTGAAAAACCCTTGAAAACACATTTTACATTAAGGATTATGTAATTTTAGTCATTTTCACCTTAGTTTGAGTTTTTACCAAGATTTATTTTTCCCATGATAACTAAATTTTTTCCTTAGTAAATTATTTCAAGGATCAAAATTAAAATAAAAAAATATTAATTAATTTAAAAAAGATAATTTCAAATATTAAAATCATTTTTATCCAATAATATTTATTATGGGTGATAAAAACCAATTTTAATATTAGTGTACATAACTCATAAAAAACTTTTTTTAGAAAAAGTGTATTTTTATGCATAAAAATAATATATCAGATAAAATTATCAGTGATGTTAACTTTAATAAAATAACTTGGTTTGTTATTAAAAAAATATTTTTTTCATTTAAAATAAACCCAAAAAAAATCCACCACGTGATATTTAATTAAAATAAAATACCATAAACAATTTTTTTATTAGAATAAAATATTACCTCAGTTCCAAAATGTTTTAAATTGTTTTTATAAATTCAAACTAGTATATTTAAATTTATAATTTTAATCCTTAAATATATATTTTATTGGAAAAAATGTTTTATAACTTTTTAATTCATATCATGATGAAATCATAAACTCTAAGTTATGAGGGAAAGGTTTATTTTTGACTATTTATCTAAAAATCAATATTTTTTGATAAAATTTAAAAAAAATATTAAGAAAATATTATCATGATGAATTCAAAAATTAATTTCATTATATCAAATTAAAATTTAAAATAAAATCAATTTAACTTGTAAATGGAAAAACAAAATATAATGAAAAATTATTTCTTATAAGAAAATGACATTTTTAAATATTGAATGTTCTTATTATTATTTCCTATAATTAATTGATTAAAATATTTTTTATCTATTATTCATATAAAAAATACTATTTATCATCATTTATTGATAATATACTTAGTTTCCTAAAAAATTCATGGCACATAAAAATGCAATTTTTAGTAAAACACATTTTAAAGCATAAAATGAATTTATTTTATTACTTACATATTAATAACTATTGGATGGATATTAATTTATTTTCTTATATAAATATATTTCATTAAAATAATTTTTTGTAAAGATTAATTAAAAATACAAAACACTAAAGATATAGTTCTTTGAAAAATATTAATTTTATAGTAAATAAACTTCACAAAATACCATTAAAATTAATTAATTATATTTTATTATACTAATCCATTGATTTTAAGATCATTATTTTAATTTTATAATTACATCATATATTACTATATAATTCATAAAAATATAAATATTTTTTATAATAACGTATCTCAATTAAATATCATCTTTTTTTCATTATTGTATTCACATAATGTATTAAAGTTTATATTACATTAAAATATTTTATACCTATAATATATAACATGGTTTATTTTAGTTCAGTGTTACATGTGAAATTATATTTTAAAAATAATATTTAATTAAAGAAAAATATATTCTAAAATCATAGAGTATTACAAAGATCACTTAGAACCGCCAATCATTTCATTACCCAGAACTTTTTAGACCCTCAACATCTATCCATGGATGAATATGAAGTGATTTTTATAATGTTTATCACATGTTAAAACTAAATAGTACTGGATTAGGTCACCAAATAATCTCAACCTCATCTCCTATTATTCTAGAGGCTGCTAACTAGTATCGAGGGTCTGATAATACAATGTAGGGAAAATATACTTATAGTATTCAAACAGGAAATAATTAGAAAATAACTGAACATTGAAAACAAAAAAAATATAATATATATTTTGTATTATATTTGAAGATGGCCATAAGAAATTACATTTTCATATTATAACAAAATGTACACATACATGTAGATAATCATATATCAGAACAAGATCACCCAATGGTTCAATCACATATTACAAAGAAATAAAATTGAATTAAACCAAAGGAGAGGTGGATATAATTCTTAGAATCAATTTATAAATGTATCCACATCCCCAATGAGTTTTTCCAGCTCATCCAAATGTAGTTCATCCATTATCTGAACCTATATGTCAACTATAAAATCTATATGTGTACTAAAGTGAACAAGCATAGTGTGAGCCTAAAACTTAGCAGGCCACCACCAGCAACACCACTAATAAAAATCAATATATATGTCTATGCATGTGATAAATGAAAGGAAAGATAAAACATAATCACATGCATAACACTAGTCAACCCATTAGGTTCTCAAGTAGCCACCATGACATCCAACACATACCTTCTTTGACTAGTGTGGTTTATAATTTGTTGGCAGAACTACATCAACTAGGCTAGTCAGCATACTAAGTAATTCATCACTAGACTCAGGGGTAGTATGTACCAAAATATCTTTCACTTTGTTACCCCCATGCTATGCGTGTTGAATCATCATTCCATTATCAAGAAGAAACCTGCATTTCCTGATGTCATAAATCATAGACCAGTGTGAAGTCATCTCCCCTTTCATGATGTTAGTGATCATTATTGAATCAGTCTCAACCTTAGAGATACAAGTATTATACTGCCTGTATATACTATAAAATGAATGTATGAGCAGCTATTATTTTGGCTAATGGAGGTGGTTTAAACCACCGCTAAATTGTTTATTGGAAGTTAATAAATATGCGGCGTATTTCACGACCATAAATCATTTAACGAAAATTATTTTTAATGGTAGTATTTGTATGTGTCGCTTTTGTATCATTTAGCGGTGGTTTTGATTTTATTTAGTGATGATTTTTTATAAAAAAATAACCAAAAAAAATAGAAAAAATGAACCTAAAAGCTTCTAATATATTTAGTGATAGTTTTGTTTAGCGGTGGATAATATAAACCACTGCTAATTAAAATTTTTAGAATTTTATTTAGGGGCTCTTTACAATAATCACTGCTAAATATTTTCTTAAAATATAATTTTTTTGAAAATATTTAATAAAAATATATAAATATTAAAACCCTAACATGAAATAAACTAAAAAATAAGTGCATATTAAACCCATCATAGATACCTCATACATAGATAGTTGTATAATCATATATCCATAGTCAACATAACCTTAGACAAGATAACCTTAGTCAATTAAAAAAACTCAATCGACCCAAAACTTTGTCATCAATATATACATATTAAAAATTTTCAACAATAACACTTTCCCAATATACATTAATCTCATAACCTCCACTACATCTATCCTCCTCCACATTATCTCATTAATTGGAATCAAAAATATCATCTCATCAACTGTAACAAAAAATATAATAGAAATTAAAACCGAACATAATAATCAGAATTACAGTAGAATCATTGATACAATTTAAATATACCACCAAAAAGAACCATCAATACTAAGTTTTGAATAATTTCATGTATTATATTGGTCAACCTCATTTCTACTATCAGTATATTTCACCTGCAATAAAAAACAAATCATTTAAGAAAAGAAATATGAATGAGAAAAGTCACAGAATATATTCAGAATGTTGAGCATAAAATTTTCTATTTTGTTAACAAAAAATTATACATTTTAACATAAAAATAATAATATATCATAAAAAAACATTGATATCATAAACTTACCTATTTAAGACATGGCTCAACACTTGAAACTAAAAATCTATAAGTATATAACAATATAATTAATTCTTAAATTGATATGCGGTGTGATTTAAATTTACTTAATAAAAAATTGATATGATAACATTTCCTATATTTCAAAAATAACTAAATATTTTATGTACTATGATTTCAAATCAATATAAGGTGGGTTTCTATGGTTTTGATTGTTACACGTATGTTTTAGTGTTTTAAAACATTAAACACATTTTTTCAAACATCCCAATAAAACCATAACTTAGAATGACAAGATGTAAGTTCATAAATTTCAAAAAAAAATGGAATTTTTCCTATGAATTAATAGAAATATGAAATGTCTTTATCTATTTTGGACCACTGGAATTTGTTTTTAAAGACTTTAATACCTTTAAAAATAATTTACTGAGTCATTCTGGCCACACTACAAGTCAAATTTATGTGTTGCTTATGTGTACACATCAAAAAAACTCAACTATGGTTGTCTCATGATTTCACATTAATCTAAGGGAGTTTTATATAGTTTTTACTGTTATAGGAATATTTGAGCATTTAAAAACACTAAAAAGGAATTTATAGGAATCTTCAGAAAATTATAACTCGTGATGGTGTTTCGTCATCTCTTATATTTTAAAAATCAATTTATGGACATTGTCCTTTGATTTCATAGAAACCAAACATCATTTTCCAGATATTGATCCCCCCAAATGATTTAAAAGGTTTTGGTACCTTTTAATACTATTTACCAAGTCATTCCTACCAAACCGTGCATTATATTGATGTTTTTATATTCATAGACATCAAAAAAAACTCAACAGTGGTTTATCCTTGATTTCACATCAATATGAGTTATTTTTCTATTGTTTTGACTGTTACAAGCACATTTTAATATTTTAAAACACTAAAAATACATTTACGGACATCCTAAGAAAAATGCAACTTGGAATGACATTTGGTTAGTTCATATATTTCAAAAAAATCTTCCCTAATTTTTCCCTTATTTCATGGTAATCTGATATTATTTTTCTATTTTTGACCCTCGAAACACGTTTTTAAAGCCTTCTGTACCTTTAAAAACTTTTTACTTAGTCATTCCAACCACACAACATGTGGGATTTACATGTTTTCTTGTGTACATGTCAAAATAACTCAACAGTGGTTTTTTGATGATTTAACATCAATCTGATGGCATTTCATATGGTTTTGATTATTACAGGTATGTTTTAGTGTTTTAAAACACTAAAAAATCATTTATGGGAATTTTGAATAAATTATAACTCGGAATGACATGTCATCAGTTCTTATAATTTAAAAATAATCAATTTGTCCTTATATTACGATTTCATGGAAATATAATGTTGTTTAACTAGTTTTGACCTATTGAAACATGTTTTTAAAGGCTCTGATACCTTTAAAAAAATTATCAAGTCCATATGACCATACCACACATTAGATTGGAATTTTATCTATATGTTCATGTAAAAAATTACTCAATGGTGGGTTTCTCATGATTTAAAATAAATCAAGGGTTGTTTTCTTTGTTTCTAACTCTTACATGCATGTTTTAGTGTTTTAAAAAACAAAAAACACTTTATGAGAATCCTGAAAAATCCATAATGGGGAATGATGTCATGTTAGTTCCTATATGTCAAAAATTAATCTATGGTCATTATCCTACAAATTCATGATAATCAAATGTCTCCTTCTGAGTTTTGAGCTCCTGAAGTACATTTTTAATGGATTTTATACCTTTAAAAACTATCTACTAAGTAATTCGACCACACTGCACATTGGATTTATGTGTTTTCTATATGTATATGTCAAAAAAACAAAATGCTATTTTTTTTAATGATTTCACATCAATATGATATTGTCTTCTATAGTTTTGATTGTTACATGTGCATTTAAGTGTTTAAAAACTCTAAAAATTGTTTTAAGGGAATCCCAAGAAAATTGTATCTCAGTATGTAATTCCATCAGTTCTTACATTTCAAGAATCAATCTACAACTATTTTCCTCTTATTTCATGACAATTAAACATTTTTTCATCGTTTTTACCCTATAACACTCATTTTTAATGGATTTTGCGCCTTTAAAAACCATTTTCTGAGTCATTCCGAAGACATCACATGTCATATTGATGGATTTTATATTTTTACATGTAAAAATTAACTCAAAGGTGTTTTTACCATGATTTCACATCAATATGATGTCTTTTAATTTCTTTTTTACTGATATACTCAAGTTTTACTGTTTTAAAACACTAAAAATGTGTTTACTAGAATCCTGGAAAAAATTTAAATCATAATGATGTGTCTAGAGTTACTATATTTCAAAAATAAATCTATGGTATTTTAATATTATTTCATGGAAACCCAACATCATTTTCATGTCTTTGCACCTCAAACACATGATTTTAATGGCGTTAGTACCCTTAAAAATTGCATACCGAGTCATTCTGACCACACTGAACATTGTATTGATGTGTTTTCTATGTGTACACATCAAAAATACCAAAATAGTGGTTTTATAATAAATTCCCATCAATAAAAGGCTATTTATATGGTTATTAGTGTTACATATATGTTTTAGTGTTTTAAAACACAAAAAACATGTTTACAAGAATCCTGGGAAAATGATAACTCAGAATGACGCATTGGTGGTACCTATATTTAAAAAAAAATCTACAGTAATTATACTCTAATTTGATGGAAATATGACATTTTTAACATATTTTGACCCCCCCAGACACACACACACAAATGTTTTTAGTGGATTTGGTACCTTTAGAAATGGTTTATCAAGTAATTATGACCACACCCCACATCAGATTGAGGTGTTTTCTATGTGTACACATAAAAAATAACACAATGGTGGTTGTATCGGGATTTCAAATTAATTTGAGGTCCTTTTCTATGTTTTTGACCATTACACGTAGGTTTTAGAGTTTTAAAACACTAAAAACGTGTTTACAGATATATTGGGAAAACCGTCAATCTGAATGACATGTTGTCAATTCCTAAATTTCAAAATTTAATCAATAGTAAATTATCTCTAATTTCATGATAATTTAACATTGTTTTCTGGGTTTTGACCCCCAAACACATGTTTTGAAAAGGATTTTGTACATTTAAAAGCTATTTACTAAGTCATTTTGACAACTCTACATGTTGTATTGATGTGTTATCTATGTGTACACATAAAAAATAACTCAACAGTGGTTTTACGATGATTTGATTTCAATTTAATTTTTACTAATGGTTTTGAGCATTAAATGCATGTTTTACTATTTGAAAATAGTAAAAATATGTTTAAGGGAATTCTTGGAAAACTGTAAAACAAAATGACATGTCATCGGTTCTTACATTTTCTTATTATTTCATGATAATACAATATAATTTTCCAAGTTTGACAACCTAGACACAAGATTTTAATGGATTTGGTACTGTTTAAAACAATTTACCAAGTTATTATGACCACACCGCACTTAGTATAGATTTTTTTTCTATGAGTATGTATCAAAAATAACTAAATAGTGGTTTTCCCATGATTTCACATAAATATAAGGTCATTTTCTTTATTTTTTACCATTATATGCATGTTTTAATGTTTTAAAACCATAAAATGTGCTTACAGGTATCCCGAGAAATCTATAACTTAGAATTATATATCTTCAGTTCATAAATTTCAAAAATCAATCTACGGTCATTTCCATTTGATTCTATGTCAATATGATGTTGTCTTGTTAGTTTTGACCTCTCGAAACATGATTCTAAAGGCTTTGGTACCTTTAAAAACTATTTACAAAGTCATTCCGACCACACTTACCATTTTATTAATGTTCTTTATATATTTACATGTAAAAAATAACACAACAATAGTACTTATATGTTTTCATGTTAATCTGATAAATTTTTCTATATATGTTTATTGTTATATGCATATTTTTGTGTTTTATAACACTAAAAACGTATTTATGGACATCCTAGGAAAATTGTAACTCCGAATGATGGGATGTCACTTCTTAAATTTAAAAAATATATATATGAACATTATTCTATAATTTCATGGTAATCCAAAAAAAATTCTAGTTTTGATCCCCCGACACATGTTTTTAAAGGCTTCGGTACCTTTACAAACTATTTACAGAGTCATTCCAACCACACAACAAATCATATTGATGTTTTTTCTAATCTTACATGTCAAAAATAACTCAAAATGGTTTTACTATTATTTCACATCAATATGAGGTTTTTTTCTATGCTTTTTACCATTACACGTATGTTTTACTATTTTAAAACACTAAAAACATGTTTATGGGCATCTCAAGAAAGTTGTAACACGGACTGATGTGTCTTTGATTCATAAATTTCAAAAATAAATCTATGGTCATTTACTCTGATTTCATGAAAATTTTACATATTTTTCTTTGATTTGACCCACCAACAGACATTTTTAATGCCTTTGGTACCTTTAAAAATTATTTACTAAATCAAAATGGAGCAAATGAGCATGGATTGTTTTCAAATATAAGGATAATGATCTATAATTAATTTTTTACATGTTGGAATCAACCACACATCAATTTGTCACCCAATGTGGTTGGTATGACTCATATTATATGTTTTCAATATAAAAGTGTCATTTTAGTTCTATTTGTGGAAGTTGTGTCTGTTCTTTGAAATTGTGTGAATGATCTATGGAATTTATAATTTACTCTTTCATGATGATCTATAAGTTTGGAAATTTACTCAAGGATCATGACTCTCATCTACTGAAATATAGAAAATAAAACATTTTCCATTTTTAACTGCCATTGATCCAGTGTTTTCCTATAAGATTATTGTTGTAGGAATTTTTATTTCAACCTTGGAATTTCTCTTTGTGATTCTCAATCAATGGAACTACTCAAACCCCCACTAGGTGTAGCCATAACTAATGATGATGCCTTGTCAAAGACAACTAATGGTGTAGGCCCAGAACCTATACTATGTACATGTTCAGGATGCTCATTCCCTAAAATTATTACAACTGCATCATTTTGGGAAACCAATGAGTGTTTTAAAGGGTTCTCATCCAAAACTATTTGAATTTTAACATGCTAATACAAAAAATAATAATTATTATTATTTAAATTATTTAAACTTCATAATATTATATATTTAATAAATTTTTCACTACTATTTATTGTTATTTTATTACTATAAACACATAATAATAAATAATAAATAATAACAACAAATAAGACCTAAATCAAATTAATTGTAACCAACTAGATGGATCAAATGATGCAAAATTATCATTATTTGATCCATGTAGTCATCCCCATTTTATTGGGTTTATATGTTGTTTTTTTATAATATTTTATTCATTATTTTTTTATATTAATGAAATATCATGAAATTGTAATGAAAAGGTACTTACTAAAAAAATCTTTCATAGGGTCATTTACAGAAGTGTCATTGTTTTTCCTATGAATTTTAAACCACATCTGTATTCATCCAACAGAGCGACCTAATTCATTATAATTTATAAAATAATTTAAATATTCTAGAAAAAAATTAACTAATAATAAAATTATTTATATAATAATTGATAAAATACAAACCAAAATTTTTCTTTGTCTCAAAAAACATTGAGATCCAGCAATATAAAGAATGAATTGTTTCTCACGATTCACAATATTTTTTTATATAAATCCTTCAAAAAATGCGACATTAATAAAAATTATAATTTAATTATTTTTATGTAATTAAAATTTTATAAAATATGAAATTACCTCATGATATGAATCTATGTTAATATTGATAAACATCTTATATTTCCCATGAGAAATTTATTCAAGAATTATCTCATACATATTTCGTGAGCTCAAAGATGTGTCACTAAACTCATTACATAGTCTCCATTTAAAATATATCAATTTCTTGCCTAAATTTTTAAGAGTCCATGGGCATGAAATGATGCTAGGGACATCAAAGTGAAAAAAACATCTAGAACTAAAAAAAATAACAATTTATAAGTATATTAAAAAAATACTCATACAATTTAAATTAGTTATCAATGAAAATTAAATTAAAATTTCCTTTACTTAATTATAAAATACCTTATTTTTATAAGCTAGGGGAATATACATATAATCATTATAATTAATGGAAAATCTTATCATCTCACAAGTAAGCAATCAATTATTTTAATTTTGAATCTTGAAAATTGTTTTCTGGTCCTATGCATTATTGCGGTGAGCTCGAGGCGACTACGAGGTTCTATCTTCTCGAGGAGGTATTGTAATGCTCGGTTTGAAATTTCCATTAGTATATTGAATCATAATTGGTGTTTTACGGAGTGGTCATGGATAATATATTTATTATTTATGTTTGATTTTGAATTTTTTATTTTCCATTCCTTGTACGGTAGTTTGGCTTTTGAGTTAGATCCTGTCATTTAGAGGAATTGTGTTTGTGAAGTTCCCACTAAACCAAAAAAATTACTCTCTAGAAAATAAGAAAATGGATTTATAGGACAATAAATCTTTCCAATAATCTATCCATAGATTCCAACAATGTCACCAGTAGGCACCCAGAACTCATCAAATGGAATGATAATCTTTAAGTTCATTTAGGTCCCATACATATTCCAGGTTTATATTTTTATCATTTATATTTTTATCTTTATATATTTTAAAGATTCATTAAATAAATAATAAAATATATAGTTTTTGGTACAATGGGATATATACTCGTAATAGTAACTTGCCAATATCTCCTAGATGGAGGGGCATCTAAATGCTCCATCGATAAAGGTGAATTTGATGGTTGGATACAAAAAACATTTGAGGAAATATCTATATTTATAGAATTATAACAACCCAATTTATGATATAATAATTTATTTTTCATATTAATTTGTATTTTTGAATAAAAAATGTTAAATTCCTTTTAAATTTGTTAAGTAGGAAATAGTTTTATTTCATAGGAGGTTATAATTAAAAGAGTAGTTTTCAAATTATAGGATTATAATTTGGAAACTCTAACTTTAATTTTTGGATTCATCATGTTAAGATTATCTTAGGATTCATTTTTGAAAATTTTTCTCAAAATATCAATATTTCCATGAATAGTGAAAATTTTAATTTTTTTTAAAAAATATCATATATTTTTAATAAATTAAACAATTTAAAAGACCCTTTATGTTTTTAATTTGATTAAAAATAACATAGGAATTTTTTAGTTATATTTAATCCACTTAATTTATTTTTAATAAACTTTATATTTTATTTTTGAATGTGCTTTTTTTTGGGATTAAAAATGGGATTTTTCTGAAAACTATTTTAAAGTACATAATGTTTCTCCTTTATAATTAATTAAAAATATCCCTAATGGGAATTGTTTTAAATAAAATTTATTTACTATGTATCATTAAATATTAATTTATTTTACTATGATTATTATTATTACTCATATATTTAATATAAAATCACCTTTTTCTTAGAAAATAAACTTCTTAAAAACCCATTATTTTATCATGTTTGATATTTTGTTTTAAATTGTTCCAATTATGTGAATTGAATTTGGTGAAATGGATTTAATATTTGGAATCATAATATCCAAATTTTTTAGTAGAGTTATTTTCATTTTTATGCATAAAAAAATTACCATGGTTGAAAAAATATTTACAATAGTATTGGTAAAATAATGAAATGGGTTAGAGTTAAAAGGTAAAAGATTAAAATACATAAAAAACAAAACATTAAATGGGTGGTTGATGTGTTTCTCAACCATAACCAGAATTTTGAAAATTAATTATCAATATATTTTTTTGGAATTATTTCTGCCCAAATGCAGTTGGATTTAAATACAAAATAATCATTATTTAATCACTTAAAACCACCCCTCATGAAGTATAAATACAACCCCCACCGTCCTATTTCTTTTCACAATCCTTGAATCTCCAAAAATAACTTTAAAAACCTCTCCTCTAAACCATCCCCATGTTCAATTGTTTTTTATTTCACCCAAATACAAATTTGATGGTCTTTAATGGATCCTTCAAGGATTTGATATTCAAGAGGTAATTTTATCAAACCATTTATCATAATTTATATTCTTATTATAAATTCTCCTCACCTCCTTAATACATCAAATAATAATAAATAATTTATAACTTATATATAATAATTTTATATTTATAATAAAATATCTTATATCCATCCATTTTATTTCTTCCACTTTTTCAAATAAATAAAATCATTGTCCAAATAATGGTGCTTAATCATCTTTGTGGATTATGATATTTTTTTCCATTACTGCCTTCAAGGATGTTTATAAAAGTATTATTCTATTTAAATCATATTTTAATGATCATATTATATCTTATTTATTGTTTTATAACTAATATATAGATATAATTTTAAATAAAACATAACTAGTTCGTGATGGTCAAAAAAAGATCTAAATTAAACTGAACATTTATCATTAACATTTTATCAAATGAATCATCCTCACATAAGAAATAAAAATGATATATGTGACCATTTAAACTTATTAATGTTCATTAATACCATTTCATTTCATTTCTAGTGTTTTCTTTCCATTTGATGAAAATATCCATAATTGTACTCAAGTGAACCGACTATGAAACCTTCAAAAAAACACTCACTGAAAGATGAAATTGACCATTATAACTCATCAAAACGGCCATAAATGAACTTAATAAAATTATAATAAATAAAATATTGATATTAAATAGTTTTTAATTAGTAATTAAGGAATCTAATTTTATTATCTAATAAATTAAGAGAAAGTTCAGATCTTTTGAACACAAGGAAATGAATTTCTTAACTCAATTTCCATTCATTAGCTTAAACATCTACTTTATTGATTATTAAAAGTTAAGATTATCTGTGGGATGAATTGTCATTATATTATGTTGTATTTCCACTTTATTTATTTGGATTTACTACTAATACACAAAATCAATTCATTTGATGAATGCTCGCTTCAATGATATTATATTTATAGGGGACTATCATTTAAAAATTATCTTTTAAATGTTTCCCTTAAAACCCAATTTTTATTCCATGACCATGATTTCTAAAACTGTTTCCAATTTTTTTTATTTTCTAATGATTTTTTTAAGTCATTTTTACTCATGTTTGACTTTTTATAAAAAAAATAAAGGGTATAATGTTTCATTTTCTAAACATGGTTCTTTGAGACTTTTATAAAAAAAATATTGAAGGAATATATTTTTAAATTATATAGAATGAACATATTTTCCCACTTTCATGACAGCATAATGATTTGAATCTTCATTTATAGTCTAACATTGTTATTTTCAAATAATTTTTTTTCCTTTGTATGTGAGAACTAATGTTTTAAAATATATTTTCCTAAAGGAATGTATTTATGATGAAATATTTCATGTTTTATTATTATGTTATGGTTCTTGGGTATTTTTTATGATAGTTGGTCCTGTTATAGACCTAATATGGGTGATACCTTTATATATCTCCAATTAATTGGGTATATTGGAAGTTGACATTATGGTTATTCCAACTGTAATTGTGATTGTTACATACATGTATAACAATGGTGGTTATCATATGGTATCCATGAGTGTTATATATTAAATAACTAAGAAAATTATGCCACAAGTTACCTACTTATATATTATATGATTTCATAATATATTTTATGAAAATTACTTCATTTTAAAAAGGTAAGATAATGATATTTTTTAAAATATGATTCCCTTTTCAGTATAAATAAGTATGTTTTTAGAAAAAAAAAATTATGTGTTTTCATTGTACTGACAATTTCATTTCTTTTATATCCATTACTAAGATTTTTTGTTCATCCCATGTTTAAAAAAAGCAAAATATTTAAGGGATAATAGAGATAAGGATTAGATCAAGGGGAAAATTCTGAATATTGATCATGAAAAGAAACTGTGCTTTATTTTTAAAAGAATTTTTTTTGTGAAAAAAATGAATATTGAGTATAAGTTTCTACATTATAATATTCGAGTTGTTATTTAGGATTTATGACCTAATTATCTAATAATATAAACTGAAAATATTCTTATGAATGTAATAATGTGTATTCTAGTTTAAAATTACTATAATATGTAATGTTTAAGGCCATGTCATTACATTTTGTATCATAGGATAGTTTATAAAACTTTAGAGGTTAGGATGGTGTTAATGGAATACCCTTTATTTTTTTTAATTTAGTTTTACATTAAAATTATATAGAATTTTAATATTACCATGTTGCTTTATCTAAATAGTTTCTATGCAGAATGATTTTCCACAGAGGAAATAGGGAATCTGAATTTGGAAAGTTCTAAGTGGATGATATCCTTCCAAATCAGAAACCTCGAGTGGTCAAAATTGGAACTTAGTAGTTTTTGGAAGTAATGGATCAATTGATGTAGGCTATAACTACTGGTTTAATCTTTGAAATAGATCACCCAGATCTAACATAGATGAATATAATGATAGTGGAATATTTTATGAGTAACCACTCTCCTTCATTTAGTGGATATTTTAACCTAGTTGTAGCTGAAAAGTGGATTGAAGACATATAAAAGGTATTTTATGTCATGGGGTGTTCAAGTCATCAAAAGGATAGTCTTGAAATTTTTGATTTTGAAGGCGAATCCATCAAGTGGTGGTCAATGGTCAAGAACATTAGGGATAGAGAAGATATTTATGCATTCGAATGGGATGAATTTGAGAATATTTTACTTCATAAATATTTCCCTAAAGCTATTTGAATTAGGATGGAAATTAAATTCCTATAATTAAAACAAATGGAGGAATATTCAGTAGATACATATGAAGCAAACTTCAATCAACTAGAAAGGTACACTCCAAATTTTATTCAAGATCTTAATGGTAAAATTAATTGTTTTTACTTCGGATTGAAGCCAAGATATCGAAGGTAATTAGATTACCATGCATTATAAAGTTATGATAATGTTTTACAATCTAATGAATGGATTAAAATAGAGTTTTCTGATGATCATGAGTACTTTGAAAATAAGAAGAATAAAAGGTCTAGATTGAAGGAAATGGGTAAGAATCAATAAAATAAATATGAAGGTAGGAATATCATGTTCCCAATTTGTAGAAAGTGGGAAAAAAGCACCACGGAGAATGATTTATCAAATATGTGAAGTTATTTCAATTTGGTAATTCTGGAAATAAATCATAAGGTTTTGATGAAAAAGATCATGGTAGTGGTATGTTCAATTCTTATAAGTAGGCTATAAAGTATTTTAAATGTTGCGAGATGGGGAATTATTCACATTCTTTCCTTAAGAGGGGCCTTAATGATTAGACGTAGTTATATTATAATTATAAAGTTGTGTTGAAATCCTTTAAAACTACTTCTATAGATGTTTGTATATAAAATTAAGTGGTATCATGTATATTTTTTGCCAATTCAGATAATGCTAATGTGTTTTTTTATTCAATTTCTACAAATTCTATCATATCTTAGAAATTTTCTAGTAAACTGAAAATTATACATTAATAAATGAAGTTTGAGCTCATGATAAAAACACTAGGGGAAGGATTTTGTAAAAAAAGAAACTATAAGAATATTCTTTTCTTAGTCTATAGAAATACATTACCTACAAATATTATTTCATTGTAACTAGTGGAGTTTGATGTTATTCTGGGTATTTATTTCCTTTCTATTTACCATGAAATGGTAGATTATAGAGCTAAAGAGGTTGTTTTTAATAATTAGTCTCATTTTGTATACAAGAATGAACCCATACCATTTATAACATATTAAGAATCCAAAAACTATTAATAGATAGAAATGAAAGATATCTTGACATATTTTTGAAAAAAAGGAACTTTCAGATTAATGATGTTCTAGTGGTAAATGTGTACCTAGATTTTTTTCCTAATGATTTTTTAGATTTTATACCTATTCGGGCATTTGAATTTACTATTGACTTAGTCCCAGATGCTAAGCTAATTTCAAAATCCACTAATTTAATGGTTTAAGCATAAGTTTTGGAATTGAAAAATTAGTTATAGTAGTTCATAAATAAAGGTTTTATTTGACCAATCAATTCAATATGGGGTGTCCCTATTTATTTTAAGAAGTAATATGGTTCAATGAGGAATTTCATTGATTATTTATTATTTAATAACATTATAGTTAAGAATAAGTATCATTTTCCTCGTATCGATGACTTGTTTGATCAGTTCTAGGGAGCTTGTTATTTTTGGAAGGCTGACTTGAGATTTGGGTACCATCTACTGAAGGAAAAGGAGGATAAAAATCTAACAAATAGATTTTCATAATAGATATAGTATTTATAGTTTCTTCTTAGTTTCTTTGGATTGACAAATGTTCATTCTATATTTATTTATTGTATTAATAGATTATTTCATGAATATTTGGATAATTTTTTCATTGTTTTTATGGATGATATTTTGGATTATTTAAAATGTTATGAGGATCATGAAAAACATTTAAGTATTTTTCTTAAAACCCTCAAACAAAATAATATATGTGGAAAATTTAACAAATGTTTTTTTGGTTACAATATATTTCTTTCCTTGGGTGTATTGTAAATAAAGATGGCATAATAATTTATCCCACTAAAAAACTGGCTGACGGATTGAAAAGACCTACGAATATTATTGAGATTCATAGTTTACATGGATTACATAGATATTACTAACATTTTGTTGAAACTTTTTCATGGATATCTAGATTACTAACTTAGTTAACCCGAAAATGATTTAAATTTATCTGGACAAAAGAATGTGAGGATTATTTTCAGGAATTAAAAAGGAGATTGGTGAATGCACTAGATTTGTCCCTACCATCAAGTAATAGTGATTTTTTCATCTATATTTCTCCTTAGTTAATGGTTCCTATTTGAATTATAATATATAATGTTCAAGGTAACTATTTATGATTTACATAAACTAAAACTTCATGAGTTAAATTATCCAACGCGTGATTTAGAATTAGCTGTCATGGTTTTTAATTTAAAAATTTGGAGGGATACATTATATGGATCCAAGTGTGATGTATATACTAATCATAACCATTTAAATTATATATTTACTCATAAATAGTTGAACATGATGTAGAGAAGATGTCCATAATTGATTAAGGATTAGGATTTCATGATCAACTACCGTCCTAGAAAAGCAAACAATGTGGCTAATTCCATGATTCAAAAATAGCATCCATCATTTAACATGTTAAATTTGGTTCATGGTAATTTGGTTAATGACTTGATGACTTTTGAATTATAATTTGTGAATAAAGGGACTACCTCTACATTTTTTATGTGTTAGTGAAATCATTACTGCAACTAAAATTAAGAAAGCTCAAAAGGAATACTTTGAGTTACAAAAAAAGGTAGAATTAGTTAAGAAGTGTAAGTTTACAAAATTTAAGGTTGATAAGGAATGTGTTTTAATATTTTTAAAGAGCCTATGTGTGTACTATGTTTTTCATTTGAAGAGTTAGTTGTTAAAAGAATCTCATAGTTCCCTATTTTCAATTCGTTATGGCAGTACTAAGATGTACAGAGACTATTATGAGTATTATTGGAAGGATGGAATGAAAAGAGATATTTTTAAATTTAACATGATGTGTTCAACTTTATAAAAGTTAAAATAATAATGAATATTACCTAATTGGATGTTTAAAACTTGTCTAGAGCCATAGTGAAAGTGTGAAAATATGTCCATGGATTTCATTGTGGGGTTTCCAAATACATCACGAGGTAACAATGTGATTTGGGTAATTATTGATCAAATGACTAAATCTTCACATTTTTTTCCTATAAAAGATAAAATTTATTTGGATCAACATTATAAACATTATATTAAATGGAAAATTAGATTACCTAGATCCCTTTATCTCCATTTTATCTGATCATGACCCCCGATTCACCTCTAATTTTTGGAAAAGACTATAAAAGTTTTTTGAAAATGGATTGAATTTCAGCACTGCTTTTCATCCTCAATTTAATGATCAATCTGAGTGCAAAAATTTATACATTAGAGATTATTCTTCAATCTTGTTTGATAGATTTCAAGGGAATTTGAGATCAACATCTTTGATTTTTTTTATTTTTCATATAATAATAGTTTTCATTCCAGTATACATATGGAACCTTTTGAAGCATTTTATGGAAAGAGGTGTTGAACACCAGTTTTTTAGGATGAAGTTGGAGAAAATATGTTTTGGGGACCATAGTTAGTAGAGTAAATGGTTAATATGGTGAAGATAATTTAGCAACACTGGAAGATATCTCATAATAGGCAGAAAATCAAAGCAAATAACCGAAAGAAAGATCTTTCATTCGAAGTAGTTGATCATGGTTTTCTTAAAATATCTCCATGGAAAAGTGTTATGTGATTTAGTAATAAGAGAATGTTAAGTCCATAATTCATTATAAAAATGAAATTATTGAGAAAATTGTATTATTAGTCTAAAAAATATCATTTCCTTAAAGTTTATCCCAGGTACACAATGTTTTTCATGATTCAATATTAAAAAAGTATGTGTCAAATTCATCTCATGTTTTAAGACCTGAAGTAGTTTAGTTTTAATATAACCTTTCACATGTGGAACATACTATTCATATTATTTAATATAGAGATATTTTATTGTGTAACAATGCAATTAACATGGTTAAGGTTTTTTGTAGAAACCATATAGTTGAGGAAGCAACATGGGAATCTGAAAATGCTATCAGGGAAAAGTATCCCTATTTGTTTAGTAATAGAATGAAATTATGAGGATTTAATTTTCAGAAGGGGGGATAACGTAACAACCCAGTTACTAATATAATACTTTTTTCCCATATTTATTAGTATTCTTGAATTAAACAGTTAAATTTATTATGAATATATTAAAATGGAAATAGTTTTCTTTCTTATAAAGTTATATTTAAAAGATTAATTTTCAAATCATAGAATTTTAATTTGGAAAAAATAAATTCATTTTTTTATTAATCGTGGAAAAACTATCTTATTATGAATTTTTGATAATTTTATTAAAATATCAATATTTTAGTGAATAGTGAAACTACTGCTTTTTGTAAAAATATCATTTATTTTCAATAAATTAAACAATTTAAAATTACCATTATGTTTTTAAATTGATTTAAATTAAAATAAGTATTATTTAATTAAATTTATTATAATTAAATTAATTTTAATAAAATTTATATTGTATTTTAGAATAAGGTTATTTTTGGGATAAAAAACCAGATTTTTCTGAAAAGTGTTATAAGTATATAATGTTTCTCTTTTTTAATTAATTAAAGTAATACATAATTTGTAATGTTTTAAATTAAATTTGTAGATTATGTATCATTAAATATTAATTTGGTTTCATGTAATTATTATTATTAGTCATATAGTTAATATAAAATCATCTTTTTTTAGAAAATACACTTTTTAAAAACCCACTTTTTCATCGCATCTGGATGTTTTTTTATTTTCATAATTATTTTTATTTAATTTGGTAAAATTGATTCTATATTGGGAATAAAAAGTTAAAAATTAGGAGGTAGTTTAATTTTTTATTTTATACATAAAAAACATAGTATGTTAGGAAAAATATCTACCATAGTATAGATAAAAAATGAAACCAGGTGAAGTTAAAAAGGTAAAAACCTAAATACCTAAAAATTAAAATGTTAAATGGGTTGTTGATGTGTATATCAACCATAAAAATTATTTATAGTATTATTTGTCAATCTAATTAATTTTAATTTTTTCCAACCAAATTTGGTTGGATTTAAATATAAAATAATTATTATTTAATCACTTAAAAATACCCCTCCTCATATATAAATACCACCCCACCCCCACATTTCTCCTCAAAAGACTGGAAACTATTAAAATACCTAAAAAACTATACTACCTACTCTCCCCAATTCATATTTCCTCTTTTATCACCCAAATACAAATTCTAATGTCTTTAAGGGATCCTTTAAGGAGGTGATATTCAAGAGGTGATTTTCTCAAACCACCTCTCCTAATTTTTTTCTTCTAAAACTTTATCCACAAAAACTTAATACATAAAATAATAATAAATATAATATCATTTATATAAAGTATTTTTATGTTTCTAATAGAATATCTTATATCCATTCCTTTTATTTCCTCCACTTTATCAAATTAACAAAACCATTTTCCAAATAATGGCTATTAATCATCTCTATGGATACTGATATTTTGTTTCCATTACCACCTTCAAGGAAAGACATAAAAGTATTATTATAGTTTAATAGGATTTTATTTTTTATATTATAACCTACTTACTTTTTTGAAACTATTATATATATGTAATATTAAATAAAATGAAACTAGTTTTTTATGGTTGGAAACCCCCCCCAAGTTAAACTAAACATTTATCATTAAAATTTTATCAAATGAATCATCCTCATGTAGGAATTAAAAATGATATATGGGACAATTTAAACTTCTATAAGTTCATTAATAAATATTTATACACTTATAGATTTTTATTTCTATTTAAAAATAACATTCATAATTATACTCAACTGAATCGACCATGAAACCTTGAAATGAATGCTCCCAGAACGATGAAATTGATCTTTATAACTCAAAAAAATGTATGTAAATAAACATAATAGAATTATAATAAATCAAATATATATGTAAAAAATTTATAATTAAGTAATTAATAAATCTAAATTCATTATCCATGGAATTATGTTCATATGAAGATCTTTCATACATAAGGTAAGGGATTTCTTCACTCAATTTCTCTTAAAACTGTATTTTTTCATCCATGACCATGTTTTCAAAAATTGTTTCCAATTTTTTCTTAATATTATCCCTTGATATTTTAAATTCATTTTTACTCTTGTTGGACTATTTAAAAAATGGTTTGAAATGTATATTTTTTCATTTTCTAAACATGGTTCTTTGATACTTTTCTAACAAAATAAGGAAGGATAGTTTTTTTAACAAATATGGTAAGGACATAGTTTCCCAATTTCATGAAACTATAATTATTTTAAAATTCCTTTACAATATTACATGGTTATTTTTAAATAAAAAAAATTTCCTTTGTATGTGAGAATTAATTTTTTTCAAAAAAAGTGATTTTCTTAAAGGAATGTTTTTATGATACAAGATTTCATGTTTTATGATTATGTTATGGTTATTGGGTATTTTTTATGATGATAGGTTCTTCCAATATAGACCAAATATGAGTGATCCTCATATATCTCACCAATGCATTGGTATATGTGATGTTGAAGATGATTTTTTTTAAAAGTTTAACTGTGATGGTTACATCCAATTATAACTATGAGGATTATCATATGGTAGTCGTGAGGGTTACATAAAAAATAATTAATAAAATAATGACCCAAGTTACCTACTTATATAATATATTCTTGATTATGAGTTTTAATGAAAATATATTTTTTTTTAAATTAAATTTAATGATATTTTTTAAAATATGATTTCTTTTTCAGGGTAGAAAGCAATGATTTTAAGAAAATATTTTTATGGGTTTTTAATGGACTAATAGTTTACTTTTGTATGTCCCTTATTGAGATTTTTTCTCATCCCAAGTATTAAAATTTTTTCTCGTAGTATTTATATAATAAAAATGATAAGGATGAGATCAAGGGGAACATTGTAAATATTTATCATGAAAAAAATAGTGATTTATTTTAAAATGTTTTGTTTTGTGAAAAAATGGATATTGATTATAAGTGTATAATTTGTAATATTTGAGTTTTTATGTATGATTTAAGACTTAATTATATAAAAATAAAAACCAAAAAGATTATTGGGAATTTAATAATGTGAATTATAGTTTAAAATCACTAAAATATATATTGTTTAAGGTTGGGTCCTTATAATAAGTCTTAGGTACAATGGAATCACTCAGATCCACTCAAGTTGATAGAAATGGTGGTGTTCTCTGAGATGTTGAACAACTATGATCTTGAATTTTTTGTATTCCCAGAATTCCTAAAATTAAAATTATATAGATATATTAATTTTATAAAAAATAAAAAAATAAAATATTTTTACAAAAAAAGGAAAAAAAATAGAACAATGTATATATGTACAAAAAACTTATAAATGATAAATTGTAATATATTATCATTAACAATTTAAACATTCAATTATAATCATATTTATTTTATTTATTTTTATCAACCTATATTATAATGAGGGCTTCATTTTCAACCTATCTTTTATGTTCTATGGTTTCAAAATTTTCAGGAAAAAACTATTCAATGTTTTCTGGTAGATAAGGTTCAATGTCACAAAATACCAATTGATCTTCATCACCACTATCATATAAGTCTCTCGAATTTAAGTGTTCAATAATACTCCAACCATAATTTATTTCATCATCCACATAATTAACCTTATTCGATTGTGAATCCAAGATACATGGATCATGCTCTACATGATCACTATTATGGATCAAGTGAGATAATTTGAAAAAAGTAAAATATAACTAATATTTCATTATACCCTTATTAGTATTGACCCACATGTATTTGAATAACAAAAATAAAAAATTACCATGATAGTTGAATTCAATTATATAATTCATCTTTACATATTATCTTGCCTCTAAAACTATAAATACACCACTATTTTGAGTTTTCAAGTCTTTTCTTGATAAATTTTATGAAACCTAAAGCCAAGAATACTATAGGAATAGAATCTCTTATCCTTTCATAGAGGTCCTTGAGACAAAAACATAAAATCATTTGATATTTCAACATAATTATAAACATTAATTATGTAAACAGGAATATATAATTTGATACTACTAACATAGTGAAAATAACTACAAGTCAATAATTTGAATATGATTATATACTTAAATGACACGTGAACCACTAGATAATATCCTTATTTATAGATTTTGTTAATTCGAGATCATTTTGAGTTATACCCCTTAGTTTTATCTTTTTTTGAAATCTAAATTCATTAATAAATGAATCTGAAATAATACTATTGAGTAAAACATATCTATGTGCTTGTAGAAACTCTAATTCAATTAGTGTAAAATTTTAATCCTTTCTGATTGGTTGTCCAATAGTTGGAAATACCGGTGACTAATTTTCATAATGAGAATTAGTGGAGATGTAATTGATACATGCAACATGATTGAATCAGATCTCAATACCATCTAAATACCTAGAACAAAAGGTCAAGCACACTTCGACTATGTAACCTTTAGCAATATATCTTTATGGTTGGATTTATTCCTCAAATATGATTTCAAATGACCTAAGTACCTAATGAAAAAAATAAAAAACATATTTAAAAATTTACATAATGATTTGAATAAATTTAATGAACCAATGAAATTTAAAATTATATTAATGTATATCTCAATTGAATACATCCATCGATAGTGTACCAATCCACCAAGTTTAGCTTCTTTAACAAAATAAATAGTCAAATGAATCATGATTGTGAAGAATAAAGAGGGAAATAGCCTCTCAAAATGAAAAAGAAAAAAAAAATATTTTTTAAGGATTATCAATCTCATTTGCATTTAAATTTTTTCTACAAATAACTTCGAAAAAGGTACACAACTCAATAGGAAACACAACTACATTTTTAGGTTATGTTTTACGAAATGAAAACAAAAATAACTACTCCATAATAATGTGTGAGTCAAGACTTTTTAATACATGTAACTTTTGATGTTTTAATTCAATTAAACTTTTAATGTTACTTAAATATTCATCTTGAACTTTTAAATTCCTTAAATTTTTAGGTATTATGTCTTTCTCATGATTTTTCATTGTAAAAATAGTTAAAGGATACTTTCTATTTTCATTTTCCCAAAAACCATGATTTATATTCATTGATTCCAAATCATTGTGAGGATTAAGGTGATCCTTGAATTTAACCTAGTCATTAAGTAATATAAAAATTACATTTTCATAGATTTTCTTCTCAATATGAATTACATCGTGATTGTGATATATCAAAACTAAACTCCCGATGAGGAATATTGAAAAATACCTTTATTTTATACCTTTGTTGTGTTCTATTTTCTTCAGATACATTACATTATACCCATTCCCCCTTCATTAAATTGATTTAATTTTTTAAATTCCAAAGTGTCATTCATTAATTATATCATGATTTATGAACTAGATAAAACCTTTAGTGGAATTAAAAATACAATATCTCCATTTAATTGTGTCTTATTAAACTTTAATTTATGAGAAGCATCAAGAAATATATGATGAGACATAAAACAACATTTTCTAATATAAGTTAATTGTTGAGGTTAAAAATAATAATTAAAATCTAGAAAATCCATACTAGTATGTTTGTTCTAGCTGAATAAGTATCCTAGTACATGAAAGTCGCTAATTTTACAAATTAAAGTAGCATACATTTTTAATGGTTTTCTCATTGAATAACCATATGTTTTCACACCATCATCTCATAATTATCTCAATTATTTTATTATATATTGAAGGTATATATCAATCTCATTTACAGTAATTTTATTTACCAGAATAATAATCAAAATAATAAAATAATTCTTCCAAAAAAACATCCATAGAGATAGATTATAATTGATCAAAACAACTATCCAAATGATATAATTTGTACTTAAAGTACCAAAAGGGGTAAAACCATAATAATTCAATCCCAAGAATACATTCCTAGTATCCAAAAAAATATAGATATAATGAATCAAAAACCATCAAGGATGTTGAAGCCTTTGGATGTCTCATCAAGTCATTGTTTTTACGATCTTGAGTATTCTAATTTATGTTATATATAGTCTTAGATGACATGCATAATATTTGAAAGTGTGGTTTTAGAGGAAAATAACACAATACCTTTAAAAGAGTTTCCTTATTTGGTTTCTTCCTGGGGTTATATTGATTTATACTCACATTTTTTTACATTGAATTTCATATAATTGTATAAAATATAATGCATTATTCTTTATTAGACTCTTCACCTCAGTAAATCATGAAATCGTTAAGGAATGTATGTATCTTTATATAATCAATTCCATGTTTTTTGATGATTTTTTCTATCTTTTAGAATGATGCATGCCTCTTAGCTTCATTAAATACATCATGAAGAAACTAAAAATCATAGAAATTTATTTTTCACTAATTTCATAGAGACACTTGATATGAAACAACTTAAGTAGAAAAGGTTACTTCAAATACTTGGAACACCCTTCATACTGCTCTTGTTGTCCATATTCAACCAATTCATAAAACTCATTTTTTCACTAATGTTCGGAGCAATATTAACTTGATCAGGATCAACTTAAGGTTCTATTGATCTATTAAAATCCAATACATTGATTCCTATAAATCCAAATTTTTCAATTATAAAATTATTAATAGAATTATCCTATGGTGGATTATCCGTTGTTTCATTGATAAGATTGTCATTTTCTTGAATTTCTATAAAACTTTATACACAATTCCAAATCAAACATACATATTTAGTAGGAAGATGTTTACATATAAAATTATCATGTAATTTATTTCTATTCAACCATCACTTGAATTTATAATTAGGACAATAAAATTTTATTCTACCATCCACTGATCAATTTGTAATTATATAATCTAAATTTTTTCCAAACCCTTGGAATACTGAGTTGTGTTTCAAGGTAAATTAATCAAAATTTTATTCATAGCTATTTCATTTTAATTATACTCCATATAAATTTAGTTATAAATATATAAATATTTAATAAAACAAGTACAATAAAAATTTAACATCGCCTAACATCGTTATTGACTAGGGTGGGGTCTTGATTCGACATAACAAAAATTAAAAAATAAAATTGATTCAATCCAATTTTAAAACCATAAACAACACAAATAAATAAATATTAACCCTAATAATAATACAATTGAATTTCATTGAGTAAGTTTACTAAGATGATGAGAGAGGTTACTGTGATGTTGATCATACTGTTATCAGTCCACAATAATACATGAAAAAAATTATTCTATTAAAGGAATTCTAGATTTTCTACTTTTCATCTATTATAAATTTTTATTTTATTTTTTAGAAACATTATTTTATTTATAGATATATCTTTATTCGATAATTATGAAAATTAATAATTTTTGTATCTCAAAACAAGAATATAAAACTGTGATATCTAGTGACATATTATATTTTAGTCTATATTGTAAATTATTATATCCATCAAATAAAAAATATATTCATGGTAAATATATATTCACTTAAAACCATTCTATAAAATTACATCAACCTATAAAAATATGAAACTAATGTATTTATCATACGAAACAAATTAAAACTATATTTAACCTTGATATTAAAATTATTAATGAATTTTTTTTTCAAATTAAAACAAACAAAATAAAAAATATTTTAATTATATATAATTAATCTCATTAAAACACTAGAATTTAAATATAGTAAAATTTTAACATGAATTTATGGTATTTAAAATTTGAATTACAAATAAAATATATAATAAAATCATGTTTCTCTATTTTCCCACACATGGAATTTAATATATGGGAAAATAAAATTCAAATAATTCATAAAAATGTATAACATGAGAGATATAAAGTATATAGATTTCATAACATCATTTTTAAACCATAAAAAAATTTCTATACTTAAAATTTTAAATTACAAAGACTGTGATAAATTATATATTTTCAAGGAATTTTAAAAAAGTTCCATGAAAAAAAGAAACATAAAAATAAATTCTCAAAATAATATCCAATACTCAAAAATATCACACTATTAATCAATAAAGTAGTGTAAAACTATATTAAAAATCAAGAGTTAGTAAAGGTCCACATTTCAATATATATTTCCTAAAAATTGATTATTACTCTCAAATGATAGTAAAATCTAGCTCATTAAGATCTAGAAACATATTTAGAATTCAAGGAATCCAAAAAAACAACAATTAATTCCAAATATATCTATATAATATAATTAAAATCCTGAGGAGAATCCAATGTTTATTATATAAATTTAATGAGAATAGTGTTAATAGTAGGATGGGTTCGTGGGTAGAATGGGGTTATGGTTTTTTCCTCCATCAGTGGTCGCACACACTAAGAAACGGGGAAGAGGGGATTCTATTGGGGATTATTGTCAAGGATAAATGGGGTGTTTCGGGGTTTCATCATGGATCCATGGGGTCAAATTCAGAGGTATCAGTGGTGAGGGGGGTAAGGGGTGGTAATTGTTGGGGAGAAGGATGTTGAGGATAAGGCTATCTGGGAGAAGATGGATCAGGGATAGTTTGTTTTGGGGAAAATATCTTCAGGGAGATGGGGTATTAGGGTCAGTTTCCTTCAAGGAAGGCCTCCAGGGGGTGGGGTGATCCAGGATGAGCAGGCAGTCACTATCCATTGGAGAGGAGGTGATGGGATTTGGGTTCAGATGGATTGTGTGGGGTTGAAATAATCATATATTTTAACTATTTAGTAGCAATTTAAATAAAACCACCTGTAAATTTTAAAATAAAAATATATAGCAGTAATTTAGTATAACTGGAAATATATTATATATTATATTTAATAATATTTAATTATAGGTGGTTATTAGGGCTACCACTAACCAACCACATCTAAAACCTCTTTCTTTTGCAGTGATAACTAAATCCTTGTTCACATCACCCTCACTTCTGTAAGTATATAATTTCCTCCTCTCATACACCCATTTAAATATGCACCATCTGTATTGATTTTGAAACCATCATGTGGAGATGCCCAAAATAACTAGTGGACATGAATGTTCCTCTCATAATCATTCTAATATGAGTATTTAGGGGATAAATACTCAATAATAATATGGATTGTCAATTTTTTGAGTAGATTGAGATCATTTCAACGAGTAAATGACATAACTTAAACTTCATTTTTCCATTTTGAATGTTGGATATCTAGTGGTGAGACTCATTCAACACCTCCTATATAACCCAAAAACCAAAAACCAAATTCATCCTTCTTTTGAAACCTTCCTAATAATTTATATTTATATTTCTAAACCATGAAATGAAAAAGATATCAAGGTTATTGTGTTAAACCAAAATACTCATACATACACAAAGAAGAGATCACATATATACATCCCGTTATCCTTTAAGGAATAAGTGTTTTACTATCTCAATGTTGTCATTATTATAGAAAAAAAATTAAACCAGTGAGACTCATTTCTATTGGATCAAAACATAAGAGAGGATAAAACAATTTATAATTCACTAGTCTAATATGGTGTACTTTTAAGGGATAGAAAAACTCTAGATGATATTAGCTCCAGGGTTTGAAATTATTTGGTGCCTTCTTGAGAATATGAAATCCACTATATGTGAGTATTCTTGAACATGAATGAGTAAAAATGAGCAGATCATTATCATTGGTATGGGAGATAGATTCATTAACCAACTTCTAGTCATCGTTCAATACTGTATTAAATAGGTTTGGATGGATCTAAACTTCTTGATATTATAAGTCATTTACTGGAAAACAGAAGAAAAATAGATTCTTACAATCCTAATTATCACTCCAAAAGGAAATTTCTACTCATCCAATAATCCATATTGAGTAGTTATGAAGAAGATAAAAATACACATACAATACTTACCACTTTCAACAATATTTTCACCAATGGATGGCACCAACCATCACTTTTTCAAATGGGGTGGTCTAGGTATTTAGTTGGTGGCTAGATCCACTAAACCCAAAAACTAGAGAGAGTAGCATGAGTGGCAGTAGGAGGGTATAGAAGTAGCTTATAAAAGGAAAGGGTATCCTATTATTTCAATATCTCATAATCATTACTAATAAAAATCAATCACTAGTGGTTTTTAATTTATATGAGTAGTATTTTATGAGGTGATTTACCCATATATTCAATAGATATATTTATGAGGGTATTATCCCTATAATAGTGAGGAAGTGTATGCCCAATTTTACCAATTATGATCCTTCAATTTTCCCATGTTTTTTAGGGGGTTATGCATGTTACATCTGGTGTCTATTTATTTATACATTATCTCAATTTAGTTCATCTCACAATTATTATTTCAATAGTTGTATATTAATTTTTTATAACAAAAATTGGTATCATTAGAAGGTTATGTCTTATTCCTATTCACTTTTTTGGGTATTAATAATTATCATAAATTTGATTATGCTCTGTGATTGTTAATTTGATAGATCTTTCACAAAAGAACAAATTTATTGAGATTATTAAATTCACCACTATGAAAAAGTTTAGGTTTGAGACTAGCAAATTTTATATATGTTAATAAAATTTTAGATCAATAAATTCAATTGGAATAATTTTCTGTTGGGGAAAATAAATATGCAGGAAGTAATGCGGATGGATAATGGCCTGTATGAAATTGGAAAAATACCATCATATGTACATATGGAGCATGGTTCTAGTGGTAGACAAAATCATGGCACGGATATAAATTTAGCTAGTATATCTTGGAATGGATATATAATTGTCAATGAAGTAGAGGCAGCTTCTAGAACTAGGAAACATCTTAATGAAACATGGATAATCGACTCAAGAACAATATGGCACATGATATCATGATGGGAATGGTTTGATCAGTGTCAAACTATACTAGAAGGACTTTTGTACATGGATAATGATCACACCTTAAATATTATTAGAGTTGGTACCATAAAACTAAAAATTTAAGATGGTATTGTTCGAATCATCCAAGGATTACTCTGTGTAAAGGGCCTAAAGAAGAACATATTGTCTTTGGGACAATTTAATGATATCTAATGTAAGACCCACACTGAGAAAGGAGTGATGAGAATTGTGAATGGAATTATTATAGTTATTACATTAGAGAATATCTTGAAGAACCTATATATGATTATGATTGAAATTTTATAGAAGGTGGAGATAGTTGTCACATCAACTTCCTCAATAGAAACATTGACGATGTCATGGCATTAAAAGATTATCCATATTTCATAACATGTCATTCTGATCAGAAGTTGTTGTCTAGTCTTACAAATATAGCATTCTTATTTTTTGATCATTATTTTTTGAGAAAGAAACATAGGTTAAATTTTAGATTTTCAATATCAAGAAGAAAATATATCTTAGAGTTAATCTATTATAACATTTTTAAAGAACCAGTTATATCCCTAGGAGAAGTAAGGTACTTTGTGTCATTAATTGATGATTATTATAGGAAACGTTGGGTATACCCAATCAAGATAAATTAATATGTTTTTGAATTATTAAAATACATTCAAAGAACAGAATGAACTTGAATCTGGAAAAATATCAAGTGTTTGAAGACTAAAAATTGTGAAGAATATACAAGAAAGGATTTAGATAGATTTCTTTAATAAGAAGGAATCAATAGATAGTTCACAGTGTAATAAACTCCTCAAGATAATAGAGTGGAAGAGTTGATGAATAGAACCCCGTTGGATAGAACAATGGTGATGTTGAAGACTAAAGGGATTACGAAAACATTCTAGATAGAAGCAGTGAATACCTTCTGATTTGTGAAAAACTGATCACCTTTAATAGTGATTGATCTGAAGACACGGATGGAGATATGGAATAGTAAACAAAAGGACTATTCTTAGTGACATAATTTTTGAATCCATTTATATGCATTGTCTAATGAACAAGAAAGAACAAATTTAGATTTGAGATCCAAGAAATATATCTTCTTGGGGTATGTTGATGGTATGAAGGGGTATCAATTGTGGGACCCCACTACACCCAAATTTATCATCGGTATAGATTTCATTTTTGTAGAAGAAAAGTGAAAATGAAAATTTATGGAGATATTTAGAAAGAGAATATAGAAACTAAAACAATTGATGTGGAGGATAAATCCAAAGAAGAACAAGTTTCCAATAAAGAAATTACAAACTATGATGATCAAGTACTGATTGAGTCTGGACCACGATAGTCAACTCAGGAGAAAAGATAACTAGTATAGAATTCATACTTTGTCACTGAGAGAAATATTTCATAATTCTTATTGATGGGAGATAGAGATATATTATATTATAGAGGTTACTCAGAATCTATATGTATCCTCGTGGATGGTGATGATATAGGAGGATCTTGATTCCCTACATAAGAACAATACTTGGGAACTTGTTCCATTGCCTCATGGAAGGAAATATATCATCAAAAAATTGGTTTTAAGATCAATCAGGATGTAAAGAAATAGGTAGAAATATATCATACATGACTGGTGGTTAAATGATATGATCATCACAAAGATACTGATTTCAATGATATATTTTCTATTGTTATTATAATGATGACTATTCAGATAGTTCTGGTGATGTGTTATACATATAGTTTATATATTGATTATCTATAAGTAAATAATAATTTTTCACCATGGTGATCTTGATGAAGAAATCTAAATTCTCTAACCAAAATGGAATACATAATGAGGAAAAAAGAACTGGGTTTGTAGGTTCAAAAAATATTTGTATGGTCTTAAGTATGCGTCGAGGTGTTGGTAAAAGATATTTGAATTGTATATCTATATAATTGGATCCAAAGGTCTTCATTAAGATCCTTGTCCATATGTTATGTGTTTGGATGGTAATTATTTCCTCATTCTTCAATTTTATGTGGATGAAATATTTGTTGTAGGCCCCAAAAATGTCTAGATACAAGAGATAAAGGAATGGTTTTATAGGAATTTTATATAAAGGACTTGTGACCAGAAAAAAAGATTCTTGATATGAAGGTTTACAGAGATAAAAAAATCAGAAGATTTGGATATCATAGAATAATTACTTACCAAATGTATTAAAATGTGTCAATAAGGAAGTTTGTAATATAATATCTTCCCTGCTTCCTATTAATTTCAATTCTCCTCTAGAATGAGTCCTAGAAGTGAAACTGATAGGATTAATATGTCTCAAGTATCATATGTATCAGAAGTGGGAATTCTAATGTTCATTGTGGTTTGTACTAGAACAGACATTTCACATGCAGTGGGGTAAGTCAATTGGTGCATGGAAAATATTATATGGGATCATTTGATCATAGTGAAGTGGATCATTAGATACATCAAGAAGACCTTAAATACTACATTATGTTATATAGGATCATATTTCAATCTCATTGGCTATGTTGATTCATAGTTTATATGTGATTCTAATAAGAGAAAATCCACTAATGGTTATATGTTTAATCTTATAGGAGGAGCTGTGAGATGTATTTCAAATTTATAATTAGTTGTGTATTTATCCACGATGGATGCAATGTATATGTAAGATACATTGTCTTGGAAAGAGGTGATTCAGATGATAAAGTTAATAGAAGAGATCAGGCATAGACAAGAGAAGATTCCATTGTTTTGTGATAGTATTATCACCTTTCACATTGTATGGCATCCGTATTTTTATTTCGATATAAATAACATTATGGTAAAGTATCACTTTTCCCATGAAATTATAGAGTAAAGAAGTGTGAATATATAGAAAATTCATATAATAGATAATATGGTAGATTTACCGAGGAAGCTGAATGACTCTGATAACTTTAGATGGTGTAGATCCCCAAGTGGAATCATAGAAACATGAGCAGAATGGTTTAGTATATATAAAGAATATATTGAGATGTTGTTGGTTCTCAATCAATATCAAAGTGATAAACATGACATAAATATTTTCTCTAATATATGATGTTTCCCCGTACTTTTTCAAAGGGTGCAGGATGGGTAGGTGGTTGGTGGTTAGCTCCATGATATCCAAAAACCAGTGATAGTAGTGGGAGAGGAAATAGGAGGGTTTTCAGTAGCCTATAAAAGGAAAAAACTTCCTCTCATTTTAGTATCTCATCATCTTCACCAACAATCGCAATCACATATGGTTCTTCATTTATATGTCTGGTATTTTGTGAGGTGGTTTCCCCATATATTTAAGAGAAAAAATTATGAGGGATTTCTCTTTGTAATAGTGAGGAAGTGTGTACTCACTTTTACCCATAGTGATCCGTCTATTTTCATATGATTTTTACCCCTTTCATCTTTGGGTAATTTTCTATGTTACATCCTATGTTCATTTATTTCAGAATTTTTGTGTAATATTTTATCAATTATCAATTCACTAGTGGTTCAATCATTTTTGGTCCCAACAACCACAAATTTTAGATTTCACACATCCTATCATCAAAAAAATTATAACCACATTCATATTTTATTTTTATGAATCTTGACCATAAGTAATTCCCCTTTATGACATTCCATGCTAACTTTTCTTGCATGTAGGTCATGATTTCCTCAAAAAAAACACCATCAGTTCCAGTATCCTAATAAGTATTATCAATCTAGTAACAACTCACCCAATGACTACGAATTTCATTATGATATCCCCAAATAAATACATTGATAACCTTTTTATTATTTATGGTGATGTTGTTTAGAGGCTGAGTAACCAATAACACATGTATGGGAATAGAATATACCATATTTTTTATGATATTAATCCTTATGGTGAATGATAAAAAAATTATAGTTATATTTAGACAAAATGGTTTTATCCACCAACTTATTAAAGAAATGGATCTAAATTCTCCCCATGGAGAATGGATCCCCTAAATAAGTCATTGGGAATTTTTATTTATAAATTCCCATCCATCCTTCATTAAAGAAGGTATCTTTCACTAATCAAATTTGGTATATAAAAACATTACTTTTATTCTTGATGATTATATGCATACTCGATATACCATATGCATAAAAGATTTTATGGAAGTTCTTAATAAACCAAGACTAACTATAAATAAATAAAAGTATATCACCCATGATAAAATATGAGTGACACCTGGGATGCCTCTCTTGTTGGGGATCCTCCTTTCCTAGGCCATCATGCTTGGCATTAAAATAAAGGATATGTAAAAATTTAAAGGTTATAAACTTTTGAGATGGATGATTTTTTCTAAGAGTAATACGTAGTAATTAGGTTTTTCTGGTATGAGATGTATTTTTTATGATCAGGTTTCAAATTGTGATCGGTTTTGATCAATCATTGATTTTTTTTAGATCTTAGTGATTTTTCAGCACTTGGTTATTCAATCAGTGATCTTAAAATCCTTGTAGTCAGATTTATTTTTTCTCTTCATTCCCAAAATAAATTCTTTTACTACATTGGATTTCTACCTTTCTTATCCATTGGTATTTTGTCTACTATATTGGAGAGAAATACTTTTTATATCCCATTAATTTTTGGGAGTCTCTACCATATACTCACTTATTTTAGTGGATCTTCATTATAAACTAGTTCCCAGGGGTTTTCCCTCATTGAATTATCCACATTAAAAATTGATGTTTCAAACATTTATTTTTCTTGTGCATATTTTGGTAGTCTCTAAACATACACTTTAATTAGTCAATATTTTTTAAAGGAAAAAATATATTTCCATTGCGTGTTCTCTTTGGTGTTCATTTTCACATTCATCACATTCATTCTTTCCCAACATCACTTGCAATTAAAAGGCCCGATTTCATATATTATGAAAACATTATTAATATGTGAACTCAATAGGTCATTATATAGAATTTAGATTATATGGGAAAAAAGAAATCTTTTCCATAACTCTTGAGTTGGTTTGAAGAATCTATATATATTTCCTATGAGAGATACTGAGAACAGAAGAAAATATTAGCTCTTTAAAAACATATCACAAACCCACTTAAAAAAACCACATCTCCAAAGGACCTGGGGAATCAGGTCCCACTCCATCTTATTATAGGTTTATTCATTGTTGATTTTAACCATGATATTGGTTCCAACCACTTCTTAATCAAGATCCTCCATCATTTATTGATCTAATCCTATTTTGACCTGTATATTTCTTTCCATAATGAAATCATGTTGCTCTCAAGATATTATCTTAGGAAGGTAAAGATAAATAAAATAATTTAGTATCTAAAAATTATTTTATAAGAAAAATTAAACACATTTATGAGACTATATTGGTTAAATGATTTAGGGTACCATGCCTTCAGAATAATGATTAAAGTGGTCACACAAATAGATCTAGGAAGATTCCCACCATTGAAAAAATCCTAGATAGCTCTAATCACATTTTTTTTATTATGTACCAAGGGTTTATATAAAAGATCCTAAAAACCCATCATTATAAAGTGAAATATTAGAATTGAGGTGATAGATATAGAATTTATTATTTTCTTTAAAAGTAATAAATTGAATTTTCAAAATCTACTCACTACTACTATAATATGGAATGAAATAAAAAAGGAAGAGACACCATTATATATAGGATATCCTCCAACCATGTTTAATTGAGATCCCAAAGAATATTAGATAAATAGGTTACAAATAGAGGGCCAAGAAAATCAATATCATTGATTCAATAACCATCCTCCAATTGCATGCTAATATTTATAATAAATTTTTGTTCTTTGATGCAAGCATGTAAATAATCCATGTTCATGTATCCTTCTCCAAACCAGAGAGATATGAATATTTATATATACCCCATTCCTTCCTCCAAAAGTCTCTCAAAAAATCATTTTGTTTTCTGACCAAGGCCAAGGTGTCATATTCCTCACAAACTTGATGGGGCCTAGAATCTAGTTGATTAATCTCAATCTGAATGTCTTCCAGACTATCCAGATTACTTGGGTGCCTATCAATCCATTTGAGGATGTACCCTTTAATCCACCTCAGTTTATTTTGAAGAGACGTCGATGTGTTCCTGTGTATAAAATTTTCCCATGATTCTTGAATGATATGTATGAAATCATTGTTAAGGAGACACTTCTTTGAAAATTAGAAGCATTGATTTTGGTTTTTAGGAAAGTAAAACTTGATCAATAAAAATGAGTGGATGGAAATAGCATGAGGAAAATTGGAAATGATGACAGATTGAAATTTTGAAATACTTTCAAAGTTGGATAGGAATCTTTCCAAGTGGAAAAAAAATACTCTTATCTACTTGTTAATTATTACACCAAATGAAATAGTCGCTTGAGATCCTAGATCAAATAGATTATTCCATATAAAAAATCTTTTAACTATTTTCATATCCATTATAGATTAATTTTACCCTATTCTATTTTTAGAGGAGTTTATAATCGAGTTATAATCCCCACCATGAAACTATATTCCCAATCCGAGATCAAAGGATGGTAACTCCATCCAAAGCTCATCAGATGACCTTGTAACAAATCACATCATAGGTGACCCACTTTAATAACTCAATTTCTATAATGTTTTACAAGAAAATACATCACAAGGTTCACCTTTAATTAAAATTTCAAATTTGTTTCTTGCTATTTCTAGTGTATGATTCATGCTACAACTTGATTTAAATTTAGAACACAATAAAATTAAAATACAATTAAATGGTAAATAATAAGAACCGATGAATGTAATAGATTGTTGTTTTTGAGTTAAATAGAAAATCGTCATACCTTTAGTGAAGTAGAGGAATGATGAAGCTTTAAGAAACCAATACATCTATTTTAGAAATTCACATTGATAATGAAATGAAGAAATTATACTTTATAGTGATTTAATCCTTATGTATTTCTTAATATTTTTTCATTTACAAATCCAGATTTCTTCAAGCATTTATATAGATGATTCTGCAAATGAATATTTTTATTGAATAAATCTCAATTATCCTTCCTTCTAAATAGATCAATGTTCACTTCTTGTTCTTACTTACTTAATTCTCTCAATGATCTATGAATTTATCAATGGTTACTGATAAAACAAAGAAAGCATTCATTACATGGTTAAAATAAACACTTCCACAGATCAAAATATCCCTACACTATATATTAACATATAATTCTTATCTCAACATAGCCTTACTTTAGTTTCTTAGGGTACGTTGACCCCCATGTAGTCTGTAAACATGAATTGAAAATATGTACATTGTTTAATGTAGTCTCATTCTATCTATATTAAAATTTCATTTTATTTTGTTTGTAGTGTTCATTTTATCTTTCTATTACATCTACTTATCAATGGATCTTTCGTCAACATAAGGACACTACATTATCATCAGTATATATTACTTCACTTCTATAATTTATTTTGCTTACTCAACACTATCTAAACATAAAACAAATGAAATTTTTCATTTTAAATACCTCAAATTCACCATTCAACAAGACATTCATATCATACTACAAAAAATTAATACCAAGACTATTTTTCTAAAACATTAATATTTGGTTAAACAAATATATAAGAGTTATATGATAATAACAAAAATATGATAATTGATCATAATAGGTATTTAAAAGTAAATTAATGAAAAAATATAATAAAAACACTTATTACATTGGATTTATTTCATAAATTTTATTAGTCATTTACATAGAAGTGGCTCAAGTTTGTATCATGCATTGTCTCCTTATATCTTGTCTATTCAATGTGGCATTATAGTGAAACTAGACATCAGAAAATTCAGTCTCACATTGGATAATTTTAATAATGAATTTATAATTTTGTAAAATTTAACTATATTTAAAAAAATTAATATTTCCATCACATCAACTAACACCTCAATCTAAAATTTTTATCTCAAATTATTTACCAATAACATAAGCAATCTCAATCTCTATATAAATTTTATACTGAATTAAATCCAAATTTAAAACTCATAAATGACTAATCCATCCTTCCTTGTAGTTGAATAAAATATAGATAAAATTAGTAAAATTATATGGAAATAATATTCACACAATTCTAAGGATATCATATCAAGATATGATAACAATACAATAGAAAAATGAATATGGAAGTCTATAGACTTGAGGATATGATGGCTTGGACCGATCTTATGTTGTATTTTAATACTGTATTATAAAAGTCAAAATATGATACATTAGAACATGAATTACATTTTAAAAACTTAAGGTTAAATTGGGAACAAACCAAAACATGTATAAATGAATTTTTAAGGTCCCAAAAGATATATTTATCTTAGGGTCTCTTCATGAAACTTGTAAAACGTGTTATAAGAAATATAAACCTGAATTATATAGCTAATCAAATAAATACACTATAATATATAATTATGATAAACAATTTATAAACAAATAATTAACCAAATGGAGTTGTTTTAATTACATAAAAACCAAATAGAAAACTCCCAAATAATATCTCCCCTTTTGATTATTTCAAAACACGACTAAGGGTCCAAAAAAATACACCATTTTGAAATGATTGATAAGGTAATATCATTAGGTATAGATCATGAAATGGATTAATAAAACTAAAGAAAATTTTAACTAAGAAATGTGGGAAAGTAAGTTATAACATTTTAACTCATCCCCTTGTGTTAAACAACAAAGCACAAAAAACAACAAACATCAACTAACAATATTAAGAGTATTCAAAAACGTAAAATGTGCCCCCATAAAGATATGAATTTTTAATAAAATATTCCGAATGTAAAATAAATAATTAAAATTTAAAACAGTAATTTATATCCCAATTAATCTGGGTTTCTCTATTTGAAATTAGAACATGATAGTGCAAGGTTCATCATATGAATTCCCCTAGAATAAAATAATTACTACAAGGATAAATTTTCAAAGAATTTTTAAAATATATTCAAATAATTTCTAAAATATTTTCAATGAATTAAATATAAATATATTTATAACATGTAACGTACATAGATGATAGATATATAAAAGTAGTATATAACCAAAAGAAATCAATGTTTGTAGAATACATTCCAATAAACCTTTAAATAAAACAATTACAGTGTGCATACTATCCAATAGGATATACAACACCTAGAAATGTATTTAATTGTTTTTAAGGGATATAAAACATCTAAATATAGTGTAATAATACTCCAAAACCCGATTAATCTTAGAGTCTATCAATACATTTTGAATGAATATAAATGAAGATCAAGAATTTCATACCTTAAAAAAATCAATCTAAACTATTGAATCTTTTCACAAGTGTTTGACAAAGATCATTGAGATGTAGCTAATAGATTCCTTCTTTTTGATGTATCCACAAATCAGGGGAATCACCTGATGCTTAGGTAAGACATCTCTCAACACTACAGTCTATAAGAGACCCATTTAAAGGTGAGAGTATAATGAGATCTACATAGAATTGGATTTCAAGAATTTCTATGATAGCATCACCTACACAAATCACAAACTACGATCCTTATTATATAGTACATCCAAGGAAACTCCTAGGAATATCAACATTAATCTTAATAAATAAAATGTTTTATAAAACATTATAGATTACAACCCCTTATAACTTATGAATTTTTAATGTTTAACACTAAAACATTTGTTTGGTAAGTTAAATATCCACATAATTATCATCTAATGATGAATAACCATGTATGATATCTGTTGGGGATAAATTTAAATGATTCATGTACGTTATAATATAATGTATATTAATATAAAACTCTCTATGGTTTGGTGACACATGCCACATTTTGGTGCATCCCAACGTAGACTATGACATGGTTCAAACCATCACACTATTTTGGTTCATTTAGTGCACAATTTTATAAAACACTTACATGCACTAAAGACTCATAGACTTAGAACACATTCACATTATATTACATTATCTATAATAATTTGTGAAACCATATACAAAACTCCATTTTAATATAACCAAAATTTGTTTTGAAAAATCTATAATTTATTTTTACATCATGTTACATCATATGTAAAAAATTATGAACATCTATCTAAAACTTCTTCCACGTATACTATAATACACTCTTTGGGTATCTCTCAAAGATTCATAAACTTGATCATCATTTACACAACCAAATTATGTGACCCCATGGGAATTTGTAGAATTGGAAAAATTATAAATTCTTGAATCCATAAATATATGCAAATATGAGACTCAAGAAACGTTTTAATTCTACTCCAGCTGTTAAGGGATCTGACATGATTTTTATCAAAAATATATCTTTATACCAATGTCCACCGACAACATCATATTAAAGTATGAATAATCATATATTCCGTATATTTATGGCATCAAGTAACCACAATACATTTAGAATGTTATTAAAATATAGTTTCTCATATATATTGAACTCTATAATTACAAACTATATAGGTTGATAAATACATCACATGTATTTTATCTTAGGGAATAAACACATCACATTCTCCTTGACCACATAGATAACCATGTTATATGTAATATCTAGGTATGGTTTTACATTTACTAGTCTATCATAGTTGAGGTCCCAAATTTCATACTCTTAATACAAGATGGAATATCCTATATTTCTTAAGATCCAATTGAAAAAATGATCTTCAAGATAACAAATCACCCCTAATCTGATAAGCCTTGAGGATTTTATGTAACACCTGAGACTTTTATGAGAAATATTTTGTTCTTATGTTATATAAATCATCAAAGTAATATTTTACTACACACAACACTAGCTTGGCTTGCTTTACACGCAATCGCGGCCTTCCTCAATAGCTTGCGTTGTACGTAATACCGAGTTTCGCTAAACAATGATATGCTATTAAAATATTATTAAAACTAGCCATTATGTATAGTAATAACCAATTTTTGAAATTTTATAAATTTTATTTTTCAAAATGGACTTCATTTTTGGTTTCGAAATATCAAAATTAGCCTAGGGTGAAATTTTGTTATTTTTCTGAAAACTTTCAATTTTTGATGAATAGGGAAAACACTAGGTTACTATTTAAAAACCGGATTTTTATTTAAATAATTATTTATTTTATTTAAATTTATTTTAGGTCCAAATTGATACATAATACCTATATAAGTACAATATAATTCATTGGATTCATTTTATAATAATTTTAGATATATAAAAATTTAATTGAACTTTTCACCGTCTTTTACCCTCCTCCTAGGAGAATTTGCAAATTTACATAAAACTTAATTTTACCACTTTTGTGAATGGAATTTCAAAAATCCGAGAGACACGGTTGATGTCAGTAAGTACAATGTGGTTCAATGAGATGAAAATGATTTTTGGTGAATATTAACTTTAAAAGTAAATAGGGTAATTAAGGGTAAAAATGATATTATTATTACCCTAACATGTGTTCTAATTCTATTGGATAAGTGTAATTCGACCAAAAACAACCTTAGGAATAAAATATGACCATTTAGGCCCACATGGATTAGATTAGGACATTTATTATTAATTTATTTAAAGAAGGGTTAAAATAGTTAAAATCAAAGTTTAATAAGTAAATCATTTTTAATATAGGGTTATACATAAGATAAATTCAACTATAAATTTTCATTAGAAATCTAAAATGATTTCCTACATAATGATATTTTATTTGTAATTTTTTAGACATTAAATAATTTAATCTATTTATGACACAATGATGATGCAGTAATTATCTTATTAATGAAATATTGACATAATTAATGTTATAAATACCCAAATAAATGTAATTTTACACCTTTTATGAATTAAAATAATTTTCTATTTTAATATGAAATGTTAGTATTTATTTAATTAACTTTTTTCGAACTAATCTTTATTTTATGATTTTCACAAAAATCAATTACCAAATAGTGTCAAAATTGACATAAAATAGTTTTTAAAACAAATATTATATTAATAATTCTTATTTTATTCATAAAAATCTAAGATTCGAAAAAATGACTTAGATAAGGTTATATATATTAATAATAAACAACTTGGGGTTCGTTTGGCTTGTTGTAGTAATTTTATTAACCTTATAGTGTAAGAAAACAAGAAGACACGGTAAAAGTTAAATTATCTAACTTAAAGTTAAATATAAATGATAAGGTTAAAATAGATACCTAAACTTTTCTAAATTCTATTTTATGAGAGGATTTAGACCAATACCCACCTTAGATTCTAAATAAATCAATTTGGAGCTATTAAAAACTGAATATGACTTTATAATAAAATAATATTTTTAGTTTTTCCTAAGGTGCCCCTCTCCTCCCTTATAAAAGGGAACCTCCTCCCTCTCTTCCTCACACCACATTGAGCCTTAAGGCTCGGTCAACCCCAGACAAATTATCTTCTCAACTTCCCTAGAAACATCCTAGAGGTCCTGTTCTTCTTCAAAGACCAATTTTAGTGCCCTAAAAGGATGTCTCAAAGAGGCGCTTCAAAGAAGAGGTAATGTTCGTTAACGATTCTTTCAACTTTATTTCTTCTTCCACTTCTTCTTATTTAGTTTTTTCATTATGAAGTAATAACATCAGTATCACTCATATACTTATATGTTATTATAAGTATTAAACAACCCTATTTCACCATCTATCCATCCTACAAAAAATTAAATCACCGCACGTGCGTACGTACGGAATATCGTCTCCATGTCGTGGTGTAATCTATTTTCCACCACCACCTTACTTAGATTGGTATAATGGTGAAAATAAATAACTATATATGATTATTGTAAACTTATATTGATTCTGAAATAGTATACATACACTCCAATACAATTCCACGATCATGGGAACGATATCATCGCCCGTGCGTACGTACGGAATATCGTCTCCACGATGTGATGCGACTCGTTCTACATGATATTCATTGCATAAGGATTATATAAATGAATTGAATGAATAAATATGATATATATTACACTAATACCATTCTTGAAATGAGGTTTCTATAACCTAAAAATAAGAATAAGAATTTATTCGACAAAACACGCATAAGAACAAAAAGCAATAAACACCCGAATAACAAGTAACAATGAAATATTACTAATAAGAAGCTAAGAATATGACCATATATGATATCATAAAAATAAGTATGATTCTGGAATAAGTCAATGAAATTATTTAAATCATTATACAGGAGGTTCGGATACTTACGAAGCAAATCGGACCTAAGGTAAGGGAAAATCTCCCAATTTCATTTTTATCCGAGATTGTTTATACTTCAGAATTTACTGGGGAATATTTATCATCCACATCCATGTTTCCTCAATATGTAATATTATTTCCATCCACCTACAATTTTTTAAATCCAATTTTACCCTTTGGTGAGTTTTTAGTAAAAGATATGAAAGGAATCTTTTGTCGTTATTCGTACGAGGTATTTTTTGACTTTTCCGATATAAGTACGAGAAGAATGTTTTTTTAACTTATACAGCATGAATGTATTTTTAGAACATTATTTCCAAGAATCTTCCTTTACATTTTTTCAATTTTATTTTTAATCAAATTTTTTTAGATTAAAATTGTATGACATGTTAAGAAAGGGAAAATATTTTTGAAGTAGAAATGATATTTTCCTAGAGAATGGAGTTCAAGTGTTTTATCAAAATTATTTTCCATCTAAGATAATATAGGGTTATTTTTATATCCCTATTTTTACATTGATTTGATTATGTTAGGATGGAATAATTTTTACGATATCCTTTTATGGATTATGTTATGATGACGTGATGTTTAAGAATCCCATTTTTATTACATGGGTTATGCTATGATGTATGGTTTATGATTTTTTGGCACACATAAGAATGGTATAATTATGAGATGGGTGGGACCTATATCTCCCTCCAATGCATTGGGTAAAGATTTATATCTCATGAGATAGACATGGCTGGAAAGGCAGGTTAAACTGGTTCAGTGAAACAGGACTGAAATGAGGAGTGAACTCGGTTCAGAAATGGACTTTGTCCGCTAAGATAGTCATGGCAATGAGACTTGACTACTAAGAATGATTTTCTATGATAATGTGTGTATGCCAAAAAGCTTCATGTTTTATGTTATGATTATTGGAATTACATTTGACTTCTATGATTTATCCCGTGTTATGATCTCTTTTGCAGGATAAGATTTTCAAAATGTTATGTTCTTATAAATATGATATGTTTGATATTTCTTTTGTTTACCCTTAATAAGCATTTGAGCTCACCCTTTTGTATGTTTTCTTTTCCCCAAGTCAGGAAGAAAGATAATAAGTAGGATATACCAAAAAGGGATGCTAGATATGATAAAATAAATGCGAGACAATGTAGATGATTTATGAACCAGTTGTTTATGTTTCCCAGTTTCTAAATACACTATACCTATACGGTCCTTTCGTGGTTTTGTTATATGATGTAATAAGTGTACTTCAATTTTGAAGTAATAACCATGTATGTAAAGTATGGGTCGTTATAGTTGGTATCAGAGGAAAGGTATAGTCAACCTTTGGAAACTAGGATGTGAAAGCCTTAGTAAGAACCCTAAGGATATGTCTAAGAACAGAACATAGTCTTAGAGTTTTAGAAATGGCCATTAATAACCTATGATAAGACCTTAAGTGTGAAATTTTATTCTTGATTATTTGGTTTTCCTATTATAATTAGTGTTGCTTGCACTATTCTTCTTGGTTTTAGTCAATGGCTGAACCCGAAGGAACCGTGTTAATGCGGAATGCGATGGGCAATGCAATGATTGTCCCCATGATCAACCAAATGTTATGGGAGATGGATAGAAAAATATTGTAGCCATGCTCACACAACTTTCTCAAGATATGAATCATGCAGGACTTTCAAATGAGAAAAATAAGGAGCAACATTCTATTGAATCCTTCATGAGGCAGCGTCCACCTTCATTCAGTGGGTCTTCTGATCCATTAGTGGCTGAACAATGGATCAGTACCACTGAAAAGATATTTTCAGTTCTTCAATGTTCTGAACATGATAAAGTCATCTTAGTATTGTATCGTTTGGAATGTGATGTTGATCAATGGTGGAATATTATTAAGAATACGAGGAAAAGGGATGAAATTGAGTCCATGGAATGGGACGAGTTCAAGAACTTATTTTTTAATAAGTATTTCCCTCGTATTCTTCGAACAAAGATGGAGAAGGAGTTTCTTGAACTGAAGCAAAAGGATGATGAATCTGCTGGTACCTGTGAAGAAAATTTTACAAGACTTGCAATGTACGCTTCTTGTATTATTATCCAACTTGAGAGTAAGATCGATCAATTCTGTAGTGTCTTAAAACCAAGTCTTCATAGATCATTAGCCATAAGGGACTTCAATAGCTACGAGGAAATCGTTCGATGTGCTCTCAAAGTTGAGATGGAGATTTGAGTAACCCATCAGTAATATGGGTTTGATAAGAAGAGGAAAATGGAATTCAAAGGAAAATCTAAAGAGCACACTGAAAATAAGATGATTTTTCACTTATGCTCAAAGTGTGGAAAGAAACATGGAGGGAGTTGTCTTAAAGGTACAAGTAAATGTTTCAAATGTGTAAAGGAAGGTCATCGGGCATTTGAATGCCGCAATGATGGGAAGAAGATGTCTAGTGATGTGAACAAAGAAAAGGCTACACAGAGTGCACCTCGTACACTTCAATGTTACAAGTACAAGGAAATGGGTAATTATGCCAATCAATGACCTAATCCAAGGGTTTTTTATGATGATCGACATCAACAAACTCTTAAGGCTAAAGAAAAAGGAAAGTAACATGCAATTTCTATCAGCGATGTAAAGTATGATAACGAAGTGGTTAAAGGTACACTTACCATACACTCTAATGTAGAAAATGTTTTATTTGATTCTGGATCCACCCAATATTTTATTTCTGAAGAATTTTCTAAGGGTATCTCTATATTACCTCAACAATTAGATGTTGAGTTGGCTATGACAACTCCTAATGGCACAACAGTCACATCAAAAGTTTACAATTCTTCTCCGATTGAAGTTTGTGGGAAAGTGCTTCCTGAAAATCTTGTGATCCTTCCTATAGTGTAATTTTATGTGATTATTGGCATGGATTGGATTTCTTTATATGGAGATCATATCAATTTACAAAGAAGGGAGGTCACATTTCATATTCCAGATCAATCTATGATCGTCTATCAATGCATGGATGAACATAACCTTTCAGTGGAAATTTCTTCCATCTTATGGGTCTTGATTCCACTAAATGAAGGTTATTTATCTCAAATGGTTGGAGAGAAACTCAAGATTAATAATATGCCCATTGTACGGGAATTTGATGATGTCTTTTCGGAGGAATTTCTAGGTCCTCCACCAAATCGTGAAGTTGAGTTTTCAATATAACTCATACCGAGTGCTTTGCCTATTTCAAATACACCTTATAGAATGGCCCCAATTGAGTTGCAGGAATTGAAGAAGCGACTCCAAGATAATCTTGATAAAGGATTCATATGCCCTAGTGCGTCACCTTGGGGAGCACCTATTCCGTTTGTTAAGAAGAAAGATAGATCAATGAGACTCTGCATTGATTATCCAGAACTTAACAAGATCACTATCAATAACAAATATCCTCTCCCATGCATTGATGACCTATTTGACCAACTATGCGGAGCTCAATACTTTTCCAAGATTGATCTTCATTTAGGGTATCATCAATTAAGGGTTCAAAGGGAGGATATACCAAATACGGCTTTCCGTACAAGGTATGGACACTATGAATTTATAGTGATGCCATTTGGTCTTACTAATGCCCCTGCTATCTTCATGGATCTGATGAATAGAGTCTTTAGAGACTATCTTGATCAGTTTTTGTTAGTATTTATAAACGATATTCTTATATATTCAAAGAGAAAGGAATAACATGAAGATCACTTGAGAATTGTATTGAAGACCCTGAGAAAGTAGAAGCTTTATTCCAAATTTACCAAGTGTGGATTTTGGTTTCAAAAAGTTGCATTTTTGGGTCACATAATCTCAAAAGAGGGGATATCTGTGGATCCCACAAAAACAGAGGTTATAAAATGATGGTTGAGACCAACAACAGTAACTGAGATCCGAAGTTTTCTTCATTTGGCTGGATATTATCGATGTTATGTGAAAGATTTTTCACAATTATCTAATACACTCACCAGGTTGACTCGAAAAGGAGTTAAGTTTGTGTGCACAGAGGAATGTGAAGAGAATTTCAAGAAGTTGAAAAGAAGGTTATCCAGTGCACTGTGCTCACACTGCCCTGTAGTGGAGAAAGGTTTGTGATCTACAGTGATGCATCCAAGAAGGTACTGGGGTGTGTTCTCATGAAAAACGATATGGTGATAGCTTGTGACTCACGATAGTTGAAAATCCATGATCAAAATTACCCAACTCAAGATTTGGATTTAGCTACGGTAATCTTTGCATTAATGATTTGGAGGCATTATCTTTATGGATAAAGGTGTGATATTTATACAGATCATAAAATTTTTAAGTACATTTTCACACAAAAGGAGCTGAATATGCGCCAAAGAAGATGGTTGGAGCTGATTAAGGATTACGACTTCTCAATTCATTACCACCCTGGGAAAGCAAACAAGGTGGAAGATGCATTAAGTCGACAAGACCATGCTAGCTTATCCATGATGAGGATCACAAAAGATCCAATATTTATGGATTTGCAAAGGATGGATCTTGGAATTATAATGGAAGGGGAAAATCGTATCTTTCTCAAATGAATGTTCAACCATCTATACATGTGAAGATAAAAGTGGCAGAGAAAGAAGATATAGAGTTACAAAAGAAGGTGAGAAATGTTCCTGAATTCAACCTTGATTGTGATGGGATAATAAAGTTCAGGAATCGGGTTTGTGTTCCTCCCATCCCTGAATTAAATAATGATCTGCTGGATAAGGCTCATAGTTCTTCATTCTTTATTCATCCTGGAAGCACGAAGATGTATAGAGACCTGAAAGAGTACTTCTAGTGGGATGGCATGAAAAGAGATGTTGCTGAATATGTCTCTCGATGCTTGGTTTGTCAACAAGTTAATGCTGAGAGACAGATGTCTAAGGGGATGTTACAACCATTACCTATACCAGAATGGAAATGGGAAAACATAACTATGGACTTTGTCACCGGACTTCCTAAAACATCAAAAGGCAATAATTCTATCTGGGTCATAGTTGATCATCTTACAAAGTTTGCACACATCATTGCTATTAGAGAGGATTCCTCTCTGGATCTACTTACCAGGATATATGTAAAGGAAGTGGTAAGATTGTATGGAGTACCACTTTCCATTATATCTGATCAGGATCTGAGATTTACCTCGAAGTTCTGGAGAAGTCTTCAGCATACTCTGTATACATAGTTGAGTTTCAGCACTGCTTATCATCCTCAGACAGATGGTCAGTCTAAGAGGACAATTCAAACTCTAGAAGATATGTTGAGAGCTTTATCTATAGATTTCAAAGGTGGTTGGGATCAACACCTACTTTGGTAGAATTTTCTTATAATAATAGCTTTCACTCCAGTATTCAAATGGCTCATTATGAAGCTCTCTATGGAAAGAAATTCCGGACTCCAACTTGCTGGGATGAAGTTGGGGAAAGAAAGCTATTAGGACATGATCTTGTTGATGAGATGGAAGAAAATATCGGATCTATTCAACAACACATAAGAGAAGCTCAGAGTCGACAAAAAAGTTATGCCAACAACGGAAGAAAAGACCAAGAGTTTGAAGTGGGTGATAAAGTGTTCTTACGAATATCTCCTTGGAAGAGAGTAATGACATTTGTAAAGAAGGGAAAGTTGAGCCCTAGGTATATTGGTCCTTTCAAAATACTGGATCGTGTTGGGAAGGTAGCTTACTGATTGGTACTTCCACCGAATCTCTCTCAAGTTCACAATGTGTTCCATGTATCTCTCTTGAGAAAATACATACATGATCCTTCACATGTACTCAGCTCAGAAGTTGTACCGCTGGAACAAGATCTTTCTTATGAAGAATAGACGATAGAGATTCTGGATCGTAGTGAAAAAGTCATATGGAACAAGACCACTTGCTTGGTGAAAGTTTTATGGAGGAACCACCAATTAGAAGAAGCTACATGGGAACTTGAGGATATGATGAGGGAGAGGTATCCTCATCTGTTTGTAATGAAGTGACGAATTTCGAGGGCGAAATTCATTTTAAGGGGGGTAGAATGTAACACCCGAGAATTTTATGAGAAATATTTTGTTTTTATGTTATATAAATCATCAAAGGAATATTTTACTACACACAACACTAGCTTGGCTTGCTTTACACATAATCTCAGCCTTCCTCGATAGCTTGCATTGTATGCAATACAGAGTTTCATTAAACAACGATATGCTATTAAAATATTATTAAAACTAGCCGTTATGAATATTAATAACCACTTTTTGAAATTTTATAAATTTTATTTTTCAAAATGGACTTCATTTTTGGTTTCGGAATATCGAAATTATCCTATGGTGAAATTTTGGTATTTTTCTGAAAACTTTCAATTTTTGATGAATAGTGAAAACACTGGGTTACTATTTAAAAACCGACTTTTTATTTAAATAATTATTTATTTTATTTAAATTTATTTTAGGTCAAAATTGATACATAATACCTATATAAGTTCAACGTAATTCATTGGAGTCATTTTATAATAATTTTAGATATATAAAAATTTTATTGAACTTTTCACCGTCTTTTACCCACCTCCTAGGAGAATTTGCAAATTTACATAAAACTTAATTTTACCGCTTCTGTGAATGGAATTTTAAAAATCCAAGAGACACGGTTGATGTCAGTAAGTAAAATGTGGTTCAATGAGATGAAAATAATTTTTAGTGAATAGTAACTTTTTACTTTTTTTACCACGGTTAAAAGTAAATAGGGTAATTAAGGGTAAAAATGATATTATTATTACCCTAAAAAATGTCCTAATTCTATTGGATAAGTGTAATGTGACCAAAAACAACCTTAGGAATAAAATATGACCATTTATGCCAACGTGGATTAGATTAGGACATTTATTATTAATTTATTTAAAGAAGGGTTAAAATAGTTAAAATCAAAGTTTAATAAGTAAATCATTTTTAATATTGGGTTATACATAAGATAAATTTGACTATAAATATTCATTTTAAATATAAAAATATTTCCTACATAATTATATTTTATTTGTAATTTTTTAGACATTAAATAAGTTAATTTATTTATGACACAATGATGATGCAGTTATTATATTATTAATGAAATATTGACATAATTAATGTTATAAATACCCAAATAAATGTAATTTTAGACTTTTTATGAATTAAAATAATTTTATATGTTAATATGATATGTTATTATTGATTTAATTAACTTTTTTCGAACTAATATTTCTGTTTTGATTTTCACAAAAATCAATTACCAAATAGTGTCAAAATTGACAAAAAATAGTTTTTAAAACAAATATTATATTATTAATTGTAATTTTATTCCTAAAAATCTAAGTTTCGGCCAAATGACTTAGATAAGGTTATATATATTAATAATAAACAACTTGGGGTTAGTTTGTCTTATTATAGTAAGTTTATTAACCTTATAGTGTAAGAAAACAAGAGGACACGGTAAAAGTTAAATTATCGAACTTAAAGTTAATTCTAAATAAAAAGGTTAAAATAGATACCTAAACTTTTCTAAATTCTATTGTATGAGATTATTTCAACCCATCCCCACCTTAGTATCAAAATAAATCAATTTGGAGCTATTAAGAACCGAATATGACTTTATAATAAAATAGTATATTTAGTTTTTCCTAAGGTGCCCCTCTCCTCCCTTATAAAAGGGCACCTCCTCCCTCTCTTCCTCACACCACTTTGAGCCTTAAAACTCGGCCAACCCCCACCAAATTATCTTCTCCACTTCCCTAGAAACATCCCTAGAGGTCCTGGTCTTCTTAAAATACCAATTTTAGTTCTCTAAAAGGAGGTCTCAAAGAGGTGCTTCAAAGAAGAGGTAATGTCCATTTCCGATTCTTTCAACTTTATTTCTTCTTACACTTCTTCTTCATTAGTTTTTTATTATGAATTAATAACATAAATATCACTCATATACTGATATGTTATTAAAAGTATGAAACAACCCTATTTCACCATCTATCCATCCTACAGAAAACGAAATCACCGCGCGTGCGTACGTACAGAATACCGTCTCCACACCGTGGTGTAATCTATTTTCCACCACCACCTTACTTGGATGGGTATAATGGTGAAAATATAAAACTATACATGATTATTGTAAAGTGATATTGATTCTGAAATAGTATACATACACTCCAATACAATTACAAGATCATGGGAATGATATCATCGCTCGCGCGTACGTACGGAATACCGTCTCCACGATGTGATGTGACTCGTTCTACATGATCTTCATTGCATAATGATTATATAAATGAATTTAATGAATAAATATGATATATATTACACTAATACCATTCTGTAAATGAGGTATCTATAACCTAAAAATAATAATAAGAATTTATTCGACAAAACACGCATAAGAACAAAAAGCAATAAACACCTGAATAACAAGTAACAATGAAATATTACTAATAAGAAGCTAAGAATATGACCATATATGATACGATAAAAATAATTATGATTCTATAATAATTCAATGACATTATTTAAATCATTATACAGGTGGTTTGGATACTTACGAAGCAAATCGGACCTAAGGTAAGGGAAAATTTCACAATCTCATTTTTATCCGAGATTGTTTATACTTCAGAATTTACAGGGGAATATTTATCATCCACATACATGTTTCCTAAATATGTAATATTATTTCCATCCACCTAAAATTGTTTAAATCCAATTTTACCTTTCGGTGAGATTTTAGTAAAAGATATTAAAGGAATATTTTTTCATTATTCGTACGAGGTACTTTTTGACTTTTCCGACATAAGTACGAGAAGAATGTTTTTTTTAACTTATACGGCATGAATGGATTTTTAAAACATTATTTCCAAGAAGCTTCCTTTACAAGTTTTCAAGTTTATTTTTAATCAACTTCTTTTAGTTTAAAATTTTATGACATGTTAAGGAAGGGAAAATATTTTTGAAGTAGAAAGGATATTTTCCTCAAGAATGGAGTTCAAGTGTTTTATCAAAATTATTTTCCATCTAAGATAATATAAGGTTCTGTTTATATCCCTATTTTTACATTGATTTGATTATGTTATGATGGAATTTTTTTACGATATCCTTTTATGGATTATGTTATGATGATGTGATGTTTAAGAATCCTATTTTTATTACATGGGTTATGCTATGATGTATGGTTTATGATTTTGTGGCACACATAAAAATGGTATAATTATGAGATGGGTGGTACCTATATCTCCCTCGAATGCATTGGGTAAAGATTTATATCTCATGAGATAGACAAGGCTGGAATGACAGGTTAAACCGGTTCAGTGAAACTGGACTGAAACGAGGAGTTAACTCGGTTCAGAAATAGACTTTGTCCGCTAAGATAGTATTGGCAATGAGCCTTGATTACTAAGAAATGATTTTCTATGATTATGTGTGTATGCCACAAAGCTTCATGTTTTATGTTATGATTATTGGAATTACATTTCGCTTCTATGATTTATCTCATGTTATGATCTCTTTTGCAGGATAAGATTTTCAAAATGTTATGTTCTTATAAATATGATATTTTTTATATTTCTTTTGTTTCCCCTTACTGATCATTTGAGCTCACCCTTTTGTATGTTTTCTTTTCCCCAGGTCAGGAAGAAGGATATTAAGAAGGATATACCAAAAAGGGACTCTATATATGATAAAATAAATGGGAGACAACGTAGATGATTTATGAACCAGTTGTTTATGTTTCTCAGTTTCTAAAGACACTCTACCTATACGGTCCTTTCATGTTTTTGTTATATGATATAATAAGTGTAATTCAATTTTGAAGTAATAACCATGTATGTAAAGTATGGTTTGTTATATTTTATAATAATGGTATCAATGTATGAAGGTTCACATGCTAGGTATCTCACCAACATCAGTAATGGGGATTCACTATTAAATATACAACCCAATTATACGAAAGACATAGTGTATAACACTCCATGTAGTATATACTCATGGGGTCATCTAGCACACAATTCTCATTCTCTACTTTATGAGTATATTCTATATCTCTATAGGAAATCCTATTCATTCTAACCTAAACATTTCATCACAACATATACCGCTTCATGAAGAACATCAATTATGGATAACATATCTTTTATGAGGATAATTATCATTTTACTTCTTGAAATATATATAATAAATGTGAATGAATGATAATATATTGTTTTCCTTTTATATGAATTGATACATTTTATATTCTTAAACTATTTTATAAATGTTAATAAAACCATACAAAAAATGTTTTTATAATAATATTATATATGATAGACTATCATATTATCTTTATTTTTAATACACTTTTTCGATCTTTTTAAACTCATCTCATCTCTAGGGAATTCCTATCACATCTCTATGTGACCACCTGCTAAAAATCTCTCACTAAACTCTTTTAGGGAGTAACATCTATAAAGAAATACAATTTGAATAATGGTAATACTCATTAATAAAATTCCTAATTTTTAACTCTTTAAACAAGGTATTCAAACTCTATAACTTCATAAAATTAAATTTTATGATGTTAATAACTTATATTGTATACTTATAACTCTTTCTAAATTCATCATTATCATCATTCCTTGAACTTTTCCATCAATTTTTTTCCTTGAGGTCATTTTGGAATCTAAAGTAACTCTTTAAATTATTTATTTACTAACACATAATAAAATTCTTTTTTGATGTAAAGTGGCATTCACCCTATTATAGTAACAAAATTTAACTCTTTAAATTTTCCTTTACCGATATATCCTAAATTATTTTAGGATATTAAGTGAAATTCTTTTTGAAATTTTACAGATTTAATTTTTTTATGTCTTTGAACTTCTTTAAGTCCAAAGAAAACTTCCACATTACTCTTAGTGACTATATTCTCTTATTAATATCATGATAACATAAAAAACTCATTTTGGAATAAGAAATAACACTTATTTCCGTTAGTGAGGCTATTTAATGGATAAAATATTATATCTATATCATATATGGTATTCTATGTTATTAAATATTTTTTTAAAATGAATACTATTATTTAAAATATTCAACTGATGGTGATGTGATTAATTCCCACATATTTTAACAAATATCTAGATAAAAACTATTACCCTAGATAAAAAAAGTATCCATTATATACTTTCTATGTATGTTATATAATTCGATGAATCATATATCTTGGATATTAAATCCATCATCTCATGTTTTTCATAACAAATCTTTGTTAAAAAATAACTTTTCTTTCCATATAATATTTTTTTAAGATCCTTCTAATCTTTAATTATTCCTTTTAATTCAAATCAGGATTCATAAAAACCCTTTTCCTAGTCATTTAAATGAAAACTCTAAGAATCATCAATTATTTCCTTGATTTTGAATTCATGTATACTCACAATATTTTTAAAGAAAATATTTGTTATCATATACCCTTCAAAATATTTGAATTGATTTCTAAAACATGATTACCTAATTTTTACTCTTTACATAGCTTCATAAACCCCTTTTGGTATCATATAAAATTTTTATTTATAGAATCATTTATTCTAATTCTTGGAACCATCTTTAGGTTTCAATTATTGATAATGAGTATTAGAAAAGTCTAATCTTATTTATCTTGCTCAAACTTTTACCCTCCTATACTGTAAATATATTACTAGATCTTATATATCATATTTAAATATCATATATCCTAAATACTTTGATAAAAATATATAAAATTTTATTAGAATCATTCTCATTGTTGGAACCCTTCAAATAGAATAAATTTTATAGATATAACATTCCATAAAGGAAATATTTACTCTAACCAGGTCATTTAACATAGTCAATCATATTGAATATATGTGTAGAGAAAAAATTCCCCCAAGTCATTTAGTGTTTTATAATTACAATATTAGGCTACTCAGGAAGGTGTTACATTTTTAACATATTAGGTTTATACCTATTTCTTAATAATGATTCCTCTATTTTTGTACCAATATAATAAGTTTATTACCTTAAGACTACCCATTTTAATGGGATTTATCTGTATGTAATTTTTTATGATTATGATGTTATACCTATAACTTAATCTTTTATCATATGAGTAACATGTTTTAAATTCATTTAATAATTTTTATTCAATTTTCTACCCATAAAATAATAAATCCTTTTCAAACTCATTATATAAATTTGGGGAATGAATTCCACATTTCACTAAGTAATGACTATAATTTAGTGTTACTCATGCAACTTAGTTGTTTAGGTAGGACATTATCACATTCATATCATGTATAAATCTTGTATGTTGGATCATAAAACTCTCTACCATATCCACCATATAGATAAAATTAGCACCATTTCACCAGTATCTTAGATCTTATAGTTTCATTGTTAATTTTAACCAAAATATCATAGTGGGATTTGGTTGAATAACTATTAGGTTTATCCATATCCACCATTACTTATAAAATTTAATATATAGGCACCCACATTTTTCATGAACCAATCCATTTTAATGATTTAAGTCTTGACATGCGTTTTATTTGTAATGAATCAAACACTTAATGTTATTTTTAAGGTGAATCTCACCATATTATATCATGATATTCCATTTTCAGGTATGAATGATTTTAAAATTTAGTTTACAATCCTAATCCTTCAATCAAATCAATATGTTCAAACTATATTTATGTGTATCTCTTTACAAAAATCATTTCTTGTTTTTCTAACCCAAACTAAAATCCAAATATAAACATAAATATCCAAATGCATCCCATGCATAAGGTTCATGAAATCCTATCATGTAAATTATTACAATTATATGAAATAAAAAATCCATAAAATAGTAATCTTGAATTAACATATAGAAACACCCACTTTTCTAGAAAAGGAATAGGCCTCCATGCCAATGAGAAATCTGACACAAAGTCTCTCTACCCAGGGATACATTACACAAGAGATATTTTCATCCCATTATAACACATAATTATTATAAACTATAATCAACCTTTATGTTTTTGTTCACAAACCAATAAAAAATTAAGTTAAGGTAGAAGAAAACTAAATCATTTATCATAAATAATATACAAATCCTTAGATTCATGAATGGAAATTTAGAAGCAGTGTAACACTTTCAACTAAATCATACATCACCATTCATAATATAACACTTTATATATATGAATAATGCTAGGAATAAACTAAATAAATGAACAATTTACATATTTAATCATGTTATTTATGAACAATTTATGAATAGAAAAAATTATAAACAGATTATAATTTTGGCATAGATAACTTGAACAATTCACTTTTATCCAATATAAACATTTCATACTACCATTTTTATGGTATCAATATGAACTCTTTCATATTAAAATAATGACATATTTTATGAACATTTTTATTATTGATTAATAAATATCTCATGTTTATGTAAACAGTTGAAATAAATTAAATATCACATATTTTATTTTATTTAAACCACCAGTCATGTCAACATCCTAATCTCCTTTTTGAATGCTTAGAATAAATTTCAAAAAAACCTTAATATAATAATTTTGTATTTACATTTAATAAAAATTCATAAATTAATATAATTTTTTATTATATTACCTTATATTAAATTTATAAACAGTATAAATTATTCAATAATATATATCCACTTTAAGCCTTGATCAAATCTACCAAAATATATTTTGTGTGGTTGAAATATCCCTTCATGTTGATGATTATTTTTATGAATTTTAACAAAAAGATCCTTAAAATTATATAAAAAATAGTTTGTACCACAGTATAATGCATGTCCTTTTGGTCCACTAGAAACACTATAGACTATGGAAGTTTTGACCATCCATTATGGGGATCATTCATTTTGGAAGGAATTCATAGGTAAAAAATTGATTGGTCTATGTATTGAGTAATTCACATGGTGGATATAGCGACCTGGACTTTTCTTAAATTAATATTACATCATTTAAAAGATAAACAAAATAATATTATTACATAAAGAGGATCCAAAGGCTTAGTGTCTTGGTAAAACTAGGACCACACATAACAAATACAACATCTAGCTTAAACATTTATTTAATTTCTTCTTCTCTAGCTTCTTATTGGCACTTTTCCTCTCCTTAGTACATGTATCCACCTGAGGATATATATAAAATCTAGAAGCCCAGTAAGAGGATATATAATAACAATATATCATGGGGTGAGCATAATCATAACATAGGCAAAAGATCATTAACATGATAGGAGCATAAATAAAAGACTTGAAATGTGGCAATGCATAAAAATGAAACATCATGTCTTAGTGGTTAACTACCACACATACTTGTGAAAAAAGATATAATCTTTTTCACACATAATTTCACTTTTACTCATGAGATTCATCACTTTACCCAATGCATTGGAGCACTGTATAATTCCCGGCGCACCCGTCACTTTGAAACATTCATAATTGCGCTATATAATTCTGGGTGCACTCGTCACATCATAACATTATCATTATCATGCTTGCCACATGGAACATACATCAAAAGTGAACATAAATAACCCATGTTAAGGAATGGGTTTCATCTCATAATAATACATTCATAAGCTTTGGCTTCCCAAAAGAAATAGGGAACAACATATTTGATACAAGAACCATCAACCATGAATGAGAGGTAAAAGTTGAGTTCTTAAAAGAAGAGTTATTTTGGAAAACATTTGGATTGACATAAACTTCATTAGAAAACATTTATATACTATAAAATTAAATACAAATATGAACAAATTATCTTTAAGGAGTTACCATATCAAAAATGGAGTGAAAAAGGTAAAACCCGAAGAATGAAAGTTGGGTTTGAGAATTTCCCCTTACCTTATACCTGAATGATTCCTTCTCTTTAATGTCCTATATAATGAAATTATATTCATTAATTAGAAATCCAGAACCATGTGTACATTAATAGGGTTAATTCTGGTTTCATTATGTCATATTATTTTCCTTTGTATGACTTATAGAGTTTAAAAAACATTGTTCGGGGATGTTCGTTTTTATGGTTTTTCTTGGGTGGTTCACTTGTATTCTTAAATTGATGTTTGGGTAGAACATGAGTAAAAATCCAGAAATGATATTACATGTCATTAAAGATATTACATAAGATTTAATTATTTTATAATTAATTATATTAGATCCATGTGGATGAATCATTAGATAAGAATTAAATGATGGTTATTTGGGTAAATTTGAGTGGTTTTTAGATCACAACGAACTTGTTTTAACTTATCACTTAGTAATATGTCCATAGGTTATTTCCAGAACAATAAATAGATCATAATAAAAATAACATATTCTGGTTCAACCATAAAAAATTTTTCATTACCAGATCTGAAGGTACAAATGGAAGAAGAAAGCATGTCGTTCTTGAAGGTGATAAATTAACACCTCACGAACAACGTTCTCTTTAATAAAATAAAAGGAAGAGGGAAAGGGGTTTGGATGATATAATATACCATTATAATAATAAAATTACAGTATATTTATAATACTGAAGTTAAAATACAATTTTGATGAAGATAGGTGGGGAGAGATCAAGAAATGAACTTGAACTTGAAAGGAAATTAAAGGAGAAGAGGGAGGGAAATTGTCTCTTGAATCCTTCTCTTAAGAACCTCCTTAAGGGCCTAATATTGGTCTTTTTATGAGACCAAAAGCTCTTGGAAATTGGGTAGGGTCTAGGTAAGGTTTTTAGGCAGAGTTTAGAGAAGTCTTGGAGCTTTAGAGGTGTGAGGAAATGAGGGTGTGAAGGGTGGCTTTTATAGTGGAGGGGAGAGGGGTTTCCTTAATATGAAATTCATTTGTTTATTAATTTCCCCTAAGACAAGGAATAGTGAGTCTTTAATGACCAAGAATAGTAATTATATAATGTAATACCGAACCAAGTGGGCTTATATTAGCAGAACATCACACATGACCCTATAATTAGCTTATTTAGCTTATTTTGTAAATTACGGTATTTCACTATTCATCAAAAATTCAAGTATCTCAGAAATATCCCAAAAATTTACCCCAACCATTTTTTGACATGTAGAATACAAAAATGAAGTCCATTTTTCAAAAATAATTTTCTAAATATTATTTATTTAATATTTAATTAAAATCATAATTTACTTAAAAAACAGTTTTTCAGATTAAAATTGATTTTATAGTGCTTTCAAAAATTACGTAGGGTCTTATAAAATTATCTAAAAACTATAAGACATTTATTAAATAATTTATGAATACATTTTAGGGAAATAAATATTCTTTTAAATTAATTAATTATAATTAATTATTTATGACTTACAAAATACCCAAACGTTTACTAAGGTCAAATTGTCACTTTCTAAGATGTCTAAATTTTATTTTATTATTCATAGGTAAAGTTACTCTTATGTTGGATGATTTAATATTCATAAGGGCCGTATTACTATTCATAATGGTATGTTACTATTCCTAAGGGTACGTTACTATTCACCAAAAATTATATTTGTTTCATTAGACTCCAAAAATCATCTTGAACACAACCGTGTATGTCGGATTTTCAAAATTCCAAACATAGGAGTGACAAACTTATATTTAATGGTAACTTATCACGTAGTAGTTTATTATTTGGTATTTTCATGTTATTTTATGACATATTTATAAGAAGATAATTTCCATTGAAAAACTTTGGGTCGTTACATTCTTCCACCCTTAAGAAATTTCGCCCCTAAAATTTCACTTTACACAAATAGGTGAGGGTACTTCTCCTTCATTGCCTCTTCTGGTTCCCAAGTTGCTTCCTCAAACTTATGGTTCCTCCACGACACTTTGACAAGATGGGTTGTCTTGTTGCGTAGAACCTTATCTCTTCGATCCAGAATCGTTACTATTTTCTTCTCATAGGAGAGATCATCTTCCAGCTACACCACCTCTGAGTTTAGTACATGTGAGGGGTCTGGTATGTACTTCCTCAGTAGTGATGCATGAAACACATCATCAACTTGAGCCATATTTGGTGGAAGTGAAAGATGATAGGCCACGACTCCTATGCGGTCAAGGATCTCAAAGGGGCAAATATACCTTGGGCTTATCTTCCCTTTCTTCCCGAATTGCATGACTCTCTTCAATGGAGATATTCAAAGAAAGACTTTATCTCTAATGTCAAACTCTAAGTCCCTTTGACGGTTGCCATCATAGCTCTTTTGCCGACTTTGAGTAGCTTTGATGTGTTTTTGGGTGACTTGAACCTTATCTATCATCTCTTGAACAAGATCGGGTCTAAGTAGCTTTCTTTCTCCAACTTCATCCCAACAGGTTGGAGTTCTACATCACTTTCCATACAGAACTTCATATGGAGCCATCTGAATACTCGAGTGGAAGCTATTGTTGTATGAGAACTCAACCAATGGGAGATGTTAATCCCAACCACCTTTGAATTCAAGAGAGATGGCTCTTATCATATCTTCAAGCGACTGAATAGTCCTTTCATACTGGCCATCGGTTTGGGGGTGATAGGCCATGCTGAAATTTAATTTAGTACTCAAAGAATTATATTTGTTTTATTAGACTCCAAAAAATCATCTTTAACACAACCGTGTATGTCGGATTTTCAAAATTCTAAACATAGGAGTGACCAACTTATGTTTAAAGGTCACTTATCACTTAGTAGTTCATTATTTTGTGTTTTCATGTTATTTTATGACATATTTATAACAAGATAATTTCCATTTAAAAACTTTGGGTCGTTACAGTGGAGCTCAGTTATGGCATGGAAACCCCTAGACCAGGGCATATAGCTTCGTCCTATGATGCACTATTTTCCATGAAATTCTATCGATGCTCAAAATGACCATTTCCCTTGAACTATGTCATGGACTATTGGTATCAGGAATTGAAATTCCCATTTTTTTAAGGAACATGTTGTGGTATTGAATTATCAAGAATATAAACATGCCTTTTTACTTTGGATATGCCTTTGAACCTGGAAAAAATATTTTTCTAGTTTCTTAATATATTCAAAAATCAAACCAATCATTCTTATATTGTCTCTGATACTAATAAAGGGGTTTTAATGGATTTCAATCATCCTAACAAAGCAAAATAATACTCCAAAACTAGATTAATCATAAAATATCTCTATATGATTGGAAGGAATATAAATGAAGAAAAATAATGGAATTCCTTACGGTAGTCAATCTATCCAAAAAATATTTTCTCAAAAATTAGATTCAGATCACTAATAAGAATAAAAAATGAAGGGTTTTAAATTAATCTAATAACACTTATTAAAACATTAATAATCAATTTAATACTTGGTATGGGGATCTCCATGAAAAAAAATATGAAACAATGTATAAATATAAATACAGAATACTACTATAAAATTTGTATCGTACACCAAATAATCTATTGCATCATCTTCAAACACTATCACATGGGTTTTAGAGAGATCATTATGTGGTAAAATAATAACATCCCACCTCCATAATATATTCTCAAGCTATTCTGAATCATTCAATGTTCGAATGAGATATTTCTTCTATTCACAATGTACTAGAATATCGTATTCAATGAAAGAAGAAGAAGAAGATAACTTTAGGTCACATAGAGTTTCCTACAAGAAACATAAAATCACAGAAATAATATTGTTTCATGGAAGTAATGTATATAGGATGTAAAATATTCTTCTCAATAGAATTAATTTATTCATATGTTACAATGTATGAATAAATTATCTCAACGGTATATGAATTTATTATAAGAATTATTGACTCCAATTTGTTTCATCTCATGAAACAATATAATAAATGATATCTTATATAGAATAAAAAATCTTATCATTTCAAGAAATCTGTCGAACCAAAGTGATATAGCCTATGAATACAAATAAACAATATATATATAATATATATATAAGTATTTAGGGTATATATATCCATCAATCTCCCACTTCCCCTAAATCCTTGTAGGATTTGTGGAATTTCATCATATATTGAATCATATATAATATCGTGTGAAACCATATCCCAATCTCCTTTTGGATATTTTCCAAAACACTTTTAGAAATCCATCATCAACATCACCTTTTATTAAATAATATTTAATACCTTATAAATACCTATCTAAAACACTTTTAGATTAACTCTAAAACACATTAAGAGTGTCTCTTTGAGGAAAACTAAATCCCATAAAGTCAACCAAAAATTATAACCTCAAGGGTCTTTATATAATCGATAATAAATATAAATCTCTGGATCCATATAAGTAATTAAAGAGTAGTCATGAGAAAACTATCAATGCTACTCAAGAGATAAATAGATCTATCTTGATCTCCATCAAACACATGTATCTCTATACCTATGGCCACTAGTCTGTATCCTATGTAAATGTGAATTCTCAAATTTATTTCCCTTTTTCCATGATATTGAGTGACCATGGGAGATAAAACATGTCAATCCCATTTACCTAACTCATTATTTCTCGATTCATGGAGTATAGATTGATCTGATTAATGAATACATCACATGTAATTAAACTTCATGAATAATCACATCACATGTCCTGTATACAAAAATATATATAATATCTAGTGTGGTCACACACTCACATAGTCTATTTTAATCGTAGGACTAGATGTCATACTCATCATACAAGAGAAAAAATATAATCTTGGTTATGATCCAACCGACAAAATGATCTGTAACATACCCAACCACCCCATATTAACTAAGTCAATAAGTATAATTTCATAAGTAGGGTATCAATTTATGTATATTCTCATAATTTTTATCTTACCAACTATGGGTAATGGGGGCTTAAATATGATTTATGCACCCTCTATGTTGTAAAATTATAAATTCATCCAGTGCACACAAATAATCCTATTCTTTATTTTATTCCTAAGATAATATTTTGTATCTATATAAAATAATACTACTCATGCTAGCCTTAACATTTCATCATAACCTATAATACTATGTGAATAACATCGGTTAGGGATAAACTCAATGTCATTCTTTGAAAGGTCAATTATCATTATAGTTAATGAAATTTATCTATATATATACACATTTATGTAACCAATGTGACATATTTATAAATTTGATATTTCCTTTTAATATGATACATTTCATACTCTTAAAAAACTTTATATTTTTTAACAAGTCCTACATAATCACTAGTTTAACATATCATATATGTAAAAGTACTAGATCATCCTTATATTTGTTAAACTTTCTAGGTTTTTTATCTCATTTCATCATAAGTAATTCTTGTCACATATTTATGTGGTCATTTGATAAAACCATCCCACTTTTTAGTGAGAAACATCTATGATATAAGTTAGTTTTAATAATGGTGATAATTAGGAATAAAATTCCTAATTTTTCAACTACTTAAACATATTCAAACCTCTTAACTTCAAAACATCTAATTTTATGATGTAAACTTTTATTTTCTACTTAAAAACCTTTCTAATTTAATCATAATAATCCTTGGAACTCTATTACATCAAAAACTTTCAATAAAATAATGTAACTACTTTCATTATTGTTTACCGACCCTACTAAAAACATTTAGAATAAAGTGAAAATTACAGTAATACAATTACTAAATGTAAATCTTACTTTTCTCTTTAGTTAAATATCCTAAACACTTTTAGGATAAACTGATAACCACTTTGTTATGGTAACTAAGGTAAATATTTACATTTCTATTTATCTTTAGTGTAACAACCTGAACTTTTGAATAATATTTGTTTCCTAAATTTTTGTTTTATTTTATTTTATACTCAACAAAACTATGTCCTTTAATTAATGAAGTGAGTATAATTAAAATGAGACCATTGGGTTTCAACTGTTATATAATCATTGTTCAATATGACTATTGGAAACTAAACTCTTAACGTTATGAATATTATTTATAAATACAAGTGACCTTGGTTAATTAATACAGAAAGAAGATTTGATGGCCTCATCTAGTAGACTCGGGTCATACGAAGCTCATCTATCTGAGCTTGGGAAGGAGGTTGCATCACTAGGCTTTTCTCTGCACCAAGCCCAGGCTGAGCTTCAACATGTGAAGCTTGAACGGAATCGATTTCAGGAGAAGTTCAAGATAATAGAAATCACCACTCGAGCAATGTTGTCCGAGTCTCCCCAAGATTTTATCACCATTTCACACCTTACTCTTATGTCATATGCCGGTGTTATAAGGGTCTATGTAACAAGGCCATAGTTACTTTGTGTCATATTTTTGTATAAATAAAATTTTCATTTCTTATTATGGTAAAATTTTTAAATTTCAATTGTTAAAGTACATATAGGATGAATTAATATAAGTTCCATATTATTGGTGAATTTTGGAAAAAAGTTATTTTAAAATATTTTTTTATACTTTAAATAATTAATAATGTGAAATTATTTTCAAAAAATGGTCTTATACAGTTGTGATCAGTAAGAAATTTAAAGTCTAATAAGATCAACTTAATTTTTAGTGAATAGTAAAGTATGAGTAGTAATATAACCCTTATGAATAGTAATGTGACCAATGGAATAGTAACCTCACTTAAGAAATTATAAATATAATTTAGGCATCTTGATTGGTAATGTGATATAATAGCATAAGTAAATAACTATTTCAGAATTTATTAGTTAAGTATTAGTATTTTTCAGGTAAATAGTGTTTTTACATAAAATTTAAATATATCATAATTAGAAAATTATTTTCATAAAATGGAGTTAATTTTTGAAATCATAACATCGATATTAGGTTATGGTGAATTTATGATATTTTTATAAAATATTTTGTTTTTCAGTGAATAGTAAAAATACAGTTTTGAGTGTCAGTATGTTTAATGACATCATTAATTATGTAATCATGATGTAATAATTTTGGTTGATTTTAAATAGTAATATATGTTATGAGGTGTCATAATTGGCTAATACCATGGTCAAAAACCATGGGCAAGCCCATGGTTTTGCAAATACTACCGATGAGGTGTCCCTTGGAAATAAATTAAATATTCCCTCACTTTTAATATAAATACCAACCCATTACTTCATTAATTTCATTAACAATTCTTCATCAATGAAGATATGGTCTTTTCACCTCCCAATGATTCCTACCAAGGTTCCTTCAAGCCCCCCAAGGTCTCAACCTTCGAGTTTTTGAAGTCACTCTTCAAGGTAAGGGAACCTTTCACCCTCCTCTTTTAGTCAACACTTCTTATATGTTATATATTTGAATTTCCATTTTTATATGCTGGGGTATTATATTATGTATCCCTATTATGGTACTTTTTATTTCCATATAATTAGATATCCTTTTTCTCTCATCAATTCATTTTTCTGAATTTTTATGTGACGTCGTTAGGTTGTAAACTTTTCGTAAAAAGAAATCGCATCTTCTCTCTTCTTTTAAGATTCCTTTTCATGTGGTATGTTATTCAAATATTAATACTATGATATTATTTAAATTTTATTATGTACCTATGATTTATTATAAGTTATTTATGAGTTTGTGACCCTTTTACCCTCTCTTTTAATGTTTTCTAAAACCATGTTGTATAGTCGTTATGCTGCAGAATTTTCATCTCAAAACCTCTCTCTTTTTTTCAAGAAATTATCTTATTTTATTTATTTGAATACCCAAAACTATTTTAGTTATTGGGGTGTTAATAAAGACATAAAAATGGTATATTTGGTTCTATATTTTACATACATAAAACCCTCATTCCTTTTCCAAGGGTTATAAATGACATAACGATCAAGTTTTTTAAGCACTTTTAAAACGTCGCGATTTTGAAATGAAACCCATTTCTTTTATTCTCTATGGGTTATTTATGAAATTTTTTATTATGATATATGTGGATAACATGAATATAAAGACATATTAATTTTTCTACCTAATATATCTCAAATGCATTGGGTAAAGAATTTAATCTCTAGAGATGACAAGTTTCACAATACCTTGGTGAATAACCCTGGTAATTTGTTATGACACCTTGGGGATGAACCCTATTGATATGTTCATGAATGTCTAAATTAAATGTTTTATACACATTTTTCATGTTATTATTTATGTTATTATTGCTATTATATTCCTCTTTATCATTCATTTATGATATCCCTCGTGTTTTTATTGATATCACTCAAGATCACATGTAAACTGTTTCAATTATTTTCTTTACTAGGCCTCCTGCTCACCCTTTCCTTTGATGTATGTCTCCAAGTTATGAGATTCAGTAATTTTACTTAGTATGAAATTATGATTAATCCTTAAAATATTATTATAATAATGTATTATATTTTTTTCATGTATATTGTTCATTATTTCCAAGACACTAGACTTTAAAGATCCTCTATTTTTAAAATGTAATGAAAAGTTATGTAATAAAAAGGAGGGATGCCATTTTTAGACCCTAAATTATTTTAAGATATAAATTTTAATTTACTTTTCATTTTAACTAATACAAGACATTAAGAAATATCATATTTCACTTTATAAGATATCTAGATGAAACTCTTTTAAATTTTACTTTATCATCACATATCCTAAACACTTTTACAATATTGAGTAGAAAAACTCTAATTTTATACTGTTATAATATTTTAAGAAATAGTGATTTTAACTTTATAAATGGAAAATAAATTCAATATTTTATATTTTTCTTTACCATCATATATCCTAAACATTTTAGGATATTAATTGATAATCACATTATCTTAAAATTTTTGTTATCCTCTATTTGTTAATTTGAACTTCTAAGTTCAAAAATACTCCCATTAGATACTTATGTTCTATATTATTTTTATAATATCTTACTAATAAAAAATACAATCCTTTTGTTTTATAAAATAACATTTATTTTCTTTTGTAGGAAAATTTAACAAATAAACTAATATTTCTATATGTGATATTCTATGTGTGTGGGTCATTTTTTTCTTTTATAAGAAACCTTTGTTAAAATATACTATTGATGTGTAGCAGAAACATATTCCATAATATTTTAAAAAACAATAAGATAAACACTTTTATCCATATATTCTTCTTTTAACAAGTTATAGAGACTTGTGGATTATAAACTGTGTGTATACAATTTCTCATATCATGTTGTTTATAACAGATCTTTGTTATCGAACGTCTTATCTTATCACATAAGAGAAATAAGATAAAGATACACATCATTTAAATAGATTTATTTGATCTTGATAAAATAATTTAAATTTAGATCCTCAATTTTGTAACTATTTACTTTATCTCATGAATATAAAATACAATCTCAATCAATTATTCATTTAATTTTGAACTCCTGTATATTTACAACACTTTTTAAAATATAAATTTGGCACCAAAAATCCCTCAAAATTAAAGAATTAATTTATATAATATCTATATCTAACAAGGAAAATCCATGGAGTTTAATAACCTCTTCCAGGTATAAATTATATAACCCAATCATATTGAATTATTACTCTTCCTTCTAAATGACCCTCGGTTTCAATGACTTTGATTGGATTATTGAATAAAATTTGGTAAAATCATCAACCAACTTTTTTTATTCCAGTATAAAAGTTTACACACTTTTAAATACAATATAGTATTTTATAACCTATAAATCATATTCCTAGTTCATATATATTCCCAAAATTTTGATAATATTGGTAAATATTTTTTTAATTCATTAATATTTTTGAAACATTTCCATAGATGAAAATCTCAAACCAAAAAAGGGTATTTTTTAGCTTCCATATAAAGCATGTTATATAATTAAACAAATCATAATACATATATATTAAAAACACCCATCTCATTTCATTTTAAAAACTATTGTTTACATGATCTTCTTAAGAGATAAATGATACAAAAATACACATATTACGTGAAGTTCATCTAAGATTTAACTATCTAAGTTATCAAAGGAAAAAAATATTTTTTCTCCGTTACATTAAATAAAAATTCAAGATTTAATTATATTCATCTTCTAAACTTCTATATTTTTACAACATTTTAAATAAAATACATTTGATATCACATATCCATCTGAATGATAAAATTTATTTCTATAACCAATAATTTTTTTAGGAAAACTTTAGTCTAATCAAATCATCAACATAGTCAATCATATTGAATTTCATTTTACATATCCAATAATATTGAGTATGTGAGACTAAAAATACTTAAATCATTAACATTACCAATCATATTGATTAATTAGGTAGAGAATAAAATTCATTTATTCATTATTTCATCTAATTCCTCTTAAACCTTGAATGAATCACTTTATGCTTCCATAAAAATTTAGATTAACTTGTTGAAAAATTTCAGTACTTGGTTACTGAGGAGTGAATTATTCTAATATAATAAATTTACCTTATTAATATTTCCTAAAATAATAAAAAAATTAAGAACTTTTTTTAAGTTACTAGTCTTAATAGATACTTACATTAATCTTATTTTTATCAGGGATTTATCAAAAAAATTATCTTGATGATGATGATATTATCTACAAAAGAAACTTTTAACAAATGAGAATAAAGTATTATAATCATTTAATAAGGAATTTTATTAAATGGGATCCCACTAATATAATGACCCATTTTTTATAATTCATCATACCCCTTACAAGGTTATGATCCGTATTTTACTATGCAAATGACCCTTATTTGGTGTGAAACTCACTACTTAGTTATTTAGGTAAGTCTCATACCAATCCTATCATATATGACTCTTAAATAGTTGATCAGAAAAATCTTTTTCTGATTAAACAAATAGATAAGCCCAACATTATTCCTCTAGTATCCCAATGTTTGGGATTTCTCAACTTTCATAACGTAAAGAAAATTTTAAAAATGATCTAATCATAAGACAATATAGGGGAACCCTGATTTAGAATAAAACTACATAGAGATTATCTAATATCACTCATTACTTTATTACCTTATAGAATATAATCTAGAGGTAGATTATTATTGTGTGAAACTAACCGGTTGGATGATTGAGTACTTGAATGGTGAAACTTTGGATGGAACCATATACAAAATATTGAAAAAATTATTTAATCTCACCATCTTATCTTATGTTATTCCTTTTCATTCATTCCTACTTTTAGTAATTTATTATAAAATTATAATCCCTCCACTAAACCAATATGTTCAAACCATATCTATGTGAAACTCTTTTCACAAATCAAAGGTTTGTGTTATTCTCTCAAAAATAAAAGTGAAGCATATTCATACATATCTAAATGTATAATATGCATAAGATATATGAAAACTTTATGTAAATGCATAGACTTATATAAGATTGATAATCTCCACTTGAGTAAGCCCGAAGAGGAAGATATTCAACCCATTCACTAACCTGTAAAATACATAAGCCTTCGTATAGGTAGGTAGTCTGACCCTAAGTCCCTCTAAATAGGGATACTTTACTCAAGGGAGAATTCAAATCATCATAATTCTAAAACCTAATATTCATAAAATATACCCAAAAAATAAATTAATGTTTATAACTTCAATTGAAAATCAAGTTCAATGTGGATAAAAAACTAAATTCATTACCATAGCTATCATGTAATGCCAGGATATATCTAGAATTAGGTTAAAATTAAACTAAATCATACCTAATATGTTCATTTCTTAAACAATTTACTAAAAATAAATATAGGAGGGAATGACTTCTTAAATAATAAAATAACTCAAATATTTAAATATGAGATAATTATTCATCAATAATTCATAAATAAAATCTAACTATAAACACTTTTATAACTTAAACTTTAACATTATGGAGATTTCATAACATTAAATATAAATATTTTATATTCATTCCAAAATAAACTCTTATATTTATCATTATATAGCATTTTAATTTTAAATATATGATATTATATGAATTATGAACTATTCATGATCTAATTTATATTATGTAATCATTTTATATAATTTAAATATCCTATATTTAATCATTATTTAATCATTGATCATATCATTCATCAAAACACTTATTATGTGGGTAAAATAATGTTCAAATAAATTCCCCTTCTATTTTGAAAAAAATATAAAAAAATACATTATGAACAATTCATAATTTAAATATAAAAATTTTATATTTTTACCTTATTTCATAATTTATAACCATTTATAAATTATTTCTTATGATTTATAAATAAAAACATTTATTTCTAGATCATATGACATGCCATGTAATTTGGTTAAAAGGTATTTCAAATATTAAAATTTAATATTTGGGAATATAAATGTTTAATAAAAATTTATTTAATTAATTATAAAAAATTTATAATTAATTAATTCATTCATAAATTTATTATAAATTAAATATTCCCAAAATAAATATTAATAATATTTTTAAATACATTATAAACCAAAAAACCATTTAATAATTTTAAAAAAAATTAAAACGTTTTTTAAAAACTTTTTTACCTTTATGCAGAAACCATATTTTATGTAAGGCTGTTATCCATTTAATTTTATATAGATATTCTTTTTAAGTTTAGATTATCCTAACCCTTATACAGTAGATAATCTAATGGTATTGATCTCTTACCTTTACTTAAACCCTTCATGTAAAGGTAAAAATCAGATTACCCTTATACAAACTTCATGTAAAGGTAAGACACTTCATATAAAGGTAAATGAACATAAATTCCCTATCTATGTCAAGGTATATTGAAATAACCCTTATATAATCATTAAAATATCTACATAAACCTTACATAGAAACCTTTACACTACTTTAGGAAATCCACAATTTCCCTTTCATGAAGCCCTTCACATGAAGGTAAGTCATGGGTTACCTTTATGTGATCACTCACATGAAGGTAAAATCCTATTTACAATTACACAATTGATCTTCATAAGTTTAATTCCTTGGATATATTTATGTATCCAAACAATGCAAGGGTAAAATATTATTCAAGATTTTCTAAAAACCCTAAAAAATGGTACTTTGTTATCAATTTCTTCTTAATTTCAACACATTTTTTCATATATCTAAAGTATGGGAAGGATTTAATACCATTAAATAGTTTTAAAAAAATCTAATAACACTTATTAGAACAAACATAAGTGATTTAAACCCTAGTCTGAGGATATCTATGAAAAAAATATGAAACCTCATATAAACAATAATGAAAAATGTTGTTGTAAACATGCATATCATACACCAAATAATCCACTACATAATCTTTGAATTCCATCACATGGGTGTGAGAGTGATCACTAAGTGGAATCTAATTGACATCACACCAATATATTGTATCCACAGGCTATATTGATTCATCAAAATTTCACATGGGATTATTCTTCTATTCATGATTTGGTAGCATCTTATATGAAAGGAATGAAGAAGAAGAGATATTTGATTATTAGGGATATTTTCCCAAGAAACATGGAAGCACCATGCCACTACCATGGCATGGAAGTAGTGTATATAGGTTTTCAAATATTCTCCTCAACAGCTTGAGTATATTCATGAATTATAATTAATGAAAAAATACTACATCAGGTATATGAATTCATTATATGAATTATTCACCTCTCATGCATTTAGTCTAATGAATTGGAATAATAAGTGATATCTTATGAGTAATATAAAATGGTAACATCTCAAGTAAAAAATCAAAAAAGTTTATACTCCCCATTCATGAGAATATCCTTTGTATATCATATATATATATATATAAGTATTTAGGGAATATATCAATCAAAAAATACTACTTCTTCAGAAGGTATCCATAGATCACGGGAATCACTCAATGCTTAGGTAGGACCTCTCTTAACACTGTAATCTACTAGATCCTTATTTAAAGGTGTAAGATCCACAACACTAGATGGAATCATTGTTGAGGAGTTTCTATGATATAATCATAAAAAAAAACCAAAAATTATGATCCATTTTCTGTAGGACATCTAAAGAACCTCCTTATAAGTACAACATTTATCCTAATAAATAAAAAATTTCCAAAATGGTTCATATGTTAAATGTGTTAACCTATGAAGCTTTAATTTTAACACTTAAACATTTTTTAATATGTTTAAACTTATCATAGTCATTATCTCACAAAAAATAAATATATATGATAACTTTTGGAGATAAATAAGAATGATTCCCACACATTATCACATAACATGAATGAACATGAACCGTGTGATAGTGTGGTGACACTCACCACATTATAGTTCATCTTAGAGAATATCAAAACATTGTCAAAATCTCCAAACATTGGTGGTGCCTTCAGTAAAACATTCCAACAAGTATACCAACATAGGTAAAATAATATTTGAATTAAATCCTTTAGGAACCCAAATTGAAGAAGGTTTAGGCATTTTAATATTTAAAGTAGACTTAGAAATAAAATATTTCTTATGACCTAGTGACTGAAAAAATATCAAAAAAAAAATCAAATCATAATATTCAAATGAACTACATTAAAAATAGTTAATATTATAAATACATGTATTTTTATGATTTAAAAAAATCCAATAAAACATTTTTTCTAACCCATTATATGTTGTATAGTTCCTTTTTTAATCATCCCTTGCATTATTATAAACTTATCCAAACATTTTATTCCATTTTTGAATTTTTCTATGGAATCATAAAAACATTTAATCATATATTTCAACTTCACATTATCCTTTTGAACGGCTTTTAGAACCACACACACCTTCTCACTAGTGATTAAGTAGAATTATTTAATTTTTTATTTTCCTCCTTGAGTTTAGATACTTAAAATTAAATATAAATAATTATCTTTAATAAAATTGTTATTTTTCTTCTTGTATTTATTTTATAGATCCAATATATTGATAATATCATATTTTATCAATATTTTTATTCAACTCATTATCACAAGGTTTATCATACACAGAATCGACATTAAAATCATAATTAGAATAACAATCAGATTCACTAACCTCTTTTATGATTTCCACTAGATACATGTTTTTATGTTCATTATATATTATATAATAATCATTATATTCCAAGTCTTCATTAAAAATCCAATAAACCATTTCCCCTTTCATTTTTTTTCTTGTGCTTGTTGTCCTTTCTTCATGTGCCAATCTTGGAGATTCAGATTTTATATACACTTTATTACTATATTTTTAAACAATCAAAGGCAAAGCTCTTTTTATTAAAAAATCAAATAAATGGAAAATAAATAAATATGTAAGGGGTCATACAAGAATTTATCCCATCATTCCACGACCCAAAAAGATGCATCAAAAGTCATAATCAAACTCAAATGAAGAGTCATAATCATCATACCATTCTGATTCTGAATCTACGGGTCTATGAGACCTGGTAACCATGGTTGGATTAAGGTATGAGTAGTCTTTCATTCATCTTGATTTATGTGGAGGGATGGGTTCGAATCCTACATCATCCATAATAACTTTTTTACCTTTAGACAATGCCTAGATATAAGAAGGATTTTTTGGGGAACACATTATTACCATATTCAAAATAAATAAAATATAAATTTATTTTATAAATTGATTTAACTTTAATGTCTTTCTATATATAATTTATTATTTATCTTCTACCATTTTTCTTCTCTTTTATGTCCCTATACACACCTTTAATGATCTTAGTTTTCTTATTTTTCAAAACAGTTGATGAACCTGAACCATTATTAGTGGAACTAAAATAATTAATAACAATATTTAAATAAATACTCTTCTTAGTATTATAAACCTTGTTATCAGTATTTTTTATCTCTATTTCATACTATAACCAAGATCTAATAAACCCTCCAGAGTGTTTTCCTTAAAGTTCTTACATTCATAGATTTATATATTTTTGACATTACACTTATTTTTTAGGGATTTGATAACTCTATAAACTATGAAAGTGTTTTCCAATGTTTCTATATGATCATACATTCATTTCAAAAAATGTATGAATCTATAGAATATTTTATTTATAGTCTTTTTTTCTCCCATTTTGAAGCCTTATTATTCAAAATGTAGCACACCAAATTTAGTCTTATTTTTCAAATTATCTATTACATAATTAGTAACTTTAAAATTTATCTAAATATCATGATAATTCTTATAAGAAGATACATTAATAGATATTATAATATTCATTATCTTCTAGTTGATAAAATATTTATATGTGTCATTACCTACGAGTGAATCAAGGTCTACCTCTATAAATTTATAAGGTTTTACTGATGAGGTATAATGATCAATGATTAGTTTCTTAAGATATTATTTTATTCTATATTATTATAACCACAATCATTCTCAAAAATGAATTATCTCTTATGTAGAACCCATCCATTATTTGAACCATGACATTCCATATATATGGATCTTTCCCAAAACATTTTACATTCTAGAGTGATGTTCCCAATAACATATAAAACATTATAGAGATAATTGATGGTATTATTTTATAATTTCATTTGACCCCAAAATAAATCTATATAACTTTTTAGAGTTTGATCTACTCAATACTATTATCACCCTCACCTGTATGATATAATAATAAAAGTAAATGCAAGGCACACTTTTATATGTTTTTTTCCAAATATGGGTACCCAATCCATGTTGTGTGTGATTGTTATCTTGAGCTACAAATATCCACTATATAATGTAAGTGAATATAAAGGAGCTATATCATGAAATTCCCTAACTATTCCCCAACAAAAAATTATATTAGTTCCCACCAAATATAATGATTCCTCCAACCAAAGTGAGAAATTCAACTTTTTTCTTCAATTGCTTCTGAAAAAAATACAATCTTCCTTTGAGTCTCCTAGGTGAAAAAATAAGCCTATGATCACCAGAATATTTTTTTAAATTAACATATTGAATTTTTAATATCAAAAACTTCAGTTTCTAAACTCCTTGGCTCAACGATCCTTCCAGAGACAAGCATATCCTCTGCCACTTTATAAAATATATAGAATCATGAGTTCTCATTGATCTCACAAATATATCAGAACTTGTAGGTCAATATATTTATATTTAGTTCTCTTAAACAATCATTGGTAGAAGAAAAAAACTCTGAATTAAATCACACTTTATATAATAAACCTTTCCATAATAAAATCAATAAATGCACTCCATATCTTCTACCTTCTTCAAATTTGAATCAACTACCTTTAAATTCCTAGGAAGATGTCATAGTAAACATTCATCAAATTTCTTATAAATATTAACATAAACAATATTCATGGATCTATAATATGCTAAAAAAATAGTGAACTTTCCTTCATTAATTTTTTATATTTTATGTCCATCTCAAAATCATTACTTAGAAATTGAATTAATATAAATGTTATGTAAAATACCTTATGATATTTTTCGGTCCTTTAACATCCAACTCTTTAATGGTTGGTTCAACATTTTTTCTCCATGAACATGATACCTATAAATTTTATATGACTTAGATCCTATGATTTTAGTATACTAATTTCTAATTCTCTGGTGCATTGTTCAAATTTCAGCCAACTGTCTCTAATATTCTTATCTTATAATCAGAATATATTCTTCTTATCTATGATTCTATAGCTTCCACTTTCCTTAATCCATTAGATCAAAATATTGAAATTACATAACTTATGAGACTATGGATTTACATCAACAAAATCCCATCAGTATTAGTGACCACTTCATTTCTATATTCTTATATAAGACTATACTTCTATAGAAAATCCACAAGAGAATCCATACCATATACTACAACATCCTCTGACTCTATCTTCTAGATATGTCACATGTTTAACTTCATTAATTCCCATCCTCCTCAAGATTCCTCTTTTTATTAAACAAAACCAAGTACCAAAAATTATCTTCCTATAGTTTTTTATATAGGTAAACTTTTTATGATCCTATAATCTATCATTTCATCCATTTATATTTTCTTTTTCATATTTAACTCATCTTGAATCAAGATATACTCTTAAATCATTGTTATTTTTTTGACTTTTTTAATGTCTTGGGATTAGTTCATTAATAAGTAACCAAACATGAGGTTTTAATGGCCTCAATAACACCTCCCCATATACCATAGGATGTCATCTAGTAATGAGGTCCTACGGTGTTATGGTGGTGAGAATATACCCACTTTACTAGAGTGAAACACAACGGTAAATATTAATAAAGTAACGGACTACATAATAATAGGTAATTAAAAGATAAACCAACTAAATAATAATTACATACATATCAAAAACATGATCATATAAAGATGATGTCATGATAGTAAAAAAGTGAAAATAGGTATACATACTAATAGGAATACAATGGAGTAACAATGTATAAAAAAGAGATATAGAGACCAAAAATAACTATCTCCATTAGAATCATGATCATTGGATCAGTAATCCACTCCCAAGCTTCCATACCAAAAAGTAATCAATCATCTAAAGCTAGTAACTTTCCCTTATCCTTACCTAAATCTAAGTAATTTTCCCAGATACCAAACGGCATCCTAAACAGGGTGTGTGTAAAAATCATTATCCCACCACCAGTGATGACTAATGAAGATATAGACTTTGAATATAAAATTTAATAGTGTACATGAATAATAAATAAAGTGAAAAAAATAAATATAAATCATATAGATATTAGGTTCCTCTAGTGATACCTGGTGAACCCCACCTTCTTCGACCTAAACTAGATGCCTCTGATCATAAGACCAAAACTTTGTCAAGGAACCAAGGAACATAGCCAATACATCCAAGTATAATAATAATCACAAGAGAACCATGGGTTAACCATGGAATAGATGACCTTAAAAGTTTTATCCCACTCACAATTATCAACTGAGAAGCCAGGATAGGGGTATGGGTGTAATCCAAAGGATGAACCCTTAGTATTTCACCCAAAAGGTTTCTAACCAATCCTAGGGATAAGTCAATGGTAATATCAAGATATACAATAATGGATCTAAAAGAGATGATCCATGTTAGTATATTCCCATGGACATCAAGACATATCCAAGGATATGATCTATAGAATTATAATTTTTGAAGTATAAATGTGAATATTCGGTTTCTAGATGATGCATTCAAATATATCAATCATTTTAAGAGCCCAAGTTTGGTATCTAACTTGGAGGTCACATGAATTAATGAAATTTAATCCTATGATTTCTATCAATCCAATATAGGTTGTAAATATAAGTCTTACTCATGGAAGGATGTTCCTTTAATAGTTTCATCAAGATCCAAAACAATAATCAAACATTTTATTTATAAATTAAACATAGGCCATGTAAAAATATCAAAACCATTTCACAATTCAATTAATTACTTTGGTCAATTAACTTAAAAGATATAAAAATGTTTATGTCAAGCATACATGTCATAATATAATTCATTTAATTCAATTTGTATATTAATTTTTATAAGTGTCTAACCAAACACACCTAAGAGGTGTTTTGGTTAAAAGAAACTAGTGGTTGTTAAGAGAATTTAAACTGACACACCCTAAGGGGTGTTTTATGTTCAATTAGTCGACCTCTAACAATTTCAAAGGTATCATAACACATTTAAAACCATTTTTTCATATCAATTTTAAAGAATATTAATTTTATGAGTAATGTGTATATATTTTATCATGATTCGTATCAGTGAAAAAATGTAATTCCAAAATTTTTTAAGGAAAATTAGTATAACACCTACCTTATCCATACATAAGACTCCTCATCCAGAATTTCCCTCATATTTGGGATGGAATTATAGAAAGTTCCAAACCAAAAAAATCCTTTGAAAATATGGTATTTTAGGTTACACAAATATAACACTGAAGATGGAAAAAAAATTAAAAAGGAAAAAAGGAGTGTTAAACATACCTATGGGGAATTAATGTGATGAAAAATGATTAAATAAAATATATTATGAAGTAAATCCATAAAAATTTATGAATAGGGAATAGGGGGACCTCTTACTACTTCTATTCAAAAATATAAGAAGAAAAAAGGGGAATAAGGGTCAAAGGAAAGAGGTGAATAATGGTAATTTATAGGATTTTTAATTGGGAACACAGTTTCATCATATAGTTGGATAAATTATTCCCTAACTGTGCACACCAACTTCCAATTTTCACACCCAATTCATGGTTCATAAGAAAAATTAGAAAAACTATGTTAAAATTATTCATTAGGGACTTTATATAAGCCCACACCTTGTACAGTTTAGGTGAACGGTTAGGAAAACCGTGTTAAAACATTGATTAGTTAATATTAAATAAGTTTCATGTTTTTAATGGTCATATAGCCCCTTTTTCATTATTTTATAAACTATAATTCACCCTCTCATATTCACATGGTTGAGGTTCATGGGTAGTGTTAATCGTGTGATAACCATGTGCCTCAGCCTTTTTCTCTAAAAACTAGAACTCTATGACACAAACCCAGCCTAAAAGCTCCTGAAACCACCACGACCCATTTAAGAACATTAATAAGGTATAAAATAGATTTATACTATAATTTAAAGGATATTTACCTCAATTAAAATTCAATATCTTACAACCTCCCCTCCTTGATACAACTAGTCCCCATGTTTCCCTTATAGGGGTGGTTTACTTTCATTAGAGAATAACTCTAGACATTGAACACGTATATCATACTCCCATTCCTAGGTATTATCCTATACATGGTCAGGCTACCACAACACTCAGATAAGATGAAATATCCTTCCTTGAATATATTTCATGCTATGATTGACAATACGAATATGATACACCTCAGAAGAATCATCATCCTATAACTCAACTTTCTCCCGATCAAAAGCATGTGATGGGTTAGAATGATAATGGTGGAGTTGAGAAACATAAAAGACATCATTAATATCCCTATACTACTGAGGAATATATATCTAAGATTATACCATCCCAACTAACTCCCAAATATTTAAAGGAACAAAGAAACTATATCATATCTTAACTTTCCACTTAATCCATCGATGACCCAATCTGGGTGAGACTCACAAGAAGACCAGATCACCCACCTCAAACTCCAGTGGTCGTCGATGATGATTTTCATGTGACTACTTACTTGAGTGAGACATATCTATACATTTCATAATTATTTTTACCTACTCTAATTTCTCTTGAATGAGATTTGGTCCTAGTAGTGCTACCTCCCATACCTCTAACTAGCACAGAGGTGAACGATTAGGACTATCATATATCACCTCATATAGAGTAATTTAGATAGATTCTTAAAAACTATTATTATATTTAGACAAATAAATAAGTAATTTATTTTCCCAAGAACCTCTAAAATCCTGAAAAAAATGTGTAAATTATTTTCTTAGTACCTGTATAGGGTGATCAAACTAACCATAGGTCTGAGGGTGGTATGCTATATACAGAAGAACCTGTGATCTAATACCCCTTGAAATCCTTGGTAGAACATAGAAGTGAACTGAGTATCCTTATTTTATACAATGGTACATTAAACCTAAAAAATTCTTATGTTTCCTCAAACTTAAAGGCTTTCATGTTCATCCACTTAGAGGTTCTCCCAGATAGGTAAGAAGTGGGACACATTCATCAGGTTTTCCATGATTACCCATACTACATCACTTCCTCGAGATGATTTTGGTAACCCTATCCAGAAATCCATTGTGAATTCATCTCATTTCCACTCTAATATGATTAATGAATGTAAGATTCATGAAGTTTGTTGGTGTTATTATTTCACTTATTGAGAGGTGGGAAACCTGGTAACAAACCCCAAAATCTCATTTTTCATCCTAGAAAACCAATAGTGGTAGTATAAGTCATAGTACACCTTAGTGATTCAGATATGTACTGCTTATTTGGAATCATGAGAATCTACATCAACTCCTCTTTCATGTCTTTTAGTACCCAAACATACCCATGGATATGCAGGATCTCATCCTCGTCAACAATCCAACCAAGTGGTGATTCCTCACTGGAAACACTTTCCCCCAAGATAAATATTTTAGAATATGAAATTTATCATATCTTCACTCATTCAATAAGTGATAAGGACACTGTAAAATCCATGAAAAAATAGTTCTTGTGACACTCCTAAACTTATATATTCTTTCTAAAAAGAAGATTGTAAGAAAGATCAATGTAAAAAAAATGAAGGTATTTGACCTATATTTTCTATTGGAGGTTAAAGTAATGCTGAGAGAATATATTGTTGGACAAAAATCCCTCAAGGTATCATTGAAGCCTTTTTGAGGTGATTGTGTTTGTTGACAAAGTGGACATCTGAGTTGTGATTGTTGACAAAGAGGATTTCATGATGGAATGTCGAGTTCAAGAGCTGAGGTCAACGATCCATGTTTGATTCAAGAACGTCGATAAAAGGAATGGAAGATCTGGAGGCGGTACAAAAGAACAGATACAAGGTGGCGCCGTTTTCCAGTGTTTGCCAAATTTTTTGGGCCTGAAAATCGGCAAATGAAGAAAAGTGTTTTTGGCAAAGGGACTTGCGCGCCGCGAACATGGTGTACAGGAAACTTGCGCGCCACATGTTTTTCAAGATCAGAAGATCAAAATATGGCTAAGGAAATAGGATCGCGCAAGTTTGGGAGTTGGTCGCGCAAGTGTCTAAAGGAGAGGAGACTTGCGCGCCGAAACTGGGTCGCGCAGGTGACTTGCGCGCCGTCGCGCAGGGTGGTCAGATTGCCTATAAATACTGGACCACCCCTCCTCATTTCTCACCGGAGTTCAGGACGAGAGCTCCCGTCGCGCAGGTGTGGTGGTCGCGCAAGTGGTGTTGTGGTCGCGCAGGTGGGACTTGCGCGCCAGTGGTTGAAGTTGTGCGCCGGTGTTAGAAGTTGCGCGCCGGTTTGCAGTTGCGCACCAATGGTGGTTTGGGCGTAAAGGGAAGAGAGTCGCGCAAGTTTGGAGTTGAGGAAGCTTGTGTCGCGCAAGTGTCAGAGGAGGACTTGCGCGCCCGTTGTGACTTGCGCGCCGATACTTGCGCGCCGAGGTTGACTTGCGCGCCAAGTAAGGTTTTGTTCCCGCAGTGATTTTCAGACTGTGTGGAAGCTGGAAGTTTGCCCGATACCTTCGGTGCAAAGAGATATTCATCAACGGGTGAAAGTTAAACTTCAACAGAGCATCTACATACAAGAGAAGATGCATTCTTTCAGGAAAATGAAGAGACCTACAGGTCTATAAACTGTGAGTGGATTCCATCCAAGAGCAGTGAGCTCAGGAAGAGGAAGAAGGTGATCCTCTCCACCGGCAGTGAGCCAGAGAGAGAGAAACAGGGAGTGACCCTTGGGAAAGCAGTGAGCTGACCCTAAACATTGTAAAGGCAGTGAGCCTGGGCATAGAAGTGATCTAGCTCGAATCTTGTAATCCACGGCTAGTGAAGATTAGTGGAATTTGGTACGACCGGCAACCTGTCGGCGTATGCTCCTTGGACGTAGCCCTTAGCGGTGAACCAAGTAAAATTGTTGTGTCCTGTGCTTGCTTTACATTCTGTTTATATCGTGCAACAGGGAAAAGAGAGAAGAGTGTTTTGCTTAACAGCGAAACAAGATCAGAACGGGCATTAATTTTTAATTAGTCATACCCTGATTCACCCCCCCTCTCAGGGTATCCAGCCTAGTGGACCTAACAAGTGGTATCAGAGGGAAAGGTTGAAAATTGTTCTTCTCTCAATGGAGGTAACCAATCATAAAGGGATTCCGATCTTCGACGGATATAATTTTCAGATATGGAAGAATCGGATGCAACACTATTTCCGATCCTTGGGAATGGATGTGTTTTCAGCAGCTATGCATGGTATCACAGCTGATATTAATAGTGGTGCCTTATCAGAAGCTGAGCATAGAGAGTTGGATGCTGATTCCAAAGCAATCAATGCCTTAGGGGGAGCCCTTTCCAATCCCATCTACACAAAGGTGATGTCATGCAAAACGTCACATTCCATGTGGGAAAAGCTTTTGAATATATATGAAGGGGACACAAAAGTCAGAGAGGCAAAGCTGCAGGTGTTGTGGAACAAATATGAAGATCTGAAAATGAACCCGAATGAGTCTGTTGACGCATTCTTTGATAGGGTAAACATTGTTGTGGAAGATATGCGAGGTCTTGGAGAAGTCATTGAAGACATAAAGATTGTAAAGCGCATCTTGAGGAAACTTCCACCTCGGTTCAATCCGAAAGTTTCAGTACTAGAAGATAAAGATCCAAAAGAGCTGACATTGGACAATTTGCACAGTACCTTGGTTGCATATGAAATGAGGAACGATGATAATGAGGCTGTGGAAAAGGGGAAGTCTAAAGAGGTGGCATTTAAGGCCATGAAGAAGCTCACCATTGAAGATTCTAATGAAGAAGAAGAGACAGATGAGGTGATGTCATTCCTTTCTTCGAATCTACAAAGAGGAAGAGGAAAGTTTAAAGGTAAACTTCCACTAGCATGCTTTAGATGTGGAAAGGTTGGTCATCTTGCGGCAAGATGCCCCAAGAAGTTTCAAGATGATGATGATGATGATGACGCTGAAATTCCCAAAAAGAAGTCTTCAGCTTTTGTGAAAGGGAAGAAACAATTCAAGAGAAATTTCTTCAAGAAAAAGAATCTTCTCTCACAAGAATTTGAAAGTTCAGATGAGTCTGAGGATGAAGAAGTTGAGGAAATAGAAAATTGCAGAGATCGTGGGGTAAATGCCTTGGTGGCAATTGTTGGTAGTTCTCAAAAGGGAGAAGAAGCTGATGCTAAAGAAGAAGAAGAAATTGAAGGGAGAATTGATATGGAAGCCGAATTGGAAGCAGCTCTTGAGGAGATAGATGTTTGGAGAGCCAAAACGAAGAAAGCCAATAAAGTGGTTCGTGATGCCAAACTCTACATGCAACAACAGGATGAAGAAAAGTCTGAGTTGTTAGAAGAAATTGAAAGACTAAAATCCTCAACACCAGAGAGCTCAGAAAATATTGTTGAGTATAAGCTTAAAATTGAGGAACAAAAGAAGGAAATTGATTGTCTGACAAACACAGGAAAGGAGCAGGTTAGATGTATCAAAGAGCTTGAAGAAGAAGTGGTCAGTCTGCGACAAAAACTCAAGGATCAAGATAAACTCTTGACCCCCAATGTGATATCTGAAAAGCAGGCTATTCAGAAGACAGAGAAGATGAAAGCGGAGCCTAGCAGTTCAGTAGGAAAGAAACAGCAATTGAGCTCAGATGTTAAGGTCGTTTCTGGGCTTAGTCAAGAACAAAAAATGGCGACAATTGCAGTCAGACCGCAAGCACTCATCCCGAAAGTGACGGTTGATTTGGGAACAAAACAGAATCAGAATATTCAGAGATCCCAAAGGGGAAATCACAGTGCTGAAATATCACGAGGGAATGCATCCTATATCAGGTGTTATTGCTGTGGGAAAATGGGACATTCACAGTTTGTGTGTTCCATAGCCAAGAGATACAGAAGGGAACATGAGCAGAGACGGCAGCCAAATAGAGAACGGTTTTCCAGAACACATTTTGAAGGACACTGTTTTTGGTGCGGAGGATTTGGACACATGGCTAGGTATTGCACATCAATCATTCAGAGAAATGTGTCAAAGAATAATCAAAATGTTCGCAAGCAGCAGATCAATAAACCAACAAGTGAGCTAAAAGTTCAGAACAGATTTGCAGCTCTGCAAGATGAGGATGGTCCATCATACTCTGAGAAAGAACAGAAGCCTCAATCCATTCCGAGTGTGAAAGAAAAAGTATGGACCAAGAAGAAGAAAAATGAGAAGGCTGTGGTGGCGGAGATTGCCCTTAAAGCATCAGATCGATCTGGTGTTTGGATCCTTGATAGTGGTTGCACATCCCACATGACGGGTAATAAGGATCTTGTTACAGGCATCAAATATGACAAAGAAGGAGTTGTCAAATTTGGAAATGATGAAGGCCTGAAGATTGTTGGCTCAGGGAAAGCTAAGTTTGGGGGAAAAGAGATGAAACGTGCTGATGTCTTGGTAGTAGAGGGTCTCAGTCATAATCTACTCAGTGTCAGTCAACTATGTGACTCTGGGCACTCTATCCAATTTACCAAGAAGATGTGTATTGTGAAAGGAAAAGATGGAGCAGCTGTTCTGCAGGGAAAAAGGTCAAAGGGAAATCTCTATCTTGTAAGTGGGGAAGAAGATACTTGTCTTTTATCCAGAGAAGAAGAAAACCAGCTGTGGCACAAGCGACTTGGTCATCTATGCCAACCATCTATGGAGGATCTCGTTAAATGTGATGCTGCTAGAGACCTTCCCAAACTATCACGTGATCGCACTCATACATGTGATGCTTGTCAGCAAGGGAAAATCATCAGAAAGACATACAGGCCAAAGGAACAGAAATCAACTAGAGTGCTCGAATTGGTGCACGCTGATGTATGTGGACCTATCTCACCACGAGCTATAAATGGGCAAAGGTACTATGTTCTTTTCATTGATGACTATAGCAGAATGGCCTGGGTATTCATCATAACCCATAAGACAGAGGTATTCAGTTGCATAAAGCAGTACAGGAGGGAATCAGAAAAGATGCTTGGGCAGAAAATTCTGAAGTTTCGTACTGATAACGGTACGGAATTTACAAACAGTCAGGTTGAAAACTATCTCGAGAAACATGGGATAAGGCATCAAGTTTCATCAGTGAGAACTCCCCAACAGAATGGAGTAGTAGAAAGGAGGAATCGGATCATTAACAACATGGCCAGAACAATGCTTATTGATAAGGACCTACCAGAGAAATTTTGGAAGGAAGCAGTTTTGACATCGGTCTATGTTTCAAACAGGTCCCTGTTATGTCCGAAGCAAGGGAAGACTCCGTATGAACTGTGGTACGGAAAGAAGCCAACGTTGAAATACTTTCGAATCTTTGGAAGTAAGTGTTTCATTCTCAACAAAGAACATCATAGGAAGTTTGAGGCACGAGGAGATGAAGGGATATTCCTTGGCTATTCAGGGAAAAGCAAAGCATATAAATGCTTCAACAAGAGGCTGGGAAAAATTGTTGAGAGTAATGATGTCACTATAGTCGAAAATGAACAGACTGCTCAACGACCCAGTGAACAGTTCCTGGATGAAAGTGATGATGAGATAAGCAACCCAAGGGGAGTAGAAGTGGCAGAAGCTGATTCAGAAGAAGATACTGATGATGAAGAGGAAAGTGTCAAGTCGGTGTCTGCGAGGAAGCCAAAGAGTCGAGCTGAGATTGATAGGCAGAATATCATTGGTGATCAAACAGCTCCAGTTCAGACTCGAAGAATGAAATCATCACAGCAAGCATCGTTTTTGTCTCAAGTAGAGCCGAAATGTTTTTCTGATGCAGCTGAAGATGAAAACTGGGTTCAGGCCATGAACGAAGAGCTTGATCAGATTGAGAAGAACCAGACATGGGAGATTGTTTCGAGGCCAGCAGACAAGAATGTCATTGGGACCAAATGGGTCTATCGCAACAAGATGAATGAAGATGGCACAGTGATTCGGAACAAAGCACGTCTAGTGTGCAAGGGGTACTCCCAAATAGAAGGAATTGATGTTGATGAGACATTTGCACCGGTTGCAAGGCTGGAGACAATAAGATTATTCCTAGCCATCGCAGTGCAAAGGAAGTTCAAAGTGTTCCAGATGGATGTCAAATCCGCATTCTTGAATGGGGTTCTGGAAGAGGAGGTGTATATTGAGCAGCCAGATGGTTTTCTCATTCATGAGGATGAGAACAAAGTTTGCAGGCTGAAGAAGGCATTGTATGGGCTGAAACAAGCACCAAGGGCATGGTACTCAAGGCTTGATCAGTACTTGAAGAAGCTTGGTTTTCAGCGTGGAGGAGTTGATTACAATCTCTATTTCAGCAATGACAGTAATCAAAGGATGATGGTGCTAGTGTATGTCGATGACATAATTTTTGGCGGATCAGATGAAGCTCAGTGCAGACAATTTTCTGAATTCATGAAAAATGAGTTTGAAATGTCAATGATTGGAGAGCTAACGTTTTTCCTTGGTCTACAGGTGACACAAGGAAGGAATGGAACTTTCATTTCTCAATCCAAATATGCCAAGGAAGTTCTAAGAAGGTTTGGAATGGATAATTCCAAGGAAATGAAGACTCCAGTTGCTACCCGGATGAAATTATCAAAAGATGAGGATGGCAAGGCAGTTAATATCACAGAATACAGGCAAATCATTGGAAGTCTGTTGTACTTAACCGCAACAAGGCCTGATATTGTTTTCGCCACATGCCAAGCAGCGAGATATCAATGCAATCCCAAGGAAAGTCACATGCTTGCAGTAAAAAGAATACTTCGGTATATCAAGGGCACGGTGGACTTCGGTTTGACATACAACGACAAATCTCAGACAGAGTTATTGGGATATACTGATGCAGACTGGGCCGGTTCAGCAGATGATAGAAAATCAACGTCAGGTGGTGCATTCTATCTTGGTGGATTGTGTATTTCTTGGCTAAGCAAGAAACAAGATTGCATTTCATTGAGCACCGCAGAAGCTGAGTATATAGCGGCCACTCAAGCATGCACACAGTTATTGTGGATGAAGCAGCAGCTTGAGGATATGGGAGTTGAAGTAAAGTCTCCGATCGGAATCCAGTGTGACAACTCAAGTGCTATAAATCTTAGCAAAAATCATGTCCATCATTCCAGGACAAAGCACATTGAGATCAAGTATCATTTCATCAAGGAGAAGGTTGAGCAGGGCATCGTGAAGTTGGAGTATGTGCCTACAGAGCTACAGGTTGCAGACATTCTGACAAAGGCCTTACCCAAGGAGGTTTTTGAGAGGCATCGACTAGCTCTGGGAGTTCAGTCGATTCCTCGCACTTGAAATAGTGTGGACGCGGGATCACCCCCCCCCTCTCCCCGAGGTATGCTGTGTTTTCTCTACTGTGCTGATGTGTTCTCTACTATGTTACAGACTACAAAGGCGTGACCTTTGGGTTCGTTGACAAAGGGGGAGAAAATAGTGATTGTTCAAGGGGGAGACAATGTGGAGATTTGATAAATCATGAATGATAAGGGGAGAAGCTGACAGGTGGAGCAGCCAGATAGGGGGAGTTGAAGCTAGTTGAACGTGCTTAGCCAGAGCTTAGCTTGGACAACACAGGAAATATGGCTAAAGAGGTGTTGAAGCTGTGAGCAGAAAGGGGGAGCGTATTAAATCTGACGATGCTAGAAGTGATCGATCAAATAATAGATATCACGACAGCTGAGGATCGTGATAAAAGCAGAAGAGTGGTGTTGGACAGTGTTTGGTGTCAACAATGGATGTTAGAGACAAAGTGATTCATTGATGAACTTTTCATTTACTCTTGTTTCTCACGCCGAGCATTGCTCATGTGGGCTTAGAGTATGTGTTGAGTAAATCCTTGGTCGCTATCGGAATCGCAATGCGGCGAATGGAGGTTGAAGAATCAATGACGTATCTTTGTTTGGGAGAGTTGTCAACAAACCCAAAGGGGGAGATTGTTGGACAAAAATCCCTCAAGGTATCATTGAAGCCTTTTTGAGGTGATTGTGTTTGTTGACAAAGTGGACATCTGAGTTGTGATTGTTGACAAAGAGGATTTCATGATGGAATGTCGAGTTCAAGAGCTGAGGTCAACGATCCATGTTTGATTCAAGAACGTCGATAAAAGGAATGGAAGATCTGGAGGCGGTACAAAAGAACAGATACAAGGTGGCGCCGTTTTCCAGTGTTTGCCAAATTTTTTGGGCCTGAAAATCGGCAAATGAAGAAAAGTGTTTTTGGCAAAGGGACTTGCGCGCCGCGAACATGGTGTACAGGAAACTTGCGCGCCACATGTTTTTCAAGATCAGAAGATCAAAATATGGCTAAGGAAATAGGATCGCGCAAGTTTGGGAGTTGGTCGCGCAAGTGTCTAAAGGAGAGGAGACTTGCGCGCCGAAACTGGGTCGCGCAGGTGACTTGCGCGCCGTCGCGCAGGGTGGTCAGATTGCCTATAAATACTGGACCACCCCTCCTCATTTCTCACCGGAGTTCAGGACGAGAGCTCCCGTCGCGCAGGTGTGGTGGTCGCGCAAGTGGTGTTGTGGTCGCGCAGGTGGGACTTGCGCGCCAGTGGTTGAAGTTGTGCGCCGGTGTTAGAAGTTGCGCGCCGGTTTGCAGTTGCGCACCAATGGTGGTTTGGGCGTAAAGGGAAGAGAGTCGCGCAAGTTTGGAGTTGAGGAAGCTTGTGTCGCGCAAGTGTCAGAGGAGGACTTGCGCGCCCGTTGTGACTTGCGCGCCGATACTTGCGCGCCAAGGTTGACTTGCGCGCCAAGTAAGGTTTTGTTCCCGCAGTGATTTTCAGACTGTGTGGAAGCTGGAAGTTTTCCCGATACCTTCGGTGCAAAGAGATATTCATCAACGGGTGAAAGTTAAACTTCAACAGAGCATCTACATACAAGAGAAGATGCATTCTTTCAGGAAAATGAAGAGACCTACAGGTCTATAAACTGTGAGTGGATTCCATCCAAGAGCAGTGAGCTCAGGAAGAGGAAGAAGGTGATCCTCTCCACCGGCAGTGAGCCAGAGAGAGAGAAACAGGGAGTGACCCTTGGGAAAGCAGTGAGCTGACCCTAAACATTGTAAAGGCAGTGAGCCTGGGCATAGAAGTGATCTAGCTCGAATCTTGTAATCCACGGCTAGTGAAGATTAGTGGAATTTGGTACGACCGGCAACCTGTCGGCGTATGCTCCTTGGACGTAGCCCTTAGCGGTGAACCAAGTAAAATTGTTGTGTCCTGTGCTTGCTTTACATTCTGTTTATATCGTGCAACAGGGAAAAGAGAGAAGAGTGTTTTTCTTAACAGCGAAACAAGATCAGAACAGGCATTAATTTTTAATTAGTCATACCCTGATTCACCCCCCCTCTCAGGGTATCCAGCCTAGTGGACCTAACATATATACTTTGGGATTTTATGGTTCATGTATACCATGAACCATTCCCCCATAAATTAATGTCTCCAGCAACATAAAACTTAAACAAAAGATCATATCACATGGTTGTGTGTTAGGAAATTATTCTCTTGAGGCCTCAACTAATAAGACCCATATTCTATGACTCATTCCCCATTCATTAAAATATCTCCCATACCAAATATTTATGTGACATAATAAACTATGTATCCTTTGTTGTTCTTCAGAAAAATCAGGATCAATGTTGAGACCAATCTCCCTTTTATCTCTAGAAAGGCCTTCTCTCAACATTCAGATCATGTAAACATTACACCATTACTATTTATGCCTATAAGTGGTGTTTAAAGGAATGAAATATTTTCAATGAATAAATGATATTAACCACATATCCCGAATAAAATCTATATATAAAAAACATTCTTGGGATACTCCTATGAAACAATGACTCTCACCTTCCTTGGATCCACAAATACCCCTACTTCTGATATAATGTTAACTAAGATGTAAACATTATAAATCCAATAGTGGGATTTAGTGATATTAGAATATAGTTCATGATCTCCTGGTGTACTCAATACAATGTCAAGGTGATTAGAAGGATTGTATTGAGATTGAGAAAACATTGAGATATCATCCATGAAAATGACCACAAAGGATTCCATGTACATGTGGAAAACCCAATTTATCAAATCCATAAAAATATATAGAATTTTTATTAAACCAAAATGAACTAATAGATATTTATAAAGGCAATATACACTTAAAAACTCATTATGTAGTATATCCAAGGGTCTGAACCTTAAATGATGATATTTGGATCTCAAGTCAATCTTTGAGAGGACCTTGGATTCTCTGAGCTGATCAAATAGATCACCTATACAAGTAAGTGGGTACCTTTTCTTAACTAAAAATTATTAAACTACTGGTAATCTACATACATCCTTAGGTTACTATCTTTCTTCTTGTAAAAATGTATAGGTGAACCCCAAGGAGAAGTATTGGGTCGAAAAACCCTTTGGATTTTAGGTCCTCTAACTACTTCTTGAGTTATTGAATCTCGATATGATCCATCCTATTTAGAGGAATGGATACTGGTTCTACTCCTAAAATAAGATTTATGGTTAACTACTCCTCTCTCTCAGGAGTTATCCAACAAAATTATTTTGGTAAAATGTCTCCGAATCAGTTCACCACTATAAGAAACTAGCATGGTGTGCTCCTCGATCATCAAGAAAGGGACTAAAAATATGGGTTTGTACTCCACCCAGTCCATGATGATTAGGTCTATATTGAGATTCCTAGACATCACATTCTCCCTTATGTTCATATTTATTACCCTTGGGTGATGATAACTAAACCCTCTAGTGATAAAAATATATACAAGACTCCCAACATAGTATCAAGAGATGTTACCCTATAAAATTAATCTATTTTGATCCCAACACTCTTTGTTAAATCTATAGATAATAATGAGTGTGAAGAAACTATTTATAAAAACAAGATAAGTCTAGGATACTAAAATCATACCTTATATTGTATATGGTCTAGTACTATACTGCTCAGTTGCAGACAGTACTGCATGCAACTGGCCTGATCCAAAACCCTAAGTTACAACCTAACATCCCTGACTAGGTCTACTCTATTGTCCCTAAACATCATAACTTTGGCTTCATTGACCTCATCCACCTTATCATCATGTATAACCGGTGGTACTTTATCTCCCATCCCGGCATGGTGACACTGATCCCATTCTACAATTTGAATAAGGTGAAAATCCTATCACATTAGAGATCCGCAGAATGGTCCTAAAATATCTCTAAAGATGGCCCATTTTTCTATGAGAATGATACTCTAATGGGTCTCTTCTATACTGGGACTTAGTGTGGAACAGTCTTCTACACTAATGGAATATCACAAAACTTCCAATGCACATACTCTAACTGTCACTCCTCTCATGAGTATTCTTAAATAAAGGCTTCCTATCACTAAAAAAATCATTTCCCTACATAGCAGATAAACCACCATGTCATGTACCTCCATATTCCTATAGATTTTTCTCAGATATATGGTGTTGGTTTTTTGTTTTAGTGATGGTATATATTCGAATGATCTTCACCTGATATTGGATAGAATACTTAATCCCATCCTCAAAACATCTCACTCTAGACATCTCATCACAAGGAAAAGTGGGTGAAAATATAAGGAATCGGCCTTAAACCTTACTTAATATTGAATTAAATGAATAATTCACATTGAGGATCTTTTCAGGTTTAGAGTTGTAGAGAATTAGGACATAACTATTACATCTTAAAAGATTACAAAGTAGACACTTATACTAAATTTCCATAAAATAAAAACTCTTAAAAAGAAACATGTCTAGTTCCATGTTTTAGATAGCATGACTTTCCCTTGATCCCATCCTTGACCCTATTCCATATTAAGTCCTATGAAAAAAAATTCAAAAAAACTTGGGGTGAGCATAAAAAGCTCAGTAAGGGATACAAAAATAATGAAAACTGTTAGTTTTTTCAAAACAACAACTAAACCATGTATACTTTATCAAAGTAATACCTTTCACCTTTAGGAAGTAGTAAAAACTCTTCACTGAATAAAATATCATTACTTACCCTTTTGTAACCAAAAGATTACCATAAAACCCATATAAAGAACACATACATATAAAGGTAACTTGGGACATAAACATACTTAAATGGAATAACCATACGGTCGACTTCCACACATATCACTTAATGGAATAGCCATACGGCCGACTTCCATACCCAATGCATTGGAGGTTATAATGTAACCACTCGTCTTGGTATTCACGGCACCACCCGTTATATGGTTTATCATGTCACCACCCGTAAAATGTCCAAGTACCATTATAAAATCATAAGACATAAAACAAATATAATGGAAAGGAAACATTTCCACACTTTGATCACAATATATCACTTAAATATATTGACATAACAAATCCATTATAAAAACCATTTTCAATACCAAAATAAAAGAAAATAAAAACATGGTATTTATTTTTCATTAAAAAAGTTATGGCTTGTAGAGGAATTCGAAGCTCAAATAATGGTCACGGCGGCGGAGAAGTCGTTGTCGCCGCATACGTACGACAAAAACATTCCATTTTTGTCGTTTTGTAAAATGATTCGTATAAAAATATTCCTTTTGAATAAACGTAAAAGTCAAAGGGGTTTATACACCATATAAAAGGAAGTGGTGTATAAAACAAAATATACCTCAATGCAAGGAGATTGAGACGAAGTCCCATACAAAGACGACATCCTTGGATTAAGGATAAATCAATTACATAATTATGTATGACAAACAAATACGCCAAATATAAGTGGATATTAAGTGTAAAACAATCACAGGTTATTCACACATATTCATAGAATGACATATTCAAGGAGTACAAGTTTATCCCAAAGAATCAAAATTGGGTTAAGAAGTTCCCTTGGAAAATTTTGACAGACTAACGGCGTCACTTCAAAATTCAGAAAAAGATTTGATGAGAGATAAAAAGGGGATCTCATCACTTGGACATAAAATTTACATTAATAAGGATATAGAAGAACATATCCCAACTTAATAGTATGTTAATTAAAATACATAACAAAATAAGTCTTTTAAAAAGAGGAGGGTGAAAGGTCCCCTTACCGACTTGGGTATCTTTCAAAACATACACCCCATGAAAGAAGGACAATACAACATTGATGTAAATACTCATAAATGAAAGTATATTACACAAAGAGTAGAATAATGGGCAGTACATATAACACTAAAAGGAAATGGTGGAAAATGTAGCATAAATCTCACGGGAATAAAATTGAGATGAAAAATCCCTTACAAAAACTCAACAGCCTAACGACGCCAATTAAAAATTCTAAAAAAGAATTGATGAGAGTAAGAGGGAGTATCTCATCATATAAAAATAAAAATTACAGTATGATTAATATAAAATAACATCCTACAATATAAGAACATGGAGAATAAATGAAATGACATAAAATAGGGTACTTGAAAAGAAAGCGAGAGGTCAGATCCCTTACCTCAAGTCCAACTTGTCTTGTTCGTTTCTTTATATTCCTTTAAAATGGGTAACTCTCTTTTATTTAAGCTCAAAGGCTTCCTTGGAAAGGATTCTGCCCAAAGTGAGGCTCTAATGATGAATATAGGGATGTGGAGACATGAAATGGACAGGGGTTGGCCGAGCCAAAGGCTTGAGAGGTGTGTGTAAGGTGGTAGAGGTGGGGGCCTTTTATAAGAGGATAAGAGGGGCACTCTTGGAAAGTTATAAAATATTACTTTATTATAAAATGATTTTAGGATTTTAAAGGTCCCACAATTATATATTTTGAGGATAAGGTTATAATAGTTCAAATCCACACATCCAATAGGTTTTTTACAAGTGTAGGTCTTAGATTTTACATTATCTTTTCATTTTATTTAAATCATTCATTTATGAGGTAATCACTGCATCATCACGGTGTCATAAATAAATTAATTTATTTAATATCTAAAAATTATAAAAAAAATATCATGATGTAGGAAATATTTTTAGATTTATAATTAATATTTATAGTCAAAATTATGACTTATATAACCCCATGTAAAAATTGTTTTAGTAAAACAACACATGTTTGTGACATTATAATTTTAACTTTAAATAAAAAGGTATTAATGTCATTTTCCAACCAAAGTGGATCCATGGGGTCCCCAAGTTGACCTATGGATTGTCTTGGTCAGACATGACACATCCAATAAGGGTATAAAATGTGTCTAGGTTATTTCATATTATTAAAACATTATTTTTACCTTAGACTACATTAATTACCTCTAATCACGATTAAGAACATAAAAGTTACTATTCACCAAAAAATTATTTTAATCCCATTGAACAACATTTTACTTCATAATGAAAACCATGTATGTTGGATTTTGAAATTCAAAACACATAGGTGGAAAAGTTTCATTTAATCGAAAAATCAGTTTCTTTAACTACCACTTAGTGGTTTCACTATTCATCAAAAATTGAAGTTTTTCAGAAAAATACCAAAAAATCACCCTAAGATATATTTGATATTCCGAACTCAAAAATGATTTCTATTTTACAAAATTCAAAACATATAAGTTTCATTAATTAATTTAATAATTAATTCCCGCTGTCAAAAACAAAGAGCGTGTTTTTAAGAAACAATATCTATTAAAAGATTGACACTAGTTTAAGTCCAATTTCAAAGTGAAATTAATTCCAATGACCACTATTGGATTAAATGGTAAAAATATATTCTAATTTAACTTTAAAACCAATTCAAAATATAATCTAATCATATAAATAAATTATATTAAAAAGTGGTTTTGAATTAAAATACAACATTTTTCACTATTCATTAAAAAAATGAACTTTATCGGAAAAATACCAAAAATTTACACAAAGTAAATTTTGATGTCCCGATTCTAAATAAGAATTTTATTTTGTCAAATATAACACATAGAATTTTCAAAAAGTGGATTTAAAAGAGGTTCGCCATCAAAAGGCAGTTAATCGACCTTTTAAAGAATATTAGAATGTTTACGCTTAAAATTGGATTCATTCACATTTTTAATCCTCTAACATTTATTGTAAAGAGTAAAAATATTTGACAAACATATATAATCATTTTGTAGTTAGTTCTTTTCATTCCCACCATTACAACGGCTAGGCGTTAACTACCATTTAAAATAATATTATTTTATTATTAGAGTGCAATATAAGATTCCCAAGAAACTCATTGTTGCGTATTGGGTACGCCATCGAGCATAGCGTCCCCTTTAAAGTAATATTAATATTTTATTCACAAATATGGATTAATATAAAAATTTCATATTCTTTATTTACCTGGGGTGTTGCATCCTTCCCCCCTTTTGGGAATTGTGTCCTCGCAATTTTAAAATTGGGCTCGGAAACATTCTTGAAAGTCCCACATCGGAACAAGAGTCGGTAAAAAAATCACTTTAAAATAAAGAAAGAGAAGTACAGAGGTCACCCGAGTTAACCCATACTAGGATTCCATGAAGGAAAACATGGACATAGAGGAGAAAACATAGGGTCACGTTCTGATGGAGAGTGATAGAAAACATGTTTAGGAGAAAGTTAACCACAAGAAAATCACAAAATTGTGATGGGTTAAACGGTATTCGATTCCCCAGTAGGAAAAGTTAATAGACAACATTTTTGTTTTAAGTTACTTTTTATTGAGGAATTTATTCATAAGGAAACACAATTACTTATCATGTTGACTTCCAACTTTTATTAGATTTCTTACACAAACTCATATTTTCTCCAAAAGACGAGTATTTAAGAAGACTTTTTCACATTAAGAGTACTATAATCAACTTTTATAGAATCACCTAATCCAAAAAAGAGAACTATATACTTCCCATGTCCTTAGACATTAACCAAAACCAAAACCAAAAAGGTTATTACAAGATCAGATAATCCAGAAAAGGATAACCCTTTATAAAAAGAAAATCTATTCTTAATCTCCAAAATTTGTCCAACAAAACCCAAAGTTCAACGAGGACCATTCGATAAAAAATTTGTCCATAAAATTCTTCAAAGTAAACCAAACTATGATTGAAACCCAAGTATTTGAAGGATTTAGTCACATAGTCTTCCAAGTTAAATCGTAACATTTATCTCCAAACAACATCAGTTGCTCTTAAAGTCTCGTATTGAAAAGTAATTAACCTAATCACATATCCTCCATGATAGGTTAATAAATTTCTATAGATAACTCAAAATCAACTTACTCTTAATTCATAAAATCATCTAACTAAAAAGAATCAGTCAAACTAACCAGGGACTTCACGTAGTCCAGTGGTAGGCGATAAATAATAGTTTCACTTTGGTTGTGGGTTCGATTCCCGCAGCTTTGTCCGACGCGACGGGTTGTCACACGATCTGCATGTTGTCCTTTTTATAAAACTCCAAAAATAACCCTAACATGTTGTAACCTCAATAGTTTCCTTATACCTCTCATTTTCATCTAAATTCGTTACGATCTCAACATCTTAATTCTTGAAGTCTTATTTCACCACCATAAGATAAAATAAAACGATTCCCAAAATGAATAACATCATACCTTGATCATGGCGTCCACTCGGTTTCATCATCATCTTGCTCACATAGGTAGAAGTCCCATGCATTGCAACAATGATTTAGAGATCCCTCAAAATCATTTGCTTCCTCCATCCAAATACACCTTGTACAACATGGGTCATATGGGTATTCATAGAAAAACAGTTTTGGAAAATAATCATGTATGACATATAATTCCAAAACATCTGATAAAACATGATTTCTATAAAATAGTCGGACATAATTTGAGTTGAAACTTTCTATTATTGGTCCTTTTAAAATAACATAAGTATGTGCTGAGAGACTATATTTTAAAATCAAATATAAATACCTTGTGCAAGGGTCTCCTTCCTCATCACCATTTTTAAAATCATAATATGCTTCAAATTCTTGTGATAAGGTAAAATATTTAGAAATACCTTGATAATATTTACCTTTCTTGAAAATATGAGAATATTGTGAAAATATTATTTGTCTAAATACAACCCATGATCCACGATGATAACGAGGTATAGTGGAGGTGTTTGATATCTCAAACAACTGCTTGCAAGTGAGTTGTATGCTAGAAAAAGTTTCACAATCATCCGAACATGACTTTGCAATAATTATTGCAAGCATGTAATCAAGAAGAGATAGGAATGTAATTTGAGATCCTTCTCCTTCCATTTGTAACCGACTTTACTTGACCTGAAAAAAGTTATAAAACAAGGATTTAACTGAAATAATAGATATAGGGACTAATCATTTGTCTAACAAAAAATCTTAATCCCTAAAGTTGTCTAAACCGACCTCTGATACCAACTATAATGCCCCGGCCTTAAACCTTACTTAATATTGAATTAAATGAATAATTCACATTGAGGATATTTTCAGGTTTAGAGTTTTAGAGAATTAGGACATACCTATTACATCTCAAAAGATTACAAAGTAGTCACTTCTACTAAATTTCCATAAAATAAAAACTCTTAAAAAGAAACTTGTCTAGTTCCATGTTTTAGATAGAATGACTTTCCCTTGATCCCATCCTTGACCCTATTCCACATTAAGTCCTGTGAAAAACATTTCAAAAAAACTTGGGGTGAGCATAAAAAGCTCAGTAAGGGATACACAAAGAATGAAAACTGTTTGTTTTTCAAGACAACAAGTAAACCATGTATACTTTATCAAAGTAATACCTTTCACCTTTAGGAAGTAGTAAAAACTCTTCACTGAATAAAATATCATTACTTACCCTTTTGTAACCAAAATATTACCATAAAACCCATATAAATAACACATACATATAAAGGTAACTTGGGACATAAACATACATAAATGGAATAACCATACGGTCGACTTCCACACATATCACTTAATGGAATAGCCATACGGCCGACTTCCATACCCAATGCATTGGAGGTTATAACGTAACCACCCATCCTGGTATTCACGGCACCACCCGTCATATGGTTTATCACGTAACCACCCGTCAAATGTTCAAGTACCATTATAAAATCATAAGACATAAAACAAATATAATGGAAAGGAAACATTTCCACACTTTGATCACAATATATCACTTAAATATATTGACATAACAAATCCATTATAAAAACCATTTTCAATACCAAAATAAAAGAAAAGAAAAAAATGGAATTTATTTTTCATTAAAAATGTTATGGCTTGTAGAGGAAGCCGAAGCTCAAATAATGGTCACGGTGGCGGAGAAGTCGTTGTCGCCGCATATGTACGACAAAAACATTCCCTTTTGTCTTTTAGTAAAAGGCTTCGTATAAAAAGATTCCTTTTGAATAAACGTAAAAGTCAAAGGGTTTTATACACCGTATAAAAGGAAGTGGTGTATAAAACAAAATATGCCTCAATGAAAGGAGATTGAGACGAAGTCCCATACAAATCTGGTATCCTTAGATTAAGGATAAATCAATTACATAATTATGTGTGACAAACGAATACACCAAATATAAGTGGATGTTAAGTGTAAAAAAAGCACAGGTTATTCACACATATTCATATAACGACATATTCAATGAGTAAAAGTTTATCCCAAAGAATCAAAATTGGGTTAAGAAGTTCCCTTGGAAAAATTCGACAGCCTAACGGCATCACTTCAAAATTCAGAAAAAGAGTTGATGAGAGATAAAAAGGGGATCTCATCACTTGGACATAAAATTTACATTAATAAGGATATAGAAGAACATATCCCAACTTAATAGTATATGAATTAAAATACATAACAAAAGAAAACTTTTAAAAATAGGAGGGTGAAAGGTTCCCTTACCAACTTGGGTATCTTTCAAAACATACACCCCATGAAAGAAGTACAATACAACATTGATGTAAATACTCATAAATGAAAGTATATTACACAAAGAGTAGAATAATGGGCAGTACATATACCACTCAAAGTAAATGGTGCAAAATGTATCATAAATCTCATGGAAATAAAAGTGAGATGAAAAATCTCTTACGAAAACTCGGCAGCCTAACGGCGCCACTTAAAAATTCTAAAAAAAGAATTTATGAGAGTAAGAGGGGGTATCTCATCATATAAAAATACAAATTACAGTATGGTTAATATAAAATAACATCCTCCAACATAATAACATGGAGAATAAATGAAATGACATAAAATAGGGTACTTGAAAAGAAAGCGAGAGGTCGGATCCCTTACCTCAAGTCCGACTTGTCTTGTTCGTTTCTTTATATTCCTTTAAAACGGGTAACTCTCTTTTATTTAAGCTCAAAGGCTTCCTTAGAAAGGATTCTGCCCAAAGTGAGGCTTCAATGATGAATAGAGAGATGTGGAGAGATGAAATGGGCAGGGGTTGGCCGAGCCAAAGGCTTGAGAGGTGTGTGTAAGGTGGTAGAGGTGGGGGCCTTTTATAAGAGGAGAAGAGGGGCACTCTTGGAAAGTTATAAAATTTTACTTTATTATAAAATGATTTTCGTATTTTAAAGGTCCCAAAATTATATATTTTGATGATAAGGTGATAATAGTTTGAAATCCACACATCCAATAGGTTTTTGACAAGTGTAGGTCTTATATTTTACATTATCTTTTCATTTTATTTAAATCGTTCATTTATGAGGTAATCACTCCATCATCACGGTGTCATAAATAAATTAATTTATTTAATGTATAAAAATTATAAAAAAAATATCATGATGTAGGAAATATTTTTAGATTTCTAATTAATATTTATAGTCAAAAATATGACTTATATAACCCCATGTAAAAATTGTTTTAGTAAAACAACACATGTTTGTGACATTATAATTTTAACTTTAAATAAAAAGGTATTAATGTCATTTTCCAACCAAAGTGGCTCTATGGGGTCCCCAAGTTGACCCATGGATTTTCTGGGTCGTCCATGACACATCCAATAAGGGTAGGACATGTTTCTAGGTCATTTCATATTATTAAAACATTATTTTTACCTTAAACTACATTAATTACCTCTAATCGCGATTAAGAACATAAAAGTTACTATTCACCAAAAAATTATTTTAATCCCATTGAACCACATTTTACTTCCTAATGACAACCATGTATGTCGGATTTTTGAAATTCAAAACACAGAGGTGGAAAAGTTTCATTTAAATGAAAAATCAGTTTCTTTAACTACCACTTAGTGGTTTCACTATTCATCAAAAATTAGAGTTTTTCAGAAAAATACCAAAAAATCACCCTAAGCTATATTTGATATTCCGAACTCAAAAATGATGTCTATTTTACAAAATTCAAAACATATAAGTTTCATTAATTAATTTAATAATTAACTCCCGCTGTCAAAACAAATAGCGTATTTTTAAGAAACAATATCTATTAAAAGATTGACACTAGTTTAAGTCCAATTTCAATGTGAAATTAATTCCAATGACCACTATTGGATTAAATGGAAAAAATATATTCTAATTTAAATTTAAACCCAATTCAAAAGATAATCTAATCATATAAATAAATTAGATTAAAAAGAGGTTTTGAATTAAAATACAACATTTTTCACTATTCATTAAAAAATGAACTTTACCGGAAAAATACTAAAAATTTACCCAAAGTAAATTTTGATGTCCCGATTCTAAATAAGAATTTTATTTTTTCAAATATAACACATAAAATTGTCAAAAAGTGGATTTAAAAGAGGTTCGCCATCAAAAGTCGGTTAATCGACCTTTTAAAGAATATTAGAATGTTTACGCTTAAAATTGGATTCATTCGCATTTTTAATCCTCTAACATTTATTGTAAAGAGTAAAAATATTTGACAAACATATATAATCATTTTGTAGTTAGTTCTGTTCATTCCTTCCATTACAATGGCTAGGCGTTAAATACCATTTAAAATAATATTATTTTATTATTAGAGTGCAACGTAAGATTCCCAAAAAAACTCGTTGTTGCGTATTGGGTACGTCATTGATCATAGCATCCCCTTTAAAGTAATATTAATATTTTATTCACAAATATGGATAAATATAAAAATGTCATATTCTTTATTTACCTGGGGTGTTACAGAAAATCACTGGAGCTCAGTGAAATGAGATGAATCATCCATGATAGACATATTATCCTACACTAGGTTCATGAATCCCATAGCTCGACTGGATCTCAATGTATCTAGTAAAATTTAGTCATGGAAGGTGGTTTTGAAATCCTTCTAGACCATGCCTCGATGTCGATGTTCTTGGGTCAAAACTTCCCACTATAGTCTATAAGATCCAAAATAAAAATACACTAAAAACTTTACCTCCCTTTATAAAGGCTTATCAATATTCTCAAATATCAATACTAAGGACTCTATCCATGACTCTGAAGCCTAGGGATCACCTTTCCCATATAAAATATGTGGGTTCTACTGTTATAACTCCCTTGTCAACTCTTAAATAGTTTGTGTATCTCACAAAGCTCCCTCCATAGATAGAACTGACCATAAGAAACTCTCTCTGAGCTGAGCATCAATGCCTAGTCTTGGTATTATAGGTTGTACTACTAGAGGTGATGTTGGTGGAACTATTAGTGGGTTAGGCCCCACCAAGATCATTTTCATCACCACATTCCTTACACTCGACCCAAGGCCTTCATAGAGGCATATGTCTAAAATTCCAAGCACATGCCTTAGAACAACCATTAATTAGAAATTATTATTAATAAGAAACAAGGATAGGCTCATGAACTAAATGAAATAGATAAATTAGATAAATTTCATTTTCAAGGGTTATGTTATTAGGAAAGATTTCAAACTTTTAATCAAAAAGTTCCCTTTATATGGAGTTTCAATTCCATGTTTTAGATGAAAACTCCCTTTAAGTTGTAATTTGAATCCCCATTTAACGATAATAATTTATTTCAAGAGTTACAATGTAGAAATCTTGTATATGTATATATATAATGGATATGTTAGATGTATTTCTATTCCCAAGATATAAATACATAATCTTTATAAGTTATAATTGGCCTTCTATGTAACTGAAACCAGCCTCTTACATCTGGTCTTAGGATGTAACAATCCCATACATGAAGGTTAAATAATATGGATTATTGTTCACAATTAATATATCCATAAACTTTATAAATTTTAATTAGAAACTATTTAATCACAACCAACGTTTCATCCCATGTAAATAATTTTTATAGCCCAAACATGTCATAATTGGTTAGTTACAGTTCCATCATCAAGATAAGTGGGAAAACACTATTTAGGTTAATGAAGACACTTTAAGTAACCAATTATTTTCACTATTTTCCAAAAATAAGTATTATAAAATTTGAAGTATAATAATCAAATAAAATTCAATAAGTAACATACATTGAAATAAACATGTAATGGTATAAGCATGATATATATATATAAACCTATGTTCCTATAATGATATATGAGACAATGTTCCATTGTCATAATGGTCCAAGGATAAAAATTAATAATCAAACAAATTTAAAAAAACATATATGTCACTCAATGGTGAAAGCAGTGAAAATGTTTCCAGCGAAATCCATAATAAGAAGTTCCTTCCATTGTAACATGATTTTTTACCCAAGCATGGGTTAGATACTTCAAAGAATGACTTATTTCTAAGTCTAGTATATCATATTCTCCCATATACCAACCCAAAATTGGAAGATAAAGGAAAATTAATATTTTATAATACTTACATCGGGGCCACATAGACACAATCGTGCCTCCGCATATGCCAGAGGCTACCGACTAGTAGTGAGGGTCTATGGTGGTACGATGGGGATATTAAACTCTTTTTATTGTAGTGTATAAATATAGTAAATAATTATAAATACTTGGAATATATAACAATAGGGAAGTGTAATATAAACTAACCAAAAAATAATAATAGACATATCAGCAACAAGATCATATATAGATGTTCTCATGATACTTTACTAGTGAAAATAGGATGACATGGTCATAGACATACAATACAATAACTATGTATACATAAGAGACAAAAATAAAAAAGAAAATATCTCAATGAGCATCCCAAGAACTATATCAAACATATTATCCCAGGATTCCATAATAAAAAGGAATTAATAATCCAATTTTGGGGTCCTTCCCATATCATACTTACATCCAAGTAATCTACCCAGTTACCAAATGGCAGCCTGAACAAGGTGTGAGTAAACTCAGTAGACCACCACCAATGGTGTCTAATAAAATTTATAGTATTTTAATTTAAAATATAATAGTGGGAAGGTATATTAAATAACATCATAAAATAAATATAAACCATTTTGAGCTTAGGTTCCCCATGGGATACCATGTTGACCCTACCTACTTCGGCATAAGATAGATGTCTCTGATCATAAGACCATTAATTAGTCAAGGACCTAAGGAACTTATCCAATAAATACTAGTATAATAATAATCAAAATGGGTTAGAGGAGACCCATGTCATCCATGAACAAAGAAGGTTGATCCCACTCACAGTTATCGACTAAGAAGCTAGGCTAGGGGGTATGAGTGCAATCCAAGGTATGGACCTTTAGCATTTCACCCTAAAAATTTTTAACTAAGCCTAATAACAAGTCCAATGGATAGGCTTTATTAGATCCCAAGGAGATGATCCATGGTGTTTTGTGTCCAAGGACATCAAGATGATTCTAAGGATATGATCAAAGACATTAAAATTTCTAGAGTATATAAGTGAATCGTCAATTTATATCTAAATAATTCATCTATATAAGACATTGAATGGGACCAAGTTTAGTATCTCACTTTTTGGTTAAATCAGTGAACCATTTAGCATCCTATGAGTTCACCGAATTAATTCTAGATGAGGAATCCAATTATTACATATGGAAGGTTATTCCTTTAATGATGCTATTAAGGTCCATAATAATAATTAGGTATTTAATTTAATAATTAAACATATATCAAGTGAAAAAATCAAAACCATTTCATAATTAAATTCATTCCTTTAGTCAAATTAGTTACAAGTGATAAAAAGGTCCATATGAAGTATATATGTCATAATATAGTTAATTTAATTCAATTTGGCCTTTAATTTTTATAAATGTCAAACCAAACACACATGAGGGATGTTTAAGCTAAAATAAATTAGTTATTTTCAAAGGTAATTAAAACTAAAACATCCTAATGGGTGGTTCAAGTTAAGTTCATCGACCTCAAAAAATATCAAAATCATCACATAACTTATAGAAACTTTTTTAGATAACAATTATAAGGAATGTTAATTTTAGGTGAAATGTGCAGAATGTTTAGCATGTGGCACATTGGAAAAAAATTATAATCCTTAAGAATTTTATGCAAAATTAGTATAAAACCTACCTTATCCCTATGGTAGACTCCTTATCTAGTATTGACCTTAGATATATAATTGAATAAGAGAAAATTACAAACTAAACAAACTCCTTGAAAATAGGTTATATTTGGTTGTATGGAGATAACGCCAAAGACGAAGAAGAAAATAGAGAAATGAAGTAAAAGGAGTGTTATTATTAACATAGGGGATCCAGCGTTATGAATAAAGATCAAATCAAATTCTATATAAATTAGATCCACCAAAATATCCAAAGAGAGAAGAGGGAGAGCTCCTACGGGTGTTGTGCACAAATGGGAGATGAAAAGGGGGAATAAGTGTTAAAGTCTAGAGCATAAATATGTTAATTTCCATGATTTTTAGTAAGGAACATGAATTGGCCACACTGATGAACAAATAGTGTGCCAACCTTGTTCGCCTACTACCCATATGCACACCTCTTACATGGTTCATGCACATAGTTAGACAAACAATGTGAAAACCGTGCATTCGACACTACCTTGAAGCCCACACCTCGCACGGTTTAGGAACAAGGTTATAAAAACCATGTGACAACTATGAATTATTAATCTTTAATAAATTATAGGTTCCGCATGGTTTTGAGACCCTTATTTCATGGTTTTACATACCATGCTTCACCCTCCCAGGTCTGCACAATTGAGGTGAACAGTTATTGTTAACCGTGGGAAAATTGTACACCTCAGCTTGTATCTCCAAAAATAAGAATTATGGGCCTCAAATAAATCCCACACTCCAAAAACCATATAGACCCCTATAGTCACTTCTATTAGGTTTAATAATTGTTTTATAATATAATTTAAAGTTTATATACCATAAAAACTGGGATCTTACAACTTAAAAGAATAACATAGTATTTTCTGAAATAATGCATAAACCATTTAAATAGCCTTATATTTAATTATTCCATAGTTAACTCAATTTTCAATTACATAGTGACTCTACATCTAAAAATCATATCCTATTTTCCATAAAATATATAAACTCCAACTCCAAAAACTAGAAAAATTGAAGGACTCTTATGTTATATGGTCAAGATATCAACACTTTTCTATATTTTAATAGTCACACCTTGGCTATTATATCATTTAGAAACCTTAATTTTAATTCATAATTACACATAACCTCTTCATTACCTAGATGTACCCATTTTCAGAATACCATCCTATATATTTGACACATCCAAGAGTAGCTACTTTAATCACATTAAACATAATAACTTCGGGTCATGATACTTAAACATGGACTCAGCAAAAAATAGATTATATCCTTCATGAAAATATTATCTAGTAAATATAATTTTTTAACTTATATTTATATAACTAGGATACCTCAGGATACAAAATTCAAACTCATACCTATGAAATATATAACTCCACATTCACTAGAAACTCAAAAACATTCTTAAACAAATACTCGATAAAAATACAATAACTCCAAATCATGGGTTATTCACTCATCACCTTTGGATTTTTTTTTCAACATCAAAAACACAAAATATATAATATCATGTAGTTTTATCAAACCATAACTAATATCATAGAGATTTATCTAAATACCAAACTACTAGATAAATCATTGTTTTAGAGAATTTCATCCCTTCTTGATATAAAATTTTGTCTCTAGTGATTTATCTATCTCTCCCCCTCAAATATAAACTTCTAGATTCTATCATCCAGAACACTTCCTTAGGGATTTAACTTCTAGAGAATACATTTTTAATCCATTTATTAAATAATTCTAAATTTACACTAACAAATGATAGAGTATAAAGTACTGTACATCTCACCCTATCAAAATAAAATCCAAAGCATAGTGGGAGAAACCCCATAACTGTTGGAACCACTCTGTGTATAAGGTTGTATTTGTTGTCAATAGTTGTCAATGCAGATCAAAATGAAGGTGATCATGAAATACTCCGATGCAGTAGAGGAGTGGTGATTCAGATGATTGTTGTACTGTTCGTAAGTTCAAAGAACATGTGTCAGAGGTGATACATTGTTTAAAACAATGAATATTGTGAGGAGTAATCCATCCAAGGATGATTAAGGCAGGATGGTGTTTTTGGATGAAGACCATGCAATTCCTCCTTATTGCATAAGGACCATGGGCTTTGATGAAGACCATGCAATTCCTCATTATTGCATGAGAACAATGGATTTTGATGAAGACCATGCAATTACTCATGATTGCGTGAGAACCATGCTAGAGACTTCTATGATGGTTGATGAAGGAGGCAATGTGACAATGCGTTGACTTATGGTGGAGTTTGTGATAAAAGCAAAAGAGTTGCTGAAGGATACAGATCACCAAGAAGAAGTGTTGTTGAGGTGATCGTGCTTGTCGACAAAGCAAACAAACGACATTCAAATTTGTTGACAAAGGAGATTCCATGGTGACATGTCGAGTTCAAGAGTTGTGGTCAACGACCTATGGTTTATTCAAGAACATCGACAGAGGAATGGATGATCTGGAGGCGGTACAAAAAGAGCAGATACAAGGTGGCGCCGTTTTCCAGTGTTTGCCAAATTTTTGGGCCTCAAAATCGGAAAATGAAGACATGGATTGTCTGCAAAAGGAGGTTCGCACAAAAAGGAAGTCGTGCGCGAAATATAAGAGGCTTGCGCGAAATACTGAAGTTAGGCGCGAAAAACAGCGGGATGCGCGAAATAGTGGATCAAGGTTTTTCGCACAAACAGTGTTTCAGAATCAGAACGTTGTAAAATGGTAAAGGCATGGGCTGCGCGAAAAACTAGAGCTGTGCGCGAAAAACCAGAAATGTGCGCGAAAAATGTTGTGCGCAGAAAAGTTGGGTGAATTTTTCGCGCAATCAGCGTATCGAATCAGAAATACAGAAAATCGGCAAAGGCAAGAGGCGCGCAAAAAATCAGAGATGTTCGCACCATGTGCGCGGAAAATCGAACTGGTGCGCGTAAAGTTAGCTGTGCGCAAGAAGGGGGGTTTTACGCGCAGGATCACAAACGTCTATAAATATGAGGTAAACCCCTCTCATTCCGTGAGGCTCGACACTTAGACAAATCCTGAGCTCCGGCGCGCGGAAAAATTAAGGTACAGAGGGTTGCGCGAAAAAGAAGGCGTTGCGCGAAAAAGGGAAGTTTTGCGCGAAAAAGAAGAGTAGCGCGAAAAGCCTTTTACGCGACAAAAGTTATTTGTATGCGCAAGGTTTGAATTTTACGCGCAAGCCCCCGGGAAGGGTGCGCGGAAAATTTGGGGGTCCCGTAGGCCTTTTGACAGGTGCTTAGCACTCTCAAATCTGCTTTGCGAAGAGAAGAAGAACGATCGTGCAACCAAAATCTGATCTGCACAGAGAGAGAAATATATCGATACACTCAGGTGTTAGAACTGGGAATTGAAGGAAGAGAAGGAGATTTAGTGCATTCAGGTATTGCACTGAAGTAGAATATTGATTTCAAAAGAGCATCAACTCAGGACTCTGATGGAAGCAAAGTCTCATGCTGAACAGGAGACAAAGACTTCAATGCATATCTATTGAAGAGACCTTCACGTCTATAAACTGAGTGAGACTTCACCAACGGCAGTGAGCCAGGGGGAGTCAACGGGAGTGACCCGAGGGACGCAGTGAGCTATCCCTGAACAATTGTAAAGGCAGTGAGCCTGGGACAGAGTGTCTGTACCCGAACATTTGTATTCGCAGCTAGTGAAGCATAGTGGATTTAGGTACGACCGGCAACCTGTCGGCGTATACTCCTTGGACGTAGCCCTCGGTGGTGAACCAAGTAAAAATAGATGTGTCATCTGTCTCTGCATGTGAATGTTTAATTGCTGATCATGTCCATCATACAGGTTTAAGTAGTTCCTACCAACGTGGGAACAAGATCCACAACTTTAAGAAGAAAAAGTTGCCACCCTGATTCACCCCTCCCCTCTCAGGGTGTCCCGGGGTCCTACAAGTGGTATCAGAGGGAAAGGTTAATGTATGTTGGATATTCTCCAGTAATTCTATTGAGAAGAGGATTTGAGTTTCTTTCCTAAAGTCAACAATGAAGAGCAGTCTTGATGAAGTTTCTGAGCAGAATTCTACATCTAGCAAGACCATGACAAACAGGAAAAAGAAAGAGAAAAAGCAGCTGAAGAAGTCCCTCATATCCAAAGAAGATACAATGTCTTGTTCTCCATGCCATTCCAATAATGAAGAAACATCGGGCTTGGAAAGTATCGAGCAGGTGGCTCAGAATTCTTCCAGAGGAAAGGATGACACCCCCTATTCAAGCTTTCAGGAAAAACTCAGAACATATCTGCATGATATTCCAGAAGAAAGGGTTGCTATTATCTGTAGCCTATTTCAATCTATGCAGGTTGAGATCACTAGACTTGAAAGAGAAGCATACAATATGGAAAAGGGGCTGGAAGGAAAAATTATGGAAAGTATGAAGCTCACCAAACGGGTGAAAGCCCTTGAAGAAAAAGGCGAAGTCAGAAATACTCTGGAAGAACGGATCCATGCACTTGAAGCTGAGTTGAAGAAGAGCAATGAAGTCAAGAATTTTTGTTTGGAAGAAACTTCCATTAAATTCAGGGAACTTGACTCTTTGTTACAAAACAAAGTTAAGATGCCTGAAGATGAGGTTGAAAGGTTGAAGAAGACCTGTGAAGAGAAGATGATCACTATTGAAGATCAGAAGATCATCCTCAATATTGTGAGTCAAAAATTGGAAGCTCAGTTGACCAAGATTGAGAACACACATATTGAGACTTCACAAAAGAATGAAATGAGTGATGCTTGCACTCAATGTTCGTTGGAGGAGTCTAAAGCTGAAATGTCTCCAACATGTGATTAGAAGATTATGACAACTCTTGATTATCCACATCAAGAATCAGTTGCTGCCGGTACTCAATGCTCAATGGAGGATTCTATTGTCAAAAGACCTCCAACACGTGATAAGAAGATCATGACTTCTCTCATCGATCTATCACAGGCAACTGAGAAAGTGAAGGTACCATCCAGACCATCTTGCACTCATGTTTCTAAATACAGTCCGACAATCAGTGCAGGTGGGAAGAAAAGCTCTAAACAAGTATGGATGAGGATAGGTGAGAAGAAGAAACCTACCACCATGACTAGTGTGGATGGGAAGAAAAAGGAGGAAGCTTCTTCCTCAAATAGAGCACAAACAACTAAGCAAATGGCCCAACAACTTAATACAGAAGACACAAAGAAGAAAAGATTTGTGGGTCAATGTTGGTGCTGCAATAGATTTGGGCACTGTGCACTGGATTGTTTTTATAATCCCTTTCATGGAAAATTACAGGGAAAGCCTATATCAAAGGGGAGGAAGCCGGAGAAGAAGAAGCAACATCCACAGGTCCAGAAGCATCTGTTTACAGCAAACAGATTTGGAATTCTTGATAACACTGTGATTCATGCAATGGCAGTGGTCACAAGAATGGTGCATGCCTAGGTCAACAGATATCCAGAGCTGATAAGAACAGAAGACCACACAAACCATCCAAGTACGAAGAAAGTACCTTGGGAAGAAATCAGAAGAATATGGCTAACACACCTCTCCCCAAGAAGATATCAAGTAGGCAAGCTGAGAAGACCCAGGATTTTAGATCCATGAAATTGAAGGGTCATTCATCCAAAGGAAACACTAAGTGGGATGAATCTCAGATGAACCCATGTGGAAGACCTAAACCAGCTGCAAAAGTTCCAAATGACATATTGGTCATCTGGCCAGAAGATTTGAAACGAATGAGAAAACTTGAAGATGAAAAAGACAGGGCTGGTGATAAAGGAAAAGGAAAACTTTCACATGATGAAGACACGGTGCTTGAGAGATTGCAAACAAAGAGAAGCACTCGTGTCAAAGAAGTTCTGTGTGAGAGATGCAAGAAATCTGGTCACATTGCAAAAGATTTCCTAACCTTAATACCAGAACAAGAAGCAGTCTTGAAGAGAAGTAAGAATCTATCATTCATGATGGCTGCTAAGCAGAACAATTCTCCACACAAAGCAGAAGAGAATGTGAACAGAGCCATGCCACACCAACAGATGTCAGAACATACGTTCAGAGGAGCAGGCATGAAGACTGGAGTGAACAGAGGAACTTGGTTGAGAAAAGAACCTCAACCAAGCAAGTCTTCGTGATGAAGCAAGAAGGATCCACCTTATTCCCTCATTCATTTGTGTATTGTATTTGTGCTAATAATGCAGGGAGTTGAAGGTGAAGCATGCTCTCAGGGGGAGAACCTGAGAAGTTGTGAATGTTGTCAACTCTTGATAGCAAAGCTGAAGAAGTTTCCATCCTTAGTAGATTCTTCAATTGATATTCAAAGATTATGATGATGAAGGATCACTCTTGATGATGATGATGAGTTTTTCCCTTGAGGGGGAGAAAAATGAAGAAGCGTCCATAATCACTGTTTCAATCAATATCAACTCCAGGTGGACTCAAAAGCAGTCATTCTGTAAATTTCTTGAAGAACACACCAATGAAGAAGGTATGTCATTTCTCAATCACTATCCCTTGGTTACTCAGATCAAATATTATTTTACAAAGGGGGAGTAACTGAATTGATCAGTGACATAAAGAGAATGGAAGTGCCCCAAGGTCACTTATCCTGTCGATTGCACTTGAATGTTTTTGATCTATTTGCTGAAGTGAGTGCAGGAGTTTCAGGTTGATTATTATCTATCATAGTTGATCTTCTTCTACCTGAAATAAAAGTGGTAAACCCTTGAAGACAAGATACATGAGTTCTCATCTCATGTTGGTATCATGATCTGTGAATAATGGACGGTATTGTTGACTTAATCAAATCCTCTTGTTTTCTACATCGAGCATTGATCATGTAGACTTAGAGTGAAATGATTAATGAAACTTTTCTTAAGTGAGGATTGATACCCTCCCTACCATGTGCTTTGTATTTCTTGTCAATAAGGGGGAGAGAAAGTGAAATGCAGAAGATTCTCATTTTGACATTGACGGATTCATTTCAGAAGATGTTTAAGGTATTGACAACAAAATACAAAGGGGGAGATTGTTGGAACCACTCTGTGTATAAGGTTGTATTTGTTGTCAATAGTTGTCAATGCAGATCAAAATGAAGGTGATCATGAAATACTCTGATGCAGTAGAGGAGTGGTTATTCAGATGATTGTTGTACTGTTCGTAAGTTCAAAGAACATGTGTCAGAGGTGATACATTGTTTACAACAATGAATATTGTGAGGAGTAATCCATCCAAGGATGATTAAGGCAGGATGGTGTTTTTGGATGAAGACCATGCAATTCCTCCTTATTGCATAAGGACCATGGGCTTTGATGAAGACCATGCAATTCCTCATTATTGCATGAGAACAATGGGTTTTGATGAAGACCATGCAATTACTCATGATTGCGTGAGAACCATGCTAGAGACTTCTATGACGGTTGATGAAGGAGGCAATGTGACAATGCGTTGACTTATGGTGGAGTTTGTGATAAAAGCAAAAGAGTTGCTGAAGGATACAGATCACCAAGAAGAAGTGTTGTTGAGGTGATCGTGCTTGTCGACAAAGCAAACAAACGACATTCAAATTTGTTGACAAAGGAGATTCCATGGTGACATGTCGAGTTCAAGAGTTTTGGTCAACGACCTATGGTTTATTCAAGAACATCGACAGAGGAATGGATGATCTGGAGGCGGTACAAAAAGAGCAGATACAAGGTGGCGCCGTTTTCCAGTGTTTGCCAAATTTTTGGGCCTCAAAATCGGAAAATGAAGACATGGATTGTCTGCAAAAGGAGGTTCGCACAAAAAGGAAGTCGTGCGCGAAATATAAGAGGCTTGCGCGAAATACTGAAGTTAGGCGTGAAAAACAGCGGGATGCGCGAAATAGTGGATCAAGGTTTTTCGTGCAAACAGTGTTTCAGAATCAGAACGTTGTAAAATGGTAAAGGCATGGGCTGCGCGAAAAACTAGAGCTGTGCGCGAAAAACCAGAAATGTGCGCGAAAAATGTTGTGCGCAGAAAAGCTGGGTGAATTTTTCGCGCAATCAGTGTATCGAATCAGAAATACAGAAAATCGGCAAAGGCAAGAGGCGCGCGAAAAATCAGAGATGTTCGCACCATGTGCGCGGAAAATAGAACTGGTGCGCGTAAAGTTAGCTGTGCGCAAGAAGGGGGGTTTTACGCGCAGGATCACAAACGTCTATAAATATGAGGTGAACCCCTCTCATTCCGTGAGGCTCGACACTTAGACAAATCCTGAGCTCCGGCGCGCGGAAAAATTAAGGTACAGAGGGTTACGCGAAAAAGAAGGCGTTGCGCGAAAAAGGGAAGTTTTGCGTGAAAAAGAAGAGTAGCGCGAAAAGCCTTTTACGCGACAAAAGTTATTTTTATGCGCAAGGTTTGAATTTTACGCGCAAGCCCCCGGGAAGGGTGCGCGGAAAATTTGGGGGTCTCGTAGGCCTTTTGACAGGTGCTTAGCACTCTCAAATCTGCTTTGCGAAGAGAAGAAGAACGATCGTGCAACCAAAATCTGATCTGCACAGAGAGATAAATATATCGATACACTCAGGTGTCAGAACTGGGAATTGAAGGAAGAGAAGGAGATTTAGTGCATTCAGGTATTGCACTGAAGTAGAATATTGATTTCAAAAGAGCATCAACTCAGGACTCTGATGGAAGCAAAGTCTCGTGCTGAACAGGAGACAAAGACTTCAATGCATATCTATTGAAGAGACTTTCACGTCTATAAACTGAGTGAGACTTCACCAACGGCAGTGAGCCAGGGGGAGTCAACGGGAGTGACCCGAGGGACGCAGTGAGCTATCCCTGAACAATTGTAAAGGCAGTGAGCCTGGGACAGAGTGTCTGTACCCGAACATTTGTATCCGCAGCTAGTGAAACATAGTGGATTTAGGTACGACCGGAAACCTGTCGGCGTATACTCCTTGGACGTAGCCCTCAGTGGTGAACCAAGTAAAAATAGATGTGTCATCTGTCTCTGCATGTGAATGTTTAATTGCTGATCATATCCATCATACAGGTTTAAGTAGTTCCTACCAACGTGGGAACAAGATCCATAACTTTAAGAAGAAAAAGTTGCCACCCTGATTCACCCCTCCCCTCTCAGGGTGTCCCGGGGTCCTACAATAACTTCCTTAAGTAGTGGGGGAAATCTAAAAATGAATTTTATACCTCAATTATTAAAACCTTTCTCTTTTCATTACCTTATTATCAAATCATAAATTTTATATTTTTTTGAGATATTCTCAAATATTAAATATTTATTTGAAAATTTCACCTTGATAAAATGATACTTGATATCACTATGCTTAGATCTGAAGGGTTGCACTGAGTTTTTTATAAATCAATTATGATATGATAATAACTAGTAATGTTCAGTTATTTCTCAATGTACACCTTCAAATCTTCTAGTAAAACATTCATGCATAACATTTGAGTACAGGCATGTGTGACTGCAACATACTCTTCTTCTACTGTAACTAGAGTCACATAACTCTATTTATTAATATTACTAATCATACAAATTCCCCTAAGAAATAAATTTTCTGCTAATGTTGATTTTAGTTCATTATAATCTCTAGACCAATTAGTATTATTTAATCAAAGAATGTTCAAGTCATTACCCCATTTATATATCATGAAAAAATTTAATGTTCCTTGGATATACTTGAGTATTATTTTGGAAACCAACAAGTGTGATTCTCTTGGGTCACTCTAATGTTTATCACATACAATTAAGTAAAACTTAATATAGTTCATTGATGTTTCTAGATAAAGTTATATTCGATTATCTTATGGATTTCCTTTTGAGTCACACTTATTTTTACTTCATCTGTGTTTAGTTTTATGCCAATATAAATGTGTGTGCTAAATTCCTTTGATTTCTCCATACTAAATTTATTCAAAAAATCCTTTTAATGATTTTCTAATAAAAGGAATATGTATCTTAATTTTTTTAAACTTGTAGTCTGAGAAATACATTCAACTCTTTGAGTACTGAAATCTCAAAGCTTCTTTCCTTTTCTTTGAAAATTTCTATAAAATATTTTTCATTATCACCCAAAAAAATTATGTCATCAACATAGAAAATGGAAATAGGGATACTTTTTTCTCATGTCTCATATATATAAGTTATTATTGAAATTTGATTTATAAAAGTTATATTTTTTAAGAAAATATAATTTTTATAATATCAGACATGAGTTTCCCATTTAAACCCCTAAAAATAATTATTTAGTTTTCATAACATGGTTATATTATTAGTATGTATGAAACCTTCATGTTTCTAAACATAAATTTATTCTTCAACATCAAAATTGAGGAGTGATAACTTCAAATCTATTTTATAAACCCTGTAATTTTTATGATTTTCAACAACTAAAAACACTATGATGGTTTCAAGTAGTTCAATAGGGGTAAAATTTTCTTCAAAATTAACCACTTACACCAATGAATACCATTTATAGAACAAAAATTATTCTTTGAGATCACAAATTTTTGTATTGATTTTATTTCTGAAAACCCACTTAGTTCATATAACATTCTCCTCTTCTGGTCTGGGAATAGGATCCTATGTTTTATTTATCTCAATATAATATAACTCTTCATTCATCACATTAATCCAATATTTATACAAAACTACTTACAAAATATAATAAGGCTCTACCTATGAGATAACTACCATTTTATTTTAAAGACTCAACTTCCACTTGCTTTGAACTTAAGATGCCTAAATTCTGATGATATTTTCAAGTTCAAACTATTTAAGTAACTTATGTAACTGTAATATTTTTCTTATGTTATCATTATCCTAATCACAAGATAGATCAAAATCTCCCAATATATCGTTTGGTTTATAGAAATCTTCATCTTTATTGGCTCCACTAGAAGTTATAAATCCACCATTTGTTAATCCATTCACATCCTCTTCAGTATCTTCCATTAAGGTTGAGTTATTCTCAATGTATTTTTCATTATAGGAATAAACCAACATATATATAATTTTTTAAAATGTTTATATCTTCTTCCATTGGATTAATACCCCATGAATATACATTCTTCTTACTTTTCATAAAACTTCCCAAAATTTGGATTTTTTATCTTCCTTAAGAATAAACTCCCAAAAAACTTAAATTATTTAACTATAGGTTTCTTCTAATACCAAATATCATAGAGAGTAATTTTTTATTCCTAAAAAACAAAAATTCTATTTTGAAAATGCATTGAAGTACTTACGACCTCTCTCCAGAAGAACTTTGAAGGTTTATATTCATAGAGCATGACACTTCCAATTTTAACTAAAATTTTTACTTCCATGACTCAATTTTTGTTGAGTATTTAAGGGATATTTTGGTGTTTAATTAAATTTATCTTAAAGTAGGACTCAAATTAATTACATGTATACTATTTTCCATTATTTGTTCTCAACTTTGAAACATATACACCCACTCCATCTCAAATTATTTTTTGAATATTTTAAACATATTCACAACTTAAGATTTATGTTTCATGAACATAACATTGGTATTCTAGGTGAAGTCATAAAAAAAAGTGATAAATTATAAATAATATTATTTAATTGATATCTCATTGGTAAACATGGATATGAATTTATGATCTCTAGTGTTCTTATGGAAAAAAATTATAATATCTTATGAATTCTATCAACCATCCATCATTTTTAATTTGTGAACATAACATAATATTTCCTCTTTAGTTGTGATAAATATATTACAAGACCATATTTTTAAATTCTTCTCATATTCCTCTATCAAATATTACCAATAATTCAATATAACAACTTGTTCTCATCCTCAAATCTCTGTAAGAGATACTCATATCACAAATTTGAAATAAATAACACCTAATAATATTTATCTTAGATATGATTATTCCATATTAAGAGCATCATATGGTACATTTGTTTTTATAGAATATAACTTAATTATAATCATTACATAGTAGGAGAACACTCAGTAATTTGTATTTAATTATATAAAAAAACAACTTCCTTAGACTTTTACATCCAAGCTTATATCTTTTCCATGCCTATTAATTTTATTTTGAGGGAACTATAATTCCCAAAGGTGAATATACATATATCTTGTTCTTAAATTTTTTACAATATTTTCATATCAACTATGATATATACATAACATCTAATTTTCAGTATCCATTATTTATTATTTTTTCTATCTATTAGTGGAAGTTCAACTAAAAGTTATTGTTCCTCTATCTTTCTATTTTTCAACATTATTTTATTTTCTAGTATAAGTAAATTATCTTGGAGGTGATTTTATACTCTCATGAATAGTGACACAATTGGTCACATCTTTAATACATCTCTTCAAAGTAGTTGAATTGGTTGTACTTTGAATAGTTTTTTACTTCTAATTTCTTTATTCTAGATTCTTCCCTCAACTTCTTGAAGTTGCTTCATTTTCTTCTAGACCCCCCCCCCCCCTCTGTTCATATCTACTCTCGTGAAGTGTCATGTTGTTATAATAGTAATATTATTTGGGTCTGAATAACCCACAACGCCAATAATATCCACTGAACCTTGATATTTCATAGTGGTATGAATGTTTTTTGAAATAATAAAATTGAGGTCTAGTTAATGTTAAAGCTTTTGTTTTCACTTGGTGTAGAGATCCATTCTTCTAGAAGTTCCTATTAACACCCATTGATGTGCAATATTTCTCGCATCCCTTATTAATTCAAACATTCCCATATTTATTTTTTTAATCTTCATGGTTAGTAAAATCAGACGTTTTTTTAAGTTTAGCATGAGTAGATTTCACTAGAATTTTTTGTTGATATTTCACAACAGCCTAATATGTTTCATACTTAACCTCTAAAGATATGTTAAAATATTAATCCACATTCTTTATAGTATTTTAAAACTTATGACACCTTGATTATGTCTTATGTATCTATTCTTCCTTAGTAATAATCTTTTCATTGAGGTCTCTTACAATTTTACCATGTTCCATAACTTTCAACTTGAGGTATTTAATTTCCTCAATGTAATTGTCTTCCATTTTAAGAAACTCTTCTTTTCCTCTATATTTATTTTCACCATTGTTTTTTAACATCCAAATTTAGTTTTTTAGTTTAGTGTGTTTTTCAAGAAAATACTCAAGTTATTATTTCAGTATATTCTCCATGTAAGTTTCTTCATGAACATATTTGACACTACTTAAGTAACTTTCCATTTCTTAACATGATACATTAAGGTATTGAACTTTTTTGGAACATAATATTCAAAAGGAATCTTTTTAGTTGAGTATACCTCTTCATATTTACTCGTAAGTATTTTTTTGTTCATTTTAAAAAACTTTTTTATTCTTTCCTATGGATTTTTTAACTTCCTAAAATGCTTTACCCCACTTCTTCTTCTGAGATTTTTCTTTCAAATCATCATCAAATTATCTCCACCTTTCTACCTCGGATTATTAATAATAAATATTATGGTTTCACCACATTTAGAGAAATTTAATAGGATGTTCCCTTTTTTACATGTCTCTACATTTTTAGAAGATCCTATAGATAAGATACATGATCTTATTGTAATCATCATTTTTGTCTTTATTATATTCCAATTAATCAGTGTTTATATCTTCTATTTTTAGATTTTAAGATTCTTTATTACTTTAAAAACCATCTACTCCTTGATCTAATTTTTAAATGTTAGATATTTCATCATCTCATATACAAATGGTATATTATGAAGTTCATTTAGATATAACTCTTCCCAATATGATAATATACAATCCTTATCATCATATATATCTAAAAATATTCTCATCATATTTTTAATAATAGTTTAATATTTCTAGAAATATCTGAATATTGTGATATTAATGACTATTTTATTCCCTATATTGAAATAATAATTATTAGTTTCTTAATCATCCATTATGATATCTTTAAACATACATATTTATAGTTGAATTTTTTCTTCCTTTACTTTCACATTTCCCTTAAAGATGATTTAATTGGTTTCCCAGGTCTCCTTATTAGTTTAGAGACCCATCACCTTTTTATAAACCATATCGAACAACGGCATGAGAATTATATTTCAATATTTTCCATATAACATGATATTACTTTTAATGAAAAATGTTATGAGAGAATATTTTTACCCTAGTCTAAATCCTATAGTATCTTTACCGATAAACTCTTGGAAAAGTGAATGAATATAGGGTATAATACTATTCTTCCATGCATGAAAATTTTGGCTACCAATGGTTGGAAAACCTTTTATATTGAATAAGTTGATATTCCCTATCACCGACCATTAAGGATCTCATAGAGGGAACCTGGGTGCTCTGACACTAATTGAATTTCCCTATAAGCCATTGGTAGGGTATGTTGAATGAGTGGTATTCCTTTATAATTTCTTTTAACCCATAAATTAGCTTATACAACTTTTTGGAGTTTGAAACTCTCGATTTTTCTCTCACCCTCACCTCTATTCTGTAATAATAAAATAAAATCCAATGTACAAAGATTTTTATTAGGTTGAGTCAAAATGTGGATACCTAATCTTTTTTATTTCTGGTCTTTTTTATAATCCACATATATCTATTTTATATATAAATATAATACAAATTATCTATCTCTTCTAAAAATCCTTAACTATATCCCAATAGAAAATTATACATGTTCTCACCATTTATAATGAATTCCTCCTAATAAAGAGAGAGATATCAAATTTTTCTTTAGTAGATAATATGATCTTCCTTAGATCCTCTAGAGTGAAAAAATTAACTTATGATCATAGCAATAATTTTAGGAAATAAATATATAGAACATGTAATTTTCAGAATATCAGTACCCAACCCCCTCAGCTTAGAGATCCTCTAGATGATAAGTGCATCCTCTACTACTCTATAAAATATTCATAATCATGACTTCTTTTTTACCTCATGAATATACCATAACATATTAGGTCTGGATCTCTATATTTCCTACTCTAAAATAATCTGTGGAAACACCAAAAAGCACTAAATAGACTCACTCTTTATATAATAAAACTTTCTATGAAAAAATAAATATTCAAACCCAATATCATCCTACTTATTAAAACCTAACACAAAAACCTTTGAATGACTTTGAATATTTCAGAGTATATCTTTTTTAAATATCTCATAAATTGTGGCATCAACAATATTTAAGAATATTTAAAATCGCAACTAAAATCATAAATTCCATCCTAAATTTTTTATCTTTGATACCAAACCCATCATCATTACTTAGAGTTTGACTTTACAAAAATGTTATATAAAATCTCTTATAGTATCATATAATCCTTTATCTTCCAATAATTTAATGTTTAGTTCAGAATTTATCTCCATGGCCTTTATACTTTGAACCACATCTAACTTAGATCCTAAACTTCTATTTTACTAACTTCTATTTCTCAGATGGGTTCTTTAAACTTTGGAATATGACTTCCAAGATTCTTATATTTCGATCTGACTATCATCCACTTATCTAGTCTTCTCCATCTACCACCTTCTAACATCCACCATATTAGTCAATTTAACTTGCATAACTTATGAAAATTTGTATTTACATAAACCAAATTCCATTAGTATTAGTGGTTACCTTATTCTCAACTTCTACTATTAAATAATCCTTCTATACATGCTTTCAAATAGCATCTATAACAGCCATTTCACCAACCTCTGACTCTATATTCTATACACATCACAAGCTCAATATTTTGATACTTTTGACTTCATCGGTTCTCATCCAACTCATTCTTCTTCTTTTGATTGAACCAACCTAATTACCACTATGATCTTCCTCTAGTTTTTTCATAGGGAAACTTTTGATTCTACTACAAGCCATCATGGCATCAATTTCTTTTTCCTTTGTCATAGTCAATTCATCTTGAATCACAATATCCTATTAATTAATTTTAATGTTTATTAATTAAATGGATAACATAGAATCACATGAATTAATGTATTTAGTATTAAATATTTCCATTACTACTTAAAATATTGATTACATTACAACTTGGAATCCACAACTCATATTTTGGTTTAAATAATTTATAGGAAATCCAACTTCACAAACTTGGTAAAATGAAGGACTCTTTTATCCCTCAGTACATCTCTTAAAAAATTTCCATATCTAAAAAACTCATCTTGACTCTTCTATCACCCAAAATCCATTACATTTTATCATCAGTACTCCTCACCACTTAGTTACCCAAACACACCCCTTATCAAAATACCATCCTATAAATTCTTCACTTTTATGAGTAACTACTCAAATAATCTAAAATATGATAACCTATGGTTAGGATTATTCAAAAAAACCCCAAAAAATTCAAAAAATATATCCTTAATAAATATATCATCCAATAAATGAACAATTGTAACGTATAGTCATATAACCAGGCCACCCTAGGGAAACATTTTGGATTCATACCTCTAAAAATTACAACCCCATCTTCACCTGAAACTCAAAAAAAATCTTTAAAAAAGGTTGAAAAAAATAAAACTACTCAAAATAATGGTTTCTTTATAGAGAAAATGGTTAGATTCCCAAAATATATTTAAACATAAAGTTATATAAAGAATTAAAATAATCAGATTCCCAAAGATTTACCTCTGATTCCAATTTTTAGGTATCAAGATAAGTAACCATATAGAAAAAATCCTTACAGTATTTTCTCTTATAATAATTCTTAGGTCCCACAATTACCATGACATGGTCAGGGGTGAATTATTAATCTCAGTAATATCATATTAATTTAATCAAGTAAGAGTAATTTAGTGAATTGTGAGATTAAATAATTTAAGTATGCCAAATTCAATATCCAGTTGGTGTTATAGGTAGTATAACATGTGGTCACAAGTATATAATATAAAAAATGTAACATAGAGGATTTATAGTGGTTTGGGAAAGTCCCTAATTCACTCCTAACATATTTTATAATTCCTTGATAGATAAGGACATGCAATAACATCCTCACTTTTTAAAGAGAGAGACAACTCTTTATAATTGTACCCTTTTAAAACTAAGAGAATAACCCATGACCTTTAATTTGGTGGGAAAAACTACCATACCTTTCATATAGAGACTTCTAACTCATTTTAACTTTTATAACAATAGGCATAACCTGTGTACTAATTTTGAGTGGGGTAAGTATAACTATAACATTTCCTTTTAGAAAATGAAAAACTAGAGCATTATTAATATAATAAATATATTCAAATTTAACAATATAAGACAATTATAGTATAATGAAAAAAATTAATAACTAATAAATCTATTAGATGATAGTTTCTATAGTATAATAATGATTCCTCAACCCTTTAGTGAAGTATAAGAATGATGCATATTTGAAAACAAACACTTCTATTTGAATAATTCAGATTGATAGTGAAATGGAATAATTCAAAATTGCAATGTTTAAACAATTTTGAATCGCATATTGGTTTTTCATTCCCACTTCCAATTTTATTTAATCCCTTATATAGATAATTTAGGCAGTGATTCTTTTGTTTAAATAAATCTCCCATATACTTCTTATTAATTGATAAAAATCCACTTCAAATGATTAAACCCTTAATTTTATCAATAATATGTAAATTAATCCTTGTTTAGAAATAAAACAAGTAAGGTATTCATCAGTAGTTTAAAATACACTTAACCATTGATCAATTCATTCCTATTTTATGTGTTAAAGTTGTATTCCCACCTAAACATTATCTTGTACTATATCTTTATAGTATTTGTTCCCCAATATTGTAAAGATATTTTACTTGAAAATACATGAAATGTTTAATATAGTATCGTGTTATCAATCTTGAGATTGAATTTTACTTAGTTTATAGTGTGTTCCAATTATTAATATTACATATTATTCTCAAAATATCTTACATTGACTTAGAAAAACTACATTCTCGTCAATTTATATTACTTCACTTCCTCACATTATATTGCTTCCTCAATGCCATTTAAACCTCTATCACATGTAACATTTATTTTTTATTTAGTCTCACATTCACTAATCATAAAACCATTTTTATTTTTCTATAGAATGTTAAAACCAATTTTGATTCACTTACACATTAAAGTTTGGTTAAAAGATGATATAAGAATCATAAGATTGCAAAAAAATTAGAACTGGTCATAATTAGACTTTTAAATTAAAGTAATGAAATGTTTTGTATCATAATTCCAATTAAATTTAATTATGTTCATAACTTGAATTTATAATTTAGATAGGGTTCTCATAATTTAATATCATGTTTTTCTTCCTTACATTAGTTTATCTCAACATAGTGTTAGGATGAAACTAGACATAAATTGCTTTGAACTCAAGTTTTATCATTTAAACCAAGTAATTATAATTTGGTTCCGTGGAAATATATTTTAAAAAAATTCCATGATTTGCATCGAATCAAATATCACCATATTTTTATATCTTTATCTCACATTATAATCCCAAAATGAAAGAAAAATCAATATTAAAACTACAAAAATGTTATATAAATGTTACAGTGACTTCAGAATAAATTTCAAAAACATTACTAATTCATTCAACTTTATTTATAATTGAATAAAATTATGATAAACTTATTATATTTCCATCAAAAAATAAATCATACAATTCTATGTTTTTTTCTCATGATATGGTCAAAAATACTATAGTAAATTGAATCTGCAAATCTAAAGTCTTGATGCTATAATGGATGGATGGATCATGTGTTGGAACTTAACATTACAAAAGAAAAAAAATATTCTATATTTTGTAATGTGATATTAAATTGAAAATAGTTGAAGTTACATTGGTAACATACCAAAACTAGTCGAAATAATGTTCTAAGGTCCCAAAATACATAATTCACTTATAGGCTCTTCATGAAAATTATAGAACATGTTTTAATAAATCTAAACATGAATATTAAGATAAAACAATGAAATCCCCATAAAATATAATAAGTATAAATAATAAATAATATAAATATTAATTTATAAAAAATTAAATAACCTAAGGGAGTGTGTTGAAATACCTCAAAACCAAACAACAAAATCTTAATGAAATACCTCCTTTGTGACCTCACAATATCAACTAATCCATTTCCCCAAGAGTAAAACCCCTTAAGTTTAAAATCATCATAAAACCCAATCTCAATACCCAACAAGGTCACGGAGCCACCCAGAGGTCCAACGGACAAAATAGGTTCACTTCGATATACCCTCTAGGTCCAACCTAGTCTCTCATAATAATGTAATTACCCTTGACCAATGACCAGTCCCCAAAAACCAATTTAACCCAACTTAAAAATAAAAAATAAATAAATTTATCCACACATATTAAATTCGTATTATTAACATCATACCTCAATAATTGTGTTAAAACCCAAGAAAAGTACACTCCATTCTTGATCAAGAAATAATCAAGAACACCCATCATCCATGATCCCATAACCCATCCAAAGGGATCTATAATTAATTATAAATAAATTTTAATTAATTTATCTATTTAATTAAACACTTTTTATTTAGTAATAAACATTTTAAAAATCACCAGAAGACATATCCTCACCGAAAACATGAGAAATGGGGCACGTTCTACTCCCAACAAACCCCTGAGTCCACTACCAATAAATTCTAAAGGAGATATGCCTTCAAGATAATGTAAAACATGATATGGTATTGGTTATATAAAAGTGTATGATATATACATGTTATATATATCATAAGGCTTGGATAAGAGATTCTACTAAAGTACCTTAATCATATCATATGGTACAACTTGTATATATCATAGGACATGAGTAATAATATTATTCGATTCATATAACACTATATGAATAATATTAGTAGTTTAATGTTAATTTTTAACATTATATAATCTTACATTAAATTCCTATTATTAATAAAAATTTCATATAATGAAATTTTCAACAAGATTTGGATTGAATGAAGGTTATAAATATTTTATAACGAATGGAATTTACTTGTATGGTAGATAACGTATGAATAAATGCATGAACACTTGGGTGGAACATCCCTGGGGCCTCTTTAAAAAGTAAAAAGGATATAAATATGTATTAATTTATCTTATTCATTCTCCTTAGTTTATATCTCTTCTTCCTCTTCATTTACCTTGTGAGATACTATTATAGCATATATTGAAGGATAATCCCACCCAAGAATTGAGTGATTCACTTTAAACCCTTGGATACACCATAGAGGGGGCCTATGGTTTCCTCTTAGGGGTATCTATAAAACATGTGTTTGAATATAGTAGGTTAATTAACCATCATTTGTATATGGGACACAAATTATTCATATTAAATTTATACATGGTTTCAATTTCATACATGAAAATATTGGGATTTGTGGTTTCTAATTGATTTTGAAGAGCCCATGTCAAAGGTTGTATTTCATATAAATAACAATGAATGTCTTGATGATAAGGATATTATCAATATGTGTAAAATAATGAATTTCTTAGAAAATGGTTAAAGTTCTCAATATTTTTGGGAAGGATTAGGGAGAACCCAAGAAGTAATGTATTATTACTTTGTTATGAATTGTGGATATTAAATTAAAAATAAATAATTACCCTATACTTGGAAGTAATATGAGTTACTACCAATTCTGATAATTTTTTAAAGAAAAGGAATTGATATGAGAAGTATAAAATATACTTGGAAATATAAGTTATGGGATGAGTTACTTCCATTTATTCACTCTATGCATTTTAAGTTTATTCTGTGTGTGAAAGTTAGTAAAGGAACATAAACTATGTATGTTTAATTTGATTGGATGACTTATCTATGCATAATTCATTGTAATTTATAGATATTTGGGATTTTAAAAAGTTATATTAATCACTATATGGGTCATTTAATAGACTAAATATGCATGATTTTAGAGTTTTTATCCAAAAAAATATTCCAAAACTTATATAATTCCAAGTCAACCAACCAACCATCATATGGATACCCAGTGAAGATTAAGTATTAGGACCACTTGAGAGTGACCTTATAAGAGATAAAAATATATATTTTTGTTTAGCCTAACCTAAGGAATGAAAGGGTGAATACCACAATGAAGGGTGGCATAGTGGACCCCTAGCATGGGTCAGATCCATGGGATTTCTATCTCCACCATTTCCACATTTATTATTAGTATGTGGAAACTACCCAATGTGAAAAGATATATGGGATTCATTATATGATGGAATTATTCACAATTTTAAAACATGGGTGCGTGTTTTATAATACAATATCATATGAATAATATTTAACCTCCTTTATGTGGATTTCCTGATGAAGCCTTCAGAAATTCCTACTATGAATTGGAAGTAACCTAATATGATCCACCAAAAGGTGTGGACATTGTAAATATACTAGAATATGATCATGAAGTTTTCTAGAGGTAAAATAGAGAAAATGAAATATTTAGAAATTTCATCATGCTTCAAAAAATAAAAACTAAACATGATGATTCTACATTGTTATTATCATGAAATAAGCATCATAGAATTTGAGGCCTATGATCCAAGTTATGTCTGATGATTGTGTGCATTGAAATGAAAATGAGCAAGCATATAGAAGTTCACTTATGATAAGTAGTTGATATCTATGGTTATGTGATTACAAAAATATGATTAGGGATGCATGTATGGATATCCTAATGTATAATTATCTATGTAAATGTATCCACTTATGACAATTGATGTAAGGGGATATTAATGTGAGGAGATATATGGGAAGATTTGTTCCACAAAGTAAAGAGAAAATTGTGATAGTGATATTCGTAATTTTAATGCATAGAAGTAATTATAAAAAATGAGGATTATGTGGGGAAATATAAATGAGAATTCCACTATGTTTATAAAATTGTAAAGAAGAGATTTAAATGATGAGTTTTTAGGAAAATAAAAAAGAATGAAACTGCATATAATAAAGACTAGAAATATATATTTTTAAAGAAGTGGGATTTCAAGAAAATAAATGATGAGATTTATGGAGACTCAAAATTTGAAATATTACATGAATAAAAAAGAACTATAGTGATTCATGTTTGATATTATACTAGAAATTCTTCAAGTTTAAAGATAAGAGAAAAATAGAGAGGCTTTGACTAGTGTGTAACCATGATGAATACAAATTGTCAAAAAAGAAAAGAAAAAAGAAGATGATGTTGTTCCTAAAAGTGTTTATTATATACATAAAATAACAATAATAGTATTTCTAAAATATTATTATTTTATAAAATTAGATTAATAATAATAAAGGTTCAACACTACTATTGTTTTTTATGATATTTTTGTATAGAATATTTCAGAAAGAAGAATAAATTGTGATCAAACTCTCAGTGTGTTTGAGTTGATTTAAAAGAACTGAGGTTCATGAATTCATATTTATATAATTTTGGAAAGTCAAATATTTGTTTCATGAGGAAGAAGACCCTATTTAGTTGATATAGTGATTTCCATAAAAACAAAAGGGTATATTTTTCAAGTGTTCAAGGAAGGATTTTAAAGAAATGGTGGTACCGATATAAATAATTTCATTCAATATAACTATAAATGGAAAATACCTACCCCAGAGATTGTGATGATACCAGGCCAAGAAGTTTGTGTGAAATTAAATGTATATGTGATCACTATACATTTATAGTGATAATTAAATTGTGTATCAACAAAGAATCAAACATAATAAAGATTAGTCTATCATATTGAGGAAAAACCTTATAAATATTATTTTTTTCTGTTCTTATATATTTTTACATTTCATTATAAAGTAAGGTTTGAGTTCATATAAATTAATTAATTCCTCTTAAAAATGGAATAGATTTAGGTGTAAGGTGGGTTAATTAAAAATAAAGTAAAATTTAGAAAATTTTGGGTAAACTGATTCACTGCCCTCTTAATGTCCCTATATGGTCCACTAGGCTATAAAAGTGGTATCAAATCTACTCTAGGATCTCATATGATTGGAACTATTAAATTTCTATTTTTTTAATAACTTATATTAATTAAATATTAAAATAAATTATTAAAATACCTATGATGATGAAAAAAGAATTTTTTTAGCAGATGATAGTATTAAAGTGTTAAAAACCCATAAACAATAAAAAGAAAATAGAGGTAAAGAAGAATAAAAAAATTTAAGGAATAAAAATGATCAACCAAAACATGAACCAAATCATAAAGGTAAAATTTAAATTTTCAAATCATTTGAAAATGATCCTTTTTAATAAACTATTTCATGTTATAGTGAGTGTGAAAAGGTTGAGTTTATCAAAAAAATGAAGAATTGTAATCTCAAATTCAAAAGTATGTGAATATTTTCCTTATTAAAGTAGTCACATATATATGTGGTTTTTTTAAGGGAATTTCTAATTTTAAAATGTATATAGAAGAAGAAGTTAAGTAAATAGAGGATACACCATGTAGGAAATTCGAAAATTGTAATACTCTCATAGTTCTTGTGGAAGAAAAGGAACAATATATGTCACTTTGAAATGAGCTTATTTCTCTAATTGAAGAAAAGTTGAAAAGTAGTGATTATGAGAAATATGTAATTAATTTTTAAAAAAAATTAATGCATTACCATAAAAAAATATATAAAACATATATTAATGTCAAATATTCATGGTTAGAGTTTAAAGAAAAAGGTATAAAAGGATTAAAAAACTATTGTAAGAAGAGAACAATGTCCATGAGTATCATACCAAGAACCTAAAGAAAATTTGGGAAGGAAGGTTAAAATCAATTGAAGATATAAGGAACTCCATTAACATAATTTTTCTTCAACTAGAAGTAAAATTGAAGAATATAGAAACTGCACAATTTGAAGCTTCCCAAACTATTGAGAGGAAGGATATTGACACACAAGTTTCTATTGAAAATAATGGATATAAGAATACTCATATTAATGGCATGAAGATCAAGAAGTAATCTCCTGACCAATCTATATCGATATATTGGATAAAGTTACCATCCATATCATATATTTTTATTATAGTAAATTTATTTTTTTAGAATGTATATGATTCAAACTATAAACTATAAAAAAATAGATAAGTAGTTTACCACCATGTCAAAAGTGGATAGTAGAATAGGTTGAATATGTGGTTCCCCAAAAGAAGAACAATATGTTGGAAAACATATTTAAAAAATATAAAAATCATAGTTTTGGAAAATCTGGATAGTATAAAATCTAAATAATAAAATAAAGGTTGTTTCTTCATTATTGATATTATTAAAGGTTTGCGCATAGGCTCCTAGATTTTCGGCATAATTTATCACCATTTTAAGTTCAAAGAAATTCACATTTGAGGGGGTAGACCTTAAGAAAGAAGAGAACATACTTTGAAAATGTAAAATTCATGGTTAAGGGGGAATTTATTTATCAATAACAAATATGATTTCATAGAAATATTATGTGAATTTTTCAACACATTTTATCAAAATTATGTTAAGTTCTGGTATGTTCCAAGACATCACAAATCATATTCTAACATAAAGAAAATACCATAATAGAAATTAGAGTAGGCAAGGATATGTGATGAGTATTCCTTGGGAACATTTCAAAATAATAAAGCAAGAAACACTATTCAAAATATGTTTTTAAAGAATACTGATGTTACATACTTGTGTTATAGACCCAATAATTCCAATATGGGTGTTATATCTAAAAGGATCAACTAATTCTATTTTGGAATAAAGGGACATACCATGGATTCGTTCAAAGAATCCACGGATGTATATGAACATGGAGGCAAGGAGGAGAATAATGGAAGATTATTCAATGAAGGAAACATAGTGTAATAACCTGATATTTGAAAAATAATACAATGATCGAGAGTGAAAACAACATGGAACACGGAGCCTAAACGAACCATGAAAAATTATTATTTATATATAACCATCATAATATAGTCGAAAAAATATAGGGAATGAATAAGATAAACTAATTTTGTAAATATATATTAATTACATACTTAATATAAATATATTGGTAAATTCTTAGTAAATAAACACTCAATTATTAGAAAAGTGATTTTATTCTTCAAAAATACATTTTAAAAAAGTGGTTTTTATTTATTTTTGTGAGAAAATATTATAATTAATCTATGAATCATTAAAAAAATTATTTTATAAAAAATATATCATTTTTGGAATTAGAATGTAAAAATTATCTTTGAGTGATCTTTTTTTTTCTAAAAATATTGGTTTTTTAGTGAATGGTGAAAAATACTAAATTTTATTAAAAATTTCATTTTCTTTCAATAATTTACAAGGCTAAATTTTTATTTTAAATGGTTTAAAAGTATCATTATTTATATTATATTATTAATAATCCAATAAAGTTAAATGGAATAAATTTTATTATTGATTTTTTTATAGAAACATTTTTATACTTAAAAACATTTTCTGGAAAAAAGTTCTTCTTTTCATTTTACATTTTTCATTTTAATATTAAATTAATTTTTACTACTTATAGAAATTGAAGCTTGAAAAATCAATTCTGTATTCTAAATAAAGTGGTGTAATTTTTTTAAATATATCTCTTTTAATTTTAGTCATTATTAATAGTAACTATATAAATAATTATCACTATGGTAAGGGATAATTAGGTGATTGATTTTTAAAAAATATGATAAGGACTGAAAAATGACCCTAAATCATTTCTTTATCCTATTGTATGAGTGTAATTTTTTTCATTTCCATAAAATTTTCATATTTATGGAAACACAGTGGCATATTTCTTTGATTTTTATATTTATAATATTTAACTAAAAGATAAAGTCAAAAAGTTACTTTCTTACTTTTAATATCATTAATATTTTTTAATAGGGATAAAATCAGCATATGTTTGGTTATAATTTAAATATAAATTATTATTTTATCATGTTAATTTATTTATAACTTTTAGTGGTGAAATAATAACCTTAAATGCTTGTGCAATGCCAAGAGAACATTTATTTAATTAAAAGAAAAAAATAATTATAAAAATATTAAAAGTAATATAATTTGACTGAATTGTTTTTTTACAAAAAAAGATAAATATAACATGTTATGAATTTTATAAATGATTATATTCAAATTTATTTACTAACATGTTATTTTCAAAATAAAATTAAATAAACTGTTCAAAAAATGACATTAATGACATTTAATAAAAAAATATTTTATTAAATGATTAAAAATTCCTAAAAACATTATATTTGGCCAATAGTATTTTTTAGGGTTTTAAATATCAACCATTTTTCATTTATGAGACAATTTTCATTTTATATTAACTATCTTAACCCCTAAAGAGTAAAAACCATTAATATCGTTATAATTGTCAAAAATGTTAACGGGGTTAAAACAAAGCGATAAGGGTAACAACACAGTCTAAACTAGTCCAAAATTTATTAGATGAGATTATTTAGATAAATACTCATCATATATTCTCAATATATCATTTTATATCCATTTTCCAATGAAAAATAATTTATATTAATTTAATACTTTAAGTAATTCCAAGAGTGCCCCCCCCCCCCGTCTTATAAGAGAGCACATCCTCTCTTCTTTTATTCAAAATTAAAAATCCTTTTAGATCAAAAAATACCTACAAAAATACCTTTATATAATCCCTAAACTCATTATACAGGTCTTTTTTATGCATAATATAAACCATATATTGCATAAGGTGTGAATAAAAGGATCTTATCTGATGAAGAGGTATGGATTTTAACCGAATGTTTTAGTTTTATTTATTATTCCACCTCCTTAAAATATTATTCATTCATTATAATATAATAAAAAATGTATATCTCATATACACATTTATTATTATGTTAATTTCATAACCTATATCAATCTCCTTATTCTATCAATTGGGAAAATGAATCCATCGATTGTGTGTATGGCGGATTACGGCCTTGCAAACTGATGTAAATCATTTTCCATCACTAGATCTCAATAATGGATATAATGAAGGATTTAATTTATATATATGATATTAATGAAAATTTTATAATTTTATAATTATAATATATCATCATATTTATTACCCTTCTATTCATTGTAAAATGGAAACATCATTCGTGTGTACGTGTGGACTACGATATCCACGAAGCGATTTGATTCATTTTTCATAACCACGTCATATAAATGATATATATAACTTTATATAAATTGATAATATTATATTAATTATAATTTTGGAAATATAAAATAACACTTAACTTCCTTCCATCATGTTCATTGAATGGTGAAAGCGTTACTCATGCGTATGTATAGCCAACCATCTCCATGATTGTAAACAAATTCATTTTTTATAACCATACTTCATAGATGGTTTTAAAAGTATGATTTTTATATAAAAATAATAACTATTTAATTTTTATTATTCCATATATGATTAAATAATGACAAATTTGACCGAAGACAACCTACAGAAGTCATTTTGGGCATATTAGCAGAATGTCATCAAAACATCTGACGTGAACTTAACTGATTAAGTAATTGAATATAACAAGGTACTAAATAAAATAATGGAATAATGAAATTTTACATGGTTCTTGATTAAGAAAATAATTAACATAATTATACTATTCAGGAATATAAATAATGTATTTCACAAGTTAGACTCGAGGTAAGAGACTCTTTACTTTAAAACCTTGTTTTAAAATGTTTTAATTATTTGTTTTCTAAATAATTTTCTTCAATATCCATATTCATAAAATTATTTTATAGATTAATTTATATGGATAAATATAAAATATAAAAGACACATTATTTTAAATTTTTCTTTCATTCAAAGGGTTTTAAAATGAATATTTTTATGTTTTTTATACGGAATGTTTTTAATTTAATCAAAAGAGAAAAGAAATGTTCTATTTTAAAAAATATAATATCAATATTATTTTTCCCTCCATAGAAACCATTATTTTAGGTTGGAATTAATTTAAAATATTTCATTTTTTTATAAAATAAAAACCCTCTTTCCTTTTTTCCACACATAATCATAAACATGTTATTATGGGAGCATGCATATAGAACTCTAATGCATTGGATAAAGCTTTTATATCATGATATGTTTTGTATGTGATTAGGGAGTGTAACTAATCCATTAAGATACTATGTCCACCATGTGATGTTGTCTAGGTAGTTACCCTTGACTTATTATTATGTCATGTTTTGTGTTTCTGCCACATTTCCTATGTTTCCATGATCTTATGATACCAAGATCTTTATGTTAATATCTCATGTTACCTATAAGACTTTTATATGATTTTTAATAAGTTTTCATGGAAATAAATTGATTTCAAGAGTTAAGACAAGGGTATTTTGTTTTAAAGGAAGGACTCGAGCCTTTTAAATTGAAAAAGGATTGTTTTTAAGAAACAAATCAGGGGTTCTCATGTTTTCTATGAAATCATCATGAATTTTATTTTAACTTTATGTTTTATTATAAATTGATTTATGAAAAACATTGGGTGGTGAAGCTGGTTTTATTTTTAATTAAATGATTATTTTATTTGAAAATTTATTATGTTAAAGGAAAACTTTGTTTTATGACTCCATTGTTTTTAAATGGACAAACATGATTCTTTATTCTTTAATATCCATTACTAATATTTTCGTCCTCATACCACATTTAAAAAAAACATAGGTTTTTAAGTTTGAGTATGGAAAATTATTAGGTCAATATGAAAATTTTTAATATATTTCATGAAAATAAAACTTATTATACCCTTAATGTTTTTTTGGGGGGAAAATGTGTACATATTCAAATTTTCCACTTTGTGATGTAATATTTATTCATTTAAGGGTGATATGTAACACCCCAAGCTTCTATGGTACATTTCCCTTTGAATAATGCAATAGCTTGCGTTATACGCAACTTGGAGTTTTAGCACACCACGACCAATCAAACTAGCCGTTATGAATAGTAATACCCAGTTTTTGAAATTTTATAAATTTTATTTTTCAAAATGGAATTCATTTTTTGATTTTTAATATCAAAATTATCATAGGGTGAATTTTTGATATTTTTCTGAAAACTTTCAATTTTTGATGAATAGTGAAAAACACTACGTTATTGTTTAAAACCGACTTTTTATTTAAATAATTAGTTATTTTATTTAAATTTATATTAGGTAAAAATAGATACATAATACCTATATTTGTTCAATTTAATTCATTGGAGTAATTTTATAGTAATATAAGATATATAAAATTTTATTGAACTTTTTACCGTCTTTTACCCACCTTCTAGGCGCATTTGCAAATTTGCATAAAACGTAATTTTACTGCTTCTGTGAATTGAATTTCCAAAATACAAGAGATGCGTTTGAAATTAGTAAGTAAAATTTGGTTCAGTAAGACTAAAATAATTTTTTATGAATTGTAACTTTTGACTTTTATTTACCACGGTTAAAAGTAAATAGGATAATTAAACTTAAAAATGATATTATAATTACCATAACACATGTCCTAATTCTATTTGATAAGTGTATTTCGACAAAAATAAACCTTAGGAATAAAATATGATCCTTTTTTTCTACTTGGAATATATTATGACATTTATTATTATTTTATTTATAAATTTTAGACATTAAATAATTAAATTTATTTATGACACGATGACGATGCAGTAATTACCTTATTAATCAAAGACTAAAATAATTTATATTATAAATATCAAAATAAATGTAAGTTGAGACTTCTGATGAATTCCACTAATCTTTTAGGTTAATATGACTTGTTAGGGTTTATTAACTAAATTTTGTTCGAAGTGATAATTTTTTTATGACTTTCACAAAAACAAAATTCCAAATAGTGTCAAAATTGACATAAATGAGTTTTTAAAACAAATACTATATTATTAATTGATAAAATATTACTAAAAATATAAGTTTCAGCCAAAGGACTTATATAAGGTTATATATATCAATAATGAACCACTTGGGGTTCACTTTTCTTCTTATAGTAAGTTTATTAACTATTTATTATAATAATACAAGAATACATGGTAAAAGTTAAACTATTCAACTAAGAGTTAAATCTAAAAGATAAGGTTAATATGGTAACCTACACCTATCTAAAAAATATTGGTTGAGATTTTCTAGACCCATACCCACATTATACTTTAAATAAATCATTTTAGAGTCATTATAAACTGAATATGATTGTCTAATAAAATAATATTTTAAGTTTTTTCTTAAAGTGACCCTCACCTCTCTTATAAAAGGGTATTTCTCCTTCTCTCAAAATCACACCTCCAAATCCATTTGGCTCAGCCAACCCCTGCTCAAATATCCTCCCAACTACCCTAAATTCGACCTAGAGGACTTACTTTGATCATAAAACCAACCTAAGGAGCCCTTTGGATCAACTCAAAAGGAAACACCTGAAGAAGAGGTAATAATTTCACCACCTCTTTCAAAGTTATTTTCTTCTTCCACTTAATCGTTCTTTGTTGTTTCTATACCAAAAGAATAAATCCAGTACCCTATACATACTATGATGTTATTATAAATATGGCACAATCGTATTCATTATTCTATCCATCCTATGAATGACAATCCATCATACGTGCGTACATACGGCTTACCGTCTCCACGTCGTGGTGTAGTTTGTTATTCAAATAATTCATTATTTGGATGGGTATAATAATGAGTATAACTGATGAAAATAATAAATATAACATGTTAAGTATTATTTATATATGATATACCATCTAATTACATAATATTTCACCATCAATATAATGATATTGTAGCTCATGCATACGTATGGATTACCGTCTCCACGAACGCGATGAGATTCATTCCGCATCATAACCATTCAAGAATAATTTTCATTTTATGATTAAAAATAATGTTTAATAACTTAATATCATTCTTGATATTAATAAATTACATCTTATCCATAACAAACATGACTTACTTAACAAAACATATAAAGGGAAATGAATCAGTTAACACCCGAAACAATGATACTACTAAAATATTATTAACAAAGCAATATTAGAAGATCAAATATGATATCATATTTATGTATGTGGTTCTTGTATAATTTAATAACAATTATTTAACTATTATACAGGAGGTTAATGTACCCTCGACCAAGTAAAAGTACAAGTTAAGGGTTAATTCTATAATCCCTTCATTATCTGAGGTTGTTTATATGTGAGTATCTACTAGGACCTCTTTATCATCCACATCTGTGTTTCTTAAAAATGTATTTAAAAACATTTTTACTATTTCCTATAATATGGGTTAAATTCATTTATACCCTTTTTTTAATTTTTCTAATATATTTATAAATGAATATTTCTTTCATTTTCCAAACAAGGTCCTTTACGACCTTTTCGACAAAATTAAGGAAAGAATGTTTTTTTAACTTATACGGTGAGTGTGGCTATTTTCTACCATTATAACATCTTCGAAGCTTCCCTTACAATCTTATAAGAATATTTTCAAAATAAATGATTTCTTTTATAATTATGCGAAATTTAAATGATTTCAAAATAGAAATAGATATTTCTCTTAAATAGTTTTGATTTAATCTATGTCAACAACCTTTGATGGATTTTACACTTGTTTGAAGTTGAATTATTATGATACAATATTACATATTGTATTGAAAGTTTTGGGATATTTTTTACTGTGGATGTGTTATTTTTATACCATTCATGGTTTATGGGTAAAGTATTGATATTTCGTATGCTAGTTTTAATATGAATATTTATGTTATGTTTAAGCCTTTTCATATGAGGAATGTGTTGGACTTAGTAAGTGACGGGTGGAGCCCGATATAGCTCCTCAATGTATCGGTAGGTCTCATGAGACAAACTAGTTTCTTGGAATAAGGCCTTGAAAAAATCTTATTTGTAGACTTGGCACGAGGCCTTGACTATGTGGTTATGAAGTCTGTAATTATGCATTCCATCATTATGAAATTGGCTATTGATATTACATGTGATTATTCCACTAGTAGAATATCCATGTGACTAAGTAAATGGAATTATTTGATTTATCTTTGCCATATTATACTAAAGTTTATTTTTAAAAGGATTTTTTTAGTCTTATGCATTGCCTTAAATTTTTATTCTTATTTATGAAAGTTTTCACTATATTGTTGTCCTTACTGAGCACCTGAACTCACCCCTTTCTATGTTTTATTTTTCCCAGGATGCGAAGAAGTATATTATGACTGACCCGCAGTGATAGTCTAATAGATATGAATGTGTTCAAAGGATACAATGTTGTTGTTGTTTTTCATTTTATATGTAATGTAAAACTTACGTATGTATCTAGTACTTTTAAGGCTACTAAACTGATCAGTCTTTCAGGATTTGATCCCTTGTGATCATGCCAATTTTATTTACTAAGGCACCGACTCTAGGTAACTGGGGTCGGGGCGTTACATGATAGATAATTATATAAAACTCTAAAACATAAAGATCCTAAAATGTAAGATAATGAATTTTTGACTTAAAACTCGTGATTATGTAGTGTTTAAGGATAGGTTTTTATAGTTGGTATCAGAGTGATGGTTTAAATAACTTTAGAGGTTAGGATATTTCTTGAGAGGTTAGATTAAGAGTTATGGATAATATCATAGGTTTATATTTTTAATGATGATAAAAGGTTTAAAGTTGTTGAAACCCCTATTGAGGTTTTAAGTGACGAGATTTTGAGGTGATTACTGATATTTTGGGAGACTATTTGTTGGATTTAGGTATATATAACCCTTATGTTTAAAAAAAGGATTATTTAAAAAAAATCTATTACATTATGGGGATGTAAGATTAATGGTTTTAGATAACCTTTGAGGTTATAAAATTATTTAATATTAAATTTATTAAGGTTATTTTTTTGAGGAATTTCATCACATTTTTTGGAAAACTATAGGAATTATATTTATTTTATTTTATTAAAAAGTAAAACCTACAGTATGGGTGAAAACCCATCTTACTTGGAAAGTCTTAATGGATTGAACCCATAACTAAATGGAAAAAGGGTTGCAACACCTACCTCTAGCCTACGTGATGTCTTGTTTTGTATGAATTGTTTTCTATAAAAAAAATTGACAGATAATAATTATGTTTATTTTGGGAACATATGTTTTATTGTGTATACAACCATGAGATTAAAAATAAATTTAGTGATTAAGTGATTATTGTTATTTTAGAATATTTTTACAATTTTGGGAACCTTATATGATTAAGGTAAATAGAATTTTATGGAATTTTATTTGAGGAATAAAGGTTGGATTATCTTTTTAAATCATATATTTTTTTAATTTGTTTTTACAATGATATAGGTTATTTGTGGAAATGATTTAAATATTTTGGAGTTCATATGATTTGGGCATATGCATTTTTTGGGTATATGACTTTATAAGTGACTAATGTTGACTAAAGATAAATTTTTAATTAATATCAGAAGAATATGTGATCAAATCCTTCTAATTTTTGGGTTTAAAACTTGGTCTGGAATATTTTAAAGAATTTTGAGGTCAGATATTTATCAAATGAACAATATTTAACTTTGGGGATTATTGTTTTGGATTTTGATATTAATGTTTTATTTATTTATATGAAGATTTTCTATTTTGGGAAATTATCTTGACTTGTGCTAACCATTTTTTATTATGGTTAATGTCTAAAGATAGGAGGAATGACTTCTTATCCTTTTTTCGATTATTTGATTCATTGTAAGTTGATTTCAGTGCTTCTTGTATGAAAAAATCATCTTAAATACTCACAGTTTGGATAAAAATATGAGATTATGTTGTAAAATGATTAAAGGATGAAATTATACATATAATATAAGAATATTTATTTATGTTCTTAGTCTATATGGTAAATAAATTCCTCAAATCTAGGAAAAGGATATTGAAAAAAATAGTTATCTTATTACCTTCATTTTTTATGAATCGATGGCCTTATTGACATCTCATTGGTTTTCGGTTTTGTGGTTGTTAACTTTATAATGATCATTAACTTTTTTATGATCAATGATCTCGATCAACCTCCAATATTTTTTGGATATTATGATTTTATCCCATTGAAATATTTTAAATTGCCACTAATGTTCTCTTATTTGGAGATCTATTTATGTTTTATTTCATATGACCTTTGTATTTCCCTTTCTCTCTTTTTAAGAGGAAGTTTTGTTATCTATTTTTATAATGTGGTATTCAAACAACGGTATTTTTCAATTTCAAACCCTTGTTTACTGAGCCCAAGTAAAAATTTTAAGGATGCAATTTATTAATGGAAGGAGAATATAACACTCCAATATTTTAAAAGGAATACTATGTTTTTTAGTATATATGACACGCAACACTAATCCTAAATGAACTATGAAACATTATTATTTAAATATAACCATTATAACCTAGATGTTAAATTTGAGGTAATTAATAGGATTATCTAATTTATGAAATATATATTAGGATCATTATCAATATGAATATATTGATAAATTCTTAGGAAATAAACACTCATTTTTTATTGAAGTCGTTTTATTCTTCAAAAATATGTTCCCTAAATGGATTTTATTTATTTGGGTGAGAAAATATTATAATTAATATATAGAACTTTTAGATATTTTATTTGAAAAAAATTATATAATTTTTGGAATCAACATCAAAAAATTATCTTGGATTTATTTTTTGGATTTTTCTTAAAAGATTGATTTTCCAGTGAGTAGTGAACAATACTGATATTTATTGAAAATAATATTTCATTTCAAGTATTTACAAGGATCCATTATATTTTAAAATGGTTTAAATGTAAATATCATTCTACTATATCATGAATAATCTTACTAAGTTCAATTGAATCGATGTTATTGTTTATTTTGGTATAAAAATTTATAAATAAATTTCATTCTTATGAAAAACTATTTTTTGTTGCGTTTTGCGTATTAATATTAATTTAATTTCTACCACTTATATAAAATGAATCTTGAAAAATGGATTCCATATTTGGGATCATAATATAAAAATAAATTTAAATAGATATCTTTTATTTTTAGTCATTATGAATAGTAAGCATAGTAAATAATTATCAGCACGGTAAGGGTAAATCGAGTAATTAAGGTTAAAAATAATATGATAAGGACTATAAAATGATTCTAAAACTTTAAATAATAATATTTAATGATCTAAGTTCATCCATTTCAAAAATATTTTCGAAATTATGGCTACATAGTTCCATATTTCATTGATTTTGTCCTTTAAAATATTTAAGTAAAAATAAAGTAAAATATGACACTTTTTTCTTTTAATGTTCATTATATTTTGTGATAGGCATAAAAAACTTGTTTTCAGTTCTAAATGGTTTTTTAAAGATATATTATTTTTTAAATTTTTAATTTATTTCTAATTTTTAGTGATGAAATAACTACATTAAATGTTTGCGCAAAACTGACGTAACATTTATTTAATTAATACAAAACTAAAATAAATGATTTGAAAAATATTAAAAGTAATATAATTTAAATGAATTATTATAATAATAAAAAAATTTAAATAAAATTAAAATTTTAGGTATGTGAGAGAATATTATATTTGAATTATTTTTCTTTTATGTTGTTTTCAAATTCAAATTAAATGAATAGTTCCAAAAATTTGAATTAATGATAATTTATAATAAATAATATTTTACTAAATGATTTAAAATTCCTAAAAAACATTTCTTCAGAAATATGATTGGAATATAGTCAAAAATATCAATCATGGTATATTTATGGTCCAATTTTCCTTTTATAGTAACTTTATTAACCCCAAAATAGTAAAAAACATTGTTATTGTCGTAATTGGAAAAAAGGTTTATGGGGGGTTAAAACAAAAATATAATGGTAAAAACAAAGTCTAATATAATATAATTTTTATTTGATGATATAATTTTGACCCATAGATATCCTATATTCTAATTATATAATTTTGGATCAATTTTTCTTTTAAAATTATTTTGTATTAATTTAATTCTTTATGTAATTCCAAAACTACCCCCCCTCTCTTATAAAAGAGAACCTCCTATCCTTTTTATTCAAACTTAAAAATATTTTTATTTCATCAAATAAATGAAAAAAATACCTTCCTATAATATCTCCTATCATTCTATAGGTCGTTTTTTGCACAATATCAACCTTAGAGTGCTTAAGGTGTAAGGAAAAGAAGATTGTTTGAAGAAAAGGTATAGCTTTTAACCAAAAGTTTTAGTATTGTTTTTTCTTATACCTACTTGAAATATTATTCAACCATCCTAATATAATAACATCAATATCTCCCATATATTTATATGTTATTAAATTAAAAGAATAAACTATATCTATAACCTTCTTCCATCATGTTTGAAATGAAACTGTCGATCGTGTGTATGGTGGACTACCACCTCATGAACCGATGCAATTCATTTCGATCACCGCCTCTCAAAGATGAACATTGTGATAAATTTAATGTATATATATGATATTAATGAAATATTTTTCATTATTTAAAGATAATATATCATCTAATTTCATATAATTATATTCATTTAAAATGGTAACTTCATTCATGTGTGTGTGTGGACTACCACCTCTATGAAGTGTTGTGATTAATTTTTCATCACCACATCATATGAATGATATATGTAATTTTATATAAAGATATAATATGATATAAATATTAATTAAGGAAATATAAAATAAAAATTACCTTATTTCTATCATGGTCATTGAAAAATGGAAGTGGTTCTCATGCATACGTATGAGCAACCGTCTCCATGATTGTAACGTAGTTTATTTTTCATAACAATCTTTCATAGTTGGTTTAAAAAGTATAATTTATATATTAAAAAGATAATTATTTTATTATTATTGTTTTGGTAATAATTGAATAATGAACTCTTGGACTATATTTTACCTACAGAAGTTATTTTGGACATATGAGATAAATATCATCAAAATGTTCAATGTGAAATTAATTGATTAAGTAATTGAATATAACATGGTATTAAATAAAATATAGGAATAATTAAGATTAAAAAATTTCTTAATATAGTAAATAATTAATATATGTTTGTTATTCAGAAATATAAATAACATACGTGATGATTCAGACTCTAGTTAAGGGACACTTTACTTTAAATCCTTGTTTTAAAATGTTATAAAGATTTATTTTCTAGATATTTTTCTTCCATATCCATATTCTTAAAATTATTTCATGGATGAATTTATATGTATATAAATTAATTATAAGGAACATTTTATTTGACTTTTGAATTTATTTCAAAGGTTTTTAAAATAAGTCATTTTATGTGATTTATATAGAATTTTTGTACTTTCTTCACAAAATAAAAAACAAATATTCTATTTTAACTTATAATGAATCAATATTTTTCCCACCACTATAAATATTATTTGGTTTTGGGATTACTTTACAAGATTCCCAGTTTTCTTCAATAGGAAACACTTTTTCCTTTTTTTGGAACACATAATCATGAACATGTTATAGTGGGTGCTCCTATATAGTGCTCCAATGCATTGGAAAAAAGTTTTATCTAATGAGACATTATGTATCGGATTAGGACGTAATCATAATAAATTATGGTACTCTATCCACTATGTTATTTTTTAGGTATTTTTCCTTGAAATATTATTACTTCATGTTTTTTTTCATTGAAATTTCATATGTTTCCATGATCTTATGATACCATGATATTTATGTTATTAACCCATGTTACCTACATGAATTTTATATTCTTAAAAATAAGTTTTCCAGAAAATAATTTGATTTAAAGAATTAAGATAATTTTTTTAAAGGATTATTCCCTTTTAGGGTAAAAATATTTTTTTTAAGAGAACCTTTTTCAAGGGTTCTCATGTTTTCTAATAAATCTCCATAAATATTATTTTTTAGGTTTTATTATAAAGTATTTCATGAAAATATTTTGATAGTGAATCTAATTTCATGTATAAGTAAATTATTATTTGAGATTAAAATTTCTAATGTTAATTTAAAACTCTCTTTTATGATTCCATGGGTTTTATATGGAATAATGGATTTATTTCTTCTTCTATGCCTCTTACTGAGCTTTTGGTTCCTATCCCACATTTCAAAAAAAATTATTAGTGTTTTAAGGACGAGTAGGGACAAGTATGGGGTATAGATGAAAATTATGAATATATTTCATGAAAAGAAAACCTAGTATATATTAAATGTTTTATTTTTTGGGGAAAATGGATGCTAAGTGTATGTTACAACATTGTGAGGTAATATTTATTTATATAAGGGTGGTAGCCTAATTCTATAAAACTCTAAATTATAAAGATCCTCAAATGTAAGAGAATGAATTCTTTACTGAAAACCCAATATTATGTAATGTTTAAGTTCTAATACTTAAAAAAGGTACTAGTTTTGTGAAAATGACTCACAATATTCATGTATAAATTCTAAAAAGGGTTCCTATGTACCTAAAGAGATCATGGTAATATGGCCACCTCATTTGAAAAAAATAATGGTGGAGAAAATGTAAGTAAAAGATAGTGCTAAAGAGTAGGAAGAAATTCCACATGAATAAGTCAAATTTATTGAGATATTTTCAATGAATTAAACCCCAAGAGATTTAGTAAAATTTTGTAAAAGATGTAATATGGCTGGATATAGTTCCAATAATTACATAATCATGCTACTAATATAAAAAATGGACATAAATAAAATGAATGCTATATCAAGTGATACATATGACATGATGGACTATGAAAAAAGTAATATCCCACATAAATAAGTCATAATTGGTAATAATTCCATGCTACCTAATATAAAGAAAAAATTGAAAAACAAATGTGAAAGTATAGAGAGACTTTGAAAGTGGGATAGAAATTACCAACCTGGTTGAGAAAATATTTTTCAACCTCGCTATTTACAATAAAAAAATAAAGACTTCCACTTTATTCCTCTAATTTCTATTTTATTTTTTTCTTATTATTTAGGAAAATAATTTTAAACTAAATTGTTTTTAATATGACTGAACTATATATTAATATGGATGTGAAAACTATGAAACAAAAATTCTAGACTTTATAATGGACTAAATTGCTCCATTTTGGTGGATCCTCAACATGATATATTTTGAATATTATTTGATGAATGAATTCACCATTATAAATAAAAATAAAGTGCATCCTTTTAATGAGATATCACTTGAATAATGTATTTCCAAAAGTTGGTTGTTCCATGAAAATATGAAATTTTTAGACAACCTCTTAAAAATGGAAGTTGAGGTTAACCTGTCACACTTTTTCTACCCTTGGTCATAATAAATATGTTATAAATTGGGAGGAAGGTTTATGAGAAAATTTGTGTTCAAGGGGGACTTATATACCTTTCACATGAATAGTAATAATGAATTTGTTTTTAAGAGTGTAGGTTATAATTTTTTGATAAATGTAATGTCACATCCCCTAAAATGAGAAAATTGGAGAATGGTACTACATACATGATAATTAATGGATAAAATTCAATACCTTGGTTACTCACTCTTTTTTTATACATTGGGTTTTCCCATGAATACTTGGATTTGTTTAATTAGTGGCTAATAGCTAAGAAAAGATGTCCTGCCAACCCATTTATAAATTTATTCAATCTAACACAAAAACTTAAAAATTGGTAGGATGATTTTTTGATGAAAACTAAGGTCTATACCCTATAAACACCTATTTATTTATTATTTATATGGGTGAGATGAAAAGGGCCTATCATGAAAACATATTAACTTAAAATTATTCTAGGGTATTGATAAGAAACACAATATGTGGAATTGAAGAACCGATGTAAAAGGTTATATTTTTTTCAATAAGGATGAGTTTCTTGATGATAAGGATTTTTTCAATATGTATAAAATAAATAATTTCTTGTATATTGGTTAAATTTCTCAATCATGTTGATAAAAAGTAGGGAGAACCCAAGGAGAAAGGTATTATTACTATGTGATGAATTGTGAATATTACATGAGGAGTAAAGAATTACCATGTACTTAGAAGTAATGTGAGTTTCTAATAATTATATTTATTTAGAAACTAAATGTAATTATCCTGGGAAGTATAAAATATACCTATAAAATTATTATGCATGATAAGTTGCTTTTAATTTTTATTCTGTTCATTCCAGGTTCATTTTGTGTGAGAAATTTAGAAAAGGAACATAAAGTGCATGTGGGAAATGTTTTGGACAGTTTAATATGTGTATGAGTCCTTATGATTATTTGATACTTTTAATTTGAAAAACATATATGACTCTCTATATAGGACATATTTTGGACTATGTATACATGATTTGATGTGAGTTTTCCAAAAAATAAGCCAACTATCAAGGTAGGACAACCTAGTTAGCCAATCATCACAAAGAAACCTAGAAAACATTAACAATTACCACTAGATCAGAGTGGAAATGAATGGGATGAGGAAATGATATCACAAGTCAACATTGAAAAAAGGTGGCCAAATGAAAATAACATCGTGCAAGGTTTCATGTTGAAATGCTGGCATGGGTCGGTGCTAAGGGTTTTAAAGATCCACTTTGTTATTCCATGTATTGTTAACGGAAATTTGGCTAGGTGAAAATCAATGTGGGATTTTCTATACAGGTTTATTATTCAAATATTAAAAATTCTGACACACATTTCTTGATAATGTGTCATATAAATCATCCTCAACCTCCCATGTGGGATTTTCATATCAAAGATTCACACAACACCTACTATTAATTGGATGTAGCTTGAGATGATCCACTAAAAGGTATGGACATTTTAATTCTTCCAAAAGATAATCCTAAAGTTATTAAAAATAAAAATGAATAAAATTGATTCTTAAAAAATAAATAATGTTTTCAAAATATGAAATTAATAAGACGATGATTCATTGTTCTTATCTTGAAATAAGAATCAATAAGTTTGGATAATGTGACCCAGGATGATTTGAAATCTTTTTTGCTTCAAAAGAAAAATGAACATGCATATATAAGTTCACTTTTGAACAAACTATGATTCCACTAGTTATGATAGTATATAGAAGATGATTAGGGATCTATGTATGGAGATCCACGCATATTAGGATTGACATAAGCGGATCCACTTACAAAGATCAATGAACTAAATATCAACATATTGAGATCCACACATATATAGATTTATGTAAATTGATCCACTTTATAAGATTGATACAAGGGGATATAAATTTAAGGAGATCAATTTGAAGTTTTGTTCTATGAAGTGAGGAGGAAACTGTGATCGTGATATGCATATTTTTTGTGCATATATAGAATTATGTAAAGTGTGGATTTTGTGGAGGATGATAAATGAGGTGACCATGATGTTTCCAAATTTTTTAATAAGTGGTTTAAATTCTTAGTATTTAGGAATATAAATCATAAGGAAACTATATATGAGAATGACTGTAAATATAAAGTTTTAGAGAAATAGAATTTTAGGAATATAAATTTCAAGATTATTGGATACTAAAAGCATAAAATATTATAAGAATAAGAAAGAATGGAGTGGTTCATCTATGATATTTTTCTAGACATTTTCTATGTTAAAAGTTTGGATAATTATAAATATCCTTCAATAAGTGTGTAACTAAGAATAATCCATACTATAGAAGAAGAAAAGTAAGAGGAGAATTTAGCACTATTCATAAAGGTGTTGACTCTATAAAAAATCATAAGAATAGAATTTTTATTCTATTATTATACCATATAAGTATATTGAAAATAAGAAGGGACCAACACTATTTCAACTACTAGTGATGATATTTTTGTTGACACTCTTTCATAAATAAGAAGCATATTCAATCATAATCATAGTGTGTTTAAATTGATTTAACAGAACAGAGATGCATTAATTCATTACTGTATTATTTTAAAATGGTAAAATATCTATTTTATAAATAATAATTTACCATTCAATTGATGTGGTGACATCCTAAGTATAAATAGGAGTTCATGGAATGATTTTTAAGAATAGGTGGTACCGAGTATAAAGAATTTCATTCAACATAATAGGAAGTGGATGATACCTTCCTTAGGGATATAGATGATACCATCCCAACCATTATTCCTGACTTGAACTACACTTGTGATCATTAAAAATTTATAGTGATAATAAAATTCTTATCTTGATAAATAGTCAAACATTTAAAATGGGAAGGTCCTCACATTAAGGCTCAACCTTGTAAATCATGTGTGTCACTGTTCTTTTGTATTTATTCATTGAATTATAAAGTTAGGTTTGAGTGTGTATCAATTGATCTATTCCACATAACAGAGGCATAGGATATATTTTAGGATGGTTTAATTAATAATAAAGTAAAACTCAATAAAATTAAGGTACGCTGATTCACCCCCTCTCAATGTCCTCTTATGATCCACTGATATCTACATATTTTTCTACCTCGAATGAGTTTCATTCATTCCACAGAAACCCATTATAACTATTAGAGCATTACTAGGCTGTTTAAATGTTAAAATAATATTAAAACTAAAGAATTTTGAAATTTTATTTTATTTTATATTGTGTATTGTTAAAATGATATTGAATTTGAACTATAACATATCTTATATTTTTGTTATCATAAAATATGATATAAATTTTGTATTATGGACTATATTATGATATGTGATAATATAATATACATCTAAATCATGTGTTATAATATGGGATATTGTAGTGTATGATCAAGTTTTATTCTTTAAATTTTCATTATGTTCTTATATATGATATGAAGAATCATAAAATATGATGGTGCTGGTATGAATCATTCATTTGGCTGAAAAGAAGAGCCTCGTATAATCTATCCAATATTAACGTATCATAAAATCTAATTCCTAGGATCCAATAGGTTTATTTTTAATGAAACGAAGGATTTATCTTATGTAGGACAGTATAACATCTCAATTCATAGGCCACTTGACTAGTTCCTTAACTTGGTTCGTCACATGAACTCAGGTACACCCCCCCCCCCCCCCCGCATATCAAAGGCTATCGACTAGCAGCATGGGTCTAAGATGGTTTCATGGGGTGACTATACCCCCTATATTAGAGTGAAAATCATAAATAAATAAAAAATAATTGTCTATTCCCAAGTATTTAAAAGAATAAACAAATTGGACATGCTAATATAAAATGAAATGTAGTCATACAACATACAACACAAATCATCTACTAGGCCAATTTCATTTAAAAATAGATGTAAAATCAAATATAAATACCAAAAATAAAATTACATGAGGCTCCACTATAGTCTCTGAGCCTCACCTAATCCCACTTTTTATATCCCATGTGTGCTACTCCATCTTGATCATGCAATACCAAGCCTTAACTCATCTTGAATCTTCAATAAGTGAGGGCGTCTTAGGTACCCAAGTGCCTTGGCTACCCAAGAAGGGTGTGAGTAAAAAACTTAGTAGGGAACCACCAACACGGTCATGTATATAACTATAAATGTAGTGATATGTGCATCTAAAATTATCTAATAGAATTAAAAATTGTTTCAAATAAATAAGTATATCCATCAATAATACCTACATAAACCTGATACTACAATGTCTCTAAGCATTTTGTGATGGTTGTGTCAACTAGTATCCCAACTACCCTAAGGAGGTATAAATATAACCAATTATAAGCCTAATAAACATCATTAATCCTTAGGTTAGTGACCCTAATTGTTCATACCTACTTTATCATATTCCAGGCTATATTTGAGAACATCACATAACTATGCTAACGAAATATGGTGACTACACCAACCCCCATGCGATCATTCTGGGTGGTCTACAGTATCGAGATTAACTACTAATCTCTAGGGGTAACCCTAGGAGATATAAGAAATTAGAAAATAATTCTAATCCCAAGGGGTAACTCTCATATAATTCTATAGTCGTTAGGCTCTAATATGATCCCTAGGAGGTAATACTAGGTAATCCATAGACCATGGAAATCATCATCAAACCCAAGGGGTATCACCCTTGGAGTTCAAAAATATTAGGTTTCATTTATGATCTATAGGAGGTAATCTAGATAATTTCATAATCATCAGGAAAGAAGCCCAGATCCAAGGAGATCATCTAAGGCATCCCATGTAAGTAAGAATTCCTCTAAGGGAAGCAATTTTTCATGTGAGGTCTCATCAGGGGAGATCATTTGACTGAGCATGTCTCACATGACAAGGTCTTCCTCTCAAGGGGACAACCTATAATGGTCATTATGTTCATATATGGATCAAAAATCAATTCAAGTTCAAGGTAACACCCACTATTATCACTATCCATTCCCATACACATCCGCTCATGGTCAAATAAATCTTCGGGCACCTACTCAGGTCCCCTAGGTAAATACAAAATAGAGGAACCCTATATGGGGTCCTTAGTCTTTGTCTCATATATTAGGTTAAAACCCATCTCTTCAATGATTTAGAGTCCCTCAATATCAATATAATTTTTATTATTACCTCATCGGCCTCATAAGGTATTCCATACTAACATTTGTCTAAAGATATGGCACAAATCCCATCTCGCATATATGGTCATCTCAATTAAGTATAAGCCTCATGGAATCTTACTATGGGTTATGGATTACTTGGGACAAACCACTCTCAATTAACCACCCCCATTCCAAGGGAGGTTCAATAAATCTATGCAAAGGTAATCTAAGGTCTACTAAGGACAAAAGCTCTAATTAAAACTCCAACCTATTCTTGGAGGTGTTTATGAGATCCTACAATAGGTATGTCATTCTCAAAGTGTCCAATTCATTTAATTCATACCCCTTAAGGTGGTTATAGAACATTGGGGACCACATCATAATCGAGGCATGGGCCAACGACGATTGAGGTAAGTAACCCAATGCATAAGGACTTTAGTGGGCTTGGAACTTTATTAAAAATATCCTTTAATATTTTTCTAAAAATTAAAAAAAATCATTTGAATTAATAAGTCTGATCACCTGCATAGAGATACAGGGAATACCAAATCACACATAACATTAATATATTAATGGGTGTGTTCATGGGACCACTTACAACATGGTGGATCAATTACATTTTCTAAGTCTCAGTATGGAAGCTCTGCCCAGGCTCACCAATACCCATTCAAGACTGATCCATCACTAAAGAACCTATCTCAACCATAAAAATCATTAAATTAATTGTTTAAACCAAATTACAAAAAATTCATAGTCAATGATAAACTACAAGGCAGTCCAACGATGCTAGAATCATAAGATACCGTGTGAGTTTTCCTCCTAGAGCACCCCCAATATCAGGGAACACAAAATCCCCAAATTATAAACCCGAATCAGTAGAAAATTTTACCTAAAGTCATCAAAAAAACATAAACAAACCCATTAAATTGAATACCTTATTTAAAAAAAATAATGAAATCTTGTTTATGTCATCTCAAGATATCCTCTATGAGATACATTTGAAATCCCCTTAAAGAAAAAAAAGTCACCATGATCATGAAAAATTGTTCATCTAAAACCCTACACATTCATACCAAAATAAAATGAGAGGGAAATAATGAGAGGGGTTGAGGATATACTTCCTTTATTTGTCCTAAAAACCCACCAATAACTAACCATGATCAAAGGGGGAGGAAGGGGAAGGGTAGGTTCGACCACACCTTATGTGCACAAACTCCAAGCAATGAAACCCGAGGGGGTTTCGATTTTAGAAACTCCTTAGATTCTTAAAAAAAGAAGCCCAACAAGCATCATTAAATGACCCATATGGTCACATCATGATTATTTGGGCTATCCCTCTAGTTCTCCCCTTTTTCCCCATTCACAGCCTAAAACACCCCATGAGTTTCATTCATGGTGTGAATGACCCATTCATGGCTTGAATAACCTAAAGTAGTTAATTTAGTATCCCAAACATCTTGAACTCATCCCAGAATCCCTCCAAACACCCATGACCTTCTCCTTACCCCATTAAATATCTAAAAACACATGATTTAGATGTTAAAATTCTTGAAACCCCATTACATGTCCTGATTCTCAAAAACATTCATCCACCAAATGAAAAATTTAGATTCCATTTAATTTTTTCACACTCATAGGGTCATAGGGTATTACAATATACCTACCATTAAACTTCTCATCCTCATTAAGTATCCCCAAAAATTAGACCAACAAACTCGACCAACTCAGGTCACCAAACTATGCTCAATTCACCACACTCTACCTTAGAATGTCGAATGAGATTCCACTGCACAAATCTAAACATGAGATGAATAATTCATCAAAAACCTAATCCACCACTCATAACCATCACCAAAATATATATATTTAATACCACAACAACTTTCAATCTTGAGACCCCATTGTGTCACCAACCAACTCATCACCTAGCTTATGGTGCTCCCTATTATAATATGTAGCTCATAACAACTATTTTTATCCATGATGCTCTACACCATTGAAACCATATATCTAAACACATTGAAAAAATTCCAACAACCTCATAAGTGTGGATATCATCTCACCACACATGAAAATGTGTAAAAACACACCATTTAAGTGTTAGTACTGCATCTTGTCATCAATTCCAAACTAAACTAGATGAGTATCCACCAATAACGTAGAGAGCATGAATACACTATCTTTATCTCTAAAATTCACAAACAACCAAAAAAATACACCCATAGAACTGAATACAATGTATCTGAGTCATGCTAGAAACATTTCTATCTTTCCCATGTGTTTTTCCCAAAAAAATCATTATTAAATTTTATCACATGATTCACCCACTTAACCATGAAACAAAACACAGTTTAACCCCATAAAACATGTCATATAATAGGTTCACCCCATTAACCATTTCATTAAATGGGTTTTTGACCCCTAAAACAAGTCATAAATCTTGGCTCACCCCATAAAACACCCCTAGGGAATTCCAAGATCACCCTGATCCTAATTCCAATGCATCGACTCCATTCAAAACCTCATTTGAATCTCAAAATTAGTATTCATCAAGGAACTAAATCACATCAGATATTATCACACACCAGTACCTCAGTGTCACCCCAATCATCCAACAATTGGTCTCACCAAATTCACAACTCATCATACATGATGGTTTTTTACTCATGACCAACACGATGCTCTCTGCCATAGGAGTATCATTATGATTTCCCAAAGAACTAAAATTCCCATCATTTACATCACATTCCCTATCCATCACTGAACATAATGACTAGTGTGTCCAATCTCACTCATAACTAGGAACATACAAGAAACATAAATTTATCACTTGTTCCCAACTCATGGGAACATTGTTGTTCAACATTCACTGAAAACCCATCATCAATGAGGGTCACACCCAAAAACCTCTTTATGGCTCAACCTCATCAGTTTTGATACAACATTACCATTACTATATATTTACATCTCAAATACATATTATAACTATCGAGAAATGATGATCACAATATTCCATCAAAATCACCATCCCTTATCTCACCCATGGCTACTCAATTTTTCAAAACTCAATAGCATTACATGTATCAGGAATAGGCTACCTTGATATCTTCTAAAAATCAATGGGTGTATACTCCATTACAACCCAATCACATAACCTGACTCACACTCCCATGAGTTACATCACATTGAATAAAAGTCTAAATTCCTGGACCATTGACCATGCTCCAGGGCATGTCAGTCTCATCCATCAAAAGATGCCTCAGCCCTCCTTATAAAAACTAGGCACCTCACATATTCTGATATTAACCACATGCTTAGAAGCTATCTGATGCAATGTTGAAACCAAAATAATATACCCATTATTGAACAATTATTAAAAAGTGTAACCTGAAAAAATAGGGTCAAGCATCCAAAGGATCCTTCTCTTGAAACCTCACCTCAATACCAAGGCATTCCATGTGCCTCACATTCCAAAATTATTTCACTCAGATTTCTATTATTATAAAACCCCAAGCTATAACCATGATTTTTAAATAAAATCAACTACTCCTGTCATTAATTGATATCAAAAGATAACATGTACCCATGATTTTCATCTCTATGTCAATAAGAATCCTAGGATAACACCACTCATGGGTTTCCCCCATAAAATAATAGTAACTGACTCATTGAAAATGCCATGTTAAATCACATGGTATCTAGTTCTCCCACCTAATCCAAAAATCCATCTCATATAATTCACAAACTATGGGATGCCAAACACACTACTTTATCATTTATAATTTAGTATATAATTTTCCAAATTCCCACTCTAGGGTCTTATATATCACATATTTCAGGATCCTTGTTCCAAGTAATCAACCTGTTCGGGCACTGATTCTCCCCGAGCATCCACCTATGGAACTACTCCCTTGAGAATCACAAACTCATACAAGATCATATATATATAAATGCATCTTCCTATATGGATATTTCCAAAAAACATAAACACAAGGTTTGTATAGATAGAACGTCATTCCACACTATATAGGAAAATAACATATAGGTTGTTACTAGAATTTAAATAACCAAACCCATATAATAATGGTCCACATGGGGTTTATTGCAAGGTAATATAATGCCCACATTGAACTACTATGATAAATGAACCTCCCATGCACCAAGGGACTATATCATCATCCTTATCATCAAGAATCCCACCATAGATCCACATGAACTGCCATCATAAAGAATTATGTATACCAGTCCGCCCATCTGAGTAGAATGAAACCAAGTACTTATACAGAAAAAAGTTGTATGATTAGTTACTGGAACTTTAAACAACTAAACTTATCATGAGTGATAAAAATAACACACTGGAAAGCATAGATGTCATGTAGATCCTATGTGCCTAGTCATGATATATGTGACACCTCTTGTCTCTATAGGCCAAGATATAAATCCAATAACTAGATTCATAACAAAAAACTAAGATCAAAAAATTTAATGAGAAAACCATTAACCTCAAACACCATGTGTGTCACATGTGGTGAAAATCACATCAATTGTAACATCTCTTATCATGAACAATATACCAATCCCTAGAGATCTGGACTTCCAACTAGAACTACTATTTATAAAGAACCATCTTGATATCTATCACAAACTCTGACATATCCCTATATCTCATAGATACCATGTCTTAAATATTAGGAAAAATAAAAACACACTAATACCACTTTGTAACATCATGGGTCATAGGCCACTCAACTAGTGCCCCAACCTATCTTTCCACATGAACTCAGGCATGATTTCCCATAATCTAGATGTTATAGACTAGTAATGAGAGTCTAAGATGGTACCATGTGGATATTATTCCCCATATATCATCGTATGAAATAATGAATAAATAAATTATAAAAATCTATAACAGAGTATGAAGAAGAATATAAAAACATAACATGATAATATAAAATTAAATGAGGTCATACAACATGTAAGATTGCTTTCCCATTGGGCTAATTACATATAAAAATAGAAATAATTGATAATGGAAAGACTATAAATAAAAGTACATGAGGCTCTACTATTTTCCCTATTCCTTGTCTCATCATGATATATGTATCCCATCTGATCTTCTAAAAATCAATCATGCAATACTTTTAATTATCCCAACCTAAACCTTTAAAAAGTGGGGTTTTCTCAGGTACCCATGTTTTGTGGCCTTCCAAGTAGGTGTGAGTACGAAACTCATTATGGAACCACCAAAAAAAGTCCTATAAATAACCTTCAATGCAATTATATACGAATTTTACATGCACTAATAAAATAAATGGAAACTGTAAATAAATAAATAGATTTATCAATAATACTTTCTTCGACCTGATAAAGAAATGTCTCTAAGCATGTTATGATGATTGTGCTAACTAATATCCCAACATCCCCAAGGGTATATAAATATAACCAAGCCCATGTCCAATTATCAATCCTCAATCCTGAATTCCATGTACCTAATTGAATATACCTTATTCATCATGTTCCAATGTGTCTCTAAGTACATCACATGATAGTGTCAACAAAATAAGGTGAATATTCCAACCCCCAAGAGATTATCCCAATTGTCCCATAATACCATCCATAAATATCAATCTCTAGGGGTAAACCAAAGTGATATAAGAAATTAGGCAATACTGTTAAACCCCTAGGGTAACTCCAAAGGCATTCCATATTCATCATGTTGTAAGACAATCCCTAGGAGGTAATACTATGTGATCAATAGTCATCAAGCATCGTTGTTACACCTATAGGTTATCACCCTTGGCATTCCAAAATATCAGGTCTCAACACCAAACCATAGGAGGTAATCCTTATAATTCCATATTCATCAGGAATGATGTACAGATCTAAGGATACCGTCTAAGGAATCCTATGTATGTATATATTTCATAGAGGGAAAATCTTCCTCCTGTGACATCTCATCAGTGCTAGTTATCTTCCTAATCCAATATCATGTGACATGGTTAGCCACCCAAGGTCATGACCTATAATTGTAACTAAGACCTTATAAGTCTCAAACATCAATTCATTTTCTAGGTGACACTCTCAATCATCACTACCCATTCATGTAACCAGCTTCCCAGGGCCGAATAAATCTCGAGGAACCTACTTGAGTCCCCAAGGTTAATACAAAGTAGTGCACCCCACATGGGGACCTTACTCTTCATCCCATATCTCATATAAACAGCAATATATATGAGGTTATAACATCCCCTAAATCCCATTAATCATATTATGGACTCACATTCCTCATAAGGTATTCTATATCGATATCTTTCAAAAGAGATGGTGTTAATACTATCTCCCATTTCAGAACATCTCAATCAAAGCTACGCCTCTAAGGAATCTCATGGTGGTTCATGGAATAATTAGTCCAAACACTCTAAATTCACAACTTAACTTCCCAAGGGAGGTCTTATCAACCTATATAAAGGTCCTCTAATGACTACTAGGGACAAAGGCTATAATTAAAACTCTCACCCTACTTAAAGGATTTTATGCGATACTACACTTAAGACAAAATACTCTAAGTGTTCAATTAAGTTAATTCATACCCCTAAAGGTGGTTCTATATCATTGGGGAACACATCATAATTGAGTCCTTGACCATTGGTAGTTGAGATGAGAAAACTAGTGTGCAAGGGCCTTAGTGGCCTTAGCACTTCATTAAATTTATCCTTAGAAACTTTATTTTAAATTAAAAAAATGATTAAAAAAATCATTTGAATTAATAATGGTGATCAAACACATGGGGAGACCACACATAACATATCACACATAACATGCATAAACAAAAGGGAATGTACATGATACCATCTACCTCATGGTGAATCCAATTCCCTTTTTAATGTCTCGGTTTGGAAGCTCCACTTGGGATCATTGAGGCACATCCAAGAATAATCCATCACTCAAGAACCTATCTGAACCATAAACATAATTAAATTAAATAATTAATCAATTTAAACCAAATTCACAAAAAGTAATAACTGGTGTTAAACTCATCAGGTAGTCCAATGAAGCGGGAATCATAAGAAGTTGGGAATGTTCTACTCCTAACACATCCCTGGTCCAAGGAAAACCAAAATCCCCAAATTATAAACTCAAATTGAAAACCAATGTTTTCAAAATCATCGAAAAACCTAAATAAATCCATGAAATGACATACCTTACATAAAATGAAGAGTGAATACTTGTTTATGGCCTATCGGGACCTCCTCATTGAGACGTATATGAAACCCCCTTCAGGTGAAATGATTTCACCATGGTTTGGAGAAATAATTCTTTGGGAACCCAATAAATTAAAAATAAAATAAATTTAGAATTAAAGAATGAGAATATAAGAATAATTACTACCAAGATTCAACTTGAAAATCCACCACGAACCGACCATGGTGAATAGAGATAGAAGGGGAGGGGGAAGGTTCGGCCTCCCCTTGTGAGCACGGACTCTAAGTGAAGAAACTTGAGGGGGTTTCTATTTTATAAACTCGTCATATTATTAAAAATAAGTATCCCAACATGAATCATAGCATAAACTATGTGGTCATTCCATGTTATTCGAGATATCCCCCTAGTTGCCCCTTTTACCCCATTCATGGCCTAGAACACCCCCTGAGTTTCATTCATGGGCTCAATTACCCATTCACACCATGAATGACCTAAAACTACTATTTTCAATTTCTCAACCATCCCAAACTCATCTTGTAGTCCCTCCAAACACCTGATACCTTCCCCTCACCCCAAGACAAGTCTAAAACCACCAGTTATAGATGTTCAAATGCTCAAAAAACTAATTTTGAGTCTGAATTATCAAACAAAGTAATCCACCAAAATGAAAATTCAATTTCCATCTAAAATTTTTATACCCATATAGATAGGGGCTATTATAGTTTTTTTGCACTGCATTTATTGTTACACAAGTCAGTAGTAGTCTATGACTATTGGTGTGCTGGGTAAATCTCATATAGACCACTGCATCACATCACAGGCTATGATTATTAAATGTTAAATATTATTGATAGAGACCAAAAGTTTTCTTAGTACTTTGGTTTACCAATCACATATTATGGTAAACCATGTATCATATATTACAATATATATAGAAATAAAAATTCTTTATTTTCAATTATTAATTGTATTATATAATTTATTAAATGTTTATAAATTATAGAAAATTGGATTTTTGGATATTGATTTAATCTATGAAATGTTTAAAAATTAATTAATTATAAAATGTTTATAATTAATTAATATGTTTCTATGAAACATTTATTAAATAAATATCCATAATATTAATAATTAATATTAAATACCTTTTTGAAATTATATGTCTTGACTTATAATTTTGATATAAAACAATTATATGTAAATTATAAGAGTAATTTGTAATGTGTTTATAAATTTTAAAACAATGAAAATGTATAAAAGGTTTTATATTATATTATAAAATTTTTATAATAATTAATTTTAATTATTCATTATTAAAGGCCTTATTTGAGAAATTTTATAAATCATATCAAAAATAGTTTTGATAACAAATATAATCGAGTTTGAAATAATATTTAATATATTATATGTAGATTATGAAAAGATAATACGTAATAAATTTGAAATATAAAATGTTTATATTTCATTATTATCATATATTTAAATAAAATGACATATAATGAATAATATGAAGGAGTTTATATTATAATTAAATATAAAGTGTTTATATTTATTCAATTATTTAATTTCCATAATTCATGGATAAAATATAAAGTGTTTATAATGTCATTATTTATGAACTGTTAATAAATAGTGTATCTCGTGTTTAAATATATGATTCGTTCATTTATTTAGTTTATTCCATTATTCATGAATATAATTGTTATATTTTGAATTGATGTATGATTTATTTTAAAGTGTTAAACTCTAATCATACATGATTATAAAAAGTTACATGCTAGTTATGATAATTGATTCACTGTTCTTCTACCTTTACTTTGGATTGTACCAGGTTATGATCTTGAATAAAGAAGTTAATAATATATTTTACATATTAGGTGTTGGAATTATAATATAATTGATGTCTCTATTGAGTAACATATCCCTAGGTTGGTGGACATTGGGTTAGATTGCTCACTAGCCTAGAGGCTTATGCTTTGTCTAGAAAAGTGGGGGTTGGCTATCTGACAATCAAAGCTTGCTCTTATAGGGATGGTTTATTCCATATAATTATAAGTATTTGTGTAATTCCCTGACCCCAGTTACCTAGAGTCAGTGCATTATTACATAACATTGGAATGATACAAAAAATCATGTCCTGAAATACCGATCAGTTTAGTAGCCTTGGAAGTACTAGATACATTCATAAGTTTTACATTACATCATGAAATAAAAACATCAACAACATTTTGTCCCCTTCTTAACACACTTCTATCCTCATCCTATCCATGAATTTCAACCATAAAATACTTCTTCACATCCTAGGAAAAATAAAACATGGAAAGGGGTGAGCTCAGATGCTCAGTATGGATAACAATATAGCAGAAACTTTCATAAATAAGAATAAACATTTAAGGCAATGTATAAGACTAAAAAAAGCCTTTTAAACTTAAAATTAAGCATAGTATGGAAAAGATAAAATCAAATAATTTCATTTACTTATTCACATGGACATTCTACTAGTTGAATAATCACATACAAAATCAATAGCCACTTTCATAATGATGGAATGTATAATGCCAAACTTCATACCCACATAGTCAAGGCCTTGTGCCAAGACTACAAATAATATTTTTGTAAAGGCCTTGTTCCAAGACACTAGTTTGTCTCATGAGACTAACCGATGCATCGAGGAGCTATAGAGGGCTTCACCCGTCACTTACTAAGTCTAATGCATTCCTCATATGAAAAGGTTTAAACATAACATAAACATTCATATTAAAACTAGTATACAAAATGTCAATACTTTATCCATAAACCATGAATGGTGTAAAAATAACACATCCACAATCAAAAATATCAAAAAACCTTCAATACAACATGGAATTTTTGTATCATAAAAAATTAACTTCAAATAAGCATAAAATCCATCAAATGATGTTGACATAGATGAAATCAAAACGTTTTTAGAGAAATATCTCTTTCTATTTTAAAATCATTTAAAAGTCATATAATTATAAAAGAAAACATTTATTTTGAAAATATTATTATAATATTTTATAGGAAGCTTTGATGATAATATAACAGTAGAAAATAGCCACACCCTCCATATAAGTTAAAAAAAGACATTCTTACCTTAATTTTGTCAAAAAGGTCATAAAGTACCTTGTTTGGAAAATGACAGAAAGATTCCTTTAAAAACATATATGGTCAAATAAGGTCATAAATTAATTTAACCCATAGTATAGTAAATAGTAAAAATGTTTTGAATTACATTTTTAAGAAAACACGGATATGGATGATAAAGAGGTCCCAGTAGATACTTACGTAAAAACAACCTTAGACAATAACAAGATTGTGAAATTAACCCTTATCTTGTACTTTTCCTTAGTTGATGGTATGTTAACCTCCTGTATAATATTTAAAACATTGTTATTAAATTATACAATAACTATATACATAAACATGATATCATATATGATCCTCTAATATTGCTTTGTTGATAATATTTCAGTAGTATCATCGTTTGAGGTGTTAACTGGTCTGTTTTCTTTTATATGCTCAGTTACGTAAGCCATGTTTTTTATGGATAGGATATATTTTATTAATATCTAGAATGATATTAAGTTCTTAAATATTATTTTTAATCATAAAATAAAATTTATTCTTGAATGATTATGATGGGGAATGAATCTCATCGCGTTCGTGGAGACGGTAATTTGTACGTACGCACGAGCGAAAATATAATTATATTGATGGTGAAATCAAATGTAATTGGGTGTTATATCATATATACAGAATAATTAACATGTTATATTTATTATTTACATCAGGTATACTAATTATTATACCCATCCAAAAAATGAAGAGTTTGAATAACAAACTACACCACGACGTGGAGACGGTAAGCCGTACGTACGCACGTATGGTGACTTTGTCATTCATATGATAGATAGAATAATGAATATGGTTGTACCATTTTTATAATAACATCACAGTATATATAATATACTGGTGTTATTATTTTATAATGTAAACAACAAAGAAAGAGAAAGTGGAAGAAGAAAAGAACTTGAAAGAGGGTGGTGAAATTATTACCTCTTCTTCAGGTGTTTCCTTTTGAGTTTATCAAAAGGGCTCCTTAGGTTGGATTTATGATAAAAATAAGGCCTCTAGGTTAAATTGAGGGAAATTGGAAGGATATTTGTTCAGGTTTTTTCCCATACAAATGGCTTTGGAGGTGTGATTTTGAGAGAAGGGTAAGTTCCCTTTTATAAGAGAGGTGAGGGGCACCTTATTAAAAGATTGAAATATTATTTTATAATAAAATCATTTTCAGTTTTTAATGGATACAAAATTATTTATTTCAAGGATATGATGGGTATAGGTTGAAAAATATCAACCAATAGGTTTTATATAGGCTTGGGTTACTATATTAACCATATCTTTTAGATTTAACTCTTAGTTAAATAGTTTAACTTTTACCATGTATTCTTGTATTATTATAATAATTGGTTAATAAACTTACTATAAAATGCAAAGTGAAAATAAAGTGTTTCATTAATGATATACCTATCACTATATAAGTTCTTTGGTATAACCTTATATTTTTAGGACTATTATATAATTTAATATTATAATATTTTTTTTAAAAACTCATTTATATCAATTTTGACACTATTTAGTATTTGGTTTTTGTAAAAGTCGTCAAAACTTGATTACTTCAAAAAAATACTTTGAATCAACCCTAACATGTAATATTCACCTATAAAATTCATTTATGTCATAAAAACTCTGAAATTATATTTATTTTAATATTTATAATACCATTTATTTGATTCTTTCATTAATAAGGTAATTATTGCATCACCATTGTGTCGTAAATAAATGTAATTATTTAATATCTAAAAATTATAAATAAAATATAATTATATAGGAAATATTTTTATCATTATAATGAGTATTTATAGTCAAAAAGATAACTTATATAACCCCATTTAAAAATTATTTTACTAAAAGATATATGTTTATATCATTTTTGTCTTTACTTTAAATTAATTAATATAAAGTGTCATTATCACTCTCAAGTGGCTCCATGGGGTCCCAAAATCGACCCAAGGATGTACATGGTTGGACTTGTATCAACCAATAGGAATAGGACACATGTTATGGTAATTTAATATTATTATAATATTATTTTTTACCCTTATTTACTCGATTTACCCTTTAACCATGGTAAATAAAATATTTACCGAAATAATTATTCATAATGTCTAAAAATAAAATTTATCAATTTACACAATTTGGAACTCCTCATTCCAAATACATAATCCATTTTTTCAAATTCAAAACATAGAAGTGGTAGAAATTAATTTAAAATTAATTCTCGTTGTCAAAACAAAAAGTGTGTTTTTAAGAAATAATAACTATCAAAAGATTGACACTTGTTTATGTCCAGTTTAAATGTGAAATTACATACAATGACCTATATTATATTAAATGATAAATATATAATCTAATTATCCTTTAAAACCACTCAAATTTATAATTTAACACTATAAATTATTTTTATTAAAAAAGTTGTTTTTAATTAAAATTTAGTATTTTTCACTATTCATCAAAAATTGAAAGTTTTCAGAAAAGTGAAAAAAATTAACCCTAAGCTAATTTAGATATTCCAAATTCAAAAATGAATTCCATTTTAAAAAATAAAATTTATGAAATTTCAAAAAGTGGTTATCACTATTTATAACAGCTAGTTTGATTGGTCGTGGTGTGTTAAAACTCCAAATTGAATACAACGCAAGCTACTGCATTATGCAAAGGGAAACGTACCGTGGAAGCTTGGGGTGTTACATTCTTCCCTACTTAAAATAATTTCATCCTCTAAATTTCTAGAATATTACTATATAAAAAGATTTTGGTGGTTCTTCATCATAGGTTCCTTGGGTTCCCACGTTGCCTCTTCCATCTTATGATTTCTCCATAAAACTTTTACCAGACGAGTCGTCCGGTTTCTCAGCACTTGTTCTCTGGTATCAAGAATTTTGACTGGCTCTTCACAATAATATAGATTGGGTTCCAGTTCAATTTTCTCATAGGTGAGTACATGCATTGGGTCAGGCATGTATTTTCTCAATAGTGATACGTGGGACACATCATGAACTTTGGAGAGTCTTGGAGGCATTGCCAAACGATAAGCTACAAACCCATTCATTCTAGAATTTCGAAAGTTCATATGTACCTGGGACTCAATTTACCCTTCTTACCAAAACGTATAACACCCTTCCATGAAGTTACCTTCAAGAAAAAATGATCTCCTACTTGAAATTACAAATCCTTCCTTCGGTTATCAGCATAACTCTTTTGCCTACTTTGAGATGCTTTGATGTGGGTTTGGATAATCTTCACTTTTTCCATTGTTTCCTCAATAAGTTATGGGCCTATGAGTTTTCTTTCACCAACATCATCCCAACAAGTTGGTGTGAGACATCTCTTTCCGTATAATGCTTCATATGGTGTCATCTGAATACTTGAATAGAAGCTATTATTATAGGAAAATTATACCAGAATTAAATATTGATCCCACATTCCTTGAAAGTCAATTAAGAAAGATCTCAACATGTATTCTAAGGTTTTAATAGTCTATTCTAATTGTACATCGGTTTGAGGGTGGTAGGCAGTGCTCAAATGAACTTCAGTATCCAGGGCTTTCTGAAGACTTTTCCAAAATCTTGATGTAAATCAGGGATCAAAATCCGAAACAATCGATAGGGTACTCTATGAAGTCTTACAACTTCATTAATATATAGTATTTCCATACATTCAAGTGGTAAATCTTCTCTTATAGTAATAAAATGTGCTGACTTGGTAAGACGAACAACAATGAACCGTATTGTATCATTCCTTCTAGGAGTCTTTGGTAGCTCCATGACAAATTCCGTCATAACATTATCCCATTTCCACTCAGGTATGGGAAGAGGTTGCATGACTCCTCTAGGCTACTGCCTTCTAGATTTCACTTGTTGACAAACCATACATCTTGACAAAAAATCAGCAATCTCCCTCTTCCTGTTGTCCCACCAAAAATGTTCTTTCAAATATCTATACATCTTGGTGCCTCTAGGGTGTATAGAGAAATTGGAGCTATGAGTATCATCCAACAATTCCGTTTTTAGATCAGATATGTTAGTAACATAGAGTCTCTTCTCAAATTTCAAAATTTCATCTTCATATATGAAGTCACTCAATCTCCAATCATTCACAACTTTAATCTTCTTTTAAAACTCCTCATCATCAGTCTGAGAAATCTTTATTCTTTCTATTAAAGATGGTTTAGAAACCATTTGAAAAAGTATTGATGTTTCACCTTCCATGGTTATTCTCATATCCATCCTTACTAGATCCATGAAAATAGGATCCCTTTCAACTCTCATCTTGTTCAAAACTACATGATCCTTTCTACTCAAAGTATCTTCCACCTTATTTGCCTTCCCCGAGTGGTAGTGTATAGTGAAATCATAATCCTTGAGTTGTTCAAGCCATCGTCTTTGTCTCATGTTGAGTTCTTTCTGTGAGAAAATATACTTCAAACTCTTGTGATCAGTATAAATATACCATTTTCACCATAGATAGAGTGTTTCCATATCATCAAAGTAAATATTATAGCTGCTAACTCAAGATCATGATTAGGATAGTTTTGATCATGAATTTTTAGTTTTTGTGATGCATAGGCAATAACTCTATCATTCCACATAAGGACACAACCAAGTACTTTCTTTGAAATATCACTATAAATAACAAACCCATCATTCCCCGATGGTAGAGTCGAGATGGGAGCATTAACTAATCTTCTCTTCAATTATTCAAAACATTCTTCACACTCTTTTTTCCAAACAAATTTAACCCCATTACAAGTGATCTTGGTTAATGGGTTTGCCAATCGGGCAAATTTCTAGACAAAACGCTAATAATAACCTGCTAAACTAATAAAACTGCATACCTTGGTTATACTCGTTGGTGCTGGCCATTATTGAGTTGACTTGGTCTTTGAAGGATCAACAGAGATTCCATCCCTAGATACAATATGTCCAAGAAAATAAATCTACTTAATCCAGAATTCGCACTTGCTAAATTTCCCATATAATTCATTTCTTCTAAGAGTCCTTAGGATAATGTGCAAGTGATTTTCATAATCTTCGTATCTTTTTGAGTATACCAAAATATAATTAATAAATATCACTAAAAATTCATCAAGATATTCCTTGAAAACTCTATTCATTAGATCAATGAAGACAGAGGGTGCATTAGTCAATCCAAAAGGCATTACCGTAAACTCGTAATGCCCGTACCTGGTTCGAAATGTTTTTTTTGAAATGTCTTCCTTATTCACACACAACTGATGATATCCAGATCGAAAGTCAATCTTTGAAAAATATTGATCTTCATGAATTTGGTTGAATAAATCATCAATATGAGGTAGGGGATACTTGTTCTTTATTGTTATAGCATTGATCTCCCTGTAGTCAATGCACAACCTCATAGATCCATCTTTCTTCTTAACAAAAATAACAGGGGCTCCCCATGGAGAAACACTAGGGCTAATAAATCTCTTATTACTCAATTCCTCTAATTGTTTCTTTAGTTCCACTAATTCCACAGTGGCCATTCTATAAGGGGTCTTCGATATGGGCCTTGAATTAGGAATTAAATCAATGGAAAACTCAATTTCTCACTCTGGAGGATTTCCAAATAAATCCTCTGGAAACACATCAACATATTCTTTCAAAATAGTTACGTACTCTATTTGAACATTATTTCCCTCGCTCATAGTTATTTCATTCTCTTCCTCCAAAATAATTGAATTTAGTAGAGCTACTGGGAGTGGATCTAGATAAGAATCAGGTGGTGACATTTCTGCTCTAAAGATAAGGTACTCATTATCATCATCGAAAAGTGTAACCTCCTTCTTCTTACAATAAATTTTTGCATCATGGTCTGAAATCCAATCCATAACAAAGATTATATCAAATTCCATCATGGGTATGACGATGAGATTAGCAGATAAAGAACATTTATATGCCCTAATAGGAACTGATTCACAAAACTTTGTTGCGATGATACTTCCCTTACGAGTTTTGACTGACAACTCCCATGTTAAGTCAAATTGAAAATATCTAATTTTCTTAGAAAACTGAGAAGATATGAAATAATGTGATGATCCAGAATCAAATAAAGCATTGTCTAAACTAGAGAAAACCATTAAATTATCTACCACTATGTCTTCCAGAGCTTCAACCTTAGCAGTAGTGATCGCATAAGATTGGTCTTACTCCCTTGGAATTTTATGAGGTAAGTTACCTTGGCACTTAGGACATTCATTTGCATAATGCCCCTTTTCTCTACAATTATAGTATTCAATATTGACAGCCTCTTTCTTCCCCTTGCAATCACGAGCTTGGTGGCCTTTTTCACCACACTTGTAACATACTCACATTCCCTTCAGGAAAGTACCAGGGTGTTTCTTCCCACATTTACTGTAGGATGGATATTCAATTCTTCCCTTCTTCCCCTTATTTCCATTTCCAGAGTGTTCAATAGATCTCTTCTTCTATTGCTTTTCTTTGAAGTCGTAAGACATAGAGAATTCTTTTTCTGTCTTGATAGCGCATGAGACAATATCTTCGTACGATGAGAAGGATTGTGAGACTAATGCTTGACGGAGAAATGGATTTAACCCATCAAATAATCAATCAATATTACTCCTTGGGTTATGTATATAATATGTTGCATGCCTTTATAACCTTGTAAAGTTAGCCTCATACTTTGAGACATTCTCATCCTCCTTTTGCCTTAGACTCAAAAATTGTCTTTCCATATCCGCTTGATGGTCATGAGGAAAGTATTTTTCTAAGAAAATCTCCTTAAACTCCCTCCATTCCATGTTTGATACTTCTTCATCTTCCTTTGTGTTTTGGATTAATGACCACCACTGATATGTATCTCCCTTGAGGCGATAAACTACCATGACAACTTTTTCCCTTTTGCTACTCCCCAAAGAATGAAATATTTTCTCTAAGGAACTTATCCATTGCTCAGCTACTAATGTATTTTTACTCCCATTAAATATTGGTGGTTGTTACCTCATGAAGCAGTCTAACATTGATCATCCACATTGTGGATTGGGGTGCTCCATACGGGAGAGGTTATTATTCATAACCTGAGTGAGTTGTCCCAGTATGGTGATAAGCTAAGCAGTACCAGTTGCATCACCAGCTCCACTATAATTATCTTGAGTAGGAGGGAAATCTCTATATGGATTACGTGGGTTGATATGGTTTCCATTCCTTCCACTATGCATCATTTCTAAATAATGGCATACACTAGATTAGTTTATGAATCACAATAAATAATTCTAAACTTGTAAAACATTTAACATAAATTGAAAAGTTTATGGATATAATCCATAATCATAAAAATGTTTTCTTTGAGGAAGTATATACTCATAAACCATTCATAGTGGTTTGTAATGAAAATGAGAATTATCCTAATAATATCCATCAAGAGTGTCGTAACCAAGAGTGCAGCAAGGCCTGTTGTCGTGTACCAGTTCCCGTTCGAGTTTAGCTCAAAGCGGTGTTTTTGGGTTTTACCCCTAGGTAAATCTATTCCAGAGTTGCCTCTACTTACTCATATCCATACATGGATGTATTTCTTGGAAAACTCGCAAAATCTCTACATTACCAAAATTCTAGGAAGTTCTTCTATACTAATCCTCAAAATCTATCTTAGGGTAATGTTTTCTAATCAGAGTTTTTCTAAATCTAGCTTCCAAGGTTTGTACTAAACATCCTCTGATACCAACTATAATGCCCCGACCCCAGTTACCCAGATTCGGTGCATTATTACATAACATTTTCATGATACAAAGAATCATGTCTCTAAAGACCGATCAATTTAGTAGCCTTGAAAGTACTAGATACATTCATAAGTTTTACATTACATCAAGAAATAAAAACATAAACAACATTTTGTCCCCTTTTGAACATACTTATATCCTTATACTATCCCCGCAGGTCAACCATAAAATACTTTTTCATATCCTAGGAAAAATAAAACATATAAATGGGTGAGCTCAGATGCTCAGTAAGGATAACAATATAGCGAAAACTTTCATAAATAAGCATAAACATTTAAGGCAATGTATAAGACTAAAACAAAAGCCTTTTAAACTTAAACTTTAGAATAATATGGAAAAGATAAAATAAAATAATGGCATTTACTTATTCACATGGATATTCTACTAGTCGAATAATCACATGCAATATCAATATCCACTTTCATAATGATAGAATGCATAATTCCAGACTTCCTAACCACATAGTCAAGGCCTTGTGCCAAGACTACAAATAAGATTTTTATCAAGGCCTTATTCCAAGACACTAGTTTGTCTCATGAGATCTACTGATACATCGAGTAGCTATAGCGGGCTCCACCCATCACTTACTAAGTCCAATGCATTCCTTATATTAAAAGGTTTAAACATAACATAAACATTCGCATTAAAACTAGCATACAAAATGTCAATACTTTATCCATAAACCATGAATGGTGTAAAAATAACACATCCACAGTCAAACATATCACAAAACATTCTATACAACATGGAAGTTCTGTATCATAATAAATCAAATTCAAACAAGCTTAAAATCTATCAAAGGATGCTGATTTAGATGGAATCAAAACTTTTTTAGAGAAATATCTCTTTCTATTTTGAAATCATTTAGAAGTCATATAATTATAAAAGAAAACATTTTTTTGAAAATATTATTATAATCTTTTATTTGAAGCTTCTATGATGATATAACGGTATAAAATATCCACACCTACCGTATAAGTTAAAAAACATTCTTACCTTAATTTTTTCGAAAAGGTATAAAGTACCTTGTTTGGAAAACGACGGAAAGATTCCTTTCAAAAAATATATGGTCAAATAAGGGTATAAATGACTTTAAACCATAGTATAGTAAATAGTAAAAAAAAATTGAATTTTGTTTTTAAGAAAATGCGGATGTGGATGATAAAGTGGTCTCATTAGATACTTACGTAAAAACAACCTCAGATAATAAAGAGATTATGAAATTAAACCTTACCTTGTACTTTTCCTTAGTCGATGGTATGTTAACCTCTTGTATAATTGTTCAAAAAAATTTATTAAATTATACAATAACTATATTCATAAATATGAAATCATATATTATCCTCTAATATTTCTTTATTGATAATGTTTTAGTAGTATCATCGTTTCGGGTGTTAACCGATCTGTTTTCCTTTATATGCTCGGTTACATAAGCCATGTTTGTTATAGATAGGATGTATTTTATTCATATATATTAAGTTATTAAACATTATTTTTAATCATAATATGAAAATTATTCTTGAATGATTACGATGGGGAATGAATCTCATCGCGTTCGTGGAGACGGTAATCTGTACGTACGCACAAGCGACAATATCATTATATTGATGGTGAAATCAAATGTAATTGGATGTTATATCATATATAAAGAATCATTAACATGTTATATTTATTATTTACATCATTTATACTCATTATTATTCCCATCCAAATAATTAAGTGTTTTAATAACAAACTATGCCACGACGTGGAGACGGTAAGCCGTACGTACGCACATATGGTGAATTTGTCATTCATATGATGGATAGAATAATGAATATGGTAGTACAATTTTTATAATAACATCATATTATATATAAGATATTGGATTTTTTATTTTATAATGGAAACAACAAAGAAAGAAGAAGTGGAAGAATAAAAGAACTTGAAAGAGGGTGGTGAAATTATTACCTCTTCTTCGGGTGTTTCCTTTTGAGTTGATCAAAAGGGATCCTTAGGATGGATTTCTGATCAAACTAAGGCCTCTAGGTTTAATTGAGTGAAATTGGTAGGATATTTGGGTATGTTTAGCCAATCCAAATTACTTTGTAGGTGTGATTTTGAGAGAATGGTAAGTGCCCTTTTATAAGAGAGGTGAGTGGCACCTTAGGAAAACATTGAAATATTATTTTATAATAAAATAATTTTCGATTTCAAATGGATCAAAAATGATTTATTTCGAGAATAAGGTGGTTATGGGTAGAAAACCTCTCAACCAATAGGTTTTAGATAGGTTTGGGTCACCATATTAATCTTATCTTTTAGATTTAACTCTTAGTTAAATAATTTAACTTTTACCATGTATTCTTGTATTATTATAATAATTGGTTAATGGAGTTACTATAAAATTCCAATAAAATCTAAAGTGGTTAATTAATGATATAACTATAATTATATAAGTTATTTGGAAGAACCTTAGATTTTTAGGACTATTATATAATTTTATAATATAATATTTGTTTTAAAAACTCATTTACGTCAATTTTGACACTATTTAGTATTTGGTTTTTTTAAAAGTCATCACAACTTGATTACATCAAACCAAATACATTTAATCAACCCTAACATGTCATATTCATCTATAAAATTATTTGGTTTCATAAAAACATTGAAATTATATTTATTTTAATATTTATAATACCATTTATTTAATTCTTTCATTAATAAGGTAATTACTGCATCATCATTGTGTCATAAATAAATTTAATTACTTAATATCTAAAAATTATAAATAAAATAAAATTATGTAGGAAATATTTTTAGCTTTCTAATTAGTATGTATAGTGAAAAAGATAACTAATATAACCCCATTTAATTTTTTTTTACTAAAATATATATGTTTATGTCATTTTTGTCTTTACTTTAAATTAATTAATATAAAGTGTCATTATCACTCTCAAGTGGCTCCATGGGGTTCCAAAATCAACCCAAGGATGCCCATGATCAGAAATGTATCAATAAATAGGAACAGAACACATGTTAGGGTAATTTAATATTATTATAATATTATTTTTACCCTTATTTACCAGATTTACCCTTTAACCATGGTAAATAAAATATTTACCGAAGTAATTATTCATACTGTCTAAAAATAAAATTTACCTATTTACACAATTTGGACCTCCTAATTCCAAATATGGAATCCATTTTTCTAAATTCAAAACACATAAGTGGCAGAAATTAATTTAAAATTAATTCCCGTTGTCAAAACAAAAAGCGTGTTTTTAAGAAACAATAACTATCAAAAGATTGACACTTGTTTATGTCCAGTTTAAATGTGAAATTACATAAAATGACCTAAATTATATTAAATGATAAAAATATAATCTAATTATGCTTTAAAACCACTCAAATGTATAATTTAACACTATAAATTATTTTGATTAAAAAAGTTGTTTTTAATTAAAATTTAGTATTTTCACTATTCATCAAAAATTGAAAGTTTTCAGAAAAGTACCCAAAATTCACCCTAAGCTAATTTTGATATTTATAATTCAAAAATGAAGTCCATTTTAAAAAATAAAATTTATAAAATTTCAAAAAGTGGTTATTACTATTTATAATGGCTAGTTTGATTGGTCGTGGTGTGTTAAAACTCCAAGTTGCGTACAATGCAAGCTACTGCATTATTCAAAGGGAAACGTACCATGGAAGTTTGTGGTGTTACACTTTGAATGAAATGGTTTCATGTAGAATATCCATAAGATGCATTTGTATAAGTACAACTATAATTAGACTTTTGATTTGTGTACAACACATGCTACGGGTTGTCTAAAGAGTTACACATCAACATTGTTTGAGCATATTGATTTGGTGGAAAGAATGGAATTCAAGAAAAAATCATTAGAAGCATGAATATATGTAAAGGGAGTAACATAATATAATATTATTATATTTAATCCACTTTTAAAAGTGCTAGATTCCATCTCAAACAAACAATACTCAAAACCCCGATCATCCAACTGGGTAGCTTCATACAAAAGAAGGGTGCCCCTGGATTATCTTATGTAAGGAAATCAAGTAACTAGGGCACCCTAAGAGTGAAGTGCCATGTTTTTTGAATTTTATTTGGGATATAATTAGTGGGAAACCCTAAGAGTTAGGATAATATAGGAATGGTGTTGGGTTTATTCATATGATTGATTCAACAAAGTGTTATCTACTAGAACATATCCAAGAGTCATATCTGATATGATTAATATAATAACCAATTTAAATAGATATAGTTATGAGTTTTATGATAAAGAAGGGTTGTTTTATATAGATCTTCACCCACCAATAAATACGATGAATTTAAAATGGGTAATCATTTTAGTGGGATCATATTTAAAAAAGTCCCTTATTAGATGAATTTAAAATATGATATTCAACTAATAAAATATTTTTTTGAAGATATGTAAAATTATCATCATAAAAATTATATTTTTGATCAATCCTAGAGAAATAAGAATCTTTATATAAAAAAATTTCTAGACTAGTGTGAAATAAAAGAACCGTTCTTAAGAAAGAAAATTCTATGTGTTAGAGAACCCCTTACCGGAGTAACCAATTATTAAAATTATTCAGTACATGAATTTAGATACTTATAAGTATCAAAGAATGATTCACTTAAGGTTTCAATAGAAAATTTACCGGAGGAACTTCAGTATCCACTCATGTAATCAATGTTATTTAGTATACTAATTACTTGGTTAGACTAGAGGTTTCCTTTATGTCTTTTTATAGTTATGGAAATCATTTTTCAATCATCGTTGTAAATTTTATGACAATATGAATGGGTTCAATAAAAATTTTCTAGATTTTCTCAATGTATGGAGAATAGATGATCTAGGAATGTAATTTCTAGGTTTGGGTGTTGTATTAATAATAAAAATTGTTAAATGTTAAAATTTGAAACATAAAAGATAGCTGGAAATCCCAAAAATATTTATTTGAATAACCAATTAAGGTTATTGAACTAACAGGTAGTTTTAGGATACAAGGACATTATTTCCATTTGATGGAATTTTATAAGATACCTAACAGCGTATGAGAAACTATTGTGCCCACTTTGTGTGTGTTGTATTTTTTTCAATGAATTTCACTGAAGATAGAGTATAAATGATATGCGATGTTGGTATAGAAGATAGAAGAATTGGAGTGAAGAAGAATGTCATGGAAGTTGGTTAAAGAATCCAATCTTATTGGGAAGAATAATTCCAAAGTTAGGTGCCATTTTGTTTTCAGTAAATAATGATTCAAATACATATCTTGTAAGTTGGTTTGAAGTTGCTTTTTCGTTATTCATATAATGATATTTATTTTCTTGGAAAGTTTTGGAGATTCATTTATATTGAAAAAAAAGCATACGAAGTATTTCTGTTCCATAGAGATTTCATAATGATTAACTACATATCTCACTATATATGATGAAGTTTTCATTTAAAATAGAATATCAAGATAGGTTATAAGGCTAGGAGTTTGGTACTAGAGTAACATACTATTATTTTGTAATGGAATTGTGAAAAAAAGTTATGAAAAAATGTGGTCAACTCAAGGTTAACTAAAAATTTGATAAACTAGGTCATCTCAGAGAGGCATCTGGTTAAGATCAAAGGTAATCCAACCATGAGTTCCATGGATGAGATAGTGGCTGTATAGATCTACATAAGCATGAAGTGGTGTGTGGGCTAGTGCTAGATAGAAATATCTAGTATGTATGGTAGCATGACAGATCCACTAGGTAGGCATGACCTTAGGTATTTATTCGGGTTATGTAAGGAGTGTGGAGTTTTATAAGCAAGTGCCATCCACACCAACATTTTGACATGGTTCTCAGTGTATATGCCACTATTCATCACATAAAAATGTGGGTGTCAGCACTGATAAAATGTCATATATTATTTCTTCCTCATGCAACTCATATTTCTATATTCCTGTTCCAGATCATCATGAACTACCAATTGAGCTTCGAAGGATGTAGTGATGTTTCATTACCAGAATATCACACTTCTATGATTCATGGTCATTAGAATATTTTTATTGAAATCATAAGAGTTTGTGGTAAACATTTTCTCAAAGATAATTGAATCTCTGCTAGAGGTGATGGGAGGAATACCTGAAATCATTTGAATTTGACATTTCCTATACCCCAATAAAAGGTAATGTGGGTGTTGATGCTCTTAGTGGGAAGTTTCCTTATTAAGATGTGAACAAAGCGAAGGATGAATGAAACATAATTGGACTCTTTTCTCATATGCACTTGGGAGTCAGGGAGGAAGAGTCTGATAATGTTCTGGAAGTGTTCATTTGAATCCTCTCTTCTTGACATGATTCTATAGGAGAATACACGGGATAATGATTTTTGTAATATCTGAGATTATTTATATGGTGGGGAGAACATCAATGAATGGTTTCTCTCCCTAGAGGTATTCTTTGATTTAGGAATTGTTATGTCGTTCCTTTTTCTCTGAGGAAGGCTATGTTGGAAGATTGTCATCATTCTTTATGGTATGCCCACCTAGGAAAAAAAGATGTTTTTTGGCATTAAGCAATGGTTTTGGTGTCCTGGTATGAAATGAGACATGGCCGAATTTGTATCTCAATGTTATACTTGAAAGCTTATTAAGTCTCAAAAACAAACTCTTCTGGTTTGATTTACCCTGTCCTCATACCAACATGGAAATGGAATGAGATATCAGGGGGTTTCACTGTTGGATTACCTTGAAATCCCCTGGGTAAGAATTCCAATTGGGTAGTGATTAATTAGTTTACCAAGTTGGCTCATTTTTTACCGATTTATGACACCACTAAATTGGACAACTTAGGGAAGTTGTATGTTAAAGAGATCATAAGGTTGCATGGGATTCCAACAACCTCCAATAGGTGATGGGAACTGAAGTCAAATTGAACACAGTATATCATCCTCATATTGATGGGTAAATAGAAAGGGCTATTCAAATTCTAGAAGATATGCTATGTGCTTATGTTTTGGAATTCAGAGGTGTTTGGGATAACTATTTGGGTCCGGTTGAGTTTTCTTATAATAATAGTTACCAATCATCCATCGAGGTGGCACCTTTTAAAACTTTATATGACCGATCCAACAAATCACCTCTCTATTGATCAGAGATTAGTTAATCTTCCTTGATATGACCAAGCTAGGTTGGGGAAGCAATGATAAAGAATTAGATGATTTTTCATAATTTTTTATGGCTCATACCCTATAAAAATCTTATGTTGATCATCATTGTCATCCTTTCTAGTTTTCAGTTGGTGACCAAGTATTCTTAATAGTCTATCCCCGGTTAGGTGATGTGCCTCTTATTTCATTACAATTTGTCATATCTTATAATGTAATTAACTGTGTATTTAATGTCAATATAATATTTTTATTGAATAATTTTTAATTGGTGAAAATTTGTTGTTTATTTATTAAAACTCTAAATTTAATGTTAGAAAATTAATTTCAATATTTATTTTTATTATTTGGTTATTTTTTAGTTAAGTAAATTAATTTTCACGACCCATCATTTTATTTATTAATTGTTGTTAGTGCTGACATTCTTTTAATCTTTTATTCATTTTTTTCAAGAAATAAATTTTGAATATAGATTTTCATTATTTTATTCTTTTATTTTAATTACAATTGTTTTTCAAATTAATAAATTTTAGTCTTTTAATCAATTGGTTTTGTTTAAAAAAACTATTCTTTCTTTTAATTTATTATCAACGGTAATTAATTAATTTGTTTGTGTTAATTTTTTCCCTTAATTTAATGTTTGAACTGTATTAAATAATTTTATCCATCATTTATATTTTTTAAAATGATTAATTTTATGTGTTTTACCCACCACACCTCCTGCTTTTCTCGAAGCAAATCGAACCAGGATGAAATCTCTATCAGTGCCGCTCGATGTGAGATACCACGAACAGATCTCAAGCAGATGAAGCCAGATCTGTGACCACAAAGCATGCTTGACACTTGCTGAGCTCGATTGAAGAACATAGATCAAGAAAAGTGAGACGACAGAGTTTGATCCTTGCGAGGGAAGCCACCGGAGGATGAAGATTATGTTGATCCTGAGAAGCCGAAGAAGTGAACTTGATCTTCTGTGGTCGTCGGAGGAGGGATGTTGCGCCGATGCCAGATCTGTATCCCACGCCACCGTGATCGCCACCGTTGATACATCATTTTCACCTTTTTTTATTTCATTACCTGCAGCCGCATTAGGGTTTTTTGTACCTGATTTTTACTTCGAAGGCCTCAAGTTATTCAAAGCAGCATCACATAATCCCTCAACCTTTGACTTCAGGTACCTTTTAGTTTCTATTTTCTTGGCATTATTTACAATGCCCAATATGTAGTATTACATTAATAAATTTCACACCCTAGTTTTTCCTGCCATGAAGATAGGCGACCGAATGCGTAAGCATGGTCATGACCTCATCAGAACAATGCATTCGACTGTAGTGTGTGCTATTTTGATCTGAAATTTCACACGCATTTCAATTTACCTACCGTATCAAAAAATTTCTTTATAAAATATGTTAAGCGTAAGTTGAATTGAATTACCTTAACCATAGGTAAAAGAGTACAAATTGTATAAAACATCTTTTACCCATCAACATCCTCCCAATGAGTTCAATGTAATAAAAACATTATTACCATTCCTTTATTGCATCTTCCCATAGGTTGTTCTATATTGATTTCCCATAGAAAAGTTTTTCCTATATTTACTCACCTTCCATTACCTTTTTTTTTTGTGATTCAGTACATGCCATCGACTTTCTAAGCCCTACACATCCATTTTGTTTCTGGTTCAGTGAGACAATCTCTGGTGGAAGGGATTCTCCATGCTTTTGTGTCCTTAAACTGCTTTGATGGATACTTCCTCTTGGTGTGAGACCAGCTTGGAGTTATGGTGGCGCCATGAAAAGGGTTTTTATTCCAGGCGATAGTAATATGAAAGGTATTATTCTTGAGGATTTATCGTATTTTTATAAGTCTAAGCTATTGTTTTTTATTAATTTAGGATTTAATGTTCTACATTTGAGTAAAAACTCTAGTTCTTTTGTTTTTATGGACTTTACAACAATTTCCATCAAGGTAGACATCGTCACCCACACCATTAAAGTTGCGGATGACAAAAGATCCCCGAACAAGATCCTCTATCAGACCACTACCAATATCTTATCATTTAATGAGGTCATGTGTAGGTGGTCAGTAAGATATTGGAATTGATCTACATTCTATATTTTTTTAAACTATTCTAACCAGATTCTCTAATATGTGACGCCCCAACCCCAATTGCCCAGAGTCGGTGCATTAGTACATAACATTGGCATGATCACGAGAAAGATCAAGTATCGAAAGACCGATTAGTTTAGTAGCTTTGGAATAACTAGATACATTCATAAAGTTTACATTACATCATAAAGTGAAAACTACTACAACAACATCTTGTCTTCATATCCCTTCATATTATCCATGCAGTTCATTCATAAAATACTTTTTCACATCCTGGGAAGAATAAAACATTGAAAGGGTGAGCTCAGATGCTCAGTACGGATAACTATATAACAGAAACATTCATAAATAAACATAAATATTTAAGGCAATGTATAGCTAAAACAAAAGCCTTTTAAACTTGAACTTCAACATAATATGTCAAAGATAAAATGAAATAATGTCATTTACTTATTCACATGGATATTCTACTAGTCGAATAATCACATTCAATATTAATAACCACTTTCATAATGATGGAATGCATAATGCCAGACTATCATAACCACGTAGCCAAGGCCTCATGCCAAAGCTACAAATAAGATTATGTCAAGGCCTCATGCCAAGACACTAGTTTGTCTCATGAGACCTACCGATGCAATTTTTTTAGAAGATACTTACATTTAAAATTTTTCAAATATGCTCCAGTGTTTTTCTAAAAACATTATGCAAGCTTCTGAAAATAAAATAACTAATTCTGAGACTGCTCGACTAATTACAGGCCATGATGGGTCCACGCCCAATCCCTTCCTGTCTACCACACTCGAGAGTCAGGTTTTCTAAAAACATTTTTAAGCTTGCGTTAAATACATATACATTTGCACTGGATTTTCATATATTTGATAGAAATATCTTTTTTTTGAAAGCATTGAAAAGTCACACATTTATAAAGGAAGTAATTTAAAAGAGATATTTGAATCAAAGTGTCCCATACCACTCTGAAACTTTTGAAAAGAAATATCATTTCAAAAACATTCATGTCCATATAAATAAATCCTTAAAAACCATTTTGAAGACATGGACATTAATGAGAATGATTTAGAAGAATAAATATTTAAAACATTTGAAATGATGTTTTAGTAAAAAGTCCCTTAAAAGAATCTCTTTGAAAACACTTTCATAAAACATGGACATGGATAATAAATATGTCCGAGTAGATACTTACGTAAAAACAACCTCGGATAATGAAGAGATTGTGAAATAAACCCTTACCTTGTACTTTTTCTTGGTTGAGGGTAGGTTAACCTCCTGTATAATGGTGAAATAATTGTTATTAAATTATAAAAGAATCATATACATTAATATGATATCATATATGATCTTTTAACATTGATTTGTTAATAACATCTTAGTATCATCGTTGTTTCGGGTGTTAACTTACTCGTTTTCTTTTATATGTTTTGTTACGTAAGCCGTGTTTGTTATGGATATGTTGTATCTTATTCATATCCAGAATGATATCAAGTCCTTAAATATTATTTTTAATCATTAAATGAGAATTAGTCTTGAATGGATACGATGAGGAATGAATCTCATCATGTTCGTGGAGATGGTAGTCTGTACGTACGCACGAGCGACAATATCATTTTTTTGATATTAAAATAATATATAATTGGATGGTATATCATATATACAGAATCATTATCATATTATATTTATTATTTACATGAATTACACATCATTATTATACCCATCCAAATAATAATTATTGAATAACAATTACACCACGACGTGGAGACGGTAAGCCGTACGTACGCACGTATGGTGACATGTCATTCAAAGGATGGATAGAATACTGAATATGGTTGTACCATATTTATAATAACATCACAGTATATATAAGATACTGGAGTTATTATTTTAGAATGGTAATAACAATGAAAGAAGAAGTTGAAGAAGAAATGAACTTGAAAGAGGGTGGTGAAAACATTACCTCTTAATCGGGTTCTTTCTTTTGATTTGATCAAAACGGCTCCTTAGGATGACTTTCTGATCAAACTAAGGCATCTAGGTTGAAGTGAGGGAAGTTGAGACAGTATTTGGGCAGGTTTTGGCCGAACAAAAGGCTTTGACAGTGTGAAGAATTGGTTAGAAGTGGTGTCCTTTTATAAGGGGGAGGAAGGACACCTTAGGAAAATCAAGAAATATTATTTTATAATAAATTCATATTCGGTTTCTAATGGCTCCAAAGTGGATTATTTAAAGGTTAAGGTGGGGATGAAGCGAAAACCATTCAACCAATATATTTTAGACATGTTTGAGTCATTATATTAACTTTATCTTTTAGTTTTAACTCTTAGTTAATTAGTTTGACACTTACCATGTCACTTTGTAATTTTTATATTATATAGTTAATAAACTTACTATATACCTTCAAGCGACCCCCAAGTGGTCCATTAATGATACACCTATCATGATATAAGTCTCTTGGCCGAACCTTAGATTTTTAGGAATTGAATATAAATTAATAATATAATATTTGTTTTAAAAACTCTTTATGTCAGTTTTGACAGTATTCAATAATTTATTTTTGTTAAAGTCTTAACAACTTTATTAATTCGAACCAAATTCATTTAAGCAATCCTATAATGTCATATTAAGCAATAAAATTCATAGATGTCATCAAAACTTTCATATTATATTAATTTTAACATTTATAATACCAATTATTTGATTCTTTCATTAATAAGGAAAATACTGCATCATTATTGTGTCATAAATAATATTAATTATTAAATGTCTAAAAATTATAAATAAAATACCATTATGTAGGAAATCGTTTTAGCTTTCTAATGAATATTTATAGTCGAAAATACAACATATATAACCTTATGTAAAAATTGTTTTGCTAAAAGATATATGATTGTGTCATTTTTGTATTTATTTTAACTTAATTAATATAAAGTGTCATTATCACTTACAAGTGGCTCCATGGGGTCCCAAAATCGACCCAAAGATGCACATGGTCGGACATGTATCAACCAATAAGGTTAGGACACGTTTTAGGGTAATTTATTATTATTATAATATTATTTTTTTACCCTTATTTACCGGATTTACCTTTTAACCATGGTAAATAAAATATTTACCGAAGTAATTATTCAAAATATCTAAAAATAAAAGTTATCTATTTACACAATTTGGACATCCTGATTCCAAATATGGAATCCATTTTTTCCAAATTCAAAACACAGAAGTGGAAGAAATTAATTTAAAATTAATTCCCGTTAAAACAAAAAGCGTGTTTTTAAGAGATAATAACTATCAAAAGATTGACACTTGTTTATGTCCAGTTTAATCTTCAAATTATGTCCAATGACCAACATTGTATTAAATGGTAAAAATAGATTCTAAATATATTTTAAAACCACTCAAATTCATAATTTATCACTATTAATTATTTCGATTAAAAAAGTTGTTTTTAATTAAAATTTAATAATTTTTACTATTCATCAAAATATGAAAGTTATCAGAAAAGTACCAAAATTTCACCCTAATATAATTTTGATATTCCGAATCCAAAAATGAAGACTATTTTACCAAATTCAAAACATAAAAGTTTCATTTATTAAATTAATTTCCGCTGTCAAAACCAAAAGGCGTATTTTTAAGAAATAATAACTATCAAAAGTTTGACACTTTTATGTCCAATTTCAAAATTAAATTACTTACAATGACCATAATTGGATTAAATGGTAAAAATATAATCTATTTATACTTCCATACCCTTAAAATGTATAATTTAACAATATAAATTATTTTGATTAAAAAAGTTGTTTTAAGTTAAAATATAGTATTTTTCACTATTCACCCAAATATGAAAGTTATCAGAAAACACCAAAACATTATTGAAACTAAATTCTTATGCCCCGATTCTAAAGAAGTTTAGGTCAAATTGAATATATAAAAGTTTCAAATATTGGATTTAAAAAGGCTTCACCATTAAAAGGCGGTAAAATTGCATTTTTTGAAAAATACTTTTTTTATCTGAAAAAAATGTATTTGTTCTTACATTATGTCTAAGAAACTCATAATATGGATTCTAAAATTAAAAGGATAATATAAAATTTAAAATTCAGTTAATACTATTCATAACCGCTTCTGAACGGCTAGTTTGGTAAGTCGTGAGGCCCTTGAACTCAGTGTTGTGTACAACACACGCTATTGTATTATTCAGAGAGAAGTGTATCGTGGAAGCTTGGGTATACAATCCAGTTTCTATAGATCACCAGAATGATCTTTAAGGGATTCCATATTCTACAACTCTATTTCAGGAACATTCCACTATGCGACAGACCTACTATTATTTGGGTAAGATATTTTCCATCAATGAGATGGGTATTGTTCTTTTTTATACTATATATTATAAAATTTGAAATATGTACATGTAATATAATTTTCAAAAAAACATATATCATAGTAAATAATTTATTTACAATTTTTTACTATATTTTATTCAGTGATTCATGTTTTTAGATAATTTCTTTATGCTCATCACCTTACGTCATCTTAGATGACTTCGAATACCAGCATGTGTTATAGGACAGTAGAACTTTTCATCACCGCACGCAATACTTATAAGGAGAAATCTTTGGTTTCAATTTAGTTCCATATTTTCATAATTTTTCTTTCAAAAATGAGTACTGTAGTTTATTCTTTCTGAATTATTATGTATTTGAATTTTTTATTTAAACGAATCTATTATGAAAAATGTTTTTTACAAAAAAAAATGATTATTTATTTATAACTCATTACTAAATTTCATAAAATATCAATGTCCTATTATTAAAATTTCATTACTAAATTTCATTTAATCTCACCGTTCTATTCATATTATTATAAAGGTGTCAAAATATTGTTTCAATTGAAAATAAAATTAAATATTTCAAACAACCTTTTTTGATAAACTATACATCCCTATTAAAATCAATACTAGTTCTATCTTTTTTATCACATGTTAGAAGTAATACGCCTACAACAAAAGAAAATACATATATCAATGGATGTATTCTAATAATATTTCAAATTCATATTTTTTTAGGATATCATGGTAAAATTTATTTTGAAAGTGATAAGTCTAGATGTATTATTTACTTTAATTTTTTATATGTATATAATATATATTTTTGGTATGTTTGACTATTTCTTCAATTTTTCATATGGCTTTGTGTTAATCTCTAAAACTATCCACATAAATCATTACATATTATTGCATTCATTTGTATCAATTTCATCTCTCTTTGTATATATACTTTTACCACCACCAAGGGATCAACATAAATTTATATCTTACACCATATCTGCTATTGTATATGATGTATTACGTTAGGGCAACTTTTGTCTTCTTTGATATTAACATAACGTGTTTCATCATTATTTTTTTCATTTTATTTCCTATATAATTTTCAGATCCAGAAATCTTTGTAATGAAGAATTTTAATTTGGTTTTGAGGATATCCATGTTTTTCATTCATTTTCCTCTTAAAAAATCATTTCTTTTCTTCTTCTAGTCTTTCTTCTCCTTCAAGTTTCCTACAATGAAACAAACTCCAAAATCAATGAGATGTGTAGAAATGAGGCGATACTTATTTGTTACTGTCCTTATATTTATTTATCTAGAAGGATGGGTATGTATAATTGAATCTTAAGGTAACACCTGGCATCTCATCCTCAACATTATTTCCCTTTTCTAGGTAATGGTAAGTTGCCTCCTGCATGTAGGGTGCATACCTTATTATGTGTGGAAATATCTTCGATTTATTCTTAGAATATTTTGACAACTATGTCTGAGATTAATGAAATATTCTGATTTATTTTTCTGATTTACAAATTATTGGCTTTTGATGAATTACAAAATGCATTTTCTTTTGATTTTCAAATCACATTTTCATGTTTCCAGCAAGGCATTACATTAACCTGTATTGTTATGCACGTTTAATTTTTATATCTTTGGAACATGTAGTTCAATGATATTTCATCCATATATCATTTACATATCTCCCAAAAATATGAATATAAACCCACTATATGATAATTCCTTTGAAAATTTAGTTATACTGTTAAATTAGTTTTGAATTTACAATTCTTCGATTTTTTTGAATAAAATCTAATATATTATAACATATAATTATAAATTTTCATCAAACCCCCTATCATATATTTCAATAATGATGCATATGTCTTTCAATTAGAAAAGTGAGATTTAATGAAGTGGTCTTACAAAGGATATTATCCATTTATCGTAAGACAACTGCCACATCTATAGGTTTGAAGATTATTTCTTCTTCATATTCCAAAAAAATATGTGACTTCAATAGAACATAATACTTTCAAAGTTAACTGCATTACAGATAATATGAATCAAATCTGTGATTTCGAGAACTCTTAAAAATAACTCAGAGTAGGTCAATAAAACCTGTTTCCCATAACATGTATAGTTATTTTTGGGTCTTAACTATAAATTTCATTATCTTATAGGTCGTTCCTTCTAATGAAACCTTTCAAAAATCTGTTTCTGGTACTACAATAATGTCATCTTCATAACCAATGGTATGAACTATTTAATTTCCAACCTATATCAATTTTATATTGGAAGCACATTTTATTTATATGCATATCTTCAAATTTAATATCGTATGACACCCGTGCAATCTAATATGATTGTTGGTGTTTTTTATGGTATGCATATAATATGATATCTAGTCTGTAGATAATATAATAAATGGTGTTTTTTAAACCATATAATATTATATGTTCATTGGTATGCATATAATATGAATACTGGTGCTTTTTAAACCATGTGATATTATATAAATTAATTGTTGAAATAACTAAACAAAATAAAATATTGAAATAACTTGTTTACTACAATACAAGTTGTTCAAAATAAAATTTAATGTCATTATCCAGTTCTAGGGGTACTATTATATATAGAAAATTCCATCTACTGTTGATTTTCACTACATTCAAATCTCCATACTGTTATCATATTATATAACTCATTTTTAAAGAATTATAGTACTTTCATTACTCAGTTGTTTTAAATAATGTACTATAATTAAAATCTTTAAATCAGATAATATGATTATACTCTATGTACTTTGATATGTGTAGAGGAATTTGTAGCAATTATATTTCTCACACAAAACATTACTTTCTTCAAAGCCTTCCAATCCAAGGAATAACTCGTACAGACCTGGGTAAATTTATTTCATTCTCCATACTCTCCCATATATGATTTATTTATGGATGTTTTTGTTGGATAAATAGCTTCTCCCAAGCCTCCTTTTCAGATTTTTGTGTACTTTATTCATAATGAAAAACCTTTAAGCTCTTCAATAACTCATGATAGTCCAAAATTCTTTTCAATACATCCTCAACCACTTCTTCATTGTGCTCCCCCAAAACTTCATAGTTCTCTACACTAACTATTTAGAGACTGTAATCAACATTTCAATTTTGTGTTCACAAATTGTAATCGTTTTATGTAACTCATTCAAGTATACTGAAATGAAATTTTAATTTAAATAATTTTAAATTAAATTGACATTAAATTATGTAACTGTTTGATGGATATGAATTATGCATTTATATTCTTTTAGTTTGTGAACTTGTGGTGGAGTCTCATTCATCAAAATTCTTCCATCATTAAAAAAAATAACTCAACAGATGCTCATACGCCCCAAACACCATAAAATGAAAATTTTAACACTTTAATCCAACCACTATAAAAATATATCATGCATTCTCAAATCATTCATCCTTTTATTTCAAAAAATACAACCAACATTACATGGTTCACTCGCACTATGCTACATCCAAGAATAACACATTGATGTATCAATGTGCCAAAATCCACTATACTTATGTATGATGAATTCAAGTTCATTCATGATAATTCTATTCCATGGATCACTACTTTTATAATGTTTAGGGAGAACACACTACATCCCATGGGTCACTCCCTCTTCATATTCTCCACACTACTTTATTGAAGACCTCAACAGTTTATGTCATGAAATTTCCCTAGTTGGGTACTAGTTATAATAATACTTACGCCTAAGGGCCATGTAATACTTACCTACGGGCCTTGTAAGGGTTCCACCTCACCCCTTGAAAGGTGGATTATCAAAATCAATAAAAAATAAAGGCCTTCAGGCCATTGGATAGGTACTAGTTATAATAATAATAATAAATATTATATATGTATAAATATATATTAATAATAGTAAGTCCATAAACATAAAAAATTACACATATATTTATATATACACATATATATATATTTATTTAATACTAACGATAAAATTAAGTTTTATATAATAACATTATAAAAAAATTGGAAGTCAACCAGTGATGTAGAGGCCAAAAAATTGATTTGGGGGGTGTGGGCTCACCACACCAAGGGACCAAGGTGGGCTAAAGGCCTGAGAAACTAATCAAACAGGCCCACACTAAAATTGGAATCGGGGGAAGAAATTTCACAAAGTTGGAAGTGCTCACCATTGAAAATAATTTTACATTCTTCTGGTTTCTAGGCTGAATCAGGTAAGTTGATTTTAAGAGAAGGAGATCACATGAAGTAATATTTGACTGTCCTCACTCGGCGATCATGATCATTGATCATTTCGCATGGAGGGAATCTGAGTTTTTTATCATGTTCGCTCCATGGTTGGGAGTTTCAAGTCATTGTGCATTCTATTTGAGGGAGGTTGGCTATGGTCACTCCTGATGATGATGTACAATGGAAAGCATTCCACGTAGAAGCCAGGGAGTTGCTTACAAAGCCATGACCTTGAGATTGAGGCAAGGACCGGTGGGAAATTGGATAATTAATAGAAGAAGATTCCAAAAGAATGAATATACATGCCCCAAAGGAGATACACAGAATATGGAGCATAAGAGAGAACCAAGACATCAGGTGGTACTAGGAATTGAGCAGGAGCTATGGGAGAGAGAATACCTCTTCTATCTTTTCTTTTGTTTCTTCATTACTTAGAGCATGTATTATTATGTTTCTAAATCTTCGAAACTGTTTAACTCGTTCATGATTTTTGGCTTAACACTTCCGGGGGGATAAGTTGGTCGGTTGATCTATTTTACATTGTTCATGCATTTTCTTAACTAGACACTTCTCTCTATTTCTCTTCCAACAATCAGTTTTTACAAAATATCAAGCATAAATGAAAAATGATCTTGATCGTTCTTTTATTCAAACTATCTTCAATATGAGAATTTTACTAAAAAGTAAACCAAGCTTAACAACGAGTATCACATTGAGTTCAACTGAAAAATTGAACTCAGTCATAACTGACTTGTTCTCACTCGATGTTTGAGTAACTTTTGCAGTTGAAAAGGTATAGGAGCCATTCAGTCACAGGTTGAACAGATGACAAATCATGTTAGCCACTTTAAATCAGTTCAAAACATTTAAACTCAAATTCATGAATGAAGAAAAATCATTATAAGGACCTGAAAATCGATTTCCCCTATTTCGTCAATTAGTTCTTTTCACTTGTTTGTGCGCTTATGTATTTTTTATTTTCTTCTGCCTTTCTTGTTTTTTTTCACTCACACTCAATTATACATTCACACAAATCATCATTTTCATCACCATTTCATTTAACGTTCCCATTATCATCTTTTTTTTTGTGGTGTTTTATTTTATTTTTGTTCTATTCATCTACTTGGTTACACACTGTGAGTCCTTCCCTGTGGATCGACCTTTGTTCATCACTATACTATTTTTAAGTAGAGTTATAAATAATTATTTTGTATGTGTCCAATGGCTCTGTTACAGATTTTGGAATCATTTATAGGGTGGAACATGTGACCAATAATCAAAAAAACAAAAAATTATATAAATAAACAAAAATAGAAACACTTAAAATAGAAAAAAACCAGATATACAAAAACTAAAAAAGCTGGAAGAAAGATAAAAAAATTCTATTGAAGTTGTTATGTGTATAGAAACTAGGTCTAAACCTAAGACCATAGATCCTGTCATACTTGAAATTGATAAATACCTAAGGGATTTGACAAAAGACAAAGTGAAAATAAAAATAGAAGATAACATAGAGGATGAGTACTAGAACATTAATAATCAACCACCTAGAAATGTTAATCCACCTATAAATGAGATAATTGAGAGGCATAGTTTGAGAGAATTATTGTTGCGTATTTTCTCTAGTAATACCACATGCATTTGGCTCTCACCAAGTTCTATGAATTATGAAATAAAACAATCCATGTTGTCCCATCTGCCGACCTTCAATGGAATGCCTAGTGAAAACTCTCTTGAATTCATTTGGGACTTCCACTGTAGTGCTAAGATGCTTCCACTGAGAGGCATGAGTGAGGAATAGCTTAAATTAAGAGTTTTCCTTTTTTTCTCAAGTAAAATGCCCAAACTTGGTTTCAATAGTTATAAGAGGAAATATTTTTCACTTGAGATCAAGTTTACTATGCTTTCACCATGAGGTTTTGACCTAGGATAATGACAACTGAAATTAGACATAAAATCACCAGTTTCTTACAAGATAAGGGCGAACTGTTCCATGAAGTTTGGGATAGATTTTGGGGTTTACTTAGACAATGTCTGAACCACCAATGTACTTACCACCAAACATTCATGGAACAATCTATTTGTGGAGACTTCAGTGATAAAACTTCCAAGGAACTAAAACAAATCTTTAACACATTGTCATAGAACTCACAACACCAGTGCTCTAAGAGAAGAACCATTATGAGGAAAGAACCCAATAATGTTCCACAAGATGAGGCATAAGATGATGTATTTTTCAATGAAAATAACCAAAACACTCTTTGGGAGTAATGTCACCTCTGTGTAATGTTTAGTCATTTATATTCATGTTATCACAATTTTGATATGCTTGTCTAAGCTCCTAAAAATGCCAATTTTATTGGTTATGGTCTTAGGATTTAGCCTATAGATGACCTATTTTCAAAAACTTATAATCAAGGGTATAAGAACCACCCAAATATTTCATTGAGGGAGCAAAGAGTTCTTAGACATGTTACCCCCTCAAGTTTCCAACAACCACCTAGGCAGCAGTTACAACCCTAACCCAAATTTGAATCATATAACTCAAAATATGAATTATTGGGTATTGTAAAATTGTTGATAGGTAGTTTTGATGAAAAAAAGTATAAAAAATATTTTTTTATAAAGTGAAAATGGACTCTAGGATGATAAATATGGAAATTAAAATGGGAAAGTTGGCTAGAGAAGTTGGTGGCAGTGATAAGGTTAAGATTCCAAGAACCACTGAATTGAATGATAGAGAAAATTCCATGGATATTATGGCTAGGTGTGGTCTTCAAACCCACAAATAATCTAGGAGATTATCCCAATTTTATAAAAAATAAAAAGTGGATAAATATGGGAACTCAAATTTGGGAAATATTAAATATGGGAATTTGTATAGCAGCACTGGAAACACTCTGAATCCTGCTATCCCCATTGAAAAAAAAAAAATTGCTTGAAAAAAAGAAAATAAAGGGAAGAAAATTATTGAATAGGAAGTTGAAGGGATGCCTAAAATTGTTAGGAATGTTTCTATAATAATTCCATTTTCATAAAGAATTAAAAAAGAAAACTATGATTCTGAACTGTTGAAATTTCTCAAAGTTGTTAAAAACTGAATATCGACATTAATTTATTGGATTTCTTGATTCAAATACCATATTTTATAAAATATCTCACTAAAATATGTTAATAAAAGAAAAACTAGGAAGAATTTTCCACTTACAAAAAGTGTAGTGTTGTGTTGTAGAATAAGATACCTCTCACACTTCAAGACCCAGGGAGATTTGTCATCCCTTACACCTTTGGAGATAGCGATGTCCAATTAAATTGTCTACACGATCTTAGATCCAACATTAATTTATTTACTTTGTATTTATTTCAACACTTGATATTAGTAGTTCCCCAATGCACCACTGTTGTTTTACAACATGTTGATCGATCCATCACTCACCTAGTTGGTCGGGTAGATGACTTTATAGTGAGTGAAGGAAGGCTTTTTTTCAACTAATTTTATGATACTAGATACGGAGAATGACAAAGAGGCATCTATCATCCTTGTTAGGACCTTTCTAGACACAAGGGGAAAATTCATCATTGTCTTGAAGGGAAAATTAATTTTTTACCTGGGTGAACAAAAGGAGGAATTTAATGTTTAAAAAAAATTAAAGAACCACCCAAGACCCAATCTGTGCTAGAGATAAGATTTTAGGAGATAAAGAATATTTTGATGAGGAGGAAGAGGAGTTTTGAGGATTCTAGAATAAATTAATGGTTCACCTGTGATCTTGGCTAAAACCAGCATGGGAATTAGTTCTAGTAAGGAGAAGGAGCCTTTTGATGAGTTTGAGGGGGAATTCTTAGAACACCTAAATGAGTTTTTCTTAGAACACATATTGACCCCAATAGAAGAATCAAGATGCGAGGGACACTTTTTGGAATTAATAGTGATGAAGAGGAAGCTTTCTTCACTGCCTTCTTTAAGAGGCAACATGAGGACCTTTGTCCACCCAGGTCCAAGTGTATTCCCTAAAGCCAATCACCACCCAATCTGGAACTCAATACACTACCATCCCATTTGAAATATTCATTTTTAGATTTTTTTTCTCCACACTAACTATAATTAACTCATCCAAACTACAATAAATTGAAGTGGAAAACTGTTTGAGTGTCTTGAGGAAGTATAAGTTTGTTATTTTCCTCTCAATTGCTAATATCAAGTGTATAAGTCCATCATTTCTCTTGAATAAAATCCCCATGGATCCTGATTGTAAAATATGGGTGTGAAAACATAACTCAACCCGACCTAACTGGGTTGGGTTCAAAAAATAATGCACGAGTTAGGTTACTTCAGGTTGACCCATGGTCAGGTTGGGTCGGGCAATGAGTTGGAAAAAAATTATCCAAGATGACCCAGCCAACCCGATGACCACCTTTGTTGATCTTTCCTCCTGACCCAAGGCCCTCTCCCTCATTTCCATTCAAGAACCCATGTACCAGGCTATCATTGAACAACCCATGTACCAGACCACCCCACTCCTTCAACCTATGACTGAATCTTGTATTTGAAACTCCACACTGCCTCTCCCCCAAAATCTCCATGAAGCTTACTTTTGAAGAAATTTCTATCCTCATATAAAGATGGCATGCCACCGTACCACCACTAGAGGAGAAGATGATATTAGTGAATGCCTCCCTGATGAATCTCCATCGAATATGGCTATCTATAGAAGAAGTTTCACCACTTTTATGCCTATCAGGGATAAGGAATGTTGAAAAAAGGCCTAGCTCTATCAACTGATAAAGATGCCTTATAAGATCCACAAAAAGGGGAAGCATCAACCCTTGTTAGTTGAACAATTCATTATCGAGAATTTTAATGAGCATGTCTCTCCTAAGGATGGATGTCATCAGATGAACACTAACCTTGGCTGCTATGTTCGAATAGTCACTACTGCAATGAATATCTCGCATCACTGTGAAGCCTTATAATGTCAAACTATATGCAGGTGATGGACATTTATAGATTTTTGGACAGAAATAAGTTTCCTCACCGCTCGAACCATATATTGAAAAACAACTTGAGCTTCATCTAACAAGCCTTTCCTTATCACCTTATTGGCCTTTGCCTTTAACATCCTTGATGACTAGGAAATATGATCATTTTTTTTCCAACCGTCTATCTTTTTGGGGTCAATTCATCAATGGGTTGGGGTTGTTCCCTAGTGCGGTGATGAAGATGAACCGAAGTAGGGGAGACGTCGTGCAGGATATCTATGAAGCAGTGGATTGTTTTTTTCCAATAACCTGATGACCCAACCCTATTTGAGAAGGGTTGGGTTGGGATGGTCTCAAACTAAAAACCATTCCTAAAAAGACCCAACCTGACCTGGCCTATTTCAATTGGTTCGGGTCCAAAAAATCCTCCAACCTGACCCATGGACACCCCTAGTGTAAACCAATAGTGGAATACTAGAAAAGGATTAACCCAAACATGAAAGAAGTGGTTTGAGAGTAATTGATTAGGTTTCTTGATACTAGGATAATATTTCCTATTTTTAAAATTCCTTGGGTATGTTGTGTCCAGGTAGTCCCTAAAAAGAATGGAGTGAATGTGATAAAAAAATGAAAGTAATGAGAGAATTCAAAGAAAAACAATGAACAAATGGAGGGTATTTATAGCCTATAGAAAACTCAATGCTTCCATAAGGAATGATCAATTACCTATTCCATTTTTAGACCAAATTCTAGAGAGGTTGATTGGAAATGAGTATTTTCGTTTTCTTTATGGTTACTCTGGTTACAACCAGATTGTAATCTCTCCAGAGTATCAGGAGAATACCACCTTCACTTGTCCATTTGGGAAATTTTCCTAATAGTGAATTCCCTTTGGCTTGTGTAATTTTCAAGTCAATTTTCAAAGATGTGTAATGGAAATATTTTCAAAAATGACTCAAATGATTGTTGAAGTGTTCATGGATGATTTTTCATTTATGGGAAGTGATTTTCAAAACTACCCTGTAAATCTGGAAACGGTTTTGAAAAAATACTTAGAGATGAATCTTATTTTAAATTTTAAAAGGTGTAAATTCATGACAACATAGGGCATTGTGTTGGTTCATAAGGTTTATAGGAAGGTACTAAAGGTTGATAATTCCAAAATTGAGATAATCCAAAAGCTTCCACCGCCAAATAATGTAAAGGGGATTAGAATTTTTTTAATACTTGATGGATTTTATAAGAGGTTCATTAATGAATTTTCCAAGATCGCTAGGACACTCTGCTCTCTTCTTATTAAGGAAACACCTTTTTTGTTTTATGAGAAATTTCTAGATTCATTTAAATTTCATAAGGAGGAACTTACTACTTCACCAGCGATCCCTTCCCCAGATTGGAAGTTCCCATTTGAAGTGATCTGTGATGTTAGTGATCTTGTTTTAGGTGTTGTTATGGGGAAGAGGAAGCACAAGAGGTTGCAGGTAATTTATTATGATAGAAAGATGTTGGATGATACTCAGAATAATTAGTCCACCACTAAAAAGGAGTTAACTTTTTTTATGTTTTCTCTTGATAAATTTAGAAAAAACTTTATAGGTTCCAATGTGATCATTTTCACTAATCATTCATCCCTCAAGTACCTACTAGCTAAGGACACAACACCAAGGCTCGTGACGTGGACTCTCCAGTTGCATAAATTTGATCTTGTAATGAAGGATAAAAGGGGTTGAAAATGTGGTTGAAGACCATTTTTCTAGGCTTCCCAACACAAAAATTGAGGATCCAAGGGAGACCAACACATTTTTCCCAAATGAACAACTCTTTGATGCCTCTTTGAATAAATCTGCTTGGTTTGTAGATTATGCTAACTTTATGGATGTATGTGTTATTCCAAATGAATATTCACAGATTCAAAGTAATGGGTTTATATCACCTTGGGGTGGACACCATGGAGAGGAAAATACTACTTTGAATGTTCTATACGCTAGTTTCTACTGGATAATATTGTTTATGTATACTAGTATGTTAGTGATTGGCTGTGATAAGTACAAAATTCTTTGAAATGTAGGTTGAAGGTATGACCTACCACAAAAAAGGAATAATGTAGGTTGAAGTTTTCTATGTATGGGGATTAGATTTCATGGGACCCTCCCCTTCCTCTAATGGGAATGAATATATTCTTATGGCCATGGACCACGTGTCTAAGTGAGTTGAGACAATGTCTTTTCCCAACAAACTTGCTGCTAGTGTGGTGAAATTCATTATGAAAAACATATTTTCTATGTTAGGAGTGCCTGATGTTTTCATTACTGATAACAAAACCCATTTCAAAAATTATATGTTTTGGAATATAATATATAAGTATCGATGTTCTCACAAAACTGGTACAAATTACCACCCACAATCCATTGGGTAGGCTGAACTTTCTAACAGAGATAGAAAATAGATTTTAGAGAAGACAATTTATATCTCAAGAATTGATTTGTTTATGAAGTTGGATGAGGCACCATAGACCTACAGAATTGCTTATAAGACTCCCATATGGATTTCCCCGTATATATTTCTCCTTGGAAAGACTATTCATATCTTTGGACCTGCATCCAAAGTCTTTTTGGGTAGTGAAGGACCTGAACTTTGACTTCAAGTCTCCTAGTGAGAGGAGGTTACTGGAACTGAGTGACATGGAGGAAATTAGGAGGGGATCATATAGAAATGCCGAAATTTACAAAGATAAAACTAAAGACTTTCATGAATTAGTAATTTAGAATAGGTATTTCATGGTTGTTCGAAGGGTCCTTCTATTCAATTCTAAGATGAAACTTTTTCCAGGAGAATTGAAAACCAAGTGGTCATGACCCTTCACTATTCTGAGAGTTCTTATTAATGGTGCTATAAATCTAGTTGGAGAGGAAATAATACCATTTTCTCTCGATTTCCAAAAAAACAATCACTCCTTTGAAGGGCAATCAAAGGGATCGGCTTTCATTTGTTTTTGTGAAGGTTGAACCTATTTGAAGTGTAGCTGAGGAATATAAACTCAGTGTTTCAGGGGAACTAACCTATGATTCTTGTCTTATTTTCATTTTATTTATCTTTCTCAATAAAGATAACCCTTTATGCCTGATTCTTTAGTCTACTACCACTCACATCTTTGGGTATCACATGACTTCTTACTTCTAGAGTGTTATTACTGCTAGAAACTCGGTAAAGGAAAACCAAGGGAGCAATACAATGTATCATGTAGATAAAACTGCCTAAACTCAATCTTTGGAAGAAATTTTTCTTGAACATTAATTTCTGTATTCTTATGTCTCACACCGAGCTATAGAGGAGGAACTTTTGAATAAACTTATTTGATTAGAGATCTTATATTTAGGGAAGTGTTGTTTTTATTTTTCTATTTCAATACTCTACATTTCTTTTAATGTCTGTTGTTTTGAACTAAGTGTGGGGGAATACACACTCATATTATTTAAATTTGTGTACTTGATTACTTTATTGGGTGTTTAGATTACTGGTTTCAAGAAAATTGAAAATCAATTTGAGATGCATTTCAAAATCTGTCCAGCTCCCCCAAAATTTCTTTGAATTCAACACATTGTTTTCTACTACCTCATTGTTTACCATGCCTTTATATGAGCTGATTTGAGAAAAAAAGGTTTATAACAATTAAAATCATGAACTTTTCAAAGAAAAATTCATGGTGCTTGATTGTCTAGATGTTTCTTGTTGGGTCCTTTTGAACATATTTTTGTATTGAATAATTGACTGGTTTTATAAAATATGTGATTTTCGAATATTCATGTAACCCCCTTCACATTATTTTTACTACTGAATTGAAAAAAAAATGAATGAAATTGTCTCACACCTTAGGATTCGATATTGGAGGCAATGTTGGGTTTTATGTGTGGGGGAGATGGTTCATCCTCATTATGTTAAGTTGTGCTTTAATTTTAGACACATCAAAATCCCCCATAAATTTATTATAAAGAATGGTTTATTTTTTTCAAATTATTTAACAAATTAAGGATCTTAGGCGTAAAATTGCATTAAATTTTGTCCTTACTAGAACATAATAACATGTTGGTTGTTGAGGGTTGCATAGATTCTATAATTATTGGGGGTGTATGATTATTGATTGGTGTTTCATGATGTTTTTATTGAAATTCTATTTAGGAATTGAGAAGGGAGTGGGATAGGATATATCTTTGTAAAAATTATGATCATAAATTGAGGAAACTGGAAATTTGAACTCGAACTTAGAGGACTCACCCTGTTGAAAATAAATCAACTTAGAGAGGCTACCAAAATGATAATCATATAAGTCCTTTGAATCTTGAGTAAAATGGGCAATTAGGATCCCATGGTGACTCTCTGAGACAAGAGCACTAAGTGTGTTTTTGTAAATAAATAAAATTAAAATTCAATAATTGCGTTGTATAGTGGTATAAACAAACCATTAACTAGGAAAAATTAAAAATAAAGAACCTTGTCAAAAATGAGCTCATTAAGATAAGGGTAATATTGGACCCAAATAAAGTAGGGGAAAATTGGCTTATATGAATATCATCTGAGTTGTATCAATGAAGTGAGAAAAAAATGAATTTTTGAAACCCCAAGAAGAGTGATAATTAAAGGTTCCTCCTGCTAAGATTTTATTTCCACTTAAATCTATCATTTCATCACTCAGAATTAAAATGTAAATTTGAATGGAAGTAGGGTAGTGAGTGACATCATATAGATGTCATAGCATCTTCAACAGTGAATGAATATGTGTTTCCTTCATTTCCTAGTGCGTATTTGAACTTAGGCAGGACCTCCTATTGTCGTTCTTTGAAAAGCCTAACTCACCTCAATGTGTGTTCTTCTGTAAATAAATTTCTTAACATGATTCTATTTGATCTTACTATGAAATATTATGTTGTAATTTTTATAAATACAAAAGGTATGAAATAGTTTGAGGGCAAACAAACATTTAAGTGTGATGGAGTTTGACGTGACTCTTATTTCATTACTTTTTACCACATCTTTTAATGTAATTAACTATGTATTTAATGTCAAGATAATGTTTTTATTGAATAAATTTTAATTGTTGATAATTTGATGTTTATTTATTAAAACTCTAAATTTAATGTTAAAATATTAATTTGATTGGTTATTTTTATTATTTGGTTATTTTTTAGTTAAATAAATAAATTTGTATAACCTATTATTTTTTATTAATTTTTGTTGGTACTGAAATTATTTTAATCTTTTATTCATTTTATGTTTTTCAAAATAATAATTTTGGATATTGATTATCATTTTTTTGTTCTTTTAATTTAATTTCAATTGTTTTTCAAATTAATAAAATTTTAGTCTTTTAATCTATAATTTTTGTTTAACAATTTTATTCTTTATTTTAATTAATTCTTAAATGTAATTAATTAATTTTTTTGTGTTAATATTTTTTCTAAATTTAATGTAAGAACCATATTTAATAATTTTATTTATCCTTTATCTTTTTGTGAATAATTAATTTTTATGTTCTTTTTTATTTATTTTTTATGTAATTAATTCTTATTTGTTTATTTTTTCAAGGAAAAGTATGTGTGCAGGTTACCGCTCCCCGCGGCCATCCTACCGTGAGTTCCTCACTCCCACCATACCTCCTTCCTATCTCGAAGAAAATCAAAATAGGATGAAATCCCATCAGTAACAGTGAGATATCCCAAACTGATCAAAAGCGGATAAATCTAGATTTGTGACTACGAAGCATGCTTGACCCTCGCCGAACTCGATTGAAGAACAGGGAGGATCAAGACAAGGGAGATGACCGAGCTCAATGCTTGTAATGGAAGCCCCCGATGGATGAAGATTGTGCCAATATTAGCAATCCAATTAACTGGATTAGATCCACTATGGCTGATGGAGAAGGAATGTTGTGTCATTGCCCGATCTGCAACCCACGCCACTGTGCTCGCCACCATTGAATACTGAAGCCACCAACCACCCTTTAAATCTGAGGCAGAACCATCAAAGATCGCCGCTGGAAGCAGTGTCGATGTCTTCGAAGCTTTAAATATGAAATACATGAATGGAGAAGGTATTGAATGTTGGAGACAAATCCCACCACCCAAAATGGTGGGTGACCGCCAATATGGGACAACAACAAGAGTTTATGTCATTCGAAGAAATTGCAGCAGGAGTTGGTGATCGTCCGAAGAGAAATTACAATGGTCTTCTGAATCTTCTCCTTCTCGGCTATAAATATGGGTTGTAATGTGTGGGAAAGATGGGTGGTATGCCAGTATGTGGGGAATTTTTAATATGTGTTCTCTCGTTTGAATATGAAATTCTGTAGCCTTCTCCGTATCGAACCACGTAATTTTGTGTGTCCCTCTGTTTGCTTTTGTTTCCCTATTTGTGTGTGATTCTTGAGTGATGGGGCTTCTGTCACAACAAAGTGGTATCAAAGGTCCTGGTTTGATTACCTATAACGAATCACACTCTTGGGTAAATCTGTTATTCCCATATCTGCAACCGGTACTGTCTGGGCTTCTTGCTAGAAGCTGGTGTTCGAATCGAATCTATCCCTCAGTAACGACGTACTTCTTTCTGCACATTTGTAAACCGTTGTAGTCCGCACCTCTGAAATTTCTTTTGGGTGTTGCTGCCTATTTGGTCTTACTGTCTGCGTCACATCTCATCATCACTGTTGTTCATCGCATCATGGTTTGATCTTTCTTCCCCTCGGTGTTGTCACTGTTTTCTGAATATCGGTGTTACCAGATCCATGAAAGAAGGAATAAGGGAGATGGAATAAACAAAAAGGTATAAAAGAATGTGGGTTCCAGGGGCGGTGAGGGTGGAAATAAGTGAGACAAAATTTCAAAAGGGTCATGCCTGTTGAAGATTTGAGGTAGAGGGACCTTTTTTGTCTTTTTGTGAATGATATAAAAAGGATTATATATTTGTTTGTATTTGAGAAGGTGCGTGAGAAAAAAAGTAAGAATATTTTTAAATTAGAAGGGGCGCCGTGAGAAAATTTGAGGGGATTAAAAAATTTGAGTTGGCATTTTTCTTGGTATTTTTTTCAACAAAAAAATACTCGGGAATAAATTTCAGCATTTATTTGGGATCTGATTTGAGAAATTAAATAGTCAATTTCAGCATTTTTTACAATTTTGGATTCATTTTTTGGAAATTCTGATTTGATTTTTTGATGGAGAATCTTCATGCTGAAAATTTGGTTCACTGTATTAGAATTAGACATGGGATCTTGTACTTGCTCTAAAGGACAAGAAAACTGCTACAGGGATCAATTTACAACATTGTTTGGAATTGATCAATATGTCTCGTACTTAAGATACCTACAGGCATTGGAAATGCAGTAGCAGTAACAATAGAAATATTTGTTTCAGCATCTGCATGATGTTTTTTTAGCATAAAATTGGTGATATTTATCATCAAGGTGGAGATTGTTGAATGTTGATGATAAATACCACCACCCAAAATGGTGGGTGACTACCAATATAGTCCAACAACAAGAGTTTATGTCATCCAAATAAATTATAGCAGTAGTTGGTGATTTCCCAGAGAGAAATGATAGCGGTCTTTTGAATCTGCTCCTCATCCTTGGATATAAATATGGGCTTCGATGTGTAGGATCTATAGTTTGGGGAATTCTCACATACCAGTGTTTCTTTTAGGTATAATTAGTGGGTGGGATCGATAGTGGATATAATACTAATATTATAGCCACTGGCAAGCCAGTGGGTCTCTACTAGCCAACCAGTGTGTGACCATCAGCTTTCCCGTGACGTCGATGGGGTTAGGAAAAGTAATGTAAATATCATATTTTTGCACTAGAACCCTCTTTTTATTTCTTGTTTCTCCTTTAACAACATAGAATTGACATGTTATAACCTAGGGGATCTCTTTGGATAATTTTATCACTCCCAACTTGAATATATGGCGGATCGAAGTGTTGATTAAAGAGGTGACCCTCTTTTAGTGAGTGTAACTCTAATTTGGTCTTATATCATCTTCTTCCTTATATTCCTATTGTTTATTTCAATGGATCGACCATAAAAACCAAGGGAATTAATAGGTTCTGTGTTATCTAATTTATAATTATGAATCCGGGGATCTTACTCTTTCTTTTTTGATTCTTCTCCCTCTATCTTGCGGATTCCTTATGGTAGTTGATTTCCAATTGTTTCAAGGTAGGTGGTTTCATGAATGGATTTATTCTAAAAACCTTGATTTCCTTCTCCATGATTTTTTATGAAATTGGTTAAGGGAATAGACCATATATTGATAAAATATGATGTTTTTTGTTATGTTTATGAAGTGAATTTTCCCCTTTGGTGATGATAATGAAAATAGTTTAAAATAATGTTTTATGTAGTTTCAAAGGTTTTTTTTCACCTACTTTTGAAATTCCCTTGAGAATGATTTTATTATGGTAAGCCCAAATATTATCATTGATGTGGTAGGCATACATACTCATGGATGAACCCCTGCCCCTTATGCCTATTGTTATAGGGTAATGTTCACACCATGTGGCATATTGATCATGAAGATTGTACAAGGATCCTCAACAACTCAGACCTAATGTTACCCCAAGGGATACTTTTTTTTATTTCTATTATTTGAAATGTATGTTTGTAATGTTTATAGAAATTATTTACAATCCGTCTTATTGGAAATGATTTACAAGTTATAAAAAAGGTGGTTTTCCAAGTCTTATATTGAATTGTGTAAAATTGAGTCTCATGCCTTGTCCTTATTTACACGAGCATGATTGGTTTATATTATAAATTATTCTTATGAAACACTTGGTTTGATCCTAATGGGCTTGTTTGTTCACAAACTATATGCACCTTTTGGTGTATGTAGTTCAAGTTTTATCTAATGTAGGTAAAGGCAAAGCACCACAGGGTGGTGGTGGGTTTGTTCATTGGTAGGGTGTGGGAGTCTGGTGTTGACAACATTTCACATGGAGATAGGTTTTTCTTTTATTATGTACCTTGGTTTGGTTTGTGGTTTTTGGAACCTATATTTGTCTTGATATTGTCTATTTTACAATGTTGAATTGTATTTTCATATTGGCATACTCTTTATTTATGAAATCCATGTTTATGTTCTTCGGTAGAAAAATTGTTCCCAAAGATAATTCTTGATGCCCAGGTGCTTGTCACCAGCCCATGGGGATCAGGAACACCCTTCAGGCCATGTTAGGACTGGCTTGGGTTCTGCATAGTTGGGTAATTTTGGTTGGTTTTTGACACACGGTGAGACCTATAGGCATCAAAAACTGTAGAACTAAAAAAGAACAAAAATATATCAAAATTTAAAATAATTCATAAGTATAGAATATTTAATACAATAGTGACATGGTGGTGTCACACCATCTCCCAAGTGTTATTTCACATAGGTTCTTTTTCTTTAAACGCTTCCAAACCTTAAAGTTTCATTTTTTTGGAAGGAAAAGGGGGTTGGGAAATGAGTATAGTGAAGGAAACCTAGGCGTGTTTGGTATACTATAAAATGGATTCTAGGGAAGTGATCAATATATTTTTATCATTCAAAAAATTTCAATTTCTTTTCCATTGTAAAATTTAAATCCCTACCAAACATGATTTTAATCATCATTCACATCAAAATTTTCATTCCATATCCTATTTTCTTTCTCTTTCTATTTCCATAAAAAATCATTTTGCACACCCAAGGTAGGGATGATAATGAGTTGGGTACTCATTAATTTTAGGGTACCTGAACCATAATCCATTTAAATTATCACTACCCTAACCCAAACCTAAACCTGTTTATACCCATTCATTTACTACCCTAACCCTAACCTAATTATCTATATGATACCCTTTTAATACCCAAACCTAATTATATTTATTTAATATATTATATTTTAAAATATTTTTAGCATTTTTTTGCAAGTTAATCCATCCGTTGAACAACATTTCCCATGATGGCGAGGGAGAGGGAAACTAGAAAGCAGTGGGGAGATGGGTGCTGATTCTAGATCTTGGGGAGCGTGTGGAGTCTTATAAATGGGAGGTCACTACATTAGATTTTCAATGTGCTATGCATATTCTATGAGGATGCATCAATCCCACAACGAACTCATCAATCAGCGTGTGGGGCTTTATAGGACTCTGCGCGTGTAGGTTCCGGGCGCAGCGGAAGCGCGTTGGTGGGTTAGCCCAACTTTAATTTTAACGTTAAACAACGTTCAATCCGAGATTCGTCACGATATAAAACGCCGAATCTTCAGAATAGAACGAAGAACGAAAAGAAAAGAAGAGTCCTAGAACCCTTGAGGAGGATCATCATATGTTGATTATAATTAATTTAATTAATGCATAAGAATTACCTCGTTGGAATTCTTTCTTCGTTGATGTGTCCGGTCACGATTCAGTGAACCAATGTTGCATCGTAGAATCCAAGTGTAGGATTCCTCTAGCAGTGATCCACACGTGTGTCACGTATCTCCGGACGTCGCTGAAGGGATCTCCGGGTGCTAGCGCGGAAGAACCTTCACTTGCGATGTCCGCCTTCGACCGCCTTGATTCGGTGGAGGATCTTGCTCTCGTAACTTGAGGGCGTTCTTGGTGGAAAGGGAATTCTCTCTTGGCTTGAGAGTATTTCCAAATCCGTTGTGCACAACAATGACTCTTTTTAAAATGTTGGGGTTGCAAGGATATTTATAATCGGGTTTGAGGTTAATAGAGTTATGACAATAAATAAACACGTTACGCGTTTTATTTATTTCATTAACTCTTATTGAAAACCCCTATGTCGAATTATTAATTCCTTGACATGCGCCCACGCTGATTATAATAAATATCATTTAATAAAACAATATTAAATCCTCAAAATCCCAACTGGAAAAACTACACGGCGTGTAATAATTAATACACGGCGTGTACTTGTTTTCCATAAAACTACACGGTGTGTATATTTAATATACACGACGTGTACTTTTATTTTCCATTTTTCTCCATCACATTTATTAGACCTTGAGTAATGACTATTTATTTCTTAAATAAATGTAACTGCATTACTCGCTAATAAATATATTATTTCATCCACAATATATTCTCTCGAATAACTAGTGTCAAAATAAATGCGATCAGACATCCTTAAATAATTATTAAACCACAGTCGGGAATAATATTTATTTAACTTGTTAAATTAATATTTAACTGAGATGCATGGACACACACAGTGTGTGACCCTTTAGGCCTCTTTCTCAGTGGCATTAGGCTGAGCCTGCCTAAAGTCCAAGGTTAGCATCTAGCAACGCGCCAAGACACCCATAGAGAAAGAAGTTAACTCCGCAATGACGTGTCACCTCCTACGAACGCTTACCGTGTAATATAATCCCTTTGTCTCGATATCTCCAATCAAGCGGGTTGCATGCTAGTGTCATCAACCCATGTGCTTGATTATTCTTTCTTTGACTTCCCGGAATTGAACTTGCCCATACCTTACCATGGCCATGGATTTATTTAGGCTATATCAATTCCATCAAAGGGCCTGAGATATCTACTTCCGTTATGGAACAGATGTGACAAATCCTTTCTCGCATTATTTATTAATGCGGTATTACTCGTGACGCACCCAACGTATCGTACCTCGCTGCGAACAGTGTGTCATCATAGCTTTCGTCAATACATCTAAGTGCGCGAGTTGTAATACCCATTAATAATAATCTTAAAGTCTAAGGACCAATACATACGTCTGCAGATAGGAACATCCAATGACACTATGAAATGTGGATTTCCTACTAGCGGGTCTCGTTCTCATAATATCCTTTTGGATATTACCAAGAGCGCACACCATGAGAAGGTGCCTCAAAGTTTTATGAGTCCTCACCCCTAATGACCTGTATTATTTGTGTCCCTCAAATAATATCATCCGGCCATAGAACATACATTCAAGAACAGTGTTATGGCACTTCCGGGTTCTCATCATAGCAGGGATCCGCTACGACCCTTTAATGCAACAGCTGTCCTTAGCACATTATCACATGACATGTCACGCAGAAGAACAATCAAGATGTGATAAGACTTTTATTTAATGAATAAAGTACAAAGTAGTTGGTTCTAGACCACCAACTCCAACAGACTCCCACTTGGACTAGAGCCAACTACTAACAACCTTTAACCCGCTAGCTCTCACATGATATTCATGCTTCTGCTGAGATAGACCTTTAGTCATGGGGTCTGCCACGTTCTCTTACGTGGACACTCTGCTCACTGCAACTTCACCCCTTTGATAGAAATCTCTCAAGAGGTGATACTTCCGGAGTATGTGCTTTGTCTGTTGATGTGACATTGGTTCTTTTGCAAGAGCCACCGCTGCAGTATTATCACAATACAATGTAATGAGATCTTTACTTCTAGGCACCACATCAAACTCCTGGATGAAGTTCCGAATCCAGACGGCTTCTTTGGCTGCATCAGAAGCCGCTATATACTCGAACTCTGCTATAGAATCGGTGAAAACTGTCTGCTTTGAACTCTTCCAGCTCACAGCTCCTCCATTGAGACAGAAAACATATCCAGATTGCGACTTCAGATCATTCTGATCTGTTTGAAAACCAGTATCAGCGTACCCTCTGATAACAAGCTCCTCGTCTTCTCCATACACCAGGAACATATCCTTAGTTCTTCTCAGATACTTAAGGATAGTCTTAACAGAAGTCCAATGCTGTTCTCCTAGATCTGCTTGATATCTGCCTACCATGCTCAGTGCATAGGCAACATCAATCCTAGTACATAACATGGAATACATGATAGATCCTATAGCCGAAGCGTATGAGATCTTGCTCACCATATCTTTCTCCTGTTGTGTCTAGGGACACATTTTCTTAGAAAGATGTAAGCCATGTGACACTGGAACCAATCCCCTCTTGGATTTTTCCATACTAAATCTCTTTAGTATCTGGTCAATGTATGTAACCTGACTTAGTCCAAGCAGCCTCTTGGATCTGTCACGAATGATCTTGATCCCTAGAATGTAGGCTGCTTCTCCTAAGTCCTTCATAGAGAAACACTTGTTCAACCAGTCCTTAACTGACTGTAAGGCTGGTACGTCGTTTCCAATAAGCAATATATCATCAACATATACCACTAAGATGACGACCGCATTCTCATTAAACCGCTTATAAACACATGGCTCACATTCGTTCTTAATGAAACCAAATTCCTTTATGGCTTCATCAAATCGAATGTTTCATGACCCGGATGCTTGCTTCAATCCATAAATGGATTTCTGCAACTTGCAAACCCGTTTGGCTTCACCTGGTGTCACAAACCCTTCTGGTTGTGTCATATAGACATCTTCCTGAAGGTTCCCGTTAAGGAATGCTGTTTTGACATCCATCTGCCAAATCTTGTAGTCATGGTAAGTTGCTATGGAAAGTATGATTCTTATGGATTTAAACATGGCAACTGGCGAGAAGGTTTCATCATAGTCAATTCCTTGACGCTGTCTGAATCCTTTAGCCACTAGCCTTACTTTATAGGTGCTAACTTGACCTTCCATGTCCAGCTTTCTTTTGAATACCCATTTGCATCCAACAGGCTTTACATCAACTGGCTCATCGACCAGAACCCAAACTTGGTTCTGATACATGAAATCCATCTCAGAATTCATAGCTTTTAGACATCTTGCAGCTTCTGAGCTTTCTACTTCTTCCTTGTAGGAGAGAGGTTCATCATTGTCCAACAATAATGATTCACCATCCTCGGTGACTAGGAAACCAAATCTCTCTGGTTCCCTTACCTCTCTGGAGCTCCTACGCAGTACTTGTGTTTCTGGAACCTCTTCCACGGGGACATGTGGAACTTGTTCCTGTACCAACTCCTGTGTATCTTGAGCATCAAGTTCGTCGAAGTCAATCTTGCTCCCACTATCCTTCTTGAGGATGTGCTCCCTCTCAAGAAAGACGGCTTGTCTGGCGACAATCACTTTCTTGTCTTGAGGGTTATATAGGTAATATCCTTTAGTTTCCTCAGGATATCCTATAAAGATACACTTCGTGCCCCGGGGTTCTAGTTTGTTGCCTGAGAAGGCCTTAACAAATGCCTCGCATCCCCATACACGTGTGTGCGACAAAGTGGGTTTCCTTCCATTCCATAACTCGGATGGAATTCCATTTTCCGCCTTAGTTGGAACTCAGTTTAATGTGTATGCTGCAGTTTGTAATGCATATCCCCAAAAGGATAATGGAAGATCCGTATGACTCATCATTGACCTCACCATGTCCAACAAGGTGCGGTTTCTCCTTTCACTAACACCATTCCACTGTGGTGTATAAGGAGGAGTGAGTTGAGATAGAATCCCAGACTCCCGTAGAAGATCGATGAACTCTTGGTTCAGATATTCTCTACCTCGATCCGATCGAAGCTTCTTTATCTTCCTACCAAGCTGATTCTCTACTTCATTCTTGAATTTCTTAAATTTCTCTAAGGACTCTGACTTATACCTCATTAAGTAGACATAGCCATATCTACTCAAATCATCAGTAAAAGTAATGAAGTAAGAATATCCACCTCTAGCTTCTACTGGAAATGGTCCACACACATCCGTGTGTACCAATCCTAGAAGCTCTGTGGCCCTTTCACCATGTCCACCAAAAGGCGGCTTGGTCATTTTTCCTTGTAAATAAGTGTGACATCTATCAAGTGGTTTTAGCTCAGTAGAGTCTAAATAGTCATCATGGTAGAGCTTTGTCAAACGCTTCTCGTTCACATGACCAAGGTGGTGATGCCATAACTGGGTGATGTATGAGTCATGTGAGTTTTTTTCGTTATCGATTGCCAACACTTGGTTTTCGTAATTCAATACATACAAACCATTATTTAAATGTGCCATACCATAAAATACGTTGTTCTTATAAAAGAGACAACCCTTATTTCCAAATTTGAAAACAAATCCATCCATATCAAAACAAGATACAGAAATTATGTTCTTGGTAACACTAGGCACATAATAAAAGTTATGTAAAACCAAAATCATCCTAGTCGGCAATGAGAGGTGGTAGTCGCCAATAGCCAAAGCAGCCAGCCTTGCGCCATTGGCAGCTCGATGATCCACCTCTCCTCTGGCGATCTTTTGAAATCTACTTGGTTCCTGCATTTGAATATAGATGTGAGCCCCACAAGCTGTATATAATACCCAATGTGTAGAAATAGAAAGATTGCACTCGATAACAAACACACCTTTAGCGTCCCCACGCTTCTGGGTGCAGTTCCTCTTCCAGTGGCCCTGCTTGCCACATGCAAAACACACTACTTCCCGTTCCTTTCCCTACCTCTGGATCTTCCCCTTCATGGAGGGACGGTGCTCGGGGGCTTCAGACCGTTTATAAGTCTTTGGCCCCTTTGCCTTGTCCTTCCTTTTCTTGTTCACCATAAGGACCGCAGGTTTGTCACGCCCCATGTCCTTATCTACCTGGCGAATCATGGTCAAAACCTCCGATAAACTCTTCTCATTGCCGCTCATGTTATAGTTGACAATGAAGCTAGAGAAGGTCTTGGGCAGTGATGATAGGATGAGATCTGTACGCAACTCATCCGGGAATTTAATCCCTAAGATGTCCAAGCGTTCAATGTAGCCAATAAGCTTGACTACATGAGGCCCAGCTGGCGGAGACTCTCCAAGCTTTGTGGTAAACAAAGCATTGGAGATCTCATACCTCTCCTGTCTCGCCTTCTCTTGGTAGAGATCTTTAAGGTGAGACATCATACTATACGCGTCCATGTTTTTATGTTGCTTCAAGAGCTCATTAGACATGGTCGATAGCATGAAACACTGGACGTCTGTGGCATCATCCATGTGTTTCATGTAGAGAGATAATTCCTCATCACTAGCCTTTTTCCCAGGCGCAACTGGAATAGGCTCTTCCAGCACATATAATTTCCTTTCGTGGCGAAGGACAACGCGTAAACGCCTCTACCACTCTTGGAAATTGGTGCCGATGAGAAGGTTTTCTTTTTCGAGTATGGCGTGCAATGATATGTTTGAAGTCATTTTCTTGCCGTTTCTACAAATTAAGTTGAGCAAAAGTTTAGTACTTTATTACAAAAATTGAGACAAATAAATAAATTAATAGTTATTAGTCTCCCACTATTTTATCGAAATCCAATAGCCCACACCATTGACTTCAGAATATTCTGTTGCGTGAATATTCTAGTGGCAAGAATCCTTATTGCCCTTCACATTACCCCAACTAGGGTTGGTCAAACAACTTGAAGGGTTTTAGGTAGGCATTCCAAATGCCAACTGCATTAACTCGCAACTTCTTGATCCGCTGAGTGGTCTCTCCAATCCTGAAATCCTTTTTGGATTTCCTCAACATTTGCCTCTTGGTCACACCAAGTCCGACTGTGACAGTCAACCCTTGATGCGAACCAAGTCAAGTCAACCCAAAACCTTGAATTAGAATTCTCCAATAATTGAAAGCACCCCAACTAGGGTTGGTCAAGCACTTTGAACTATGGTTCGATTCTATCCAAGATTATGGAAGGCTATGCCGACTTAATATTTATTTTGAGGGATTTTATCCTTATACGTAAATTTCCATTTTATTATCTTTGATTACATGCTTATTAATATTAAGTGGGATATACTTAAGTGATTAACCATGTCTAAGATAATATTTACGTATAAGCCGGTTTTATTTTAGTTCCATCTTGCATGCTCGTTTAATTCATTAATTGTGTGATCGTGACAACACACCCACAATAAATAAACCATGAAACTGATAGAAATAAAATAAATGGTATGATCACGAGCTTTTCTATTGGTTAGTTTATCTAGCAGTTGATAAACTAACCCTAGACCTAGGGGAGAAACACCTTGAACCTTTCAGGTTCGTGTTTACAGCTTTCCACCTGTCCACCTTTGTATCTCCTTGGATTGGTTTTACCTTGGCTCCTGACTTGAGCCGCCTCCACTAGCTTGAGAGCTCCATCCATTACATATGCATTTATCTCACACATAGGTGAGGGGTAAAAGTGGTTTTTACATAAAAGAATCCTTGGGTGCGTAGGCCCTACATATTTACGAGGAGATGGCTTGCATGCCAACAAATTTAATTTAAATAAATAAATTAAAAGAAACCATTCACATACAAAGGTCTCAGTCTAGCTCATGATCATCCATACATGCAACGATATTTACGCATAAATAAAACTAGCATTCAATTCTTTAATCGTTCTTGTTTAAGATAAATCACGCTCGAATCAATTAATTTTCTTTAATTAATCAATCATTTTATCTTAAATCCCTTTTCTGAATTTCCTTGAGATTCTCATCCATCATAATTTTAAACAAATAAATTTATTTAAAATTATCCTTGTACGTAACTTGTACCTTGGAGGCAACCCGGTGAATTCCCATTTATTACGTAGATGTTAAATTAAACACATATATATAAAACACCTATCACGTATTGTACCTCAGCTTTACGCCTGTACCATGGTACACGTCTCAAGGGTTTGTATAATATAATAATAAATTTTAATAAATCTGCGCAATTTGGGTGAGTACACGGCATGTAGTTCCAACTACACAGCGTGTAATTTTCTTCACCGTCCGTCCGAAGTACACGCCCGGGGACAGGGCGTGTTAATGTACTTCGGAAATTTTCGGAGTACACGGCGTGTACAGTGGGACACACGCCGTGTAGTTTCCGCGTTACACGGTTTCCAGCCGGGTAGGCCGTGTACGGAGTACACGACCCAACCCTAACCCGAAGGGACTACATGTCGTGTATTCCGGAAATCGTGTGCCACCTGTTTCTGGTCAACACACGGTGTCTTAAATTCTTAGAAAGAATCCAATACACGACCTGATTTGGCGGATCAGTCAATGCATTGAACCTAGACTACACGGCGTGTACTTCCGAATACACGCCGTGTATTCTGGTGTTATACGGCCAGAAACATTTGGCTCCTCCGGATGAGTTCCTCTATTTTATTTTAATCAAAATTAAAAGAAAAAATCGTTTCTGTGAGGTGAACGAGAAACGAGGGAGGATGAATAGATCTCGATATTCAGAATTCTAGAACGATTAAACTTGAATTGAAATAACTAAATTATTAAATGCGTAAATTACAAACAAAAAACTAAATTATAATCAACGATATGACCCCTCTGATACCACTTGTAAGTTCTGGGCGCAACGGAAGCGCGTTGGTGGGTTAGCCCAACTTTAATTTTAACGTTAAACAACGTTCAATCCGAGATCCGTCATGATATAAAACGCTGAATCTTCAGAATAGAAAGAAGAACGGAAATAAAAGAAGAGCCCCAAAACACTTGAGGAGGATCATCATATGTTGATTATAATTAATTTAATTAATGCATAAGAATTACCTCGTTGGAATTCTTTCTTCGTTGATGTGTCCGGTCACGATTCGGTGAATCGTCGTTGCGTCGTAGAATCCAAGTGTAGGATTCTTCTAGCGGTGATCCACACGTGTGTCACGTATCTCCGGACGTCGCCGAAGGGATCTCCGGGTGCTAGCGTGGAAGAACCTTCGCTTGCGATGTCCGCCTTCGACCGCCTTGATCCGGTGGAGGATCTTGCTCTCGTAACATGAGGGCGTTCTTGGTGGAAAGAGAATTCTCTCTTGGCTTGAGAGTATTCCCAAATCCGTTGTGCACAACAATGACTATTTTTAAAATGTTGGGGTTGCGAGGATATTTATAATCAGATTTGAGGTTAATAGAGTTATGACAATAAATAAACGCATTACGCGTTTTATTTATTTCATTAACTCTTATTGAAAACCCCCATGTCGAATTATTAATTCCTTGACATGCGCCCACGCTAATTATAATAAATATCATTTAATAAAACAATATTAAATCCTCAAAATCCCAACTGGAAAAACTACATGGCGTGTACTTGTTTTCCATAAAACTACACGACGTGTATGTTTAATATACACGGTGTGTACTTTTATTTTCCAATTTTCTCCACCATATTTATTAGACCTTGAGTAATGACTATTTATTTCTTAAATAAATGTAACTGCATTACTCACTAATAAATATATTATTTTGTCCACAATATATTCTCTCGAATAACTAGTGTCAAAATAAATGCGATCAAACATCCTTAAATAATTATTAAACCACAGTCGGGAATAATATTTATTTAACTTGTTAAATTAATATTTAACTGAGATACATGGACACACATAGTGTGTGACCCTCTAGGCCTCTTTCTCAGTGACATTAGGCTGAGCCTGCCTAAAGTCCTAGGTTAGCATCTAGCAACACGCCAAGACACCCATAGAGAAAGAAGTTAACGCCGCAATGACGTGTCACCTCCTGCGAACGCTTACAGTGTAATATAATCCATTTGTCTCGATATCTCCAATCAAGCGGGTTGCATGCTAGTGCCATCAACCCATGTGCTTGATTATTCTTTATTTGACTTCCCGAAATTGAACTTGCCCATACCTTAGCATGACCATGGATTTATTTAGGCTATATCAATTCCATCAAAGGGCCTGAGATATCTACTTACGTTATGGAACGGAAGAGACAAATCCTTTCTTGCATTATCTATTAATGCAGTATTACTCGTGACGCACCCAACGTATCCTACCTCGCTGCGAACATTGTGTCGTCACAGTTTTCGTCAATACATCTAAGTGCGCGAGTTGTAATACCCATTAATAATAATCTTAAAGTCTAAGGACCAATACACACGTCCGCAGATAGGAACATCCAATGACACTATGAAATGTGGATTTCCTACTGGCGGGTCTCGTTCTCATAATATCCTTCTGGATATTACCAAGGGTGCACACCATGAGAAGGTGCCTCAAAGTTTTATGAGTCCTCAACCCTAATGACTTGTATTATTTGTGTCCCTCAAATAATATCATCCGGCCATAGAACATACATTCAAGAACAGTGTTATGGCACTTCCGGGTTCTCATCATAGTAGAGATCCGCTACGACCCTTTAATGCAACAGCTGTCCTTAGGACATTATCACATGACATGTCACACAGAAGAACAATCAAGATGTGATAAGGCTTTTATTTAATGAATAAAGTACAAAGTAGTTGGTTCTAGACCACCAACTCCAACAGCGCGCCCTTTCCTTGTCAACAAACATTCTACCCCTATTTCCTTGGTATTTTGTATTCATGGATTTGGACTCATCAATTATAGACATATCCATCAAAATAAATGATAAAATCTATTAATGAGTTGATTTTTTTTAATATGTTTTGTTTTATTAAAAAAAGAAAATAGGATAGGGTTTGGGGTATTTAAAAGAATGGGACGAGGGTGGCGTGGACCCTGTTTACACTTAGTTGGAGAAAAAGTGTGAACATGGTTCATGCTTTCTTTTTAATGTTTAGAAAGGATGCATGAATGGGGTTTGTACTTCCCATCAAAACAAACTTATAAATGGAGGTCTCCCACCCCCTCCCATTTTATTTATTCTAGTCTTATATTTTCTAGCAAAGCTCTACCGAGTCTCTTTCTCAACATATATTTTCAGCTTTTGAGAAGGTAAAATTTCTATTTAAAAATTTTAATTGTCTAATAGATTTGTTTATTTTGTCTATATGATTTAATTTTCTTATGAATTATTGTTCTTTGAATGATTTAATTTATATTGAATGATTTAGAAAATTTAAATACGGTGTTTTCAAAATTTAAATTTTATGTATAAAAAAAATATAATTTATATTTAGAGAAATATTCTTGTTTAAAAAATGTATATATTTGTAATTTAAATTGTGATTAATTAGATTTGAATATGTTCATAAGTATATATTATATTATATAATATATTTAATGTTAAATAAATTTAAAATATAATATTTGATATACATAGATAAATAATGGAAATGTACCTAAATATTTAATAATAATAATAATATTATTAATTATTTATAAAAATAATATTAACTTTATTCGAGTGTATATATATATATATATATTTGTGTGTGTGTGATAATATTTATCATTTTTAAATTTATTTAAATATATAATATATTATTCGATATATATATAATATTATTTTTGTTAATGAAATTAGAAAAATTACTAATAATAATAATTCTTAAATTATATCAATTATAAATAATTAATATTCCTTGTAATTATGTATAAAATATAATTATTTAAATTTTCCAGAGTTTAATTACTTCAAAAATGTATATATACTTATCTAATTTTATTATATTGAAAGTAACATAAGTTTAAAATATTTTATTGGTCATTTAAGTGTAAATTGTATTACTTATTGTTAATTAAATTTAACAATATTTACTTTTAATAATATTTTGAGTAGTTATGTGTAAAATATTAATATTTTTATTTAGGAAGCTATAATTTTTACAAATATATATATATATATATATATTTTAAAATATTAATAAATATAGTTTATTATGTTTAAACGTATATATAAAGTAGATTACAAATTAAATAAATGTAAAATATATTATTGGATGCATAGATAAATAAAAATATTCTAATTAATTATTTTAAAAATATATATTAGTAATAATCATTACATACAAACATGTATATTGTAAATTAAATGTAAAAATGAATATCGTTACTCACATAATATATGTTATATTATTTGAAAATAATATTTTCAAATAATATTAGTCATATTTAAAAGACATCATTAATTACAAAAATGTACATGTATATATATATATATATTTTGATACTTAAAAATAGTTAATATAAATTGATGTATATATATATATTATTTATTAGATATAGTTATAGGTAAAGTTGTAGTATGTAGAACATAATAAGCATCCCAAAAAAATGTTAAGAGTACTTTGTGATGACTGCTCATGAGATAGTCGACCAATATGTGATTAAAATTGCATGTGGTATTTTTTGTATGCGGTTATATATTATATTATGTGTTTGGGGGGTATAATTACATTCAAACACACACACACACACATCGCACACACATAGCCTGAAAGGTAGGTCATACCCCTCAAGGGATAACCCACCCAACCAACCACTTTATTACATTATATATTTTTTTGGCAAGAAGACCCAGTGGGAATGAATCCCATTACATGGCTTATAGGCCCACAATTGGATGACCCGAAGGCCCTTATTATATTATGCCTACATCACCACCTGCATGTCATGCCTACCTCATCGCCCCTTTGATGGCCTGAAGGCCCAGTGTCCTGAAATCCCAATTAAGATGAATAGTACTACTGCTACAGTACTCTGCTACAGTACATACACTGTTACAGTGCTGCTATAGTGCCTGTGGAAATTCGCTGCCACCTGAATTTGACCCCAGGTCTGATGTAGGATTATGAGGAGCCTTTACCACTTGGTTAAGCCCCCAACTACATATGTATATAGTTATATAATTTCTAATAATTGTATTTTCTCTTCCTCATTGATGACATATGTTTCATCCCTCTCTCTAAGTATTTAAGGACTCACGCGTCCATGTAAAAATGTAATGTATCTCAAACCCCTAGACTCTCTCACTTGCATGTGAGTAATATTAAAATAAAAGGGTGTTCGACAAGAGGTTTTTCTATTAGATGCTAGATTTTTACAAGATAAATGAATAGAGAATGGTGGTTTCTAAAATCTGAGATGATAGAGGCTCTAGGAGTTCGCCATATTTTTTTTATCAAATAATGATAAATCCGTCCATAGAAAGTCTCCAAATCAAGTCATAAGTATTTAATCATAACTAATTAAAACATGTTAAACATTTAATGATGTTGTATAAATATATATAACATTTTATAAAATTTTATTCCTAGGTAATCATGTCTGGATCAATATACTTCAATGGTTAGATTATTTATATCGATCAATGTTTTATCTATAGTTTTCCACTTGCAAGAGTGGAAAATCTTTGTTAATGTCAGAACATAAATAGATGTGTGTGTGTGTGTGTATGTGTGTGTGTTATTTATTATATATATATTTATAGGTAAATTTACAATATATAGGACATAATAACCATCCCAAAAAAATATGTTAGGAGTATTTTATGGTGATTGATCTTGAGATGACTGACCAATATATGATTGAAATTTCTTGTCGTGATTTTTATGTAGTTATATAATTTTTTATAATCAAATTTTCTTTTCTTTATTGATGACCCATATGTCATCCCTCTCTCTAAGTATATAAGGACCTACATGTCTGTGTAAAAATGTTATATATCACAAACCCCTAGACACTCTAACTTACAATTGAGTAACATTATAATAAAAAGACATCCGACAAGAGGAATTTCTCTTTGATGTTGGATTTTTATGTCATGAATAAAATGAAGATGGTGGTTTCTAAACTTTGGGATAATAGAATCTCTAGGAGTTCCATCTTAGGTTTTAGTTGATTTGTCAAGTAATGATAAACCAATCCCTCGAAAAAGTTACAAGACCAAGTCATAGTTTTTTAATCGTAACTAATTAAAACTAGTTAAACATTTCATGATGTAGTATAAATAAGTAAAGTATTTTATTAAATTTTCTTTCTAAGTAATCATGTATGTATTAATATACTACAATGTTATGATAATTTATACCGCTCATGGTTTTAGCTATTGTTTTCCACCCACAAGAATGGAAAATCTTCATGAATGTGTGTTATTGGATAATGTTCTTAGGAAGATTAAATGTCACATAAAATAAGAAATTGCAAGACTAAGACAATAACATCAATCACATCTATTTGTTTATCACATTTTTCATCACAATGCTTAATTATGAATGTTGATTGTCTACCTCATTTTTCTTCTTATTGTTTTTTAAAAAATATTTTACAAATTATATTAAATTAACTATAAAAAGTAACGATGATATCAAATGAAGAAATAATGGGCCTTTAATTACTCACATTCTAGGATAGACATGTTTCATGTCTAGTCATAGAGGGACATTGGTTCCTGCTCTGAGTATATAAATGTATCATCATTTCTATTATGTTTCACCACCTCCTTCCATCATCCCTCATATTCATCATGTCAGGTTATATGATGTAGTGGTGTGTGACTAAAAATTCATTGATCATTAGTTTATTGTTTACCTAGTTGATAGATGGAGGACAGACACATACATTCCATTTTATAGAGGGAGAGATGACTATTACTCTTGAGGATGTGTATATTATATTTGGCCTCCACATCAAGGGTGTGGCTGTAATGGGACGAGTTGGTGAAAATCAGTTTGATTTAGTTCACATACTGCTAGGCATTGAGGTCCAAGATTACACTAGGTTCGTCATCGGGGTTTCATTATATATGTCATGGATAGAAGATCACTTCACCCATCTAACAGAAGATACTAACAAGATCACCATTCTAAGATTCACACATGCATACATTCTGAGACTTAATATGAGATTTTGACTTGATGTATTTACCTTTACCTAAGGAATTTGACCAGGTAGGGAGGTATAACTAGAGGTTTTCTTGTATTTCTTATACATATAGAGCACAATGCAGTGCATATCACATCAATAAGATGAAGATTATAACATGTATTATTCTTATCCAGATGTGCATATGGGATCAAATCACTCACTTTTCTCCACATGTATATGCACCATTGTTTGTCGATATTTTACGTGAGTACCTACATGGAAAATGGTAAGTTTTTCCTTTCTTATTATGTGAAAATAAAATGTATAAATTTCTATTATGAAATATAATTATAAAAATGTTATATATAGGTGGAGTTAGACACATCGATTTTAAGATACCACCATATATGATGTCCACACTTATAGACTTATGCTGGGCAGCCTTCGACCAGATGACGTATGTGATTATTAATAATATAATTAAATTATTATTATTTATAGTACATGACTTCATTATTAAATTTTTCTTCATTTTTTTTTATATTTTAAGTTTTATAAATTCTATATATTGAGCCAATCATCTAGAGTCTCTCACCTTACTATATGTGACACTTGATGCAAAATCATACGTCGTATCTATGATTCATTTTTATATTGTTTAGTGACATCATGTTGATATAGTTATAAGGCACTTTGGATTCTATCAGCCCATTCCTACACTACCTAGTCAGTTGTCTTCGCTTTATTCTAGAAAGATTTTTGGGAAATGAGACTTTGACTAGAGGTGATATCACACATGCTATATTGAGATGCAAGGAAGACACCATGAGTCCTGATTATGATAGGCAGACACAATATGGATGAATCTATCATATCAATTGGATTATGGGCCTGGGTACCACATGTCTGCATTGATATATCTTACGTGACATAAAAAAGGCTATCATCAATTAGTAATAATTCTTCCTTCCACTATTGACTATTTTTTTATTAACTTTAGTTAACTGTTTGATTTGTTTTTTTAGGATACTTGTATCACACAACTCATTTACATCTCTAATCCCACAGAGGGAGGCACGTTTTATTAGTCCCATTTTCACAGAATAATGAAAAATCTTCTTCTTCACATGAATGATATTTATCATGAGATTTTATTTGATTTTTTAGGAAATGTTGAGGGTGATAAGCCTGGTATAGATGTGCAAGATGGCGACAAACCTATTATTGATACAACACATGATGATGTGGAATAGAAGAAGGATGTTCATCATGATGATTCATGCACTCTATCACTTCCTACTGCATATGAGTCACAACCACATTCACAGTCCGAAGAACCTGCACAACCACAACTACATGTTATTCGCCCAAAGGGCCCTAATGCTTATACTATTGATTCTGATACATAGTCTATTAATGTGTTTATTTTTTTTTACAGTGATAGAGACAAGAAGGTATGATTTGCAACCTTTATTTTCCTTTGATCTATAGATATCCTCTACAAAACAACCATCTTCATCACATGTTGGGGAGTGTTCCAGTCCGCAACCACTTTCCTTGCAGATAGGATAGTGTATGCAGGATGAGACTAGATCCACTGCCTATCACATAGGATGATGTGATGGTAGGTGTCGAGGATGTTGCAGAGGAGATATGTACACTAGATCATAGACATCGATTAGCACAATGTTGATGTATTATCTATACACCTGGCTATGGCACGGAGGAGTACCTGAGACAATGATGCAGATTGGATTGATATATCTTATATGTTTTTAAATAATTAGTTGTACATTATTTAAAAACATACTAATATATTATATTTTGTTATAAAAAACATAGAAATTAATATAATTATAAATTAATAAAAATTCTTATGAACGACCAATAAACATTAATATTAATAACTACATTTTTAATAATAATAATTATTACATGTTAATTATATTAATAATAATAATAATTATTAACCATATTATGTATAATAATTAATCATATGAATTTTACTAGTAAACATTAATAATATTATTAATTATGAATTTTATCATTATTATTAATATTAATAATTAATATTATATTATTAATTATATAAGAATTTACTTTTTTTATGTTGGGGCCAAAGCCTCTTTTATTATGAAAGCAAATACCACTTTCTCACTGGGTAGAGGGAGACCCATTATATAGCTCGTAGGCCCAAGACCAAGTGGCCCATGAACATAGCCCGTAGGCCCAATGCAGCATCATGCCTGCATCATCCTGCCTTGCGTCACTAGACCCGCGTCATGCCAATGTCACCGTCTGCCCGCATCATGCATGTGTCACTACACACATTGTAAATCCCCCAAATGGGCCTACCAGGATTCGAACTCTGGTATATTGGAAGCAAGATTACAAGGTTCACCACTTAGGCACGACCCAGATTGTAATTATATAAGCATTTATACAATAATACACCATAATATATTATAAATAATATAATTATTAACTAGTAAATATATTATTCAATACAAATTATTTTATTTATATTATTAAACAATAAATATTATTTATTATATTGTTAATTATACTAATAACATAATTTTATATTAATAATTAATAATTAATAATATAATTGATAATTAATAAATGTATTACCTATTAATAAAATACTAATAATTATATCAACGAATATTTCACAAAAATTTATCAATAAAAAAATATTTATATGTGTTATTATACTATTAATTATATTAATAACACAATAATATATTATTAATTAATAATAAATAATACAATTGATAATTAATAAATATAATATCTTTTGATTAATTATTAATAATTATATCAACAAAAATTTCAAAAAAATTATAAATAAAAAACTATAAATATTAGTTATTAAACTATTAATTAATTAGAAACATAATAATATATTTTTAATTAATAATAAATAATACAATTTATAAATAACAAATATATTTCCTAATAATAAATTACTAATAGTTATATTAATAAAATTTTCACAAAAAAAATTAAATACACTAATTATTTAATTAGTGGTAGTACATTATATTTTATATAAATTATTATGTTTTATTTTAGTAATTACATTATAAATAATTATTAAATATTATTTATATGATTTTTTTATTACTTATTAAAATTAAATATTAACTAATATTACAAAAAAATAGTAATCAGGAGATGTTAACCTCGTTCACGCCTCTTGAAAAAAAATTATACAGGAGGCCTGAACGCGGTTCACACCTCCTTTGGGACCCGGGAAGCGTGAATGTCATTCATGCATTTTGGTTAATAAGGAAAGTTTGAATGAGGTTCATGCCTCCCTCATCCTATTTTTTCAAATACGTGAAAATGCATCACATTTTTGTTTTTTAATAGAATAAAACTTATTTAAAAAAACTTTGGTGAGTTTGAGTTAAAAAAAACCGAGAGCTAGAAGGTGGATTGTGCAATGGAAAATGCGGATGTAGATCACTGGAGGTGATTGCAATAAACTTGCAGTGGAAATAGATTGGTTTTTATTTATTCAACTAGGAATGAAAATTATAATGCACACACCATACACTATTTATTGGGATACAAGAACACACCAAAACAAATGAAGAAAAACCAAACATAAGTAAAAGTACACTAAATGGTATAAAAGGTGCCTCCCAAGCCTCTGAAGCCAGACACGTCAAGAAGTCCAAGTTTTATTTCTCTAAGCCTCCGTCACAATAGTGAAAGGTTGGTGTTATCTAGAGAAAACAAGTTTTTTCTTCCAACATTCCCCCATAAACTTTTTTTTTCTCATGAACCAAACATTTTCATCATCCTTCTTCACATATTTGGGTTACTGATTAATGGGTTAAAAAATATCACCATAGTCAATGCCTTACTTTTTATTGTATCATTTGGTGGCATCAATGGAATGTATTTCCTCATCTACCATTTTCCGCCATATTTTATCAGATTTAGATTCCTCGAAGCTATCTAGATCAGAAGTCATCAGCAAGAAATTAAAATTAACATACTCCTACAATGGTTCTATTATCTCATATATATCTGTAAGGATTTGAACATTTTGGAGACATATATGAGATAGTTCTTATTCAATGTCTTCAAATTTATGAGTATGTGGTGATGGAATCAATGGTTCTTTTATTCCTTGTTCCTCCAATGGCACTTCTACAATGATTTCTTCATCTTCTAGAGTGATTCATACCTCTCTTGAATCATAATCTTGTTTCCATTTCCAAGACACATTTTCTTCAAAGATAACATCTCTGATATAAATAATATTCTTGGTGATGGGATGATACAAGTGATATCCCATTGCTCGGTCTTCATATCCCTTAAGGACACACTTCACTGTTTTGTCCTCGAGATTTGTTCATTTTTCCTTTGGGGTCCTGACATAGGAAATGGAACCAAAAACTATAAGAGGAATTAAACATGGATTTTGATTACTCCCTACTTCATGTGGCATCTTTACTTCAATATATTTGGTTGAGTAGATAGACCGTACACAAAGCCACTTCACCCCAGAAATTCATGGGCACTACTTTATCTTTTAACATGCTTCCTACCATGTATAGAATAGTTCAATTTTTTATTTTGGATACTACATTAAGTTAGGGTGTGTAATCCATCATCATCTAGTGGTTAATTCCATACTATTTGAGGGGCTCTTGAAAAAAAAATCAGAGGTGTACTCCCCACCTCAATCAGATAACATTTTTTGTATGTGATAGTTGCTTGGATTTTTCACTAGCACCTTGAATTCTTTGAAGACGACAAACACTTCCAAATTCATCTTGAGAAAATATATCCATACTTTCCTACTATAGTCATCAACACATGTCAGAAAGTACCTCTTTTCATTTGATTTTGGATTTAATGGACATCACACATCAGTGTGGACTAACTTTGGTAGCTTAGCAGATGTCTAGTTGGCCTTTGTTGCAAATTTTTTCAAAGTTGTTTTCTTAGAACATAACTTTCACATATTTAATTCAAGTTTTTAATGTTAGGAAACTCATTCAACATCTTCTATCTTCATAATAATCTTAAACTTTCAAAGTTTAAATTCTCTAATCTGACATTCCATAGCTAGTATTTATCATCACATACCGTCATAAAAAATCATGGTACATCATGATGGGTCATAAGTGGAAACATGCATTTCATTGCCATTGATACTTTCATGAACAAAATTTCTTTATAATATACAATTACCACCTTTTTTTAGGCATATATGAAATCCTATTTCCACCAATTTCTTGAGACTCATGATGTTGATCTTCATGTCGGGTACATAGTAGACATCTGAAATGAAATAATGATTTCCATCTTTTTTCTTGATCAGAATATCTCCTCTTCCATGGAAAAATATTATTGGGAGACTCCCAAATGAATTAACTCTTAAAACCCTCTCATATAGGTTCATAAACATGTATTAGTGATCAATCATGTTTTTGATATCTCCAGAGTCAAGATACCACATATCTTGATTTTGTGTTATTGTTTATGTCATCAATACATGGGAATCAAAAAAAGTATCTCCTAATTCGATGATACATGCCTCATTAGTGTCATTATCTATGGGTTTTTTACTCCAACATTCATTTCTATAACATACATATTTTTTCCAATTATGGCATTAAACATTTCTTTTGTTTGGTTAGAGATTTTTGAATCATTCCCTTCTTCCTCTACCTAGTTCCCCTGGAGTATAGTTTTGATATCCACAAACTCCTTAATTTGGGCTTCTTCCACCTCGTCCTCCTCTTCTTGGATCAGACTCTTATCCACATAATCCTCTATCACAGCTTCTTCTAAATGTGCCCCTTGATCCTTCTCAGAGTTGTTGAGATATAACTTTGATTGCAGGGCATGCTCCACACTATTCAAATCACTCTGAAGATTCACCTTTAGTTCGGGGTCTTGTAGAGACCCCATGAGTTCTTCAAAAGAAATCATCTATAGGCCTTTTGTTTTTCCAAGGAAATGACTATGTGATCAAATTTTTGGATCTAAGAATTACAAAATTTTCTCACATACCCACTTATCAGCAATATTTTCTCAATTTCATTGAATTTGGTTCACTACAACCATTACATGAGTATGATACTCGAAAATGGATTCAAAAGACTTCATAAAAAGGGATTCAAACTGCAGAGACCTAATTTTTTCCTTGTAATACTTTGAAATATTTCTATATATATTTTTGGATCCAGGCGCTGAGACAACGTACAATTCCGAGGCCCGATGTTCCCAGAATGAATTTTATAAAAATATTAAATATATTTTATATTATACGCATGAATTTTGTTAAATATAATGGGATGACTATTAAATCTAAGCACAAATAAGAAATCATAGATCACAGTTGAGTCCGAAAAACATTTTTTACCCTAGGCGTGGCCGAGAATGGGCCAGCGTAGGGCACTCGAATATCTCACACATTGGTAATGCATTCAGTTGGTTAACTAATTAAATTAAATTAAATTATTTATTTATTTAACCTAATCATAATCCTATAATAATACATCTATGGAGATATCCCAGGGTTATCCTCATAACCCTAGGACAATCAAGAGTTTCTCCTCATCTCCTTCCATTGACAGAATCACCTCATACGATGAAGAAACTCTAGATCGGAGTAGATCAGATCATAGCAAATGAAACAACTTATTCCATTAATTATAAAGTTAATTATTTGATGAAGAACTATCTAATATCTAGGTAGGATCCATAAATTTTTGGATTACACCCATTTTGATTAAATTGATCGAGCAAATCAATCCCCTCCTTTGATTTGCACCAATTGTGGACTTTGCATGTGCCCACATATTGGAATTCATTTTTTTATTCTTGTTTTCTAAAACGGATCTACCATCTATGTTTGTTGTACAAGAAGGATTGTAAGATTATTTTTAAACCATTTTGGCAGTTCTTTTCTCCTTTGGTTCTTCGCATTCTTCACCGATTGTACCCCACGGTCTCGGTTCGATATTTCCGGGCAGTACCGAGCCTGATCAGACCACCAAAATTGCGAAGAATCTGCATGTGAGGGATGGATCAACAAACCAAGGATGTTTTCAGATAGATTTCAGGTTTTGGGAGACTATTTTAAATATCTTCATATGAATCATCAATGAAAAAGGAATCTGAGGCGTGCGGGTTTAGCAATGAACCACCGCGACGATGAATGTTGATTTCCAGTCACCGAATAGACGAAAATGACCAATGACAACTAGATCCACCATTTTCAAGTAAAGGAAAATCCATATCTAATGGAAGAGATATCAGATCTATCATTAAGATAATGGATATGAGACTCTATAAAAATACCGATTACACGCTGTATGTTTTGAAGAATACACATCGTGTTGGGCCCTGGTTGCGGTGGCTAGAGTTTCAATGAATTGTAAGTATCACATGCCATGTTGGACCCCCCACACATTTTTCCCTTATGATTTAAAACATGGAATGTGCACCTAGAGTAATCTGGAACAAGAATAACCAAATACATTCTATATCAAAGTACACATACATGGGATGGATACACAGACACTACCAAGCACACGAGCAGGACCTCGAGTGGAATGGGCATGCTGTGTAGATCCTCTACACGCTGTGTATCCCTAAATGGTTGGAAAACAGTGTACCTCTTAGGGAATAACCAGGTAATGGAGTGGGACCACACACTGTGTGGGTCTCATTCCACGTCGTGTACCCCATGGTTCCTTTTGAGGAAACATCAATCTTCCATATCTCCTTCATTTGAACTCAGATTTTGGCCCATGAGTAGACTATCCTTAGTGTTTTCCCTTGTAGAATGCGACGATGCCCTCTGTTGTGGATTTTGGGATATAATGTGAAATGTTCTGAGTGCAGTGCTTATTTAGGCGGAACCCAATGATGGTAGTGATCAGGAATAGCATCACCAAATACACTAGAGTGAAACCCACCTATATCATTATGGCATGGGTCCTTGACCTATAAAGTGGAACTGACCATTAGCTTGGGTGTAGGTTCTCCACCCACTGATTGGAACCCCGTATTAGATAGGGTGTGAGTCCTCGATGACCAGAGTGGAACCCCCCTATTGTACCAGGGCATGGTTTCTCAACCTATAGAGTGGACCCCCTCCCATCATCTTGGGCATGGGTCCTTTACCCCCAAGTAGAACCCCCCCACCAGATAGCGAGTGGGTCCTTGATGACCAGAGAGGAACCCCCTATCACACCAGGGCACGAGTCCTCAACCTATATATTATAACCCCCCATCATCTTGGGAATGTGTCCTCTATCTACCGAGTGGATCCCCCTATTTGATAGGGCACATGTGCTTATGACTCTAGAGTGGAACCTTCCATCAATTTTAGTGCATGTGCTCCATGGATACATATAAAGTGGAACCCCCATGATGCACTAGGGAACATAGATTCTACATTGATATTATTCCTCCATGACTATGAAGCATAGTGGAAAGGCATGAGCCTTCACACTATTACTTTTGGGAAGATATGTGAGATTCTGAGAATCTTTGATGGACTTTTGGGACTATTGGAGACTCTCTTTCTGGACTGAGCTATGAAATTTAGACCCCCTTTCTCTCTCATTTTGGATTATTTTGATTGAGAATGTATACATACATACATACATACATACATACATACATACATACATATATGTATGTATGTATCCAAACCTTTGGATTTGGTTACTCTCCTACCATGGGTTGCGAAGATGTACAAGGTATTCCACTTGATTTCTGGGTTTAGCTTCTCATGGTTGGATGATGTTACTCTCCTATGATGGATGGAAAAGACTCTATGTGTAGCTCATATGCACACCGTGTTGAGACCCTTGTGGTTGTTTTAGGTTAATCCATCTCTTTCTTGGGTTAAATTGTATTCTGTTTACTATCTGCTATCTTTATTTTCCTATTGTATCTTTTAATACTCCCCTTTCAGCTTTTGGGGAATCCTAATGGGTATATATATACTCACCCATGCATGGAATTTTCTTGTACGTGTCATGTATTATGAATACTCAACCACTATGTTCACATATCTTACACAATACTCCCTTAACATGATCCTTGATGGCTCATACAGAGCATGGATGTTTAAGTTGGTACTCCGTAGATAGTTCCATTCCAGCGTGGTGCCTTTATGAATACGCACCTATGTCAGGGTGTTGGAGTGAGAACTGGTAATAGAGGGCTTCCTATCAGAGGGATTCTAGGTATCTGGAGCTATTAGTGGGCGTCATAGGGATGAATCATCTACAACATCTAGCAGACACCATATGATGGGATCTTGATGCAGGAGACCTCCCCATGATCAGACTCGGGAATATGGTAAGGGGAAACATAGAGGGCCATGGAATCCTAGAGTGGGGTGGTACTAAGCTTGTTATGGTCTAGGTCACATGATTTGAGACTACTTGACCAAACGTAGTGAGGAGCACAAACAAATAGATAACAAACCGCCACAACATAGGCAGCGTTGTGATCAAGGATCTCACTGGAGAGGGATGGGAGGAACCAAGGGAGCAGAGATGGAATTAGAGTAGGAGGAGATATGTGTGGTGGATGAAACTATAATACCCTTCCACCACCACCACCACCACCACCAAGAGACCCTTGTCAGGGTTAGGGAGCTGGCGGTCGGGGCCGCATACAGCTGCAACCTCTGGAGGCTTATGACCTCGCAGAGCACAAGGTGATCTGAGGTAGGATATGTGTATTTTCTACTATTTATTCCATGTTATTAATTACAAGTTCCAATCATTCCTTCATCTCTATACTCCTAGTGTGAGAGTTGGAGCTCCCAGTTGAGGCACTAGCCCAACAACTTCATCTGGAGGTTCATACAAGGAACACCTCTTATGTATCTTTTATCTACTAGTAGTGTGAGCTATGTATTGGTGTAGAGAGGTTCACTTGGTCCCTTTTGGTCTTCATGATGGAACCATATGATGTCATCCTAGGTATGGATTGGTTTTCTATGGCCAAAGCCCATATTGACTGTCACTACAGATGAGTCAGTTGTCTTCGCACTGATGGGATGTGATTCACCTTTTCAGGTGAGAGAGATCTCATGGTGGGGAAATTTAGTGTTACAAGCAGGAAGCTAAAACCCATCGCCCATCAGTTGGAGAGTATTTTCCTTGGTGTAGCAGGCTCCTCATGCATTTAAGTTTCTTTATTCATTGATAATTATATAGACATCTTCCCTGAGGACAATTCGGGACTACTTCTGATGTGGGATATGGTGTTTTGTATAGACTTGCATTTTGGGACCGCCCTGATATCTACTACAACATATCCGATGACCCCTACCAAGATCTAGGAGCTATAGTTTCATTTGGAGGACCTTCGAGAGAAGAGTTTCAACAAGACCGTCATGTCCCCCCTGGGAAGCTCCAGTGTTGCTCATTAAATAGGTGGATAGGAGCTTGTAGCTTTGAATGGATTATCATCACCTGAACCAAGCCATGATAAAGAACAAGTACCCATTGACAAGGATTTATGACCTCTTTTACTAGTTGTGATGCATGAGAGGGTTCTCAAAGATGGATCTCAGGTCTGACTACAACCAGTTGAGGGTTCACGAGGATGATATTCCATAGCTGGAATTCTAATGTTGCTATGGACACTATGAGTTCCTAGTGATGCCCTTTGGGGTGAGAAATTCCCCTTCCATGTTAATGGATTTTTTGAACTGGATCTTTGATCCATACTTGTACCAATTTGTGGTTGTCTTCATTGATGAGAAAACTCATCTACTTTGCATTAGAGGAGGAGCATGCAGAGAACTTGAGAATGGTCCAAGACTTTTTTTTGAGAGTACCAACTTTATGAAAAGCTATCAGCGTTCCAGTTTTGGATTCATGAGGTTCACTTCCTGGGGAATGTCATTTATGAGCATAGTTTATCCATGGATCCATCAAATATTGAAGTTGTTTCTTCTTGGGAGCCACCCAATATCATGTCATAGATTTGGAGTTTTCTTGGATTAGTAGGGTACTGCAGGAGGTTTGTGGCAGACTTATCATGGATTATAGCCACTTTAACCCCCTGATGCTGAAAGGAAAGCCTTTTACCTAGACCGAGTAGTGCCAGAGAGACTTCGAGGGTTTGTGGATAAGGATGATGAGTGCTCCTATGTTGAGACTATCAGAGGAGGGAATGGAGTATGTAGTGTATTGTGATTCCTCGAGAGCTGGGCTCGATTGCATTTTAATTCAGTGACAGGCAGTTATCGTATATGGATTGAATTAGTTGAGAACCCATGAGAAGTACTGCATGGCTTATGAACTAGAGCTGGAAGCAGTGTTCTTCAACCTAAGTATGTGAAGGAACTACCTTCTTTGGGAGTGCTTTTTGGTTTACTCAGACAATCAAAGTCTTAGGTACATCTTCACAAAGAGATACTTGAACCTGAGATAGTGGTTCCTGTTAGATTTCTTGAAAGACTAGGACTTTGAGATAGTCTATACTATGGGGAAGTGAAATGTAGTAGTAGGCACCCTTAGTATAAATTTAAAGGTTCTCTTGGTTCATGAGGTTTTTTAGTAGTATACTTCCTTGAAGCTGACCCTAGTGGAGAAAGAGGGTAGATCTTTTGTTCGGTTGATGGTGTTGACTCCTCTACTTATCGATCATGTGATAGAGTCCCTACTGGGAGACGTCAACTATGAGTTCTTACGTTACTAGATATCCATGGGGGATTCACCAGATGGATATTTCAAAGGAGATAATTACATCAACATTTTACAAGGATAAAATATGGTCCTATTCACGATGAGGGAGGAGGTGATGTGAGAGTTCCACACTTCTCACCTAGCTGTACATCCTGACGTGGGTAAGTTTTATAGATAGTTTTAGTGGTAGTTGTAGTGGTCCAACATGAGATGGAGCGTTGCTGAGTTCATATATTTGTGCCTCAATAGTTAGTAGGTGATGGATAAGTACTATGTTTCAGAAGGTTTGTTGTATCCCGTGGAGATATTGGAATGAAAGTGGGAAGAAATATCCATGGACTTTGTGATAGGGATTCCATGGATAGCGAAGAGCCATGATTCCATCTAGTTGATAGTTGACCGACTCACAATGTCGGCACACATCCTTACTATCAGGGAGCAGAGTACGGTGGAGAGTTTGGAGCAGTTGTATATATGGGAGATAATTCTCCTTCACGGGGTTCCCTCAATGATTATCTCTAATATTGATATGTGGTTTACATTACTATTGTGAAGAGGCCCGCAAGAGGCATTTGAGACCCAAATGAGGATGATTACAGCCTTTCACCCCCCCCCCCAAGTTGATGGGTAGACAGAGTGCATTCTCCAGGGGTTGTATGATATACTAAGGTCTTGTGTTTTAGACTTTAGCTGGATATGGGAGGATCACTTTCCCTTGGAAGATTTTGCTCACAATAAAAACAATCACTCTATTATCGATATGACACATTTTTAGGTCCTATATGGGAGACCCTGCAATTAAACCTTGTGCTAGACAGAGATTGGAGGGACATATCTTGTGGGATCAGAGTTGGGACAAGAAACAAAGGAGAAGGTCCGGGCCATCCATGATTATATGAGGACGACCTAGAGAAGACAGAAATCTTACACAGATTTCCATCATAGACCCATGTGGTTCAAGTAAGGAGACCACATTTTCCTAAGAGTCTCCCCATGATGAGGATTGCAGAGGTTTGGTCAGGGAGGAAAGTTATCCTTGAGGTTCATAGGGTCGTTTGAGATATTTAAAAGGGTTTTAAAGGTTTCTTACTACCTTTCCCTACCCACGCAGTTCAAGAAGGTGCATGACATCTTCCATGTGTCGTAGCTGAGGAGATACATGCATGACCTTAAGCACATTATTGACTAGGGTGAGCTAGACATTGAGGATGGATCCATCTTTGCAGATTACTTGATGGATATTGAGGATTGATATGATAGGATCCTATATGAATGGACCATCCCCTTTGTTCATGTGTCGTGGTAGCACTAGAATGTTCTAGAGAGATACTGGGAGTAGGAGGGCTGGATGCATGGTAAATATCTTGAGTTGTTTGTGTATTTTTTCTTTTTAGGGATGAAAAAATTGAAGGGAATGATGTAAAGACCTAGTTTTTCCTTTTATGACCTTGAAATGTTTCTAAATATATTTTCAGAGCTAGATGCTGAGACGACATGCGATTACGAGACCCAGTATGCCTGGATTTAATTTTATAAAAATATTAAACATTTTTTTATTACATGTGTGTAGCTTCATAAATGTGAGACCACATTTGAGTCTAGAATATGTTGTTTACCCAGGGTATGACAAAAAATGGGTTGGTACGGGGTGTTCAGATATTTCACCCTTTGGTGGTGCGTTCAGTTGGTTAATTAAAAAAATTAATTTTATTTATTTATTTATTTAACCTAATAGAACTCTTATAATAATACTGCTATAGAGATTTTCCTAGGGTTATCCTCATAACCCTTGGATCATTAAGAGATTATCCTCCTCTCCTTCCATTGGCAGAATCACCTTAGACAACGATGAAGCTCTTGATCAGAGAAGATCGAAGCGCAGTGAATGCAAAGACTTATTCCATTCATTAGAGAGAACAATTTTCAATGGAGGAAATATAATCTCTAATTAGGACTCTTCAATTTGTTTATTATCCCCATTTTGATTAAATTGATTGAGCATATCGATCCCCTCCTTTCATCTACGCTAATTATGGACTTTTCATGCACTCATGTATTGGAATTCAATTAGTTATTCTTGTTTATTAACCTGGATCTCCCATTTGTGTTCGTGGGCCAAGAATACTTGGCCAATGACTATTAAAATTCTATTGTGGTGTTTTTCTCCTTTGGTTCTTTTCATTCTTTGCCGATTGGACCGTACGGTCCCGGTTCGACATTTTAAGGCATTACCGAGACCGATCGAACACTCAGAATCATGATGAATCCGCATGGGAGGGACAAATTGACAAAACAAGGATCTTTTTAGATAGATTTTATGTTTTTAAGATCTTTTTAATCATTGAAATACAAATCATCAGTGGTGGAGGAACCCAAGGCGTGTAACCACCATGGTGATGAGTGCCGATTTCCATCCCCCGGCTGTCTAGAAATGACTAATGATGAGTAGATCTACCATTTTCAGGTGAAGAAGAATCCAAATATGAGGGAGAAGACATCAGATCTAGCATGCATAGAATGGATAAAAGAATTAGGAAAAATCCTGATTTTACGCTGTGTAGTTCGAAGAACACACAACGTGTTGGGCCCTGGTTGCAGTGGCTAGGGTTTTAGAGAATTATAAGTATCACATGACATGAGGGACCCCCACACACCATTTAACATTGTACTAGAAGAATCAATGTTTCATTTGGGAGTACATAGACACATACACGACCAGTTATACCATGTACCAAATCACACATACACAAGATGGATACACGAACATGACTAAGCTCATGGGCGGGACCTCGATTAGCATGGGCACGCCATGTAGATCCTCTACACATCGTGTATCCATACACGATTTTCAATCCATGTACCTCCAGGGACACAACCAGGTGATGGAGCAGGACCACACATTGTGTGGGTCCCATCACATGTCATGTACCCCTTGATTCATTTTGAGGAAACATTAATCATATGTATCTTCTTTATTTGAACTCGGATTTTGGCCCACGAGTAGCCTATCCTGAGTGATTTTCCATGTAAAACATGATGGTGCCCTACTTTTTGAACTTTGTATATATGATGGGAAATGTTCGAGGCATGACTATTATTTAGGCGGTGTCTAACAATGGTTGTGATCGGGCAGAGGATCACTAGAGACACTAGAGTGGAACCCCACTCTGGCATTGGGGTGCAGGTCCTTGACCAATATAGTGGAACCCCCCATCATCATGGGCGAGGGTCATCTACACACCGAGTGGAACCCCCTATCAAATAGGGCATGGGTCCTCTATGAGAAGAGTGAAACCCCCTATCATACCAAGGCACAGGTCCTTGACCTAGAATTTGGAACCCCTAATCAGCTTGGGCGCGGGTCCTCTACCCACTGAGTGGAACTCCTATTAGTAGGGTGTAGGTACTCGATTACTAGAGTTGAACCCCGTTGTCAACCCAGGGTGTGGTTCCTCAACCTATTGAGTGGAACCCCCCATCAGCTTGGACAAAAATCATCTACCCACAGAGTGGAACCCCTTATCGGATAGGGAGCGAGTCCTCAATGACCAGAGTGGAACCCCTCTACCACACTAGGGTATAGGTCCTCGACATTTATAGTAGACCCCCATCATATTGGGTGTGGGCCCTCTACCTACTGAGTGTAACCCCCTATCGAATATGGTGCGAGTCCTCATGACACTAGAGTAAAACCCCCTAATCCGTTTGGGCACACGTTCTTTACAGATACTTATAGAGTAGAACCCCCCTAATACACTAGGGTGTGTGTATTCTACTTGGATTTTTTACCCTCTCTACTGTGTGGCACAGTAGCAAGGTGTAGGCCTTCACAAAGTTACTTCTGGGTAGAAACGTGAGATGTTGGTCATCATTGATGGACTTTTGGTACTTTTGGAAACTCTATTTCTAGACTAGGCTACGAAATAGAGATCCCCTTTATCTCCCGTTTGAGATTCTTTTGACGACACACACACACACACACCTTTTTATTTTTTTACTCTCCTTCCATGGGTAGTGAAGATGCACGAGGTATGTATTCCATCTTCACACTGTTTTTAACCCCTTGTCTTTGGAAAAGGTTACAGTTTCTCTTGATTGGGTTGAATTGCATCATGTTTACTATCTACTACCTTTCTTTTCCTATTGTATCTTTCACTACTCCATTTTAGCTTTCAGGGCGTCCTACTAGGTATGTATATAATCACCCATGCATGGAATTTTCCGGCACGTGTCGTGTATTATGTAGACAATGGACAGGTCAGCGGTGATTACAGAGGAGTTTAGGGTTACCAAGGTTTTGGATTGTGTACGGTGGTCGCAACTTCGAGATCAGGAGTTGGCCTCTCTCAGCGTTTTACTTTCCAATTTTCTTAAGTTGGGATATATTTCTTGTTGGGCATGTGTTTTTCTAATTTACTTTTTAGGTTGCACTACTGTATTCTTTTACTATCTTGAGGTTTTACGTGCATAGTTGTTCCCCTAGTATTTTCATCTTTTACTAGTATTCCTCTACACTTATACATCGAGATGAATATGTGTGTACATACATGTACTTAGGAAAATGTCTCCCCATGTTAGTTATGTCATCAACACTGGTCGTCAGCTCGTGCCCTATGGAGGCGAGCTTGGGATAGTTACGGCTCGAGCCCCAATTAGGGCCGTGTCATGACACAAACTCACCTCATAGATGTTGAAGTCGTACCCATTTCACTTTATTGACACCTTTGAATTTTTGTTGAAGATTATCCCAGATCTCCTTTTGTAATTTTGATGAAGCAGTTATCTTGGACAAAGCTTTATCAATACCTTGATAGATGATGGATTTGGCCTTGAAATCTTGCTTTCATTCCACCGAAAGAGTTTCCTATTGAACATCCAAAAGAGAAACCTCTACTACTTTGGATTCTGACTCAGTGTATCCATCCTCCACGATGCCCATGACATATTGGGTGTCAAGAAACACTCAAATCTAAATTCATTAGTTGTCATAATTATCCTTCAATGTCTTGGATATCAAATCTTTCACAATCATGTTCTCCATGGAGATTCAAAAAAAAACTTGGACATAAAATGGAAAAGGAAGTCTTTTTTTACGGTAGTGTAGGATGCTATATATAAATGTGCGTGTTTGTGTGTGGAATTGCATATTGTCTGTTTTTGGAGTTGTGGGCTTTAATTTTTTTTTTCTAGAATACAAATTAATGGAGAAAGAATAAATTGTGAGTATGAGGAAAAGGAAAGAGATGGGTCAAGAGGATGCAAAGTAGGCACAAATGTGGCGATATTTTTTTTTTCAAAACTAGAGGTGATCGCAATAAACTAGTAGCACAAACAGAATGGATTTTATTTCATCAATACAGATTGAAAAATACAATGCACACATCACAACCTATTTATTGGGATACGATAACACATCAAAACAAACAAGGAAACCCTAAACAAAAGTAAAATTCCACAAAATGGTGCAGTAGGTGCCGCCCAAGCCTCTAAATGTAAACACATCAAGTTTTCCATGTTTGAATTATCAAAAGCTCCATCCCAGCAATGAATGGTTGGTTCCGTCAAAAGATAAACAGGTTTATTCTTAGTGCAATGAAAACCAAGGATCAAAACATGTCCTTAATTCCAATTAAGGACGTCCCATATATTAGAATAAAGTGGAATCTCATTTTATTTAAAAGTTAAAAAAATGTTCATTGGTATTTTGTCATGTTTTTTTTACCCCAAATCCGAATTATCTATTTTGATACTCCATCCTCATTTTCCCTTTATTCAACCAACGGAATCCTCCGGGAGATCGCCTACCATGCCTGGCTGCATGAAATGAATGTCACTCATTTGATTAGCAATCTGCATGGACTGTCAAATCTTCTGGTAACATTTTAGGTATCCATTTTGGTTTTTTCATTTTTTTTTCTATAAGAAACAAATAAATTCCATTTTTTGAAACCTATAATCTTATTCTATGAAATCTCTGAATCCCAAGCCACCATGGACGTTGCTCACCCCATCAACCGCAATCCTGAAAGATCCATAAACTTCATGGAACTTCCCAAGACTCCTGTCGCACCGGATGCTGACTCCACTGTCCTCACCAAGGACCAGTCGGTGAAACCACATGACACCACCTCGGTCCACATCTTCCTCCTCCCTTCACCGAAGAACCCTCCCACTGCGCTCAAGCTGCCTCTCATCATCTACTTCCACGGAGTCGGTTGCAATTGATTTGTTAACAATTGTAATGAGTCTAGGTAATGGACTGTGTCAATAAATTTAATATTCATTTACAGTAAATATCAAATTGGATAATGCACTTCCACACAACATTAATAACAAAGTCATGGTCAGGTGAAATTGATTAATGAATAATTTAATGTGGAAAATAATATTGGTTTCACCAAACTACAGATTTCTTTGAAAAGTAAAATTACAAACTTTCAAGACTCATAGGACCATGAAGACCGAGGCGCCCAAACCTGCACTCTTAGGTTCAGTGCAAAAAACACATACTTTACACCAAGGATTTGATACCAAGTGAGACGACTCAAGCTAAACATATATTTATTATACATCATTTCCATAATTTAAAAATTACTTATCACAAATAATCACAAAATCTCAAGAACTGAGAGTTCAGTGTCTTTGAGGATCAACAACATAAGGAACTTATTTTACAATACTTGGGAACATTTCTACATAATCAAATTGCACTAGACCCTCTTCTAAACTCTTAATAGATTATACTCATATTTATAACCCGAATAATGAAAACATAAGAAAGAAGTGAGATCAAAGGCTTAGTGAGGAAAAACATATCAATATGTCATCATGAGTTGTATCTTAAGAATATGAGAACAATAAGAATGAGAAAAATATCTTATTAAAAAGAACACAAAACAATATGAGTTGTCTATATGTTATGATAGAAGAGCATGTAATCTCAAATGAACAAATATATACCCTAACATAAGAGTTTGGAAATATGAGATAATAAATATGATCCATAAAGCATAATCATAGGCATATGACATAAAAATGATGCATGTCATGGAAACATAGCCTATATTGGAAATATGCCACAAACATAATCATAGGGAAACATTACATAGTGGTATTGGCATCAAGATCCTGTGACCCATTGTATTGAAAGGTTCTACCAACTGCAATATATATGGTGGATCAAACATTATTTCATGTGACCCATTTGTGACTTGAGCATCATAACTCATGACCCATTAGTGACCAGACTATCATAACTTGCGGCCCCTTAGTGACTCCGATATCATAACTCACCACTCTTTTTTATCTCATGAGATATAAAACCTTAACTAATGCATTGAATGATGATATAAGACCCCAACCAATAACATTCATTCATATATTTTCCATACAAAAATCAATAATATATCATATCATGAAAACCCATGGAAATAAAATGGGTTTTATAACATTTCAAAATGGCATCACATGAAATGACTTCCTGAATTAAATTAGTTTATACTAAAAATTCGATCATCAAAAATGAGTATTTCACAAGGGAATTTAGAGGGTGAATTATGAAACATTTCTCCAAAGGAGATGGATATTTGATGAGTTCACATTAAGCGTATAATTTATGAAATTTTAGTTGATAAATGTATTTTTTAATTACTTATGCCTATTTTTCAATTTTTATTTATCATTTGTGTGTATTTTATAGTTTAGAATTACATTTTTGAAAAAAATAATGAATTGAAATACTTTTTTTATAAGTTCAAAACATTTTTAAGTGTTCTTATGTGTAATAGGTGAAAATGGGCCACCATGGGCCCGCCCTCAACCCATGGGCACAAGACACATGGTTTCCCCATGAGGGGATACTGGAAAAGCCCCCCATAGGGAAGTCCAATGTATGTTGTAGAGGGTATACAGAGGTTCCACATGGCATTCATGGGAATAGAGAACACCAGTGCATGGGGGTCAAGTCTGTGTGGCGGCGGGAGGATAGTCTCACTGGTGTAGGGAAACACACAATGACGTTAGGTGTCCTTCGACCCCCATCCGACTAGATATCAAGCAGATGAAAGTGGATAACTTATATAGTGGAGACTGCCTGCTGGATTCTTCAATGTGGGGCACAATGAGCCCTAGGTATTGTGCCCTCAAGAGAAATGCTTCCATTTCTCTCCAGCTACGCATCATCGTTCCTAGAAACAACACTTCCATTGCCGCTACATTGCACCATATACACTATAGCCTAAAAATGAATAATGAAGCTACATCTTCATACATAACACTACACCGTGGGAATACAGGGAAGGAAAATGGATCTGAGGAAGAAGGGGAATGTCTACACCATAGTTTTTTCATCACGTCATTGTGATTTTAGAAAGGAAGGAGCCAAGAAAATGGGGAAGTCATTATTGTGCAGTAGGCTTGGGACTATGCTATGGAGGTGCTCATAATGGATGTTTCTATGGTGACCCACCTATTAATTACATAAATCTTTCATTTCATGTCACAACATTTAATAATTTGGAAGATCTTTTTAGGTCTAGTGTCTTGGAAATTAGGTACATATTACATGAATTACATAAGGATAATATAAACATATAAATTATTCAATTATTTTGGGAGACTCCTTGTTATTCAATCCATTTTATCTCACTATATGTAATCTCCTGGGGACATGCATCAAAAGAAATGGGAGAGAATAAATCCCAATAAGGGAATAAACAAAGGAAACACTTAGCATGTGAGAAAGAGACATATAAAGAAGGCATGATAAAATGAATGCGGGGCATATCATAATATAAAGAACATGAATCATAACATAGAAATGTGGTTACAACATAAACATAGAAAATTAAAAATAATATCCCCAAGGTCTATCCCCATGGTGATATAAATCATAATTACAAAGTTTATTTCCCAAGGTATTGTAAGCATGTCATCTCTAGAGGTTAATTATTTACCCAATTAATTGGAGCTCTATCAGGGATCACCCTTCATATGTCTTAAATTATGTGATCCACATTGAACATAAAGGAAATCATTTCATCAAAACCCATGGAAATAAATAATGGGTTTCATTTAAAGATCATTGCATACAAAGTGCTTAAAGTCTAGAAAAAACATTATTTCTAACTTATAAAAATGGAATATGGGTTTCATATATATAAATCCCAGAATAAATAAGATATTTTTTACATATAAGTTAATTCCAATAGAAATGGAATAGGTTGGGGTATTCACATTAGGAAAAAATTTCATGAAAAAGAGAAAATCCATGAAATGATTTCAGTAGCATCATAGTATACAACATGGATTATTGGAAAATCATTATGAGAGGGTTTTTTGTCCCAAAATTCCGTGTGGGGATGGAATGGAATGTTGGGGCGTTGGTGGAACAACATTCACATCAGACCCATACAACCATGTCCCTTTTGGGAAGTTTCCAATGGGGTTTATTCATGGAACAGGAAACACCCAATGGTTCTATATCCATGATGTCTCATGTACTTGATTTCCAAAGGAAGATGGTCATTTGGAATCTTGGAAAACAATACTTAATAACTCACATTGATCAAGAGGATGGAATGTTAGGCTCATCAAACCCTTTTGCGGGGAATCATTTCCAACTCCGGGACTCTCTTTTAGATTTAAGATATGTTTGTGAATCGTTCATTTATTCTCATGTATGATGTGGGTCACCCTTGAAAATGAATTATTAGTATGTATAATAATCTATATGTACCTGAGGTTTTTCATCGATGGAGATATTTGTATTCATTCAAAGTTCACCCTTAATGGAACCCTCTTATATACTGATTAGAGATTCTTTTTTCATCTAATTACGATACTGGTTTTGATCCACACAGTGGGGAACTATAGAGTGTATCATTATCTAAGGATATGAGAGATTTTTTAGGTTGGAATTAGACCCATAAAATGGGATTCCTATTTATCCTTGTGAAAGGAATTAGAAGCCATGTAGTTCACTACCACTTAACGACACACGTCATACCTTTTAATGTCACGTGATAAGGACCAAACCATTAATTTTAATGTCACGAGATAAGAATAACTAGGTGAAAGAAATCTAGTTAATTCTTGGTGTGGGACTTATGATGAAACAACCCTGGGAACCTGTTGTAGGTTCCGGGTGTAGCGGAAGCGCATTGGTGGGTTTGCCCAACTTTAATTTTAACGTTAAACAACGTTCAATTCGAGATCCATCACGATATAAAACGCCGAATCTTCAGAATGGAACGAACAAAGAAAAGAAAAGAAGAGTCTTGGAACCCTTAAGGAGGATCATCATATGTTGATTATAATTAATTTAATTAATGCATAAGAATTACCTCGTTGGAATTATTTCTTCGTTGATGTGTCCAGTCACGATTCGGTGATACGTCATTGCATAGTAGAATCCATGTGTAGGATTCCTCTAGCGGCGATCCACACATGTGTCACATATCTCCGGACATCGCCGAAGGGATCTCCGGGTGCTAGCACGGAAGAACCTTCGCTTGCGATGTCCGCCTTCGACCGCCTTGATCCGGTGGAGGATCTTGCTCTTGTAACTTGAGGGAATTCTTGGTGGAAAGGGAATTCTCTCTTGACTTGAGAGTATTTCCAAATCCGTTGTGCACAACAATGGCTCTACAAAATGTTGGGGTTGCGAGGATATTTATAATCGGGTTTGAGGTTAATGGAGTTATGACAATAAATAAACGCGTTACACGTTTTATTTATTTCATTAAATCTTATTGAAAACCCCCATGTTGAATTATTAATTCCTTGACATGCGCCCACGCTGATTATAATAAATGTCATTTAATAAAACAATATTAAATCCTCAAAATCCCAACTGGAAAAACTACACGGCACGTAATAATTAATACCCGGTGTGTACTTGTTTTCCATAAAACTACACGGCGTGTATATTTAATATACACTGCGTGTACTTTTATTTTCCATTTTTTCTCCACCACATTTATTAGACCATGAGTAATGACTATTTATTTCTTAAATAAATGTAACTGCATTACTCGCTAATAAATATATTATTTTGTGCACAATATATTCTCTCGAATAACTAGTGTCAAAATAAATGCGATCAGACATCCTTAAATAATTATTAAACCATAGTCGGGAATAATATTTATTTAACTTGTTAAATTAATATTTAACTGAGATACATGGACACACTTAGTGTGTGACCCTCTAGGCCTCTTTCTTAGTGGTATTAGGCTGAGCCTGCCTAAAGTCCAAGGTTAGCGTCTAGCAAAACACCAAGGCACCCATAGAGAAAGAAGTTAACGCCGCAATGACGTGTCACCTCCTACGAACGCTTACCGTGTAATATAATCCATTTGTCTTGATATCTCCAATCAAGCGGGTTGCATACTAGTGCCATCAACCCATGTTCTTGATTATTCTTTCTTTGACTTCCTGGAATTGAACTTGCCCATACCTTACCATGGACATGGATTTATTTAGGCTATATCAATTCCATCAAAGGGACTGAGATATCTACTTATGTTATGGAACGGAAGGGACAAATCCTTTCTCGCATTATCTATTAATGCGGTATTACTCGTGACACACCCAACGTATCCTACCTCGCTGCGAACAGTGTGTCATCACAGTTTTCATTAATACATCTAAGTGCGCGAGTTGTAATACCCATTAATAATAATCTTAAAGTCTAAGGACCAATACAAACGTCCGCAGATAGGAACATCCAATGACACTATGAAATGTGGATTTCCTATTAGTGGGTCTCGTTCTCATAACATCCTCCTGGATATTACCAAAGGCGCACACCATGAGAAGGTGCCTCAAAGTTTTATGAGTCCTCACCCCTAATGACCTGTATTATTTGTGTCCCTCAAATAATATCATCCGGCCATAGAACATACATTCAAGAACAATGTTATGGCACTTACGAGTTCTCATAATAGCAGGGATCCGCTATGACCCTTTAATACAACAGGTGTCCTTAGGACATTATCACATGAAATGTAACGCAGAAGAACAATCAAGATGTGATAAGGCTTTTATTTAATGAATAAAGTACAAAGTAGTTGGTTCTAGACCACCAACTCCAACAGACTCCCACTTGGACTAGAGCCAACTGCTAACAACCTTTAATCCGCTAGCTCTCACATGATATTCATGCTTCTGCTGAGATAGGCCTTTAGTCATGGGGCCCGCCACGTTCTCTTCTATGGACACTCTTCTCACTACAACTTCACCCTTTTGATAGAAATCCCTCAAGAGGTGATACTTCCAGAGTATGTGCTTTGTCCGTTGATGTGACCTTGGTTCTTTTGCAAGAGCCACTGCTGCAGTATTATCACAATACAATGTAATGGGATCTTTACTTCTAGGCACCACATCAAGCTCCTAGACAAAGTTCCGAATCTAGATGGCTTCCTTGGCTGCATCAGAAGCCGCTATATACTCGGACTCTGCTGTAGAATCGGCGACGACTGGCTGCTTTGAACTCTTCCAGCTCACAGCTCCTCCATTGAGACAGAAAACATATCCAGATTGTGACTTCAGATCATTCTGATCTGTTTGAAAACCAGCATCATCATACCCTCTGATGACAAGCTCCTCGTCTCCTCCATACACCAGGAACATATCCTTAGTTCTTCTCAGATACTTAAGGATAGTCTTAACAGCAGTCCAATGCTGTTCTCCTGGATCTGCTTGATATCTGCCTACCATGCTCAGTACATAGGCAACATCAAGGATGGTACATAACATGGCATACATGATGGATCCTATAGCCGAAGCGTATGAGATCTTGCTTATCCTGTCTTTCTCCTGTTGTGTCTGGGGATACATTTTCTTAGAAAGATATAAGCCATGTGATAATGGAACCAATCCCATCTTGGATTTTTCTATACTAAATCACTTTAGTATCTGGTCAATGTATGTACCCTGACTTAGTCCAAGAAGCCTCTTGGATCTGTCACAAATGATCTTGATCCCTAGAATGTAGGCTGCTTCTCCTAAGTCCTTCATGGAGAAACACTTGTTCAACCAGTCCTTAACTGACTGTAAGGCTGATACATCGTTTCCAATAAGAAATATGTCATCAACATATACCACTAGGATGACGACCGCATTCCCATTAAACTGCTTATAAACACATGACTCACATTCGTTCTTAATGAAACCAAATTCCTTTATGGCTTCATCAAATCGAATGTTCCATGACCTGGATGCTTGCTTCAATCCATAAATGGATTTCTGCAACTTAAAAACCCGTTTGGATTCACCTGGTGTCACAAACCCTTCTGGTTGTGTCATATAGACATCTTCCTAAAGGTTCTCGTTAAGGAATGCTATTTTGACATCCATCTGCCAAATCTCGTAGTCATGGTAAGCTGCTATGGAAAGTATGATTATTATGGATTTAAACATGGCAACTGGTGAGAAGGTTTCATCATAGTCAATTCCTTGACGCTGTCTGAATCCTTTAGCCACTAGCCTTGCTTTATAGGTGCTAACTTGACCTTCCATGTCCAGCTTTCTTTTGAATACCCATTTGCATCCAACAGGATTTACATCAACTGGCTCATCGACCAGAACCCAATCTTGGTTCTGATATATGGAATCCATCTCAGAATTCATAGCTTCTAGCCATCTTGCAGCTTCTGAGCTTTCTACTACTTCTTTGTAGGAGAGAGGTTCATCATTGTCCAATAATAATGATTCACCATCCTCGGTGGCTAGGAAACCAAATCTCTCTGGTTCCCTACCTCTCTTGAGCTCCTACGCAGTACTTGTGTTTCTGGAACCTCTCCACGGGGACCCGTGGAACTTGTTCCTGTACCAACTCCTGTGTATCTTGAGCATCAACTTCGTCTAAGTCACTCTTTCTCCCACTATCCTTCTTGAGGATGTGCTCCCTCTCAAGAAAGACGGCTTGTCTGGAGACAATCACTTTCTTGTCTTGAGAGTTATATAGGTAATATCCTTTCGTTTCCTTGGGATATCCTATAAAGATACACTTCGTGCCCCGGGGTGCTAGTTTTTTTCCTGAGAAGGCCTTAACAAACGCCTTGCATCCCCATACACGTGTGTGCGACAAAGTGGGTCTCCTTCCATTCCATAACTCAGATGGAATTCCATTTGCTGCCTTAGTTGGTACTCGATTTAATGTGTATGCTGTAGTTTGTAATGCATATCCCCAAAAGGATAATGGAAGATCCGCATGACTCATCATCGACCTCACCATGTCCAACAAGGTGCGGTTCCTCCTTTCACTAACACCATTCCACTATAGTGTATAAGGAGGAGTGAGCTGAGATAGAATCCCAGACTCCCGTAGAAGATTGATGAACTCTTGGTTCAGATATTTTCCACCTCGATCCGATCGAAGCTTCTTTATCTTCTTACCAAGATGATTCTCTACTTCATTCTTGAATTCCTTAAATTTCTCTAAGGACTCTGACTTATACCTCATTAAGTAGACATAGCCATATCTACTCAAATCATCAGTAAAAGTAATGAAGTAAGAATATCCACCTCTAGCTTCTACTGGAAATGGTCCACACACATCTGTGTGTACCAATCCTAGAAGCTCTGTTTCCCTTTCACCTTGTCCACCAAAAGGCGGTTTGGTCATTTTTCCTTGTAAACAAGTGTGACATCTATCAAGTGGTTTTAGCTCAGTAGAGTCTAAATAGCCATCTTGGCAGAGCTTTGTCAAATGCTTCTCATTCACATGACCAAGGCGGTGATGCCATAACTGGGTGATGTACGAGTCATGTGAGTTTGTTTCGTTATCGATTTCCAAAACTTGGTTTTCATAATTCAATACATACAAACCATTATTTAAATGTGCCATACCATAACATATGTTGTTCTTATAAAAGAGACAACCATTATTTCCAAATTTGAAAACAAATCCATCCATATCCAAACAAGATATAGAAATTATGTTCTTGGTAACACTAAGCACATAATAACAGTTATGTAAAACCAAAATCATCCCAGTCGGCAATGAGAGGTGGTAGTCGCCAATAGCCAACGCAGCCAGCCTTGCGCCATTGGCAGCTCGAAGATCCACCTCTCCTCTGGCGATCTTTATAAATCTACTTGGTTCCTACATTAGAATACATATGTGAGCCCCAAAAGCTGTATCTAATACCCAATGTGTAGAAATAGAAAGATTGCACTCGATAACAAACACACCTTTAGCATCCCCACGCTTCTAGGTGCAGTTCCTCTTCCAGTGGCCTTGCTTGCCACATGGAAAACACACTACCTCCCGTTCCTTGCCCTGCCTCTGGATCTTCCCCTTCTTGGAGGGATGGTGATTGGGGGATTCAGACCATTTATAAGTCTTTGGCCCCTTTTCCTTGTCCTTCCTTTTCTTGTTCACCATAAGGACCATGAGTTTGTCACACCCCATGTCCTTATCTACCTGGCGAATCAAGGTCAGAAGCTCCGATAGACTCTTCTCATTGCCGCTCATGTTATAGTTGACAATGAAGCTAGAGAAGGTCTTTGACAGTGATGATAGGATGAGATCTGTACGCAACTCATCCGAGAATTTAATCCCTAAGATGTCCAGGCGTTCAATGTAGCCAATAAGATTGACTACATGAGGCCCAGCTGGCACAGACTCTCCAATCTTTGTGGTAAACAAAGCATTGGAGATCTCATACCTCTCCTGTCTCTCCTTCTCTTGGTAGAGATCTTTAAGGTGAGACATCATGCTATACACGTCCATGTTTTCATGTTGCTTCAAGAGATCATTAGCCATGGCCGATAGCATGAAACACTGGACATCTGTGGCATTATCCATGTGTTTCATGTAGAGAGATAATTCCTCATCACTAGCCTCTTTCCCAAGCACAACTGGAATAGGCTCTTCCAGCACATATAATTTCTTTTCGTGGTGAAGGACGACGCGTAAACGCCTCTGCCACTCTTGGAAATTGGTGCGAGTGAGAAGGTTTTCTTTTTTGAGTATGGTGCACAATGATATGTTTGAAGTCATTTTCTTTCCGTTTCTACAAATTAAGATGAGCAAAGGTTTAGTACTTTATTAAAAAAATTGAGACAAATAAATAAATTAATACTTATTAGTCTCCCACTATTTTATCGAAATCCAATAGCCCTCACCATTGATTTTGGAATATTCTGTTGCGTGAATATTCTAGTGGCAAGGATCCATATTGCCCTTCGCATTACCCCAACTAGGGTTGGTCAAGCAACTTGAAGGGTTTTAGGTAGGTATTCCAAATGCCAACTGCATTAACTCATAGCTCCTTGATCCGCTGAGTGGATTCCCCAATCATGAAATCCTTTTTGGATTTCCTCAACCTTTGCCTCTTGGTCACACCAAGTCCTTCTATGGCAGTCAACCCTTGATGCGAACCAAGTCAAGTCAACCCAAAACCTTGAATTAGAATTCCTCGATAATTAAAAGCACCCCAACTAGGGTTGGTCAAGCACTTTTAACTATGGTTCGATTCTAACCAAGATTATGGAAGGCTATGCCGACTTAATATTTATTTTGAGGGATTTTATCCTTATACGTAAATTTCCATTTTATTATCTTTGATTACATGCTTGTTAATATTAAGTGGGATATACTTAAGTGATTAACCATGTCTAAGATAATATTTACGTATAATCCGGTTTTATTTTAGTTCCATCTTGCATGCTCATTTAATTCATTAATTGTGTGATCGTGACAACACACCCACAATAAATAAACCATGCAACTGACAGAAATAAAATAAATGGAATGATCATGATCTTTTCTATTGGTTAGTTTATCTAGCAGTTGATAAACTAACCCAAGACCTAGGGGAGAAACACCTTGAACCTTTCGGGTTCGTGTTTACAGCTTTCCACCTGTCCACCTTTGTATCTCCTTGGATTGGTTTTACCTTGGCTCCTGACTTGAGCCGCCTCCACTAGCTTGGGAGCTCCATCCATTACATATGCATTTATCTCACACGCAGGTGAGGGGTAAAAGAGGTTTTTACATAAAAGAATCCTTGGACGCGCAGGCCCTACATATTAATGAGGAGATGGCTCGTAGGCCAACAAATTTAATTTAAATAAATAAATTAAAACAAACCATTCACATACAAAGGTCTCGGTCTAGCTCATGATCATCTATACATGAAACGATATTTACGCATAAATAAAACTAGCATTCAATTCTTTAATCATTCTTGTTTAAGATAAATCATGCTCGAATCAATTAATTATCTTTAATTAATAAATCCTTTTATCTTAAATCCCTTTTCTGAATTTCCTTGATATTCTCATCCATAATAATTTTAAACAAATAGATTCATTTAAAATTATCCTTGTACGTAACTTGTACCTTGGAGGAAACCCGGTGAATTCCCATTTATTATGCAGATGTTAAATTAAACACATATATATAGAACACCTATCACGTGTTGTGCCTCAGCTTTACGCCTGCACCATAGTACACGTCTCAAGGGTTTGTATAATATAATAATAAATTTTAATAAATCTGCGTAATTTGGGTGAGTACACGACGTGTAGTTCCGACTACACGGCGTGTACTTTTCTTCACCGTCCATCCGAAGTACACGCCCAGGGACAGGGCGTGTTAATGTACTTTGGAAATTTTCGGAGTACACGGCGTGTACAGTGGGACACATGCCGTGTAGTTTCCGCGTTACACGGTTTCCAGCCAGGCAGGCCGTGTACGGAGTAAACGACCCAACCCTAACCCGAAGGGACTACACGCCATGTTCATTGGACCACACGGCGTGTATTTCGGAAACCGTGTGCCACCTGTTTCTGGTCAACACACAGTGTCTTAAATTCTTAGAAAGAATCCAATACACGACCTGATTTGGCGGACCAGTCAATGCATTGAACCTAGACTACACGACGTGTACTTCCGAATACACGCCGTGTATTCTGGTGTTATATGGCCAGAAACGTTTGGCTCCTCTGGATGAGTTCCTCTATTTTATTTTAATCAAAATTAAAAGAAATTTTTTTTTCTGTGAGGTGAACGAGAAACGAGGGAGGAGGAATAGATCTTGATATTAAGATTTCCAGAACGATTAAACTTGAATTGAAATAACTAAATTATGAAATGCATAAATTACCAACGAAAAACTAAATAATTATAATCAACTATATGACCGCTCTGATACCACTTGTAGGTTCTGGGCGCAGCGGAAGCGCGTTGGTGGGTTTTCCCAACTTTAATTTTAACATTAAACAACATTCAATCCGAGATCCGTCACGATATAAAACGCCGAATCTTCAGAATATAATGAAGAACGAAAAGAAAAGAAGAGTCCCGGAACCCTTGAGGAGGATCATCATATGTTGATTATAATTAATTTAATTAATTCATATGAATTACCTCCTTGGAATTATTTCTTTGTTGATGTGTCCAGTCACGATTCGGTGATCCATCGTTGCGTCATAGAATCCAAGTGTAGGATTCCTCTAGCGGTGATCCACACGTGTGTCCCGTATCTCCGGACGTCGCCGAAGGGATCTTCGGGTGCTAGCGCAGAAGAACCTTCGTTTGCGATGTCTGCCTTCGACCGCCTTGATCCGGTGGAGGATCTTTCTCTCGTAACTTGAGGGCATTCTTGGTGGAAAGGGAATTCTCTCTTGACTTGAGAGTAATTCCAAATCCGTTGTGCACAACAATGTCTCTACAAAATGTTGGGGTTGCAAGGATATTTATAATCGGGTTTGAGGTTAATGGAGTTATGACAATAAATAAACACGTTACGCGGTTTATTTATTTCATTAAATCTTATTGAAAACCCCCATGTTGAATTATTAATTCCTTGACATGCGCCCACGCTGATTATAATAAATATTATTTAATAAAACAATATTAAATCCTCAAAATCCCAACTGGAAAAACTACACGGCGTGTAATAATTAATACACGGCGTGTACTTGTTTTCTATAAAACTACACGACGTGTATATTTAATATACACCGCATGTACTTTTATTTTCTATTTTTCTCCACCACATTTATTAGACCATGAGTAATGACTATTTATTTCATAAATAAATGTAACTGCATTACTCGCTAATAAATATATTATTTTATCCACAATATATTCTCTTGAATAACTAGTGTCAAAATAAATGCGATCAGACATCCTTAAATAATTATTAAACCACAGTCAGGAATAATATTTATTTTACTTGTTAAATTAATATTTAATTGAGATATATGGACACACTTAGTGTGTGACCCTCTAGCCTCTTTCTCAGTGGCATTAGTCTGAGCCTGCCTAAAGTCCAATGTTAGCGTCTAGCAACACGCCAAGGCACCCATAGAGAAAGAAGTTAACGCTGCAATGACATGTCACCTCCTACGAACGCTTACCGTGTAATATAATCCCTTTGTCTTGATATCTCCAATCAAGTGGGTTGCATGCTAGTGCCATCAACCCATGTGCTTGATTATTCTTTCTTTGACTTCCTGGAATTGAACTTGCCCATACCTTACCATGGCCATGGATTTATTTAGGCTATATCAATTCCATCAAAGGGCCTGAGATATCTACTTATGTTATGGAACGGAAGGGAAAAATCCTTTCTCGCATTATCTATTAATGCGGTATTACTCGTGATGCACCCAACGTATCCTACCTCACTGCGAACAGTGTGTCGTAACAGTTTTCGTCAATACATCTAAGTGCGTGAGTTGTAAAACCCATTAATAATGATCTTAAAGTCTAAGAACCAATACACACGTCCACATATAGGAACATCCAATGACCCTATGATATGTGGATTTCCTACTGGAGGGTCTCGTTCTCATAATATCCTCTTGGATATTACCAAGGGCGCACACCATGAGAAGGTGCCTCAAATTTTTATGAGTCCTCACCCCTAATTACCTGTATTATTTGTGTCCCTCAAATAATATCATCCAGCCATAGAACATACATTCAAGAACAGTGTTATGGCACTTCCGGGTTCTCATCATAGCAGGGATCCGCTACGACCCATTAATGCAACAGCTGTCCTTAGGACATTATCACATGACATGTCACGCGGAAGAACAATCAAGATGTGATAAGGCTTTTATTTAATGAATAAAGTAAAAATTAGTTGGTTCTAGACCACCAACTCCAACACCTGTAAGGGATATGGACTCCCATGTTGGATAAGTGCCTACTAAGAATGTGGACCAAAGAAAATTAGAGTTGATTTGGGGTATTGTGTTTAGAAATCAAGGATGCTACTTAAAAATCCCATTTGGATGATAATAAAATCCCACATAGTTCTGTTGTGAGGACCCACACCTATGGAGACCCTATGAAGGTTTTTCATGTAGGGTAATGTGATCCTTTGAGATAATTAAAGGAGGATTTCATGGCATACACCGTATAGAAGTATTCCCTTTTGGGTTTTTTTGGGGATTATTCTTAAAAAGTATTCCCATATGGTTGTATGATAACATGGTTGGGGCTTATACAGAATAGGAGGCTGAAGATTTGGCTGGGGGTTATACTTGGAATAATTCCCAAAGGTTTGAGATCATGTGGACGTCAAAATCACTACCAAACTCTAATCTAATGTGAGTCATTCTTGGTGTGAGAAACATGAGGAAGTGATATATGGGAAACCACACAATCTTCTTTGTCCACTGGTGGATGAGGCCAAGACCAACAGGGAGAGGGAAAGAGGATTGTCCATTACCTCCCATCGTTGTACCCTAGATAGTCACATCAGACTATCCATCAGGATAAAAACCATGGGTATGGAGAAGGAGAAGGAAAGAAGCAAGTGAGGTCCCACAAGAAAGGCTAGGGGCTTACTCTAGGAGGTATTCCCCATAGCTGGTTCCTAGGGTAGATTGGAGGATAACACATTAATCCTTGAAGGGAAAATAAAGCATGATCCTCTCCCTTCCCATTGGAACTAAAGTTCCCTTATCTTAGAGATGATGAGGTAAGGGAATGTTACTAACACTCATGTCCAAGACCAAGAAGTCCCTGACACATCCCCCAGGTTTGGGGTCCTCATGAACATGGGAATGAATATCTTCATGCACCCCGTGGACCCTACCCATTAGTTGGGACAAGTGCATGAAACCCCTAACTAAAGGAATGAATATCTGAATGGGTGACATGTTGGTATGTCTCTTACCATGGTCTTGAAAGTTCAGAGGTATTAGTAGAGGCTTCAATGTATCCCCCTTCAAACAAGGTATCTAAAGGAAGAGAGGCCCTAACATTGGTAGTTTGAAAGATGGATTAAATGAGGGTCTCATAGGTTAAATATTGATAAGAATAAGGGGCTTGCACAGGGTTCCCTGGGTGAACTAAGGATGATTCACACAGTGGTGGAACTGGGAGGAACTGGAAGTATTTTACGTAGGGGGTAGGCCATCATAAACTAGAGGTTCCTTGAGAAATATCTCACTTGAGAGACAACACTTGGGAGATGCCTTGATGTAACCACCAAGGGTCTCCTCAGGTGTCCTTCAAAGGGTCTCACATAGGTCCCAGGTTAGGGAAGGGACCTTTACGTAGGTTGTTTTAGACTATGGGGAATGGGGTCCTCACTCTGGCGTCTTGTATTTCAGACCTTGGGGGAACTTTGATCCAACTATCCCCCTTAATTTCCCTCTTTTTTTTTGGTTTTCATATGGCTATATGAGGGATTTGAAGACCAGGGATAAGGGTTTGCATGACCAGATCTATGAGGATTCTTTCAATTTTTCAGTTTTGAAAATGAGGAACCCTAGGGTCCTATATATAGGTAGACATGGGACCCTGGTCGAAAGATATGGTCTAATCAGGTACCCAACATAGGTAACCCACACACGTGTCACACGTAGGGGTGGATTCACCTTCTAGGTTGTGTTGGTGGGCTTCTGTGGACCTTCTGGTGCACATGTTGGGTGTGCAAAAAAGGGCACGTGCGAGCCTCCTAGTGCACATGCTATGTACACACAGGATGACCTGTTGAACCCATTGCTCCATACCATGGGGGATGAGCCCCTACACCCCTAATCAGGATCAGTACTGGGCTGTGGTCTCTTCCCTTTGGGTCAATCCCTTCCCTACTATCACTAACCTCCATCAAAATTGCATTGCCACACCATTAAATTTTCAGGCTATGTCTAGAAAGTTTTTCATCATGACACATACAGCCCCACCTGTCATTAAAAATCCATAATTGGATATTAGAGGGAGGTTCTCACCACTGTTCCATTGGATTGGGAAATGTTTCTAGGGAATCTCCATCCATTGGTGTGTGAGAATTATTATGGAAAAGTTCATGGAATGCATTTCATGGTGTCAAAAAAAGCCCCCCCCCAGAATTATATTTGTTCAGAATGAAACGAATCTAGTTCTAAGGTAATTATAGGGAACTTTGACACATTCCAACCCCATTTGGTGTTATTTGAATCTATATAAACTATGGGAGGGTAATCTAGTTTTTTATAAGAAGTGGGTCCTAGAGAGTATAGTTAAAATATTATTAGGGTCATATGAACATCTCTAAAAAATTTTGTGTCTTTTGTGTCATCACCCTAATTATTTATTAGGTCTATCATGAGAAGACTCATTGGGAGAGACTTAGCCTTTTCATGGGGTTCCCTTTTCGGGGTTTCATCCTAAAAAGTTTTGTGCCTTTTTATCTTTTTATTGCTCGATTCTTTCCTAAACCACGTAGAGTGTTAGTCTAGAAAGTTGAGACATATATTTTATCTAGAGTACCATTTATGGGTTTTTAAGCTGGAAAGTATTGTGTCTATTTTTGTGGGAAGTTTAAAGTTGTGCAATTTGGACTAATGCAACTTTTGTTTTAGGTCGAATGGCTTTGACCACGAGTTTTGGAATGATGAACCAAAGAGGTCTTGTTAACCAATAATATTTTGACATTTTTTAGATACCCTAAAGGGAATTTTGAGTCTTGATTTATGAATCCCAAACATGAAATGAGACAAGTATGAGAGTAATGGGAACATACCAAGTTTGAAAATCAGTTTTTAGCACAATATTTTTGGGGAATATTTGAATAGAGGAGCTCTCTCCTAAGGGAGAATGTACCACTAGTTTACAAACTTGTTTTTTGGGTGACTTTATACAAAGATAACTAGGGGGTGTTACTATATAATCAAATAGTGGAATCCTCTGGCTGAAAATACTTGTTTGTGTATGAATTATGCAATGCCAACTGGGTCTTGTGACTACGTAGTTAGAGAAAAGAGTTATCAGGAATTCAAAAATTTCTATTTTCAATGGTTGAAGGAATTTTATGGAGATTTATATTTCTCAAAACCCCAGTGGGTGATTTGGTGAGGGATGATGTATAAGAATGAATGGAATATCTATATTGTAATTTTCCATGAATAAGAAACTACACCTACATGAATTTGGATTATGTGAAGAAGGGTGCATTCTATTGAGTGACCGATGACAACTTACTAACAAGGGTTGAAGCAATGTGTAGTTTAATGTCATGTGATGATGACATTATTGTATAGTTTAGCATATTATGACTTAAAAATCATGCTATGCAATTTAATGACATACATCAAGGAAATTGGGAGCTACAATTTAAAGACTTTCAAATTTGAACAAGAGGTTAATGATTCTCCCTTTCATGGTAATCTGTTTGGGAATGTGCCATCATTTTCAGGTATGAGGTCAAAAATATGGAAGCTATAATATGGGGGCCTACATATCTGAAGAGTGATATAGAGGAAAGGGATCATGGAGATAGAGGTGGTATCTCTTAAGGAAGAATGCACTGTTGGTTGACAAACCCATTTTTTGGGAAAATTTATGCAAAGCCAACTGGGGAGTGTTACTGCATAGTCAAACAGTGGAATCCTCTAGATGGAAGGCCCTTTATATGGGATAAGTTTTCAAATCTAATTGGGGTTTATTACTATATAGTTACAAAAATAAGTCCTCAGGAATTCCAACATTCTATTGTCAATGGATGAAGGAATTTTATGTAGACTTAGATTTCCATGGACGCAGAATTTGTTTTGTGGAAGGAAAGTTCTTGAATACGAGAGGATCATTTAAAGTCAAAATTACCCAAGAACATGGTAATAGGTTTCCTATATATTTCTGACCCAAAAGAATGAAATATGGTGCCTATATTTTTAGTTCATACATATAGGACCATATTATTATGGAAATGATAGGTAATATGTGGCCTACCAAACCAAGGTAATTCCGACATACTTTGGACATGAGGGAGGAAATCATAAACCATGATCTTGGGGATTCTTGGATTGGGATAAATGATATGGGGAAAATATGCAATTGATGAGAAATGACTATATTTTAATCACTAGTTCCATCATAATTTCATCAAGCCTTACATAGATGGAAGAGGCTTCTCTTGAGGATGAAATGTTTCGCTGGTTGACAATCCAATTTTGTGGGAAACATTATTAAATGCCAACTGGGTCATGTTATGACATAGTCAAATAGTGTAATACTCTAGCTAATAGGTTCTTTATATGGGAAAAATATGAAAATATTATTGGTGTGTGTTACTAAAAAGTTAGACAATGGAACCCTCAGGTATTAGAGATTCTTTTGTTGGTAGCTGGAGACAGTTTATAAAGATATAAAGGTGTACAAGATTAGAAGTATGATGTGTAGAAAGGGTATGTATGAGAATAAAGGAAGTATCTAGACTAATATTGGCCATGAAGTATAGAATCCCATTCAAAGATATGACTCATATGTAAGAGGGTACATCTCTGTTTCCTTGGTGGACCCTTGAATGAGTGGATCCAAATTAAGAGTTCCTACATTGATCTTTCTTTGTATGTAGGAAATTTAGAATTTTTATTTTCCCCATGGATGGTACTAGAAAATGTGGTCCAGGCATCACTATGTATTTCATTTAGATAAGAATAAATCCATATGTATTTCTTTGGGAACCATGTAGTAAAAGTTATGTAGTGAAGACATCAACCATTTAGTTTAACGTCATGTAGTAAAGAGAAAAGTGACTTTATGGGGAAAATGAATGTTGCGGCTGGACCATGTTATAGAACCCATGAATCACTATGTATCTTCTTAGAGAAATAATCAATCCACATGTAGTTCTAAAAAATATTCCCCACACTCATGGAATTTATGTGTGGAAAAGGGGGTTCTTTTAATACGGGCTCACACATAGGGTGAGAACCAAAATTAGATCTTCTTATGTAGATAAGAATCATACATAAGAGAGTGGGGCATTTATCACACTATGTCAGGACAAGGATGTTGGATCCTAGTGTTAGTATGTATCTCATGGGAATTAAAATCAATCCATATGTAGTTCGTAAGGAACCATGATATTTAAAGTCATGTGGTCGGAGACATATGATGTTCCTTTTAAGGTCATACAATCAGGACCCTGATAACCTCGATGTGAATTGATATTACCTAATCATGTAGAGAAATCTTTACCATAACTCTTGATCCCACATGATCTATGCTCTGTTTAAGAAACAAGGAGTGGAAAAGGTTTATTTCACTACACAATGGAAATACAAGTAAAAGATAAGGGAATTTAGTGGTGGCTTGGATAGGATGTGATATCTAATCATTGATATATATATCATTTGAATTATAATCAATCCATACATAATTATTTAAGGGATCCCTATATAGGTCTAACCAATACATAGGGAGGGGGATTTTTTTCAACAGTAGGGACCAAGATTGTGATCCGGGCATCACGACGTATCTCAGGGGAATGAGAATAAATTCATACATAGTTCTTGAATAAAAGGTGTTGTGGGGTAATATCACCAAAGATGGTGATATTATCATGCAAATATTGAGATATTATGAAGTTTTATGTCTTGAAAAAAGGATGTGGACCTTGCTGTTTCACATCATGTGGAAAAGATGTTGTCTTACAGTTTAACATCTTGTGACTAGGATGTTAGGTTATGAAGTTTAATTCTTAGAGCTTGGAATATATGGTGTTTTAAAGTTTATATTATTTCTACTAGAATGATATGTCATGATTTTTGAGGTCATATGAAAAAGAACAGCTACATATCTTATCATCATGTAGCTGAGATGTTCCATGGTCTTTTTTCACACGAAGTATTTCTTGAGAAACCTTTCATTGGTTGGGGTTGTAATGAGATCTCTATTCATAAAGATGAAGGAATAATCTCTGTTAGAGTGGAAATTATATATGGAATATGGTCTCTTCCACTTTGGCTCAAGATTTGGAGGCTTCCTTCCAAGTATTATTTGAGTCCTAAGGACCAGTACCAAATCTCCATAGAGAAACCAACTGAGGTGGACCTTCTTGTTAAAATCTCATGATATCTGATTTTGATGGACCTCCAAGTAATTCAAGGTATGAAATATTTTCTCATCCAGTCACTCTAGTTCATCCAATTGTTTATGGGATTGCTGATCTATGGATAACTGATCACATATGGTAACATGGATCAATGGAAACTAGACCTTATTAGGTAGGACTGGTTCTATTCCATAGAAAGTGAATATGGGGTTTCCTACATGGTGGAATAGGTGGTTGTCCAATAGGCCCATAAGGCATGAAAAAGAATATCAGGATAATATTTTTTATCATTATCCACCATCTTTTGGAGAATATTTTAGAGGGTCTTGTTGAAGGTCTCTATCTTTCTATTAGTTACTACATGATAGTGGGATGAGTGGTTGGGTTTGATGTTATAATCCTAATAAAACTTTTCCAACTCATCAGAACAAAATTTTGTATAGTTTTCTATCAATTTCATATGAGGGACACCAAATCTGGTAATGATGCGGGATTTCATGAAGATAAAAATACTTTTGGATCCAACTTATTTGAGGGGTATTGCCTCATCCCATTTGGAGAATAAGTTAGAAGTAGTTATGATGTATTTGAACTGATTGGTTGTAGCTGGATGGTATGTCCCCACAACATCCATTCCCTATATGAAAATGGAAAAGAATATTTTTCCATATTTATCAACTTTGGGGGTTGATGTATGATGTTTGAATGAACTTGGTAGGGATGAAATTTATTGGTGAATTCTATGCAATCCTACATCATAATGGTCCACTAGTACCCAAGCCTCTAGCTTTGATGAGAAAGATTGAACCCTAACTTGTGGGAACCAAAGGATCTAGTGTGAACCACTTTCATGACAACAATAGTCTCATCTCTATAAATTCACCTAAGGATGGCCCCATTAGATCCTCGTTTATAGAGGATTTTCTAGTGATCTGAACCATCGCAAAGAGAGAAATTAATTACTCATCTTATGATTTTCTATTTCCCAGAGTTGTCTAATGGAAGTACTCTATTTTGAAGGAATTCTATGATGTGTATCATTTACCCAGTGGTAGGACCATATGGATCAGTTATAGGACTAATTTCATTTATTTATTTCATGTTTATGTGAGAAAAAGGCAAGACCATTTGATGATGCACAATGCGGTTGACTGTTTTGTCTCGGTTAAGATCTTCCAAAACTATGGCTGAATTTTCAAATGCATATTATTGGGAATTATACAATCATGTGACATTGTTCAATGTTTCCTTTGAGGGTAATTCTTCTATTGACATCCAGACATAGTCAATATGGGGGATCAACTCTTCTTTTTTGATATCATAATCCCCATTGATCTATTAGATTACCAACCCTAAATCACCTCTCACCTATAGATAAACTACTGGTATTTGGAGTGCTAGTTCTAGACCTTTAATGATGAACTAATATTCTATCTCATTTTTTGTAAAGCCTTCTGACAACATGAAGTATTAAGGCAAACCCACCTTTACTAGAGAGATGAGAATGATCTTCAACTCATCTTTGTTGAGCTCAGGGTCTTCCATTTTCCTCTATATTGGGATCTTAGAAGCACCATCAAAAAAAATTTCCTATGTTTTTGGGCCATCTCGAATATAAAATATGAATTTTAGTATCCATTTACTTCATTTCTACATAGGTGTGTTTTGTAAAAAATCTTCCAAATCCTAGCCTTTCACTTATTTCTGAGGCATGAAATATATATCAAACTGTTTTAGTATGACCTCACAATATTTCAACATCCTATCAATATAGGAAATCTGAGGATATATTTGAGTATGTTATTGCAAGAGACCAGATGGACCTCATGGTGCGGTAAGTAGTGCCTCTATTTTTGAACAATGAAGATTAATGCCAAATAGCTCTTTTCAATGTTTGAATAATTAGTCTAAGTGTCAAGCATGGTTCAAATGAGATAATAAATGATGTGTTCATTGTCAACTTAGTTATTTTACATGATGAAGGTTCCCAATGATCATTCTAGGGAAGTCACATATAAAATGATTGGATTTCCATCAAGAGGTGGCATTAGCACTGTTGGTATCAATAGATATTTCTTAAGGCTCTTGAATACTTCTTGACAGTCAACGATCTACTGATATTCGACCCATTTATTCATCAACTTGGTGAAGGGAAGAACCTTTACTACAAGACAGAATATAAAGCACTAAATATTGGCTAATTTTCCTTTAAGTATTCTGAACTCTTTATGGGTTTGAGGAGGTGACATGCTGAGGATTGCCTTTGTCTTCTCATGGTTGTCTTTTATGCTTTGATGGCATGTGATGAAGCTAAGAAATTTTCTTAAGGTTTCCCCAAAAGAACATTTCAAGGGGTTAATCTTCAGGATATATTGTCTTATATTGTGGAAGATAGTTTCAAGATCAGTTAGTTGGTTAGAATTATATTAGTACTTAACCACCAGATCATCAACACATAATTCAAAAAATTCTTCTTGGAAGTTTTTGAAGATGTGATATATGGCATGTTGGTATGTAGCACTGTCATTATTCAAGAAAAAGGGAATTACCAGATAGAAAAATACTCCCTAAGGGGACCTAAAGGTGGTGTATTCTCTATATTCTGGTTCCATCTAAATTTGGTTGTACCTTGAATAGCCATCCATGAAGGAGATGGCTTGATATCTAGCTGTTTCATCAATTAGTAGCTCTATGATTGGAACCTGGAAGTCATTTTTTGGAAAACACTGGTTGAGATATATGGAGTCGATAAAGACCCTGATTTTCCCATTCATTTTCTTTATCGAGATAATGGTTTCCAGCCACTTTGTATATTGAAATTCCTATATGAAGTTATCCTTAGTGATCTTTTCTACTTCAGCCTCAAATTTGAAGGCATGAATTAGGTGCATACTTTTAGCTACCTATTTGTATCCCTAGTGGTCTTATGGAAAGCCCATGTGATGGGTTGAAACCTTATGACCGAGACCTAGAATCTCTATGTAATTCCAGGAGAACACTACCCAATGTTTCTTCATGAAGTATGTATATACCTCTTCTCCTTTAAGAGTCATGGACACACTAATCAAAGTGGGTCTTGTATCTTCATTTGTACCCAAATTTATTTCCTCAAGTTCATAATTGGTGGTAGAGACACATTCCTCAAATACTAGAGGGGAATTCCTGAGGTCTTCCTCTTCCTCCTCTTTCCCATGCTTAACCTCATCTGCTTCTACCTCTTCTGGCCCGGATGATGAGGCAGGGATTTGTTTAAGCTCAAGGGATGGAATGATGGCATTTTCAACTGGGCTTTTGTCACTACCTGGAGGGTTGATATCTTCTCCAACATGGATGAGTTTAGTTATTATGACTGATATCATGGAAGTTACTAAATATTCACTTGAATTTGGAACCACCACTTTAATTTTATTGATGTAAATCACTTAGTCTGCACTAATCTTTTTGAAATTATTGGCTGGTATCATATCTAGACCATTCATGGCATTGATTCGAGTAGTATCATCAATTATGGGATATTTCCCATCCCTCTGGTAGAATCCTGCATTAATGTATTTTGATTCATAGGATTTAAATGGGAATTTTTCACCATGAAATTTACCGATTTGACCATTGATGCAATGTTTGAGGCATTGGTGGTATGGTGAGGTAATAACTTCATGATGATGTAACCTAGGAATTCCTAGAAGAATTTTGATGGCCATATCTTTCTAAAAAACCATGAATTATGATTCAGACATGAGATCCACAAACTGAGTCTTGATTTTGATTTCTCTTAGAGCCTTTTGCTTGTTCTTATCATAACCCTACAATGTTAAAGAGGTGGGGGAAAATGAGACTTGTTGAAAACCAATTGACTAAGTGTTTTGACCAAAATAAGGTTGACTAATAAGCTATTTTCAGTGAAGGATCTTTAGATATAAATGCCATTTATTCTTCCAGATACATACAAAGTTTTGATGTGTTCCTATATAAAGGAATCTTCTTCTTGGTATGTGAAAGAGATGACTGTATGGCATTCTGAAGGATCTATCTCTGCATGATATACCTTGGTGGTAACAACTTCAGCCTCAAATTCTTGAGGGCTTGAAAAATACTCTAAGGGTGCTTCCTAAAGGCATTTTGATAGACTCAGAGCATCCATGTTTGACAACTTGGATGAAACTAGGTCTAATTTTTTTAAGATAAAATACTTTTGGTCTAAAGGCTAGCATATCTCGACATGAGGATGATCTTTTTAGGTGTTTTAGGAACTAAAGTACTTGAAGTGGATAGATCAGACCTTGGAATAGAATTTGACAATGATTTTTCTCTGGGTGGATTAGGTCAACTACGTTTGTCTTCACCTCAAGGCTAATTAGGCAATGGTGTCTCCTCTAGTCGATATTCCAGGATGATCATGTCAGGGAAAACCCTGGCATGTGTGGGGGAACTTTCCTTCTCATATTTAGTTTGATGCAGATCTATACCAAGAGTTCCAGTGGAATATATGGTTTAATTAGGTACATGGCTAGAGCAATGACTTCTGGAACAATCATATATTCCCCTGTATCCTCAATTTTGATGGCCTCTTCCAAATTTCTCCTGTTGAATGCAGAAAATTCAAGATCATAGTCCCACTCATCATCCAAAAAGGGATCAATTAAGTGAATAACATTAATATAGCCAAAGATTAACTCTTCTCCTGATGAGGACTCCATCTAGAAGGTTCACTCATGTGGTAACATTTGGTGGGGTGCTTCTTGTGCTTCTAGGGATGTAGGCATGAAGTCCGCTATGGTCAAATCCAACTTTAGACTTGGTATATGTTTGTATTTATATTCTTACTTCTTCCTCTTCTATAAATGTATCTTTTTGTAAGACTAAAATTTAGAGGATTGTGACACCGATGGAGTTGGTTGTGATTTATAATAAGTGGACAAGGTATAGTTAGCTCTTTTAATTGTGGTTAGATGATAACATGAGTCTATTCAACCGTCTTTTTATCCATAAAATCATGAAACTTCTATGTATCTGAGCCGTTAACTTCCTTCCATTAATTCTCCTCTTGATCAGTGGTATAAATACATGATACTTGCACAGTTTTATTTCCCATATTCACTTTCTTAGATTCCACCATTTTCTGCTGGATGAATTTGAAAAAAAACTACTGGATGGTGCACCCCAATGGTTGATGGAAATTGAAATAGTTCGGGAGATCTTCATCACCAACCTAGTTTGGATTCTTGATATTTGGAAACATAAACAAGTTATTCTCCAATTCTGAGATGAGGAATCCAAGGATTTGGTCATTTTTAAAAGAATAGACCTTGCTCTTCATCTCCTCAAACTGTTTTCACCTTTGCTCCCTTTGATCATTATAATGAGGTGAGCATTGTTTCTAATGATCACAAGGGGGGAACATATGATATGTCATGGTATTTAGATCTAGAGTAGGTGCAGGGGCCTACTTGAGTGTGACAATGGAAGCCTCTAATTTACCTTTTCTCTTTCCCTGAGCTGATGGAATTATTGAAGACTTAACCTTAGTTCATGCGATGGAGTCTTCCAATCTTTGAAAAATTGTGGCAAGGTCTGGAAACCCTCCTGTATATTTCACAGGAATGATTGGTTTCCATAACTCAGCATGAAGATTCTATATATAAATGTATAGTAAATCTTCTGGAGGAATTTTTATACTTAAGGAGTACATTAACCCCTTCCACCGAGAGATGAAATCTGATACCCTCCCATTATCTCACTATTTTCAGTTTAAGGGTTCAATGATTTTTCTCTTCTATAATATTAAGATAAATTGGAAGGGAAACATCTAATGGAGATCTTCTCACCCCATAATCAACCAAGAAAGAAAGCTGATGTACCATAAAAATGCTAGCCCCTACAGTCTTGGCATGAATCATCTGAGTTTTACTGCATCTTGTAGTTTAAGGGTCCCCATCATGGGATCACAGTGGGACACAAAATATTTCAAATGCTGCTCTGGGTCCCTAAAACCATCAAAAATTGGAAATTCATGGTTCCCAATGTTTGGAGGTGGAAGAGTTAGATCTACCCATTTGGGGTAAGTCTTCCTCTTAGGTTGTATAGGTTCACTCTGCTCCTCAAAAACATCCAAGGAATTTTTTAGGGACTCAATATTATTGATGAGCCCTTGATGGATGTATGGATTAGAAGAATCTATAACTGGGGAAACAATATGTAGGGACAACTACAACGACCTTTATATTAGAGTTCATGGGTAATCTGTAGGGGTAGGTCTGTAAGAATTCATCTGTTCCTATTCTGGTTGTGTACCCAGTGGAGGGAACTCTTGATCTGCTATTGTGGGATCCAAGTATATTGGTGGTTGGTACCCCACATTGAGATGGTGTTTCAGATCCACTTCAATTTCTATGGTGAATACTATTTGTTGAGGTACACCAGTTGGGAGTGTGAGTTAAGGATTTTTTTTGTAGATCATATCAAGAAAGAAGGCTACCTTAGAGTAGTTTTTTATTGATTCTTATCAATTATTTCATCTCTTACTCCTGTTGAGAAATTATTTCCTCAAGTGTAAGGGATTCAACCCCTCAAGGGATGGGTGGAGAATAAATTTAGTTTTACCCTTTTCCTCAGGGGATAATATCTTAGGAGGTAACAATAGAGTGGTTACGGGAATCCCCAAATTCAAGGAAATCCTCTAATTCTCAGTACACACACCTCCTTCAATTGTTTTGGTGTGAACTGTATAATGAACTAAAACTTTATCCTCCAGCTCCTCCGAACTGGTCTTAAGTTATGCAGGGTATGTAGGGGTAGTATTAATGACATTTATATATTCATAATGAATTACAGGCATTTCATCAGTGTCTTTGCGGGACTTCCTTCTTCTACACCCTCCAAGAGGGCATGTCCTCTCCCTCAATGGTTCTATTGGAGCTGTTTGGAAGATGGAAATCTAAAGGGAATCTCCAATTTTTTTTGTTCATGTTTCTAATAAAGATACTTAATCATAATATGGGATGAACTAGAATGATTTTTTTTATGGTATTACCACTAATAAAGAAACAATTTAATTTCTCTAAGGAGAAGGTTATTGAAGTAAAACAATTCTCCAAACATGAGGGATGGTCCATTTCTTTTCCACTTTCACTAATCATCAGGCCTGGTTTCCTAACCTTGAAGGCTGCATTAGAAAAGCCCATAACCTTGCAAGATGGGGTTTCTCCTATATTTTCATGGATAGTACTTCCATATCTTCCTTCCAAATTTTACAAAGTTGTTTTCAGACATGGTCTGGGTTCATCAATTAGGTTGAACCTAAACCACTTGATTCTGAAAAACTTTTCATTTTTTTGATATTTGAGCTATTTGATGACTAGATTCATTTAAGTGGGAGGTCTGCTTGATATTTTCAAATTCTTGATGCAAAATTCTTTCAATATCTTTCTCTCTTATAGCTTGACATCGATGAGATTTGGTCAAGGCTAGTTTTTGTTGATCATATCATATTTTTCAAATAGATTCCATTTTTTAAAGTTAGTCTAAAGCCTTGACATTACATGATACCACCTTTGGAGGGTTTTTCTAATTGGGGAGCATGATGAAATGTAATGATCAATGTTCACCCCATCCTATGATGTGCACATTGGATGGGGAATCTTCGATTAGTCCACACAAATTGTTAACATGTTGAAGCATGCACACTGAAGGGATATTTACTATTTCCCCAATTTTGGATACCATGCATCTAGGAGATACTCCAAGTAAATATAGCGATGTATCCCTTATATTATTGTGAAGTGAATTTTATACTCTTCATAGGGTGATACATTTTATCTTAAGTAATGAAGAGTGTTCCATATATTTAGGGGGATGTTTTGCACATAATCTTCTAGAAACACCTCTATAATACTATATTATGGAGTGCATAAAATCCATAACAAGACTGTTATGACATCTTTATCCAATTATCTTCTCATATTTAGCACATCTTCTACGTATTTCACAAGAGGATCCTCAAACTAATCCTCCGAAAGTGGATGCTTCCCCGCTGCTTTATCATAAACAACAAGATTGGTAGGTACTTCCTCTATCATATTATAAGGAAGATGATCCAAGGGTGGTTTGGAGAATGACCATCACCATGGGATGTCTTAAAGCTAAGAAAATATTCCACTTATTAATGGAAAGGCATTAGACATGACTTCCCTTGTTTTCCCAAGTTCCTCACAGTAGGAGGTCTTTCTCATTATAAAACTTCCAATGGGAGGATCCTTTTGATGAAGTGAAAATCTACTGCAGAGAGAAATTTCACAGAAAATTCAATTATGGGGAGGACTACCATTATGGATTTATGTATCACTTTAAGGATAATCCCTATAGCATATAACATATGGAGGACCTTTAGCATGGGTGAAAACAAATGGAATTCCTTCTTATTGTTTGATCTTATTACCACATGGAGGGATGTTGCGACTCTCATAAGGAGATGGACTCTCAAGATTTATCAAATTGTGTACATGAAGTAAGAATTTATATTGAAATTTCTAGGTAGGAACTTAGGAATCACTGCTACTATCCCCATAATTTGGTAACAGGAGAGTAGGATCCTAAGTTTCCACATATAAATGTTTGCGGGCTTTAAGAACTCTAATATTAAGTAGAGTAGGATTATATACTAGCTCTTCATTTTTCTATTGTCTTTGGGGTGTCTTCTATTTATATTCCTTCTTTTAACTGTCTAGGGACACTTTCCCAAAAAAGAGGTTGTTAGGTACAAAATCTTGTTTCACTAGCTCCTATGTTGCTACTGTAATTTTCCGATAGGATTTTGAAATATCAGAAGGGGTTTGTGCCTGCCTTGGAGTGGCTATTGGAATAGGCTGACTTCCACCATTTGAAATAGGGTTATAGACCCGATATAGTTGTATATACCTCATGGGATAGATTTCCCCATGACCCTACTGGATGAGAGCATAGGTGTGTATCTTCTCCGAAGTGACATGTTGATGAGTAACCCCATTTTTTGGGAGGGAGTTGTGTGTTGACCCCTCTACCACTACTGTAGTCATTATGATATACTGGAAATCCTATAGAATGTGTGAAGGAATTTACTTCCTCCCCTTCACCATTGTAAATATATGATTGGTGAATTTAGTGACTAGAATAAGGATATATTCCCATTTTATATCTAGATCAGGGGAATATTCCTACTTCTTTCCTACATTTCTTGCTAGTGGATACTGACGGTGCTCAGATATAGGGGAAGAGATTTTATTTTTCCCCTTTTTTTATTATTGGTACTTTCTAACTAACTTCTCTAGATTCTACTATATGATACTGATGGAATCATTGATAAAAGTGGGTTAGTGAGTGCACCAGCTATCGGTTTGCCGTCGACATTGACTAGATGGCTTTCTAGGTGTAGACATGTGTTTTTTCCATCTCATTGTTTTTTACTGTGTTATATTAGTGGATTTCTCTAAATGATTCCAGATTAGTTTACTAGAAGTCTTGATTTGTGTGGGTATTTGTTTATTCCTACTCACATTTTCCCAAAAAAATTGATTAGTGGGATTCTCTAGAGGGGATAGAGGTATGTCCCTTTTCCTTATAGGCTATTCGACACCCTCGGGGTGAATTATTTCATGCTCGGGTCTAAATGACCTGAGCCAAACTCCTAGGGATGACAACCTCATCATGTTGAGGGTTTACTTCAATGCGACATTGGAGTTGGATATTACTGGAAGGATCCCTTTGAAAAGACCTTTTTTTTCTTCTGGGTGAGGCCATATATGGCCTCCTAATCTACCTCCCTAAGATAAGGGAGGAGCTGATTGTCATGTTCTAGGGATAAGATCCTAAAACGATTGGAGATGATGATTGGCACTATCTACTTTTGGGAATCTAGACTCCATTGATTGGATGAATGGTGGGGATTCATAGGATAGAGGACCTATCGAGCAGACTCTAGATTTGGGATGGTATCATTTTAGAGATACTCCTAGACTAGTGAATTTTAGACCCAACGTTTAAGACATTGAGTTTGAAATGACGTCCTCTTCTTGGATGAGGACTCAATATAAATAGTAGATGGGGAATACATCCATTAGAGTTGATGTGACATCATTTGAATTTAAGGGAGTTCTTGTTGAAATTTCTTGAAAAATAGGTGAGAGACACAAAAAAGAAGACCCCATAAAAGAAGAATCTCATTAAAGGAATGCATGAACAATTGATTATCTTGTTTGGCCCTATTTAATTTTGAGAATGAAAGGGGCCTGATAGGTGGGTGAAACCAAAATCATGGTTAATGATTCACATCAGTTTCACCATTTTTGTTTTATACCCGAATTCAACATGGGGATGGAATGGAATTTGGTGGAACAACCTTCACATTAGACCCATACAACCACATCCCTTTCAATCCGTTTCCAATAAGTTTTATTCATGGAACCAAAAACACCCAATAATTATATATCCATGATGGATCATGGACCTACTTTCCAAAGGGAGGTTATCTTTTGGAAACATTTTCAATGATACTTAAGAACTCACAATGGTTGAGATGATTGGAGTTCAGAATTATCACAACTTTTTTGGGGGAATTGTTGCCTAATATATGAATCTTTTATAGATTTAAGTTAAGTTCATGAATCCTTCATTAATTACCAAGCATAACATGGTTAAACATTGAATTAAAAATGAATTATTACCACATATAATCATATGTATTTATCTAAGTTTCTTCATTGATGGAGATAGTTGTATGTATCTGATGTTCTCCATCAACAACACCCACTTATTTATTGAATATAGATTCCTTCCTTTTCTTATTATGATGCCGGTTATGAGCCCTATAGTGGGTCACTCTGGAGTGTATCATCATCTAGGTAGATGAGAGTTGTTTTGAAGTCAAGATGATACCCATAAGATGGGATTCCTGCGTATCCTTGTAAAAGGAATCATAACCCTCTTAGTCCAGTTCTACACAATGGGACAAATCATACCTTTTATGACCACTAGATACTGACCAAACCATACAATTTAATTTCATGTGACAAGGATATCTACTTGAAAGGTTCCCAATCAAGGTTTTAGTGTGGGACTTATGCTGAAGTGTCCCAGGGAATCTGGAATGGATATGGACTCCCGGTTTGGATAATATCCTACTGGTAATGCGGCCTAGAGAGAATTAGGGTTGATTTGGGGTATTAGGTTTTGAACATAAGGAGTATTTCTACGTATCCCATTTGGATAGGAATCAAATCCCATGTAGTTTGGTTGTGAGGACCAAAACCAATGGAGGCCCTCTGAAGGTTTGTCTCATAGGGGAATTTGGCCCTCTAAGAGAATTAAGGGAGGATTTCATGGCTTACATCATATATTAGGATTACCTTTTTAATTTGGTTAGGGATTATTCCTTTATAGTATTCCCATATGGTTTTATGGTAACATGGTTGGGAATTATACTGAATAAGTGGCTAATGATTAGGTTGGGTATTATACCTAGAATAATGCCCAAAGGTTTGGGATCATGCATATGTCATAATCACCACTAACCTTTAATCCCAAGTGATTCATTCTCAGTGCGAGGAACAAGAGGAATTGATATATCTGGGAAACCACACATATGCTTTATCTACTAGTGGATGAGACCAAGAACCAAAGAGAGAGGGAAAGAGAGTGAGATTTTGCATTCCCATTCCCTACCGGCATTGTATCCTAGATAGCCATATCTGAATATCCATAGGAACACAACTCATGGGTTTGGATAAGGAGGAAGGAATTATGAAATAGAGTTCTTGAAATTAAGGCTAGGTTCTTACTCTTGGAGAGACTCCCTAGAACTAGATCCTATGGAAGAGAGGAGGATAATTTATTAATACTAAAAGGTAAAGTCAAGCATGGTCCTCTCCCTCCCCACTAGAACTAGAGATCCCTAGTTATAAATAAGATGAGGGAAGGGAAAGTCCCTAGACCTCATTTCCAAGACCAAGAAGTCCCTAACACTACCCCCAGGGTCAGGGTCCTCATGATCACGGGAATTTATATATGCATCATGTGGGATAAGTGTGAGACACCTCTTACCAAAGGAATTTATATATGAATGGGATACAACCTAGTGCGCCTCTTAATATAGTATTTCATGTCATAAGGCTTTATTGGTGGTTTCAATTTGGTACCCTTATGAAAAGGGATCGGAAGTAAGATATTACATACTATTGGTGGGTTAAAATAGGTCTTAAAGGATTCTCACAAAGGTAAAATCTTAGAGAGAAGAAGGGGCCCACCCAGGATGACCTGGGAAAGCTAAGGATGCTTCACATAGGGGTGGAACTGGGTGGAATTGAAACTTCTTTTTATAGGGGCGAAGACCTGCGCAAGCTGGAGGTGCCATGGGAAATGGTTCACCTGGGCGACAACAATTGGTAGAGGCCTTTCTCTAACCACCAAGGTTCTCCTAAGGTGTTCTTAAAAGGGTCTTGTATAGGTTATAGGTTAAAGAAGGGACCTTTGCCTAGGTGGTTGTCGACTAGTGGGAAAGGGGTCCTCACTCAGGTGACTTTTGTTTCAGACACTGGAGGAACTTTGATCCCACTACCCCCCTTAATTTTACTTTTTTCTCAGGTTTGAGAGGGAAAACTGGGGGATTTTAAGGACCTAGGTAAAGGGGCTATGTGACCAGATCTTAGAGGCTTCTTTCAATTTTCCATTTTTTCAAATGGGGAGCCCTGAGGTCCCATATATAGGAAAACATGGGACCCTGGTTGAATGATATTTTTTAATAGGTACCTGACATAGGTACCCCATACAGATGTCATGTACAGGAGTGGTTTTGCCTTCTAGGCTACATAGGTGGGTCTGCACGGGCCTTCTGGCACATAGGCTGGGTGCGCATAGATAGGGCCTATGTGAGCCTCTTGGTGAGTAGGTTGTGTGCACATATGTTCACCTGGTCAAACTCATTACTCTATACCATAGAAGCTACACCCCTACACCCCTACTCAGGATCAGTGCTGGGATGCAGTCTTGACCCTTTGGGTTAGTACCTTCACTTTTGTCACTAACCCCCCATGAAAAATGCATTGTTGCACAGTGAGATTTTTAGGAAATGTTGTGGAAGTTTTTCATCACTACACATACAACCCCACCACTCATTCCAAATCCACATCCTACCCTTAGAGGGAGGTTCTCACCACTGTTCCATTGGATTGGACAATGTTTTTGACAAATATCCACCCCTCAGTATGAGAATTCTTACAACAAAGCACATGGAACCCATTTTGATGTGTCAAAAGAGGGGTTATAGGTATCACATTGTTAAAACTCAATTTATGAATTAAAGGGATGAAAAAAATGTAATTAATAAAAATAAAGAATATGGAAACTTAAAATATACATAATAATGATGTACTTGAATGAAAAGGGGAGGGGGGGATTCCCTTACCATGAAAAGTTGTTTCCTAAATCATGGAGGGGGAAACCCCAAGACCTTGGAGACACCTTTGGAAACCCTAGAAGGACTATTTGGGAGGGTAAAAGTATAAAACTTCATAGTTTTTTATTTTTTATTGGAGAGGATTTGGGAAAGGGTGGAATTTATACATGATGACGGGTGGGTTTTAAGTCATTTAATAAAGGTTATTTTACAATATAAGCCAACCACTTGTGAGAAAAATAGATTACAACAATATTTATGGAATATTTAAGAGTGGAAGAGGGTTGATGGTCATTAATTCCTTATCTAAACCGAACTATACCTTCTAAACCACACAATTAATGCTCACAAATTAAAAATAAAGTTTATCTTTAAAATTCAAATTTTCAGTTCCAAAATGAAAGGTATAAATTTATAAATCAAAACTAATATTTTTAAAATACTTTTTATGCTTATTAAATTATATATTTACTAAATATAATGTTTTATAATTTATTTTTTTCTTTCTGACATAATAATGATGTCATAAAATCACAGTGATTTTTAAAATGACAATTTTCACTTTTTCACTAAAAATCCCCTTCTATTAGAATATTCCAAAAAAAAAAATCCTAAGATAATTTTGATGTGTTGAGACCAAAATGAAATTTATCTATTAAAAATAATTCTACAAGTATGAAAGTATTTATGATTAAATATTCATTATTTTAATGAAAATTAATAATTTAATAGAAAAATCAATATTCAAACCATTATAAAAATTAATTTGGGATTCATTAGAATATATTGTTATTTAGAAATAATTTTATAATATTATTAGATTAAATAATATTTTATTTAATACATATATATAAAACATATTTCAATATAATGTGTTTTATTTTATTTGAAAATAATATAGTTTTGACTATATCATTAAACAATCTCATCAATAATTTAAAATGCATCTACATAACTAAAAAATAAATACCAACTATCTTCTTAATTAATTGTCTTAAATACCACTGTTCATATTGGACAATACTCCTCTTTCCAATTGATTTTATTTATTTATAAATTTTCTATCATACTCTCAACATTACTCACTACTTCGATTATAAAGGTTCTCACACATCCTTTGATAATGTCTATTACTTTCCTAAATCTTCTTTTCCTTTTCATGATCTTTATAGTAGGGGTGATCTTATTTGGGGATTTCATTCCTATAGAGTTTTTCATAGTTAATGTACTATTATTTAATCTGTATATCCCATTTTTGTTCCTAGTTGTACTAGTCCAAATTTTTTCATGATGTATGAAGTTCACATGAAATAAAACTTCATTTTATTTACTTTTTTTGTAAAACATAAAAAAAGTTATTAGAAGAAAATAGATCCATTAATAAAAGGAGAACATTTTTTGGGTCATGACAACATTCCCTCCTTAAAGAAATTTTTATCTAGAAATTTCCTTTTTTATACATGAGAAAACTATGAATATCACTTTCCAAGATTTATTCTTTAGATTATTTATCCCTTCAATGAGGTCATCCATTTTTCTTGTTGGAATCACCTTCAATGAGCGAGAGTTTATTCATCACAATGGTACCTTAGGATATTTTCAAAATCATCTACTTACTTTATCTAAAAAAACTCATGCAGTTTGGATTACATCGATAGAAGCATCAATAAATCATTGAATAAGTATTTCTAATATATAATTTTAAAACATCTACATAAATTTTTTTTTATAAAATAATCATACCAATTCCTCTTGAAATATTTAAAAACTGTGTGTTAATAAATCAATTTTTGGAATTTCCCCAAAGAAAAAAATCTATAATTACATACATATAGGCCGCTCAGAGGTCTCCTAATTCTACAACATCTATAAAATCATTAATCACTTCATATGTTTGAAATAAAGAGAAGAATATGAAAAGAACTTGATGGTACTTCCTATGCTCAACATGGTAAGAAAGTTGAGAGTGAAAGATTCTCCAATAGACAATACATGATCCTTGAAATAATCAGAAAATGGTATAGGTATTGGATACCTCATAATTTTTTTTCATGTAACATGGATATTGGAAAATGTTTTAAAGTCAATTGAGCAAGTCTTTATTATAATCATTGCAAGTAGATCTTTTAGAAGAGAGAGAAGAGTTGTTCATGATCTTACTCTTTCCATATTTTAATATATTTTGAAATAATATAATTAATACAGGAAATAAAAAAAGCTCACCATCTAATTATAATGAAATTAGATAACTTTTATTTATAGTCTTTATATAAAACCAATATAGAAAACTGTGAGTGATCATGAAAATATTAACATAATAGAGTATATAAATTTGAAATAATCATTCTTATGAATGTTTAAGGTGCCCAAATGTTTCAACCAATATTCTTTTATGCCAAACCTTATCACTATTTTATCAATGTAGGTTTCTTTTAGGTGGGGTTTTCTCATAACCTTATCCTAATTACTTAAATTAAGAAACAGTCAGTTTTAATCTAAGTTATCTATGATCCATTTCCTAACATAAACAATTATGGGAAATTTTGTTCCCTTAATAATGTTTTGTAATGAACTTGTAAATTTACTAAATCATATCCCATGGGAGTGTCAAACCAGGAGTACAGTAGGGCTCATAGTCATGCACTAGTCCTCGATTGAGTTTATATTAATGTAATGTTTTTTGGTGTTACCCCTAGGTATATCTATTCCCGAGCCACATCCACTCATTCATATCCATACAAGGATTTATTTTCTTATAAACAACTTACTTAATACTTAAAAAAAATACCAATATGTTTTTCTTATATTTATACTTATATTTAGGGTTTTTTATAATGTTTTCTAATCTTAATTTCCATAAATAAGTAAACCAAACTTTTATACCAATTATGGTGACCCACATTTTTATTACAAAAATCATTCAATTCACAATACAACATTTAACAATTCAGAAGATCTTTTTAGGTGTAGTGTCTTAGAAATTAGGTACATATTACATGAATTACATAAGGATAACATAAACATAATAATAATTAAATTATTTTGGTTTAACAATTATTATTACATCTAATTCATCTCATTATAAGTAATTTCTTAGGAACATACATCAAAATAAAGGGGAGAGCACGATTCCCAAAAAGGAAATCAACAAAACAAACACTTAGAATGTGATCAAGAAGCATATATATAAGGCATAATAAAATAAATACAAGGAATATTATAATATAAATAACATGAATCATAACATTGAAATGTGTCTATAACATAAAAATATGACATTTAGAATAATACCACCAAGGTCCATCCCCAAGGTGTCATAAATAATAATTATTGAGCTTATTCACAAAGGTATCATAAGCATGTCATATTTAGAGAATAATTATTTACCCAATGAATTGGAAAAATATTAGAGATAACCCATCATATGTATTAAATATTTTGAGACACATTGAATATAAGTGAAATCTTTTCATCAATACCACATGGAAATAAATAACGATTTTTATTTAAAAAACATTGTGTTTAAGTGCTTAATGTCTAGAAAAGAACATCATTTTTAACCCATGAAAAGAAAATTTGGGTTTCAAATTTATAGATAAAAAAATAAATAGTATATTTTCTAAACTTAGTTAATTCCCAAGTAAGTGGGAGAGGTTTTTGTATTCACAATAGGAAAATATTTCATGAAAAAGAGAAAAATCAATGAAATGATTTCAGCAACATAATAGTATACACCATGGATTATGGAAAATAAAAATGATATGGGTTGGAGGTATTCCATTAGTAAAGAAATTTGGTAATTAGAGGGAATAATTAAAGATAATGAATAAAAATAAAGAATATGGACACTGAGGAGATACATAATAGGGACGTAATTAAATGAAAAAGGATACGAGGAGGATTCCCTTACCTTGAAAATTTGATTCCAAAAATCATGGAGGGGGAAACCCGAGGACCATAGAGACACATTGGTGAAACTTGAGGGAATATTTGGGAGGGTAGAAGAGCATAACTGCATGTATTTTGAATTTTTAGTAGAGGGTAGGGGGGATGGTGGTATTTATACATGGGGAGGGTTGGGTTTTAAGTGATAAATATTTGTTATTTTAAAATATAAGACAACCACTTGTGAGACCAATCTATTAAAACCATATTGATGGAATATCTTAGAGTGGGAGAGGGTGGTTTTTTTAAACACCTCCATAATATAAAATATACAACCCAAATCACCCAATTAATGCTCAAAAATTGAAAATATTTTTTTGTCTTTAAAATTCAAAATTTTGGTTCCGAAATGAAAAGTATAAATTTAGAAATTAAATCTAATATTTTTTAAATATTTTTTATTCTTATTAAATTATATTTTGATTAAATAAAAATTTTCATATATTTTTTTTCATGATGACATAATAATGATGTCATAAAATCACAATAACTTTTAAAACGTAATTTTTCACTTTTTCACTAAAATAAATTTTTTCAAAAAATTGCCAAAAAATCATCCTGAGATAATTTTGATGCACTAAGTTAAAAAATGAATTTTATTTATTAAAACTAATTCTCTATTTATGATAATTTTAATTATAAAATAAATCACTATTTTAATTAAAATTAATAATTTAATAGAAAAATCAACATTTAGACCATTATAGAATTACTTTGGGATTCATTAGAATATATTACCATTTAGAAATAATTTTATAATATTATTAGATTAAATAATATTTTATTTAATACTTCCACATAAAACATAAATTAATAGAACGTGTTTTATAATTTTCAAAAATAATACTATTTTGATTATATCATTAAACAATCTTGACGATCATTTAAAATGCATCATCATAACCAAGAAAATAGAGATAAACCATATTCTTAATTGTTTTTCATAATTCCCACTGGTCTTGTTGGACAATTCTCATCTTAACGATCTGTCATATCTCCCTATAAATATTCTATCATATTCTCAAAATTACTTACTATTTCACTTACAAAGGTTCTTACACATGCTTTGATAATGTCTATTGTTTTCCTAACACTTCTTTTCATTTTTTAGATCTTTATGGAATGGGTGATCTTCTTGGGGGATTTCAAGCCTATGGAGTTTGTTATAGTGAATGTATTATTATTTAATGTGTATATGCCACTGTTGTTCCTCGTTATACCAGTACAAATTTATGCATTTTGTATTAAGTTCTCTTTAAATAAAAATTCATTCTATTTGATTCTATTGTAAAACATAACAAAAAGTTATTGGGAAAAAGAGATCTATTAATAAATTTTTTTTGGGGTTGTTATAGTTGTTTCAGTTTGATGAAGAATAAGGTTGCAAACACAGTAGGATGGCTACACTGTATCCATGTATAAAGTTGTGTATGGGTTATTTACAAGTTTTATAAGGGTAATATAAAAAACAAAAGGTATATGTGGCCTGAATAAGGGTAAAACTTATTACTGATACACAAATTCCTGGTCCTACATAATAGTAAAGCTCCACATCCTTAGATAGATCATTTGAGACAAATTAAGTTAGGCTATGTTGCAGGGTTTCCCAAGCCTTAGTATTTGATGATTTTGAAAATTAAAAGCCCGAAGCTTTTGGGAAATCAATAGGATAAATACAAGCCATTGGGAGTTTAAACAGAAGGATACATACATGGAGGCCTCACTGAACAAAAAATAGTTTCATATACTCCACACATAAGGGGAGAGGTGGAATGATAAAAAAAATTTCACAGAAGAGTTGGCCAACCCCTCACTTATTAACATATGAGAATTTTTCAAATGAAGATAAGGGGGAATTTTCACACAAGGGGAGTATTTGGTCGAGTGAAGAAAAATATTAAACTGGTGAAAAATAATGGAGGGAAAAAGAAAATTTAAAATAACAAAAAAGGGGGAGAAGTCATTTGGGGTGATACTTATAAACATAGAAAGACTGCTGTTATGAAAAGGGGAACCAACCCCAAGCCCAGAGGGCCCCAGACATTCTATAACCCAGAGGGGAATGACCACTACTATTTTAATACATTGATTTAGGAGAAAAAATATAGGAGGTTAAACCAATATCAAAAGCAATAGCAGAGGATAAGGACTATCTTCAAACATGATGTTGCATAGTTATGAATTTATTTTTTCTATTTATCTTTTTACCTGCTATTCTAAATTTATACATTGGTTATAAGAGTAATTAATTTATGTATTCATTATTACATCAAACCTTTTTATAGCTATAAATTTTATATTCCCTCCCCTTAATGCATGTTTTATTCAAGTTGGTTGAGAGACAAGTCATGGATAGCTAAGAGTTATAGGGGAGGGTGAGGTCGATGAATAAGATGTGTAGTAAATGATTGATTATTCTTTTAATTGTTAAGTTTTCTTATTCATTTAGAATTTCTTTGTGAGTGATTTCATATTTCAATCCCCAGAGTCTATCAATAGTGAAGAAGTCCATGGGAGGATTCCCTATGTAATTACATTTAGTGGGAGAAAGAACTAACCTTAACTTTATCTTCCATCGTGAGATTAAATTTAATGAACTTAAGTTTGTTAGGATACCTCAACCAAAAGGGACCCGTGGGATTAGGAAATTATAATTGATCATGAGAGTCAATATTAGATATCCACAAGTATTCTTGTTGTAAATCAATTAAATACTTTCAAAAATAATATTGAATTGACTTCCCTTTCTAAACAACCATCCTTGGAACTCTTCTCACTTATCTTTATCTTATTCATTGAGTCCCAAATCTAGATTTATCAATTACTTGTTTAGTTTTAATTTTAGTAATCCTGAAAATTTAAAAGTAATTAAATCATTTATAACCCTTTTATTCATGGGATCAACTATTTATTACCACTATTCGACGTGTTGTAATTAGTGAAGTTCAAGTTAATATAAATTTATAAATTTGATACAACCGGAGGATTTAATAATTCCTTATAGGTTTGTGAAATTTCTAGAATCATTTATAGGGACATGAAATTATAAATTCAATATTTTGAAAGAACTTTAACCCCCACCCCACTTTTCTATTTTCTAATTTTATATCAGGTTATTTTTCATTTGTGTTCTATTTTATGTGCTCGGTGTTTTTTGTCCTTGATATCAGGAATAAGAAAGATGAAGTCTTGAATCCCTTTGGTAATTGAGCTATCAAAACTCTCATGAAAAATTAAATAACTCAAGAGGGAAATTTAAAGCCAAATATGGGAGCTTTATTGCCAATATAGATTACCAAAACCACATCCAAGACTGAAAAAAACTCCAATGTATGGAAGATGAGTTCAAAATAAGGTTGTTACTCCTAGATAATATAGATAAGGAAGCTAATATATTAAAGGAAATAAGTAAGGAGGATACCCAAACTAAAGATAAATTTGGAGATAAAACTGAACGTAAGGCGGAACTTGAGGTAAGTCCCTATTTTGATGCATATTTTGAATTTCCCATGAGGGACACAAACCTCAGTGATGAAGAGGAGGAAGAAAATGAACTCTCCATAGTTGAACATGAAAATTGAAAGGAGGAAATAATATGGTATCTAGTGAATTTTTGTAGATAATTATTTACGAAATGGAAGGGGATAATCTAGAACCCGTTGAACAAGAATACCCACCATGACCAACTATTGAGAAACCCCAAGAATAATAAGAAGACATTGTGGTTGCTGAATTAGATGAATTCATTACAGAATTAAATGAGGTTAATCCACCATAAAAGAAACATATATAGAGGTATAAATTATTCATTTCACATGAACATTTAATACAATAATTTTGGTTTTCCACCACCGATAACCCTAAACCAAGAAAGAAACTAATAATAAAGAGAAGGAAAAGTAGAAGAGCCATTCCAAACACCTCTCAAAGACAATATTGGTTTAATAAAATATGGTTGGATCATAAACCCACTACTATTACATATTTGATAAGGTAATGTTGATATTAACAACCAAAATAAAAGATTTTTGTTATAAGAAACTCAAGTTTTTATTTTTTTCTTATTAATTTTAGTTTAGGATGTAGTGAAACATACCCCTCTCATATTTTGGAACTTTAATTGTATAGATCTCTTATTTTCACTTCTTTATTTCATTTTCAGGTCTATTAAGTAAAAAAGGTAGTAAGGAGAACAAAAGAATAGGTTAATGAAAAAGGGTGGTAAGATTTAATTATCAGTACATAATTATGCTACCCTATTTTCAGAATCCATTTTTGTTTTGAATGAAAATATTCATTCCCACACTTAGATTAGTTCTACTATTTTTTATTAATGAAACATTGAATTTTTTTAGCAACCATATTTTTCCTTATTTTAATTTTAACGTTGATGAATTTTAATAAGTAATAAGGGGATATTGGATTATTAGGTTGAAACATAGGAATTTTAATTCAATGATTTCTAACTTTTATTTTTAGTCACTTATAATTGAATTTACCCTTCCATATTTCATGATTTGAATTTCAGAATTTTATGTTCATTAATTTATTTTTATTTTTAAACATGAACAGAGTGATTGGATTTAAAATCATATAATTTTACTCTTGATAGGTTCTAGACCAAATTTTTCCAATCAAACTCAGTAAATTTCTTGGGAGAACTAGGGACATGTTATGTACTAGGTCTTGTTTCTGACCTTGTCAAAGTGATGACTATGCAAAATTCACTAAACAAATGATTGAGGAATTTTTATTGATTAAACCATTATACTTAATAGATACCCTACATTGATCTTAATTTTATCCTTTAGGGAACATGAATGAAAGTTTACAGGAATGATCCACATTACAAGTGAATTTCATCAATTCTAACCCTTAATATAATATTTGGGATGATTTGAAAAGATCAAGTATGGGGGAAATAGAATTTATGGTGGTGAAAAAGGATATTATTTATTGATGGAAAAGTTTTTGGTAATTCTCATTGGTTAGGGGAAACATTTTATGTCAATATTCGTTGTATTTATTGTTTACCCATCGAAAAAATAAAAAAAATAAAAAAATTGGGTTGAGTTATAGAGGGTCCAAAATCACTATCATTTGACCGATGATTTTTATCATTTGGGGTTGGGTGGTTGATGTGAGACTTGTCTTAGTAAAAATTAATAAAAATAAAAAAAAAACAAAAAAATAAAGTGGGGAAACTCATTCATTTATTTCTTTTTTCATGAAATAACTTCGAGATTGGGGATTTGGGGAGGATGTAATTTTTGAAGAGGAGAATATCATTGTATTTACTTTGATTATTATGAACTATACTTAGGGATAAACTTACATTTAGAAACATAATTATTTTTATATAAATTAACTACCAAACCTTAACCTCAGAGTCATATGAACCTAAATTTTCAAGTTCACTTGATTTGTTTGTGTTTTTTGTCACTACAAAGTGGAGAATGTAGTTTATTTTCAAGTTCATAAGTTTGGTACATGTACTCAAGGAATGAGAAAAAATACAATTATATTTTACCTTGAGAGATGAAAAATGAAAAATCTTTCTTAGGAAGATCATGAATTGGAAATTTAATGATGATAAATCAAGACTCTTGAATGTAATAAAGGATAAAATTCATCATTTTTCATGGGAAAATATTTTATATTATGTCTAGTGAGGAGTTAGAATCATTTTTCTTATGTGAAACCTGGAAATTATCTCCCCCCATTGAATTTTTTTAGTTTAATTAATTTAAAATTTTAAAAATTAGTAGAATGGGGGTGTTATTTTTAATTCATAGTGGATATTTATGCTTGAAGACAATCATGGTTTAAGTGTGGGGGATTTTATGAGTTTATAGTAAGCATATAATTTCTGAAATTTTATTTGATAAATGTCATTTGTTTTTAGTTATTTATACCCAATTTTTAATTTTTATTTATAATTTTTGGGTATTTATAATTTAGGATTACATTTTTAAAAAATAAAAATAATGAATATAAAAACATTTTTTATAAGTTTAAATATTTATTTTTAAGTATTTTATGTGATTTTGGTAAAAATGGACCAACATGGGCCAACCCTCAACCCATGGGAGAAATACACATGGAAGGCCCACGAGGGGATTGATGTTATTATTTAATTCATAAATTTTTATTTAATCTCTTTAAATATTTTATATGAAAAGTTCATAATTGGTGTTTACAATTCATGTTTTAATATTAAATATAATTTTTCAGCATTATTTGAATTAATATATATTCGAGTTAGTTTAATTTTTTAAATATAACTCTCAGTCCATTAATACAAATTGTGTGATTATTATTTTTAGGTTTAATTACTCAATTTCCTAAAAATTTTTAAAAGGAAGATTTGGCCAATTCGGAAATTTTAAGGGTCATATGGTCTACACAAGAAGGCCCAAAGAATCTGTGAGGAAACTGGACCATCCATAATGATTGAATTTTGGGGATCAATGTAGAAACCCAAATTTAGTTAAACTAGTGAATATATTATTTAATATCCAATAGAATCATGGAAGAAAAATTGAAGGCCCAACCCCACCAAAAAGGGGCACAAATGATGCTCTGAAGTATAACCCACCATTTTGCCCAGGAATTAAAAGTAGCACACAATTATTGACTTTTCTCGTGATATATACATCAATTTGAGATGATATTTTGTAGTTTTAAATCCACGATATAGAGGGATGAAATTTTAGAATAAATGGTTCTAATTTTAAAACATGTTGTTATCCAAAAACCCATTCACATTTTTTCCTTAGAAAAATACTGGATAGAAATGGACAGATTAATTTTTTTTATTCAAATTGCCATAACTTTAGCTCCTTAAGTCCAATATACACAAAAGATTAATATTAGATTTAAAACATCCATATCTACAAGTTTTAACCATATTATATCTCAATATTATACTTTATGGATGGTTTAATTGTCGAGGCAATTGGAGGGGTAGATTTGGAATGCAAACAGTCCAACTCCTTGGGCTATAAATACAACTACCTCTTCTCGTTGAAAGGAGTTGGCATTTTGGAGAAAAGAAGGAAATTTTGGAATGACCAAGGATTTTCAAAAGGCTTTATAGTATCTTACATACTCAATTTCCTACTTGAGATACCATTCCTCCATGATTCTTTTGATTTACTTTTGTGTTCTTCTTCATTTGTAATCTCATAAATGTTTGTGTTGTAATTTTATTTTCCTAAATGTTTCTTATGTATCACCTCTTATAATCATCCACCCTATTTTGTGTAATATTAATTATATTAAAATAGTTTAAATCAAGTTAAAATATATTTATTCTTTTTCTTACTCATTTAATCAAAAGTTCATTTTAAGTTTCCTCACAATTCCTGTGTGTGTTCGGTGCACAACTCTTTTCTTATCACATTATTTTTGTTATCTTTATAATTAATCACCATAACACATATATAAACATATTAATATCAATATAAATGGATGATTAAATCTAATATTTGGGTGAGTAATAATTTGGGTATGTTAAGTGATTTATATCTTTTGCTCATTAAGTATTCTTTAGGTTAACATTATGCATGTTAAACTTAAATGCCATGGATTAATGACATGTTTTGTTTAATGTGTGGATTAAATGGATTATTGGAACCATAAATACCCTACCATAAAAAATTTAATTATTGAGATTATAATCCTAGTTAAGTTAATACTTGTATTATAACCTTAACACTTGATAATTCAGATCAAAGTCATCTTGTGAAGTGGGTATTAATTTAATGCAATATAAAGCAAAGTTTAAGGATATCACAAGATTAACTTCCTAATGATGAAATCAACTAAATAATTATTAAAATTTTAAATCAATCTAAATTAATAAATAATTTAATTTAATCTCTACAAAAAACCCCATTAAAAAGAAAAATCAATTAAAAAAATTAAAAAAAATAACTCATAAATCGGTACCATCACCGAGGATTCGACCTGAGTGCCACTATACACATTAGAAGAGCACCAGAACTTTTAATGATCAATAGGTGAAAATAGAACGTGATTAAAATGGATTAGTTTCTTGGGATAGTGCGTTAAGTATTTAGTAGTTTTTTTGAAAAAATAAATAAAAAAAAACAAAACAAAAAAATTATGAAAAAAAACACAAAGAAAAACCAGCCTTCCTTGTCCTTCAAAACATATATGATTTCCCTGTAGGATCCCAAAAAATCCCTCACATCTTTTTGAACCTAAAATATAGATAATTCTTCTATAACTTAGGAGGAACATTATATATAATCAAATCACTCAAGATCCAGTCATTGTCCAACCAATAAAACTAGATATGACCAATCCTAGGTAACAAACCCTCAAAGAACTCACTGCCCCTGATATTAATTTCCCTCCCTTGGTATTTAATATCCAAATATTGAGGCTAATTTAAAACTCAAATAGGGTTTGATTCATCTTCTAACTCATTTCCATGGGATATCTAGTGAGGATCCTCATTTCACCTCAAAGAGTTCTAAGTGGTGTGCTCTACCATGAAGCCTCAAGGGGTTTTTGAATAACAAATAAAAATTTGAGAATTCCTTTTCTCCCTAGATGACTCTACCAAGTCATGGATCTACTACCTACCTCTTGGTTCTATAACCACATGGAATGACATGAACTAAATCTTATTATAGAAATTATTTCCTTATTCTCATACTGCTTCTATCTGAATGAAAATTAGTGGTATCCATAAATTCCCCAATGAATCAATCCATGAGTATTGGGAGAGGTTCAAAAATATTGTGGATACTTTCCTACACAATCAAATACATCACCAAATCTTGATGAATTACTTCTATTAGGGGTTATTGTATAGGGAGTGAACTATCATTGATGCCGCAAGTGGCAGTGCTCTTGTTGATAAAACCCCTACAGCTGCATGAGATCTCATAAGTAATATGGATGCAAGAATACAACTATTACATACTTGGGCTCATTCTCAATTAAAAAAAATACAAGATAATAAATCTATAGAGCCAAAAAAGATGACTGAGTGGATGAGTGAACTTACAGGTCTTGTGAGACAACTAGTTGTGGCTACCAAAGCACCAACCTCATCTTCTCCACAATCTATGTTCCCTTGACCTATCAATAATTGTGGAATATGTAGCTCATAAGCTCATCCAAATGACATATGTCCACAAATTAGATAGGATATATCTGATTCATTTTGTCAAATGGATATCAATACATCATATTCTCAGAGGAACACCAACCCTCAACAATCAGGTCAGTTCATTAGAAACTTCAACCAACCCCACTCTGAGCCCTTATCTTCTACCTTTATCCAAAACTTAAGGTATGGTAATCCCATATCTAATCCCCCTAAATTCACTCCTCAAAACCCAAACCAATTATAATATGGTTAAGGTGGTGGTAACTTCCAACAACATTATCCTTTTGTCCCTCAACCTCAAAGGATCAATCCTCTTCATTCTCCTCCTGGATTCCACTATTATAATGTGCCTTCCCAATTAACATCCCAATAAAATCCCTTTACCAAGAACCAAAATCAAATAAATATTAATATGCGACATGCCTCCTCTTCTAAGAAACCATGATAAAGCGCTATGGAAGATATTTCCTCCTTCATCCGTTCTAGCCTTAAAAACATTTAAATACAAATTGGTCAACTTGCATCCCACCTTAGCCATCATAAACCATAAAATTATTCCCAACTACTATCTAAATTATTACCTAATCCAAATGATAATGTAAGTGAAATTTCACTGTTATTGGGAAAGAAAATGTCTATTCCTCATGATGAGTTCTCAAAATCCCCTTTAAATGTTGACATGGAAAATGAAAAGTAAAAGAAACAAGAAAAGGAACCTAAAGTCACTCCCTCACCTCTTTCCATTCATCTAGAGATCCCAATTCCTTTTCCTCATGCTATCTTGAATCCAATGAAATCCTTTGAACCCAATCCTAAAATTATCAACATGTTTCAACGTGTTGAAGTCTACATTCCTCTCTTAGATTTCATCAATCTAATTCTTAAGTATGAAAAGTTTCTTAAGGAATTGTGTAATGATAAGAGACAACTTATGACTATTGAGAATATTTCAACCCAGCAGTCCATACCTATGAAGTACAAATACCTAGAGACATTTACTATTCCATACCAAATAGGGAGTTACAACTTCAATGATACACTCATAGACCTAGGGGCCTTGATTAATGTCATTCTCAAATCCAAATTCTCTAAACATGGTCTAGTTTCCTTGAACCCAATGGGTGTTTTCATCCAGTTATCCAATTGAAACACATCCAGTTCTAAGGGAATAGTCGAGGATGTCCTTACCTAGGTCGATGATCTTATCTTTCCAACTGATTTCTATGTCCTTGACATGGAAGGTGACACAAATTCTTTCCAATCTCCTCTTATTATAGGAAAACATTTCCTTATGACATCTAGAACTAAGATTGATGTCCATGCGAGCATCTTATCAATGTAATTTGATGACCAATTGGTCAAGTTCAATATTTCTCAATCCATGTGATACCCATAAGAGAATAAATTTGTATTCTCTATCCATGCTTATGAAATTATCTCAGAGAGTGTGTTGAATCCTGATCCATATTGTTCTCTTTTTTCCAATGACAAAGGATATTGTGATTTTTTCATTCTAATTAACCTTGTCATAAATGGAGAAGTTGATGTTGATATTTCACATGTAAAATCCATCAATCTAGAGTATCTTGAAAACTCTCTTGAATCCCATCTCACCTCTAATATCCACTTCTCTATCTTTGAAGGTAATGAGAAAAATGAACTAGCATGATCATATGATCATTCAGATCAGATTATCCATCATTCATCATTTCCCATAAACGAGTCTTAAAATTCTCTTGTCTATTATATGGACCCTAAACAAATGTTCTTATCTTGTGAAAATGGAGGTGAAGGTTGTGAGATTTTTTCCCTGATTAATAAAGTGATCACCGATGAGGTGGAAATTGACCATTCATTGGAAAGAAACATTGATATAAAATAAATTTAAAAAATTATTCATTCATATAACTCCACTGATCCTCATTACTATACATCAATAAGTGATGAAATAAATGAGTTCAAAACAATTGGGATTTCATGTAATGGCCCGGACCTCTCCGGTCCATTACTTTGTGGAATTTTGGTGTTGGAGGTGTTTCGGGAGGTCACTTTGCCAATTTTTCCAGTTCTATGAACAGTGTTTCCAGTTTTATGCACAGTAACAGATCGGTCTCACTGATCGGTGTGACAGATCGGTCTCACAGACCAGTTTCACAGATCGGTGTGACAGATCGGTTTCAAAGATCGGTCTGACAGATCGGTTTCACAGATCGGTGAGACAGATCGGTTTCACAGATCGGTCTGACAGATCGGTTTCACAGATCGGTGTGACAGATCGGTTTCACAGATCGGTCTGACATATAGGTTTCACAGATCGATGTGACAGATCGGTTTCACAGATCGGTCTGACAGATTGGTTTCACAGATCGGTGTGACAGATCGGTTTCACAGATCGGTGCGACAGATCGGTTTCACAGATCGGTCTGACAGATCGGTTTCACAGATCGGTCTAACAGATCGGTTTCACAGATCGGTGTGATAGATCATTTTCACAGATCGGTGTGACCGATCGGTTTCACAGATCGGTCTGACAGATCGGTTTCACAGATCGGTGTGACAGATCAGTTTCACAGATCGGTCTGACAGATCGGTTTCACAGATCAGTTTCACAGATCAGTTTCACAGATCGGTTTCACAGATCGGTTTCACAGATCGGTTTCACAGATCGGTTTCACAGATCGGTTTCATGTACAGTAACAGTGGGTGAACAGTGTTTCCAGACTCCTACAGTTTTGCCCCTTTTGACGTTTTTTTGACATAAAATACATTTAAAGCCTTATTTTAAGGGATCTTAAGGACGTTTAAAATTCCATAAATCCTATATTAATTATTCCTAAGGCTTGGAATGTTTTACTTGGTCAAACCGCGTGGGTTAATGCGATCCGTTTTTAATGGAGAATTAACCGGATCTTAAACCGTTGCCCCATTTAATCTTCAAAAAGGGACGAGATATCATTCTCCCTTGTTCTTTCCCTTTGTTCTCAACTAGGAGGCACTATAACCTTTCAATCCTTTCCGTAGGAGTTGCACAATCAATCTTTACTCCTAGGATTGATTCTGATCTGTTTTGGATGCAACTGAGCCATGTCGATCAATCTTCGATATAAGGTATATTGTATCATCGTTCTTTTGGGGTTCATCCTCTCCTATCCTCTTTTCCATAATTATACCATGTAATTTCCAAGATTCTAATGGGTTTTCTTAGGGTTGGTTGGTACTGTCGTACCGCAGCATCCTCCGGTGGATGCAGTTGTCGCGAGGGGAGGATCGTGACCTGTTGTGTGGATAAAGAACGTGAGGAACTGTTTGAGGTAGGGGATTCATGGATTCTCTAACTGTATATGTGCAATCATAGAATTAGCATGATTTATCCCTTTGGATCACAATGAAATTGACCTAATTAAATACTTGAACCGGATTAAAAGAATTGGTTGATCGCATGTTGTTGCTTTATACCGTGATAATGGTTTGCCTCATGTTTTCCTAGATATAGTGATATCCATGTTTTCTTTGATTTGTTGTTCGTTCATGATAGAAATTTATAATGAACTTAAAGCCGAAATTAATTGTTAATTAATTGGCTAATGATAAAGAGGCATGTAAATTAATCTTGTTATTGCCGTTGTTTTAGTTGTTCTAATTTGAGGATAATCAAATTAGGGAAGTAATCATGGGTATTTAATTGGGATAGCTTGCTGATTAGGTATCCGTGATTGGAACCTACGAATAAAAAATCTGCCAATTCAATATGGATTAGAGAACAGATTATGTGGGAATTTCTAAAAGGGTTCTGAGTTACCCTCTTGTTTGTTAAAGGGTCAAGAGCCCATGATGTGATGTTTGTTTTCCTGCTGCTTGTGCTGTGATGTGAGCCTGGATGGTTGTTGTGATATGTAGAGGCATGGAGGCCTTGTGGTTATGGCAGCAGATGATGCCTAGAGTGGCGAGATGCATCAGTTTATGCATGTGGGTGTCGGGGAGGACACCAGGGGTGATGGAATGGGATGGATGTGGTTGCTGGTTGCTTGCGGTTTTCTTGAATGTTAATTTACTTTGCTTTTCCCCACTGCTCAAGGCAGCTGGTCTTGCTACCCTTCTTCCGAAGGAGGCGAAGACGCGCGGGGTATGCCACGTGCTTTCCGTGTTTAGCCTCTCGAGGGAGAATGGGTATATGCTCTTTCTATAGGCGGCAAAGACTCGACGGGTAGTATATCTACTCACTGTGTTGAGCCTCCTTTGTGTTTAGAAGCATAGGATGCTTTTCTAGAATGCCTGGGAATGTGGATAAGTAATTCTGTAATGAATGTTTGATTAAATGGTGAAAATCCACGGGGATGAAGATGCTGAAATTTAAAGGTGATGTGAATCTTAAAAAGAAGCAGTTGTTTTTGAATGTGATGCCAATTCAGTTTAATATGGAATTGTTCATTCTTAATTAATGTTTAAAGAATTAATTAATGTACAGTGGAACTAATAAAATGATAACAGAGTAATCTAATAAATCTCTTCAAATGTTTGTGTGCTTATAGGATACCTAGTCTTAGAAGTAGCAGCCTGGAGTCTGAGAGACGTTAGCTGCAGTTGTATCTAAGACTAGGTAATGCCCATAGTGTGGATGTGAGTTACTTATATATTCTGTACTTTTTGTGTTTCTATACGCTAATCCACCCTGTCGGTAAGGTCAACTGACACCCCGGGGATTCTGAGCCCTGGGGGGGTGTTTTCCCCAACATTCTGATGGGAGGTTGAATGGATGACTACCCCCTTTGGCTCCACTCTCTTCTCTTAGTAGATACTTGTGCCATGAGGCACAGCGGTTAGTTACCCCATATATGTGTGTAGAGGGCTATAATGGCTTGTGGTTATTCACACACATATATTCTGGATATAGTATCCTACGGACTACTATAGGTGTAACGTGTATAGGCTATGATGGCTTGAGGATCCTTACTCGGAGTATGGGCTGTAATGGATTGAGGTATTATACCCGACGTATGGTACACGTTATGGGAGCTGTGGTGGCTCCCGGAAACTACCTGGTTACCTTTGGTTGTGAGGACGACGTGGTGCTTCGCCCAGGTGTCTGCGGGCAAGCCTATGTGGTGCACGAGGTGCAGATTGTGGAGCTTAGCCCAGGTGTCTGCGGGCAAGCCTTTGGGGAGAGATGCACAGGACGTATGTCGTTGGGGAAAAGCGGCAAACCAGTGGGGAAGTAGTATCAGGGTACCCTTGATATTCTTTACTATATGCTATATTCTTGTATGCATTACTTGGTGAGAGTAGCCATGGTGAGGTTGGGAACATAGTATACCTGTTTAGGTGATGAGTTAGTTTCACTTGTTGTTCACTGGGCTTTAGCATGCTTTCTTTACCTTTGCACGAGAGGCTTGGGGAGGATCCTACTGAGTATACTGATATACTCACCCTATGTACATATAAACCGTTTTTCAGGTCACTTGGAGCAAGTTGGAGATCAAGCGGGTTACTACTAGCTTGTGGTTGGAGGAGGAGCTGTTCGGGCTCATGGTCGCTGCCGTTTTTCTTTCTTTTAGGTACTTTTAGTTTTCCCTTTCAGTTGTAGTACTTTTTCATGACATTTCATATATGTACTTGGGTTTCTTTTATATTTCAGTTATGAGTTGGAGTTGGTTGGAGTCTATTCTATCTCTCTCTTCTGCATGTGTTCTCTTAGAGGGTAATGCCTCCCATTTGTATGTTATTATACCCTCGGTGCTAGTCTCCAACCCGGGGCCTACTGGAGGCGGGACTCGGGGGTTCATTATCTCCCTTTTCACATTACCGGCCCAGGAGGGGTACACTTTGTGGGGAGGGGGTCATGACAGAGTGGTATCAGAGCTCTGGTTGAGGGATAGGATGGAGTTTGGAGTTAGTCACAGGTGAGGATGCATGGGATGGTAGGGCAACAGTGTCATTCATGTTTAGCAAGTGGGGTAAACACTGGAGACCGGCAGAGACATAGGTGTTCAGGCCCCCCTATGATCTGTTGCATGGACCTTTAAGTTTATGATGGCTACTAAACAAAGTGATACTGGTTGCAGGGTAGAGACCTAGGAAAGGATCATGCATCATTATTCTTTGCGCCTGTGTTTGAATGGGTAGACCTTGGGATGGGTAACCTGAAATTAATAAAACAAAAAATTAATTAATTAATGTTGAGTCTTCCATATTCCATGCTTAAGAGCTCTAACGGTTGTTATTTTACAGGTATGGCTCCAGGTCGACGTCCTCGTCAGGTTTGCGCAGAAGATGCCCAACAGGCTGTTCCAACAGATCACTGCCGAGTAGAGGTTGACAAAGATGACACTTGGAGGAAGACACTCCGAGAGTTTCAGCGCCAGAGTCTGCAGAAGTACGAGGGCTCCGTTTCATATGCAGTCACAGAAGACTGGTTGGAGGAGATCGAGATAGGCTTCAGTTCGATTTGTGCTCGGAAGGAACACTGGGTGTCCTTGGTTGTGACGATGCTACGTGGAGCAGCGAGGAAGTGGTGGTTCTTGTTCCTCGGTGATCGTGAGGAGTCAGCAATCTCATGGGAGGAGTTTCGAGACAGGTTTAGAGTCGAGTTTCTTTCATCGACTGCGAAAGCGTCCAGTCGCCAGGAGCTACTCACCCTTCGACAGGGGAGCTCCAGTGTTCGAGAGTTTGGAATCCGTTTCAGGAACCTTCTACGATATGCTTCAGACCTGTTACCAGATAATGAGGCCAGAGCGAGGCATTTCGAGGAGGCTTTGCGTCCAGAGATCCAGCGCTAGGTCACCCCATTTATGCTGAAGACATATCTTGAGGTGCTGGCGAGGTCAGAGGTTGTTGAGAGGACTTTGACCAGGACCGGATCGTCACGAGAGGGGAATCGTCATGATTCCTCACGAAGCAGAGCTGTGGTCCGGGGTTCCCGGTTTTTAGGACAGAAGAGTTTCCGTTCACCTGGGGGTAGGTCCCAGCCCTTCCCATCTCGTTTCTCCGGAGGTAGCAACTCTCAGGCCTATGCCAAGGGATCAGGTGCTTGTTTTTCTTGTGGTGGTCGTGGTCATCAACAGCGGGAGTGCCCGACTTTTCAGAGCAGTCATCGTACACCAGACGCTCCACTCCAGGTTCCTCCGTTGAGGCAGTTCCAGCCGAGGCAGCAGCAGCAGGTTGCACCTGCTTTAGATCACCAGAGGGTAGATGGAGCAGGCATAGGACAACCCCATGACGCTCCCCGTCCTCAGAGAGTAGAGCGCGGCCGTGGTGGTGGTCATCATCAGGGTCAGAGAGGCCGTGGAGGTGGTCGTGGTCAGCTTCATGCTCTAGCGTTGCCAGCTCCAGGCGAGCCAGACGTCGTCCGAGGTACCCTTTGCTTGTTTTCTACCTTGGTGTATGCCTTGTTTGATTCAGGAGCGACACACTCCTTTATATCCCCTACCCTTGTCCACGCTTTGGGACTTGAGGTAGAGAGGCTTCCAGTGCCCTTGGCGTTGACTATGCCAGTTGGAGGTCGAGCTAGCTTGTTTGAAGTATGTAGAGACTGTGAGCTAGTGTTGGGGCAGCACCGCTCTTGGGGAGATTTCCTATGTTTACGAATACAACCATATGATGTCATCCTCGGCATGGATTGGTTGTATTCGGTGCAGGCTATTGTGGATTGCTACAGGAAGAAGGTCGTTTTCTTTGATGAAGATGGAGAGGAAGTAGTGTTTGTTGGTGAGAGAGATCCTCGGATGAGTCATAGACGAGTTTCATCCTTATCATCCATGATGGCTGGGATGATGATGAGTTCTTCAGAGGTTCAACAGTTGGCGTTTCCTAGGGTCGTAGAGGAGTACCCTGACATCTTTCCAGAACAGGTTGTATCCTTACCCCCTCGACAAGAGATTGAATTTGGGATCGAGCTACAGCCGGGAGCGTCTCCTATCTCTATGTCTCCGTATAGGATGGCCCCTTCTAAGTTACGAGAGCTACGTATACAGCTCGATGGTCTGTTGCATTGTAGTTTTGTTCGGCCAAGTGTGTCACTGTGGGGTGCACCAGTCTTGTTCGTGAAGAAGGCCGACGATAGTTTGCGGTTGTGCGTCGATTATCGTCGATTAAACAAAGTGACAATAAAGAATCGCTATCCTCTTCCACGGATTGATGACCTATTCGATCAACTGAAGGGTGAAAGTTGGTTCTCAAAGATCAACTTGCGGTCAGGATATCATCAGATGCGTGTAAAGGATGAGGATTTCCCGAAGACTGCTTTCCGTTGTCGTCATGGGCATTATGAGTTTGTTGTAATGCCATTCGGTGTGACGAATGCTCTAGCTATTTTCATGGGGTTGATGAATGCTGTGTTCCGTGAATTCCTGGACAAGTTTGTTGTGGTTTTCATCGATGACATCCTTGTGTACTCCACATCTGAAGAAGAGCATGCAGAGCATCTACGAGCCGTTTTGGGAGTTCTTCGCCAACATCAGTTGTTTGGGAAGTTGTCCAAGTGTGAGTTCTGGGCTCGAGAAGTTTGTTTCTTAGGGCATGTTGTGTCCCAACAGGGAGTAGCTGTGGATCCTTCGAAGATAGAAGCAGTAGTGTCTTGGGCAGCCCCCAAGACTGTGTCAGAGGTGCGAAGTTTCCTTGGTCTCGCAGGCTATTATAGGAGGTTTGTAGCCAATTTCTCTCGAGTTGCGACTCCTCTAACAGCTTTGACCAAGAAGGATCAAGCGTTCATATGGACTGATTAGTGTTAGGCAGCTTTCGAATATCTAAAGGATAAGTTGGTAAGTGCTCCAGTCCTTTGTCTTCCAGCGGAGGGAGTCCAGTTTGATGTTTTCTGTGATGCTTCACATCTGGGGCTAGGCTGTGTTCTCATACAGCAGAGGTCAGTTGTTTCTTATGGGTCTCGGCAGTGGCGTCCACATGAATGCAACTACGCCACCCATGATCTTGAGATGGCAGCCGTGGTGTTTGCTCTGAAGTTGTGGAGACATTACCTCATTGGTGAGCACTTTGTGGTTTTCACTGATCATAAGAGTTTGAGGTATGTTTTCTCCCAATGTGACTTGAAATTGAGGCAGCGTCGGTGGATGGAGTTCTTGCAGGAATACAACTTTGAAATATCGTATACACCTGGAAAAGGGAACGTTGTAGCTGATGCACTAAGCCGAAAGTCACGTAATGATGTTGTGCGTGAATCTGGTGATTCCTGGAGAGTGATGGAAGAGCTAGCAGCTTTGCATCTTGATATGGAAGAGGTTGGAGGTAGAGGTTGTCTTTTCCAGATGACGGTGCAGTCATCTCTGATACAGAAGGTGGAAGAGTCTCAATTGGGTGATCTAGAGGTGGAAGTTTGGAGAGACAGAGTTGTTTGTGGGGAGGCCCCTGATGGTTGGTCGGAGGATGAACAACACCAAGTGTTGTATCATGGAAGGCTTTTTGTTCCCTTGGCGATGTGCGAGACGGTTCTCCGAGAGTTCCATAGTTCACCCTTGGTGGTACATCCTGGTGTGACGAAGATGTACCGATCCTTGAGGAGTCAGTTTTGGTGGCCTGGGATGAAGCGTACAGTTACAGAATGTGTGTCTCGATGTTTAGTCTACCAGAAGGTGAAGGCCGAACACCGTGTTCCTGGTGGTCTTCTCCAACACATAGAGATTTCTCAGTGGAAGTTGGAGGACATCTCAATGGACTTTGTTACAGGTTTACCTCGAGCTCCGGGAGGACATGATGCTATATCGGTGGCAGTGGATCGTTTAACTAAATCGGTCCACTTCATAGCAATCAAGGAGTCAAGCTCAGTGGAGGTTTTGTCGAGGCAGTATCTAGAGGAGGTGGTGAGACTTCATGGAGTACCTAGGACGATCATTTCTGATCGAGACCCTCGTTTTACCTCTAGGGTGTGGAGAGGTCTCCAACATGCTTTTGTCTCTCAACTGTGCTTTAGCACTGCTTTTCATCCTCAAACAGATGGTCAGACAGAGCGAACCATCCAGACTCTTGAAGACATGCTGCGCTCTTGTGTTCTTAATTTTGGAGGTTCATGGGTAAAGCACTTACCCTTGGTAGAGTTCTCTTACAATAATAGTTTTCACTCTACCATCGGTATGGCGCCGTTTGAAGCCTTGTATGGACGGCCATGCCGTTCTCCGTTGTGCTGGACTGGGGTCGGAGAGTCAGCAATTCTCGGACCAGAACTAGTGAAGAATACAACAGAGATGGTACAGGTGATTCGTGAGAGGATGAAGACAGCACAGGATCGTCAGAAATCATATGCTGATCAAAGAAGGAGACCGTTAGAGTTTAATGTTGGGGATCATGTGTTTCTGAAGGTGACTCCCCATCATGGGCAGTGAAGGTTTGGTCGTGGAAGTAAGCTTTCTCCCCGGTTTATTGGGCCTTTCGAGGTGTTAGCTCGTGTTGGAGATGTGGCATATCGAGTAGCACTTCCCCCTCAGATGATTCGGATACATGATGTTTTCCATGTATCACAGCTCCGTCGTTATCTTCATGATGAATCTCATGTTATCGATTGGGGAGAGATCGATATTGATGATGATGCAACCTTCGAGGAGCGACCTGTAGAGATCCAAGACCACAAGGAGAAGGTGTTGCATGGGCGTTCTATCCCCTTAGTTCGTGTCTTGTGGCGACACGGTGGCATGGAGGAGAGTACCTGGGAGCGTGAGTCACAGATACGTGCTCAGTACCCAGAGTTGTTCAATGTTTAACTCCTTTCCTGTAATGATGTTTCCTTTATGGTTAGACCTTTCATGTTTTATTTATGTACCTTTGATGTGATGTTATGAATGAATTGTTTGGGTATGGATTGTTTTTTCCCGGATGTCGTAGTTTTGTTCCAGCTTTCGAACAACTCATGGTGGTTTTCCCCTGAGAGGTATCTTATGGGGTGGTTGTTTGGACCCCTCTTTTCTTCTGGTTTGGTTTTTAATTCTCGAGGACGAGAATGTTTTGAGAGGTATCTAATGTATTGTCCCGGACCTCTCCGGTCCATTACTTTGTGGAATTTTGGTGTTGGAGGTGTTCCAGGAGGTCAAGGGGACTTATCCCCAACACTTTGCCAATTTTTCCAGTTCTGTGAACAATGTTTCCAGTTTTATGAATAGTAACAGATCGGTCTCACCGATCGGTCTGACAGATCGGTCTCACAGATCAGTTTCACAGATCGGTGTGACAGATCGGTTTCACAGATCGGTCTGACAGATCGGTTTCACAGATCGGTGTGACAGATCGGTTTCACAAATCGGTCTGACAGATCGGTTTCACAGATCGGTGTGACAGATCGGTTTCACAGATCGGTCTAACAGATCGGTTTCACAGATTGGTGTGACAGATCGGTTTCACAGATCGGTCTGACAGATCAGTTTCACAGATCGGTCTGACAGATTGGTTTCACAGATCGGTGTGACAGATCAGTTTCACAGATCAGTGTGATAGATCGGTTTCACAAATCGGTGCGACAGATCAGTTTCACAGATCGGTCTGACAGATCGGTTTCACAGATCGGTCTGACAGATCAGTTTCACAGATCGGTGTGACAGATTAGTTTCACAGATCGGTGTGATCGATCGGTTTCACAGATCGGTCTGACAGATCGGTTTCACAGATCGGTGTGACAGATTGGTTTCACAGATCGGTCTGACAGATCGGTTTCACAGATCGGTTTCACAGATCGGTTTCATAGATCAGTTTCACAGATCGGTTTCACAGATCGGTTTCACAGATTGGTTTCACAGATTGGTTTCATGTACAGTAACAGTGGGTGAACAGTGTTTCCAGACTCCTACAGTTTTGCCCCTTTTGACGTTTCCTTTGACGTAAAATACATTTAAAGCCTTATTTTAAGGGCTCTTAAGGCCGTTTAAAATGCCATAAATCCTATATTAATTATTCCTAAGGCTTGGAATGTTTTACTTGGTCAAACCGCGTGGGTTAATGCGATCCGTTTTTAATGGAGAATTAACCGGATCTTAAACCGTTGCCCCATTTAATCTTCAAAAAGGGATGAGATATCATTCTCCCTTGTTCTTTCCCTTTGTTCTCAACTAGGAGGCACTATAACATTTCAATCCTTTCCGTAGGAGTTGCACAATCAATCTTTACTCCTAGGATTGGTTCTGCTCTGTTTTGGATGCAACTTAGCCGTGTCGATCAATCTTCGATATAAGGTATGTTGTATCATCGTTCTTTTGGGGTTCATCTTCTCCTATCCTCTTTTCCATAATTATACCATGTAATTTCCAAGATTCTAATGGGTTTTCTTGGGGTTGGTTGGTACTGTCGTACCGCAGCATCCTCCGGTGGATGCAGTTGTCGCGAGGGGAGGATCGTGACCTGTTGTGTGGATAAAGAACGTGAGGAACTGTTTGAGGTAGGGGATTCATGGCTTCTCTAATTGTATATGTGCAATCGTAGAATTAGCATGATTTATCCCTTTGGATCACAATGAAATTGACCTAATTAAATACTTGAACCAGATTAAAAGAATTGGTTGATCGCATGTTGTTGCTTTATACCGTGATAATGGTTTGCCTCATGTTTTCCTAGATATAGTGATATCCATGTTTTCTTTGATTTTTTTGTTCGTTCATGATAGAAATTGATAATGAATGTAAAGCCGAAATTAATTGTTAATTAATTGGCTAAAGATAAAGAGGCATGTAAATTAATCTTGTTATTTCCGTTGTTGTAGTTGTTCTAATTTGAGGATAATCAAATTAGGGAAGTAAGCATGGTTATTTAATTGGGATAGCTTGCTGATTAGGTATCCGTGATTGGAACATACGAATAACAAATCTGCCAATTCAATATGGATTAGAGAACAGATTATGTGGGAATTTCTAAAAGGGTTCTGAGTTACCCTCTTGTTTGTTAAAGGGTCAAGAGACCATGATGTGATGTTTGTTTTCCTGCTGCTTGTGCTGTGATGTGAGCCTGGATGGTTGTTGTGATATGTGGAGGCATGGAGGCCTTGTGGTTATGGCAGCAGATGACGCCTAGAGTGGCGAGATGCATCAGTTTATGCATGTGGGTGTCGGGGAGGACACCAGGGGTGATGGAATGGGATGGATGTGGTTGCTGGTTGCTTGCGGTTTTCTTGAATGTTAATTTACTTTTCTTTTCCCCACTGCTCAAGGCAGCTGGTCTTGCTACCCTTCTTCCGAAGGAGGCGAAGACGCGCAGGGTATGCCACGTGCTTTCCGTGTTTAGCCTCTCGAGGGAGAATTGGTATATTCTCTTTCTATAGGCGTCAAAGACTCGACAGGTAGTATATCTACTCACCGTGTTGAGCCTCCTTTGTGTTTAGAAGCATAGGATGCTTTTCTAGAATGCCTGGGAATGTGGAAAAGTAATTCTGAAATGAATGTTTGATTAAATGGTGAAAATCCACAGGGATGAAGATGCTGAAATTTAAAGGTGATGTGAATCTTAAAAAGGAGCAGTTGTTTTTGAATGTGATGCCAATTCAGTTTATTGTGGAATTGTTCATTCTTAATTAATGTTTAAAGAATTAATTAATGTACAGTGGAATTGATAAAATGAGAACGGAGTAATCTAAAAAATCTCTTCAAATGTTTGTGTGCTTATAGGATACCTAGTCTTAGAAGTATCAGCCTGGAATCTAAGAGACGTTAGCTGCAGTTGTATCTAAGACTAGGTAATACCCATAGTGTGGATGTTAGTTACTTATATATTCTGTACTTTTTGTGTTTCTATACGCTACTCCACCCTGTCGGTAAGGGAAACTGACACCCCGGGGATTCTGAGCCCTGGGGGGGTGTTTTCCCCAACATTCTGATAGGAGGTTGAATGTCTAACTACCCCCTTTGGCTCCACTCTCTTCTCTTGGTAGATACTTGTGCCATGAGGCACAACGATTAGTTACCCCATATATGTGTGTATAGGGCTGTAATGGCTTGTGGTTATTCACACACATATATTCTGGATATAGTATCCTACGGACTACTATAGGTGTAACGTGTATAAGCTATGATGGCTTGAGGATCCTTACTCGGAGTATGGGCTGTAATGGCTTGAGGTATTATACCCGACGTATGATACACGTTATGTGAGCTGTGGTGGCTCCCGGAAACTACCTGGTTACCTTTGGTTGTGAGGGCGGCGTGGTGCTTTGCCCAGGTGTCTGCGGGCAAGCCTATGTGGTGCACGAGGTGCAGATTGTGGAGCTTAGCCCAGGTGTCTGCGGGCAAGCCTTTGGAGAGAGATGCACAGGACGTATGTCGTTGGGGAAAAGCGGCAAACCAGTGGGGAAGTAGTAGCGGGGTACCCTTGATATTCTTTACTATATGCTATATTCTTGTATGCGTTACTTGGTGAGAGTAGCCATGGTGAGGTTGGGAACATAGTATACCTGTTTAGGTGATGAGTTAGTTTCACTTTTTGTTCACTAGGCTTTAGCATGCTTTCTTTACCTTTGCACGAGAGGCTTGGGGAGGATCCTACTGAGTATACTGTTATACTCACCCTATGTACATATAAACTGTTTTTCAGGTCACTTGAAGCAAGTTGGAGATCAAGCGGGTTACTACTAGCTTGTGGTTAGAAGAGGAGTTGTTCGGGCTCATGGTCACTGCTGTTTTTCTTTCTTTTAGGTACTTTTAGTTTTCCCTTTCAGTTGTAGTACTTTTGCATGACATTTCATATATGTACTTGGGTTTCTTTTATAATTCAGTTATGAGTTGGAGTTGGTTGGAGTCTATTATATCTCTCTCTTCTGCATGTGTTCTCTTAGAGGGTAATGCCTCCCATTTGTATGTTATTATACCCTTGGTGCTAGTCGCCAACCCGGGGCCTACTGGAGGCGGGACTCGGGGAGTCATTATCTCCCTTTTCACATTGCCGGCCCAGGAGGGGTACACTTTGTGGGGAGGGGGTCGTGACATTTCATACTTTGATTTCATGTTATCTGAACCATGCATACATAAACCATCAGAATTGAAACATCTTTCTAAACTTCCAAGTATAGAAAACCAACACTCAGTGGACTAAATTAATCTTCATGTTGAATACCAAAGGGATGATACCCACATTCTCTTTCCACCCCCATTTAATTGAAATTGAAACCAAAAGGAAGGGAATAAATTATTTAATAAACAATCGGGCCTCCTAAAGGAGAAGTTTTTCTAGAAGCACTCTGAAATTGAGAAAATATTATGGCCACCATTAGACTATGGGTAGTCCACTAAAACTATCTATCTATAGAAAAAATAAATTCAGTGATACTTGGGAGGCAACCCATGTTTTCTTGTATTTTTATGAAATTTTATTTTCTTTTTAGTCTTTCATTAAATGAATGATGATTTTTTTATTCTGTTATAGGTAATAGAATTTTTTCACAACCTCAATAGAGAGGAAACACATCTCATGAATCACATAAAATTCTATAAGATCCCCAAATTCTACATTAGACCCACCAATGGATTAAGACAACAACCCACCAAATTCAAACCAGGGGAACATCTTTCCCTTTAACTCCTTCTCTCTCTCTCTCTCTCTCTTCTTCCACTTCTACTTCTTCTTCCACCCTTTTTCATTTTTACCACTTTCATTATCAAACTATTTTTTTATATTTATATTTTTTGTGAGTGTGTATTTTAATAAAACTAATAAAACACTATTTTTTTAAAAAAATACATAAAAAAATAGTCCTGATTACTCAACATTAAATTTTTAGATTTTTTCCAAAAATTTTGGGGAGTCTAATGACTTGTTTTAATCTCAAACATTTCATTTTTTCATCATAAATCTATATAAATAATCTTATTTCAAAACCAAAAAATTATAAATTCTCAATTTTCGATTTGGAGATGATTCTTACCCAACCATAAAGAACAAAAATTAACTTTCATTCCAAGGTCACATATGACCATCTTCTCAAAATGTGTATTTTTCACCCCTGATTGTGAGTCTTGAGTCTTTAGACCTTCGATCTGAATTTCCCAATTTAGTGTATATTAATATTATCGGGGCATTTTCTTAACCACATGAGAATTATAGTAGCCAAATAGCCTCCCATCAACCATACATTAATCCGCCTTTTGAAATCCCATTATAGCCTATGAAAACCTCTTTTTGATAGCCATATTACAATACAAATACCTTGTCCCACCCAACATCTACATGGATTTTTATTTCATAATTTATTTAAATTTAAGTGTGGGGGAATGTATTTCATTTTGGGTATCCTTTTCTTGATTTTATGTATGTTATCATATGATTTAGGGAAAGAATCCATTTTAGTGTGGGAGGTAGGTTTTCGTTCAGTGAGTTTTGGTAATGTATATATGTTTATGACATCTTGTAAATATCTTATTTAAAAGTGTTGAGAAAAAACAAAAAACAAAAAATGAAAAAATGGAAAAATGGGTTTTATCTTAGGAAGGTCACAAATCAATCTTTCTCATCCTTTGATCTTTTCATATCTATTATAATTAGTGTCATGAGAAGATCAAAAATGGGTTTGGATATGAGTGTGAGATCTGTTTCAAGTTCAACTTTTGAAAAAATAAAAAAAAGAAAAGAAAAAAGAACACATATGTCATTGGGAGAAATTTTATGTTTTGTAAATATTTCATCATATCATCCCCTTCAAATTTTATTCCTCATTTGCATATTGATTCATACAATAATTCCCTTATAAATATGTGTTTCCATTCACTTTCATATTTCATTAAAAAAATTGTGCATTGTTTTACCCATGTTAGTGTTTTACCCCTATTTTCCACTCTTTTGGATATTAAATTCCTACTATGTGATAGCCAAATAAAAAGAAATAAAAAATTACCACTTGATTATTGTTCACTTTAGGATAGGTAATTAAAGATGAGAGCTCTTTCAAACTCCAATATTTTCACTTTTTGTTGGTTATTGAGTGGATCTCTATAAATTAATTTGTATTATCTTGAGAGGAGTAAGTTCTTAGTGTCCACATTTTCTATTTCTATATATAATCAAGAAAAATTAATTGTTTTTGGAACATTATTTATGTAAGAATTTTTGGTGTAATTCATTATGGATGAATGAAATGGTATAAACCTCTCTTGATTGGGGAAAAAAATTTAATATTTGTTGGTGAGTGAAAATGTTTTTTTATGTTTTTATATTTTTTTCACATGAGTACATGAACAAGTATAATTGTGGGGGAGTTGATTTTATTATTTTATTAAGAAATTTTTTATTTTTTCCTTTATTGATTTTCTATGAAAAGTGCATAATTGGTGTGTAATATTCATGTTTTAATATTAAATATAATTTTTGAGAATTATTTGGATTAATCTAGATTCAATTCAGTTTAATTTTTTAATTATAACTCTCATCCTGATGATTTAAATTATGTGATTCTTCTTTTTTAGTGCTCCTTATTTAATTTCCTAAAAATAGTTATAAGGAATATTTAAATAATTTGGCCATTTTAAGGGTTATATGGTCTACATAAGAAGGCCTAAAGAATATGTGAAGAATTAGGACCATCCATGATGATTTAATTTCCAGGATCAATACAGAAGACCAAATTTTATTAAACTTCTGAATATATTTGTGAATATCCAAAAGAATCATGGAAAAAATTGAAGGCCCAACCCCACAAAAAGCGGTCCAAATGATTCTTTGAAGTCCAACCCACCATTTGGTTTAGGAATTAAAATTAAGAAACAATTATTAACTTATATCCTAATATAAAAATCACTTAGAGCTAATATTTTTCAGTTTGAGATCCAAGATATAGGTGTCCAACTTGGTAGAAGAAATAGTTTATATTTGGGGGAATCTTTTTATTCAAAATCCCATTCATATTCTGGCCTTCTAAAAATCCTGGATAGAATTGGAAAAATGAAAATTGTTTATTCAAACCACCATAACATTGGATCCTTAAATCCAATGGCTGAAATTTTTTCATAGTATATGGAAAACATCCATATATAAAAATTTTAAGAAGAATATATCTCAATATTCTGCTGTCTCGATGGTCCAATCGTCAAGCCAATTGGAGGGGAATATTTGGAATGAAACGGTCCAACTCCTTAGGCTATAAATATACCCCCTCCTCTCCTTGAAAGGATTTGGAATTAAAAAGAAAAGGAGGATAGGTTGGAATGATCATTTATTTTACAATGTCTTGGGACAATCTTCCATACTCAAGTTCCTACTTGATATAATATTCCTCCATGATTCTTTTGATTTACTTTTGCATTCTTCTTCATTTGTAATCTCGTAAGTGACTGTGTTGTAATTTTATTTTCATGAATGTCTCTTCTTCATCACTTATTATTCTCATCCAAAATATGTTGTTTAATATTAATGGTCTTAAAAAAGTTTAAATCAATTTAAAATCTCTTTCCCCATTTTATTTCTCATTCAATCAAAAGTGCATTTGAAGTATCCTCACTATTCGTGTGTGTGTTCAGTGCACAAATCTTTTCTTATCCTGTTCTTTTCATTCTATTTATAATTCATCAATATAAAACATATATAACTATATTACTATCAATATCAATGTATTAGTAAATATACCATTATGGTGACTAATAATTTGGGGATGTTAAGTGATTGAGAGCTTTTGGTCATTGGGTATTATTTAGGTTAACATTGTGTATTTTAAACTTAAAATGTCATGGATTAATGACATGTTTTGTTTAACATGTGGATTCCATGGATTATTGGAACCATAAATACACTACCATAAACAAGTATTGATTGAGATTATAACCTAGTTAAGTTAAGAATTGGATTAAATCCTTAACACTTGGGAATTTCGATCAAAGTTATCTTGTGAATTGGGTGTTAATTTAATGCAATATAAAGAAAATCTCAAGAATATCACAAGATTAAATACCTAATTATGAACTCACATAAATCATTATTAAATTTTTAAATCAATCTAAATTAATCAATCATTTCATTTAAGATCTACAAACAACCCCCCCCAATAAAAATACAAATCTATTAAAAATAATCGACTTTTAAATTCGTACCATTGTCAAGGATTCAACCCAAGTATCGCTATACACATTAGCATAACACTGAAAATTTAAAAGGTTGATAGGTGATAGTTATTCATACTTTAGGGATACTAAAAAAACTACCCATAGGAGAAGAAAACATACACAAAAGAGGGGATATATAGGTCATGCATGACATACATGGGAGTGGAGAAAACCAGCACAAGAGGTTTAGGTTCATGCAGTCATTGGAAGATAGTCTCACCAATATGGGGAAGTGCATGGTGGAATCAAGTGTCCTCCAAAACCCATCCAGTTTGATTTTGATTGGATGGAAGCAGATGACTTATTTAGTGAAGACAACTTATTGTATTCTTAGATGTGGGGCATAGAGATCCCAGGGTATTTATGTTTTTCTTCATCTCTAAATCACTATTCTTGGACACACCACTATCATCACTACTATGCCATTTCCATCATTTCTAATCTAAAAATCCACCATGTAACCTGAAAGAGAGCTTAGTAAAACCCTGATATTTGATCCTCACTATACCGCAACCATGACTATGTGGTGTAGGGATATTGTTATCCTAAAATAAAAAAGGCAGGTTGCATCATCGCTAGAGTATGTTTCACCATAGCCAATGTATCCTGATAGTGAGGAATGAAGCTACATTTTCATGCATAGTTCTGTACTACGGGAATACAGAGAAGGAAAATGTATTATAGGAAATAGGATAATGGTTACACTATAGGATTTTCAACTCACTATAGTGATGCAAGAAAGGAAGGAACTGAGAAAATGAGGAAGCCGCTTTTGTGCCATAGTTTTGGGACTACACTGTGGAGGTTATCATAATGGAATTCAGTTTTATGAATAAGAAGACCACATCCATGGTTGTATGGATACATCGTTCCATGAATGAGGCTGTTTAAGGGTAATTTACAATCCACATAATGGTAGTCAACACAATAGTGTAATGGTTGTTGTGGCCTATGAAAAGGTAAAACTCCTTACCCTTTCAAGACATCCAGGTCCTATGTAAAGTTAACATTCCTTAAGATTATTTAGATCATTTTAACTATGGTAAGGAAGTATTGGACGCAAGGGTTTCCCATTCTTTAGGGTTTGGTGATTTTGAAATTTAAAACCTAAAGATTTTGTGCTATCCACAAAATATATTCAACATGTTCAGATTTTGAAAATAAGGATACATACATGGGGGAATCTTCAAATAAAGTTGAGTTTGAAACACTCCACAAACAAGGTAAGAGGCTAAATGATAAAAAAAAATCATAGAAGACTCAAATAACCCCTCTCTCAATAACAAATGAGATTTTTTCAAATGGAAAGAATTGGGAATTTTCACACAAGGGGACTATTTAGTCCAGAGAATAAAAATATGAATGAGGAGAGAAATATAGGAAGGAAAAATAAAATTTAAAAAAGATTATAAGCGGGAGAATTCACACTGGGTGTTACATATAAATCGAAGACTACGAATATAAAATGGGTAACCAACCCTAAGGGTAGAGCGGTCCCAGATTTATCTAATGTAGATGGGGTGGACTAAGTATAGTTTTGGACAATATCATAAGAGGAAATATTGAGGAGGTATATCCATATTCTGAAGTGAGATTGGAGGAGAAAGGTTGTCTTCAACTATTATGTTGCATAAATAGGAATTTATTTTTCTATTTATCCTTTTTCCCTATAATTCTGAATCCCTACATTATTTGCATAAGTAATTAAAGTACACATTCATTATTTCATGACACATTTCTATAGAACTAATTTTCTTCCCTCCCATTAATGCATGGTTCATTTATGTTGGTTGAGAGATAAGTTAAGAATAGATTTGTGTTATAGGGGAGGGTGAGGTTGAGGAAGGGGATGTGTGACTAATTCTTAATTCTTTTTACTTGTGATTTTTTCATATTTGTTGATATTTTCAATGTGAGTAATTCTATATTACATTACCTTAGTTCTAGTGATGGTGAATATGTATAGGGGAGGATACCCAATGTAATTAATGGGAGTGGGAGTGAGACCCTACCATAACTTTTTCTTCCACTATGAGATTAAATTTAATGCACATACATTCATTAGGTTACCTCATCCAAAGGGACCTACGGGATTAGATAATTATATTTTATTATGATATTATATATTAGATATACCTAAGGTGTCATGTGGTAATTTTATTGACTAAATTCATAAATAATATTGAATTGACTTCTATTTCTAAACAACCATCCCTGGAACCATTCTCACTTATCTTCATCCGATCCATAGAGTATCAAATAAAGATTTATTACTTTCAAGTTTAGTTTTAATTTTAGTAATAATTATAATTTATAAATTATTGAACCACTTATTACCATTTTTCTTATAGTATCGAACCTGTCTTACCACTATTCAATGATTCATAGTTAGTGAAGGTCGGGTCAATATAATTTTTTAAATTTGATACGACCAGGGGATTTAATGACTTCTTATGGGCATGTGGAATTTATAGCACCATTACTGGGGACAATGTGATTATATATTCAATGGTTAAAGAAAACAATACCCCACACTTTTTTGTTTTCTCATTTTAGATTAGGTTCTTTTTTATTCATGTTTTATTTTAAGTGTTGGGTTTTTTTTGGTCTGTGATATCTAGAATAAGAAGGATAAAGGCCCAAATTCATTTGGAAATTGAGATTTCACACCTCTCACATAAAATTTAATAACTCAATATAAAAATTTGAAGCTAATTCTTTGAGATTCAAGACAAAATGAGAGTACCACAATCACACCCAATACATGCCGAAACACTCCAAAGCATGGAAGCTGAGTTCAAAAGAGGGTTGTTATTCCTAGAGAAAATGAATAATGAAACTCTGGGATTAATGGAAGGAATCAAGTAGGGGGATAAAATAAAGACCCATTTTGAGACATAACCGAATATAAGGCTGAATTTGAAGTAACTTCTTATTTTTATAAATATTCTGAATTTTACATGGAGGGAACCTACCTAAGTACTTGGAGTAAGAAGAAGAAGAATCATCCACTGTTGAATAAGGAAATAAAAAGGAGGAAGAATATATTAGAGCTACCAAATTATGGGGTTTAATTCTTGATATGATGTAATAAGAGAATCCATAACCTACTTAACCAGAATATCCTCCAACAAAAACTATTGAGTAGCACTAAGAAGAAGATGAAAACATAGTGGCTTCAAAATTAGATGAAGTCATTGTAACATTTGAAGATGTTAAATGAACATAGAATGAATATATGGAGAGGTATAAAGTGTGGAAAACCCATTAAAATATAATCCAATCATTGGGGATATCCACCACTGATAACCATCCACCAAGAAAGAAATTGGGAATAAAAAGGAGGAAAAGTCGAAGAGACACACCGGGAACTTCTCAAAGATAGAATTAGTTTAATATGAGATGTTTAGATCTGTAAACTAATCCTATTATGTGATTGATGAGTTAAGGTCAATATTAGTGACCTAAATAAAAGTTTGTTGTTGGATGAAACTCTATTTTTTTATTTTTTTCTTAGGACTTTTAGTTTATAATGTATTAAAACCTCTCCCTTACATATTTTTAAACTTTAATTGCATGGATCGTATGATTTCAATGATTGATTTATTTTTTATAACTAGTTAGAAAAAATATAGATTGGAAAACAAAGGAATATCTTAATGAAAAAGGGAAGTAAGCATAAAATTTTAGTACATACATATACTCCCCTATGTTCAAAATCTGTTTTGGTTTTAAATAAAAAGATATATTCCCACACATATATTAGTAATACTATTTTTTATCAATGATTCTTGGGATGATTTTAGAAACCCAATTATATTTTTTTTAATTATTAAGTTAAGAAAATTGAATATTTAATATGGGTAGATTGAATAATTAGAGTGAAACATATGAATTTGAATTCAACAAATCATGATTTTTTTTTCTAGTCACATGTAGTTGATTTTTACCTTCAAACTTAAATGATTTGAATTTTATCATTTCAAGTTTATTAATTTTTTATTTTTACACATTCCATGAGTGATTGAATTTAAAATCATTTGAACCTATTCCAAAGAGGTTTATGGACCAAATTTCTTCAATATTTCTTAGTAAATTTCTTTAGAGAACTTGGGACATGTTACCTATTATGAATTATTTTTGACATTGTTAAAGTGATGATTATGAAAAATTCACTATAAAAAACATTGGAGAATTTTTATTGATTAGTACATTATCCTTGATAAATACCCTACATTGATTTTAATTTTATCCCTTAGGGGCCATGAATGGACTTTAATATGAATGAGCCAAATTACAATCCAATTTCAACCATTACTACCATTACTCTATATTTTTCATGATTTTCAATGTTTAAATGTGTAGGAGAGGGATTTCATTATGGTAAAAAGGTATATTCATTATCAATAGAAAATTGTTGGTAATTCTAGTTGGTTTTGGGAAAATATTCACGTCATTATTCATTGAATTTATTTTTCACCCCATTAAAAAATGATAAAAATTAGGTTGAGTTATAGAGGTTCAAAAATCACAATCACTTAACCAATGATTTTTATCATTTGGGGATGGGTGATGGATGTGAGATTTTTCCTAGATCAAATTTCAAAAAAAAGTGGTAAATCATTCATTGATTTCTTATTTCATATCCTTACTTTTGTATTTTCAATGCGGGGAAGAAGTAAAATTTTAAGAGGAGAATGAAATCTTATTTATTGTGATTATCATAAACTATATATTGTGATAAACCTAATTTTTAATCCTTAATTATTTTTAAATCAATTACCTACTATCCCTTAACCTTAGAGTCATGTGATCTGAGGTTTCCAACTCCAATTTTTTTTAGTGATTTTTTCCTATACAAAGTAGAGAATTTTGGTCATTTTCAAGTTCATAAGTTTTGGATATGTACTCAAGGTATGAGGAAAAATCCATTTATATTTTACCTTGAGTAATGAGATAAGAAAATTAATGGTGAGGAAGACCATTAATTTATATGTTAATGATGATAAATTATGATTCTTGAATGGAAGAAAGGATAATATCTATCATTTGTTCATGGGAAAATCTTTTATATTGTGTCTGGTGAAGAGATGGAATCCTTTTTTTATATAAAACATGGAAATTCTTTCTCCCCCATGGATAATTGTTTAATTTAATTAATTTTGAAGTTTAAATATTAGTATAATTGGGGTTCTATTTTTAATTCATAATGGATATTTATGATGGAGGACAAAAATGGTTTAAGTTTGGGGATTTGTTGATTTCACATTAAGCATTCATTTTATAAAATTTATTTGAAAAATTTCATTTTTTTAAATTTTTTATACCTATTTTTAAATTTTTATTTATTATTTTTTAGAGTTTTATAGTTTAGGATGACATATATAAAAAATAACTAAAAATATTGAAATATATATATTATAACTTTAAATATTTATCAGAGAAATTTTATGTGTTATAGGTAAAAATGGGCTAACATGGGAAAACACTCAAACTATGGGAGAAAGATGCATGGAGTCCCCATCAAGGACTATCACTGAAGCCTACTACTAGGAATGATAGTGCATGTGAAAGAGGGGATACAAAGTTCATTCATGGAACATATGGAAGTAGATGACATCGACACACATGGGTCAGGTCCATGCAGTAGTGAGAGGATAGTCTCACTAGCATGGGGCATTGAATGGAGTTATAAAAATCCCCCAACAATAATATGGATGGTTTCATCTTGTATGAAAGCAGATAACTTATATAGTGCAACCAGCCTATTGGATTAATCAATGTGAGATACAAAGCACCCAGGGTACTGATCACTTAAACGAAACACTTCTGCTTCATTCCAACTTTGAATCATCATTCTTGGACACACTACTACCATAACCACTAGTATATTTCCACCAATGCTACAATGAAAAACCACCATGTAATCCAAAGTAAACCCTGGGTTCTATTGGTTATTCGAGCCTCACTATTCTACAACCATGGTTATGTGGTGTAGGGACCTTGTAAGCTCAAACTGATAAAGAAAGGCTATTCTCTCACCCATGTACATTACGTTGTTGCCACTATAGCCCAATAATGAATATTGAAGCCATTATATTTTTTATATATCTGTACTATGAGAATATATTAAAGTAAAATGGCTTGAAGGAAGAAGGAGAATGGATACACCATGTTTTTTCACCACGCTGTAGTGATGCATGAAAAGGAAGAGCCATGAAAATGAGTATGGAATCACTGTGAAATAGTCTTGGGACTATTCCATAGAGGTTCTTAGAATGGCAGTCACACTGGTTTTATGAATAAAAAGTTTTATCCATGGTCAAATGACTATTCCATACTATTTATGAAGCTATGTATGTGTAATTTATAATCTAGTTATGGGTAATAGAAAATGTTACATTAGGGTGGATGCATCCTATGTTAGGGTACAATCCATTACCATTTTATGAATCCTAGGGCCTATTTATAGGTAAATACCATTACCCTTACATAGATAATTTGATCCATGTGAAGGTAGGCTATACCTTAAGGGTTTCCCACACTATAGGGTTCAATTCTTCTAAAATTTTATGTTTTGAAGCTTTCAGTATATCCACAGAATAAATACAATAAGTTGGGAGCTTAAACAAAAGGATACATACTTGGGGTCCTGACATAAGAAATATGAGTTTTAAATACTCCAAAAAAAGGGAATAGGAGGAATGATAAAACAAACATACATAGAAGACTCAATCAACCCCGCACTCATTAATAGATAAGAATTTTTAAAATGGGAAAATAGATAATTTTCACCCAAGGGGAGTATTTTATCGAGAGAAGACAAATATGAAAGAGGAGAAAATATAGGAGGGAAAAAAATTAAATTAGCATAGAATATACATAAGTCACTTTGGGAACTACTTATAAATAGATAAGAACCACTATTGTACAATGGGGAACTAACCTTAAGGCCAATGGGGCCTAGAATTTCTCTGACATAGTGGATGGGGACTGATGCTAGTTAAGGAAACAAACATAGGACAAAAAATAGAGGTACTCTATCCAAAATCTAAAGAAAGAGTGGAGGGGAATGGTTGTCATCAACCATGATGGTGCATAGCGAGGAATTTATTTTTCTCCTAATTATTTTTTCATGTAATTCTGAATTCTTATGTTGGTTGTGAAATTAATTCTTGTATGTAATCATTTATTCATGAAATATTTTGATAGATATATCTTTTATATTCTATACCTTTAATTTATGGTTCATTCATGTTGGTTGGGAGACAAGTCATGAATAGCTAGGTGTTATATAGTAAGGTAAGGTAGATAAAGGGGATGTTTTCCTAGTGCTTGATTCTTTTTTACTTGTGATGTTTTCATATTCACTGGGAATTTATTTGTGAGTGATTTCACATTTCATTCCTTGGATTCTAGTGAGAGTCAATATTTCTAGAGGAAGAGTCCCATTTTAATTAAGGGGAGTGGGACAAAGAGACAAACTTAAATGCATCTTCCACTATGAGATTAAATTTAATGCACCTAATTTTGTTAGGATACCTCAACCAAAGGGACTTGTGGGATTAAGAAATTTTAATTAATAATGAGAGGATAAATTAGATATCCCTAACGAGTCTCATGTAAAATGGATTGAATAATTTCTCAAATAAGATTGAATTGACTTCTATTTATGAACAACCATCCAGGGAAACATTCTGACTTCTCTTCATCATGCCCATCACGTCTCATATGTAAATTTATTAATTTCTATTTTAGTTTAAATTTAAGTGATCATGATGACATAAAAGATCTTAAATCACATATAACCATTTTCCTTGTGGTATTGACCTCGTCTTACAACCATTATATTTTTTTATTTAGTTATGGATAGGTTAATGATGTGTCCAAAGGACATCATTAAATCCTTTAGAAGAATTAAATTAGAAATTTATATAAAACCTGAACTGCACTAACTACAAAGGCGTAATATAGTGGATGCATGAGGTCAATCCCATAGAGATATGAGAATATAGTAATGAAAAATCAGTAACAAAGAACAATTTATCCACATTTTAATTTATTTTATTAAACTAATTTAGGAATTTAAAATAAAACAAAGTAGGGGGAAATAAGAAGGGAGGGGAACCTGTTTCGTGGGCAGTTCTGCTAAAAAGTAATTTTGACTACACTTGAGAATCAATAATACCCATTAGATGGTCAATCAATCAATTTTATCAATAAAATAAATTGTAAATCCCTATCAATCTACCCTATAATCATAATTATTCATGAAAAAATAATTAAAATACCAGGATTCATTAGGATCAGATTCCAAAATAAAATGAATAATACAATTCAATGTTTTTGAACTGATTACCTTTTTGAATTTGGGTTTCTTCTGCTACAAAATGCACTTGTTAATTATTTAAATATTATATATGATTATTCTGAATCACAAAAAATACCAATTGAAAAAAAGAATTTCACAAGGGAAGAAGTAAATAATAAAAATTTGTACATACCTTGTTTAACTGATTTCACTCTCCCCTATAGATTTAGCCAACCCTCATTGGGAGATCTTCAATGATGAATAAACCTAAAATCATAAGAGATATAATTTATGAGAAATAATTATAAATATATAAAATCAATGAAAATGGAATTAAAATAATGACAATCAAATGCTATATCAAAGCAGAATAAGGGAATGAAAAAAAGAAAACCTAACTAAAGTGGGTCAGAACCCTAGAGATAGCCTCCTAGAGGTTGATCCTATATTCCTTGAATAAATTACCTTTCTCAATAGAAAAAACTCTTACTTATAATCCTATAAGTCATCAATCATTTCACTTAGGTCAAATCCCACATTTAATATCCATTTTGGGAAGAGAAGATATCTCTACACCGAAAGATGCATAAAAAATCACCATTTTTTATTCTATCTGATAATTTCACATCATGTAATGTTTAGAAGATGTCTAATATGTAGGGACAAAATATCCTTACTCTTCACAACCTATAAATTTTTCACAACCATTATAATTTCATGTTGATTAACTATTATATGATGTGTAAAGTGTTTTTTATATCCGAAATCTCTGTTTTTCTACGGTTCTTCAATTTCGAGCCTCATGAACCTCTCGTGATTATCCAAAATCATGGGAATCATTAATTAAATGGATTAATTGGATAATTTTTCTTAAATCATCAATTCTATCATCAATATTTAATTTCTATTGTTGAGTAGAGCCATGAAGCAGCTCAACACAAAGTTCCTTTCTGTTCCTCAATTACTACGGTTTCATCTCTATTGTTACACATGTCATTCATGTAACAATAATATAAAAAACATTAATATTAATTATGAATATCATATTAAATTAATAAATATTCATTTAAAATTAATATAAAAACACATGAAAAAATCGATACAAAATAGAGATATCATTTAATATAAATTTTACAATTTGATAGGTTCAGAGGATTTAATGATGTCTTCCAGATGAGTGAAATTTCTAGCACAATTATTTGGGAAGAGGTTATTATAAATTCAATAGTTATATAAAAATTTAACTCCCCCACATCTCTATTTTCTGAATTTAGATTAATTCTATTTTCATTGGTGTTCTATTTTATGTGTTGGGTGTTTTTAATATGTGATCTCAGGAATATGTAAGATGAGGGATGACATGATTTTGGAAATTAAGCTATCAAACCTATCATATAAAATTTAAAAAAAGAAGGGGGAAATTTGATTCCAAGGATGGGATATTCAATACCAACTGAGAGTACCAAAAATGTACCCAAGAACGGATGAAGTATACCAAAACATAGAAGATGAGTTCAAAATTGGATTGTTACTCCTAGATAACATAGATAAGGAAGATGAGTGATTGAATGATCCAAGGAGGAGGACCAAAATGAAGATCCATTTAGAGACATAAACAATTTTATGTCAAAATCTATGGTAAGTTTCTATTATGATTCTTATTTTAAATTTTCCATGGAGAAAACCTACCTAAGTACTGAGGAGGAGGAAGAAGAGGAACCCACCACTACTAAAAAAATCGAAAGGAGTAAGAAGATATGGGAGCTGTTGAATTACGGGAAATAACTATTGACATAGTGGAATAGGGGAATAAAAATCCTACTAAACAAGAAGACCCACCAACACCAGCTATTGAGAATCCCCAATAAAAAGAAGAGAATGACATGGTGGCTTCTTAATTACATGAATTCATTGAAAAATTTGAATAAGTGCAACCACCATAGAATGAAAATATATAGAGGTATAAATTATAGAAAACCCATGAATATTTAATATAGTTATCGGGGATTTTTACCATTGGTAACCCTTAACCATTAAAAAAATTGATCATAAAGAGGAGGAAAAGTAGAAGAGACACACTATACACTTCTCAAAAATATAATTGGTTTAATACGATATTGTTTGATCTATACCCTACTCCTATTACATGATTTAAAAAGTGTGGTAAATATTAATAACCTAAATAAATGTTCTTTTGTGGGAGGAAACCTAAGTTTTTATTTATTTTTTTCTTAGGTATTTTAGTTTAGGATGTAGGGAAGCCCCCCAGATATTTTTGAACTTCAATTGCATGGATATTGTACTTTCACTATAATATTTATTGTGTAGGTCCATGATGAAAAAAATTAAAGTAGAAAAATAAAATATATTAATAAAAAAGAGGAATAAGAATTTTATTTCCAGTAATCACTTATACTCCCCTATTTTAAGATTTTTTTTTATTTTCAATGAAAAGATTCATTCCCAAACATATAATAGTGATACTTTTTTTATCAATTACTCTTAAAAAAATGTGAACCCCATTATGTCTTGATTTAATTTTAAATTCAATGAAATTAAATTAGTAATATGGGGTGATTGAATAATTAGAGTGAAACATATGAATTTGAATTCAATAAATCATGATTTTTCATTTTTTTACATATAGTTGAATTTTCCCTTCCATCATTCATTATATAAATTTTATAATTTCATGTTGATTAATTTATTTTTTTATATATTCCATTATTGATTGAAATTAAAATCATATGATCCAAAACCTGAGAGGTTTCTAGAACAATTTTGTTCAATCTTTATTAGTAAATTTCTTGAGAGAACACAGGACATGTTACCTATTAAGAAATGTTTTTGACCTGGTCAAAGTGATGATTGTGAACAATTAACTATAAAAATGATTGAATTATTTTCATTTATTCAACCGTTATCCTTGATACCTACCATAAATTGATTCTAATTTTATCCTATAGGGACCATGAATTCCATTTGATGGGAATGAACCACATCACAAGCCAATTTCATCCATTATTTCCCTTACTTTAATATTTTTCATGATTTTAAAAGTAAAGTATGGGAGAAAGGGTATTCGTGTTGGTGAAAATGGATATTATTTATTAATGATTTTTTTGGGAATTATTATTGGTTATCAAAATAATTTCATGGAATTATTCATCTTATTTATTGTTTTACCCTCTAGAAAATTAAAAAATTAAAAAATTGGGTTGATTTACAGAGGGTCAGAAATCACCATCAATTGAACAATAATTTATATTATTTGGGGCTGGGTGGTGGATGTGATACTTATCCTAGATCAACTTTTGGAAAAAATAAAAAATAATAAAAAACAAAACCAAGAGGTTAACTCATTCTTTTATTTCATAGTTTATGGAATTACTTTGAGATTGGGGATGTGGGGAAGATATATTTTTTTAAGAGGAGAATGTAATTGTATTTAATTTTATTATAATGAACTATACTTAGGGATAAACATAATTTTCAAGGATTAATTGTTTTTAAATCAATTACCTAACACCTCTTAACCTTAGAGCCATAGAATCCAATTTTTCCCAGTACTCATGATTTTTAGTGATTTTTTCCTCTCTAAAGTGGAGAATGTAGGTTATTTTGAAGTTTATAAGTTTGGAACATATACTCATGGTATGAGAGAAAATACATTTATATTTTCCCTTGGGTTATGAGAGAATAAATAACATGGTGAGGTAGACCATGACTTTGAGTTTTAATATTGGTAAATTATGATACTTGATTGAAAGAAAGGAGAAGTTCCATAATTTTTCATGGGAAAATTATTTACATTATTTCTGGTGAGGATTTGGAAATTTTTTGATTATATGACACGTGTAAATTATATCTATCCCATTGATAAATATTTAGTTTCATTAATTTTGAATTTTAAATATTGGTAGAATGAGGGTGTCATTTTTTAATTCATAGTGTAGATTTATTCTTGAGGACATGTATGGTTTATGTGTGGTGGGTTTGATGAGTTCACATTAAGCATACATTTTTTAAAAATTTAGTTGATAAATTTCATTTATTTTAATTTTTTCACCTATTTATCAATTTTTATTTATCATTTGTGGACATTTTATAGTTTGGGATGAATTTTTTGAAAAAAAATAAATAAATAGAAATAAATGTTTTATATGTTTAAATATTTTTCTAAGTATTTTTATATCTATTGGGTAAAAATGGGCTAACATGGGATTTCCCTCAACCCATGGGAGGAATCCACATGAAATACCCAAAAGGAATTGTTGACCGATCCAACAACAAGGAAGGATAATGCATGTGGAAGAGGGGATCAATAGGGAGTGCATGGAGAAAACGGGAGTGAAGCACTCCAACACATGAGATTCAAGTCTGTATAGTAGAGGGAGGATAGTCTAACCGCCGCAGGGCGACACATAGTGGCATAAAGAATCCTCTAACACCCATATGTATTGATGCAGAGTAGATGAAAGTATATAACTTATATAGAGGAGGTAGACTATTGTATTATTTGATTTAGGGAATGGAGATCCCATGGTACTGTCCACTTAAGAAAAATTCTTTTTTTCTCTCCAATTCCACATCATCAATCTCAGACTCACCACTACCATCACCGATACACTCTTGCAACCGTTATTGCACCACAAATACACCATGGAATTAAAAGGATATCTTGGGTTCCACTATATACTTGATTCTTTTTATGCCTCCACTGGTAAAAAATTTATTTAAGATGACTCATTTTCCATGTCAGTTATCTATAACTGACATGAAAAATAAAAAGCACCTATTTTACATGCTAGTTTTTTAATAATAGGAATTAGAAATAATTTTTTCACATCGGTTATTAAATAATGGATGTAAACTATATTTAAAACTTTAATTAAAAAATGATACTATTCATTTTGGTTTCATTCTTTCTTGTACAAACTTCAATTATTTATCATATGGTAAACCCTAACCCTTACATCTTCAATCAGGTGACCTCAAATCTCTTCATCATTTGATATAGTTTCCTTTAATCTCTTTATTATGTAATGCACCACCATCTTTCATCATCAACCACTATATTTAACTAACTTGGAGAAACCTAAACCTCTTATATTCAATCCAGTTGCCTCAAATATCTTCATTATTTGATTCGGTTTCATCTAATCTCTTTCAATAGGCATCAACCACCATATTCCATTATCACCCATCATCGGTCATCGGTTTCAATATCTCTTCTTCTTCTTCTTCTCACTGGTTTCATCTTCTCAATCATCCCCATTATTATACCAATTAGTTTTTTTTTATTATATTTATTTTGCTTTCATCAAAATTATTTTCATTTTTATTTTGTGTTCCAATTTTCAAAAGATTTCATCTTATCTTCATTATTTTTATTTTCAGTTTAGATTCATCACACATCTAAGGTATTATATAATTTATGAATGATTCGATTTAGATTAAGGTTTTTTAAATGATAATTTGATGAATTGGTGTTATAAATAATGTTATTTTATAAATTAATGTGTTTTAAGGTGTGTTTTTTGTCTATATTGTGAACATGTGTCTAAATGATCATACTGATTGTGCAATATTTTTTTGATATTTTTATTAAAGAATGATAATTAAATATGTTCAAAGTAAAGCTTATGTTTTTCATATATGTTGTATTTATTTTATTTGGGAAATATTTTAATATTTTTTATTATTTTTAAAATTAAATTTTAAATTAACTTTAAAATATAATAAATTAATTTCATTTCTTGATATTTTTATAGGAAATAATGAGTTGAAATTTGGATTACTGCAGTGCAAAAAAAGTGACGAATATGAGGAAGGTTTTGATTATTTTTTGGAATTTTCTAAATGAAATGTTACAAACAAAAACTTGTTTTTCTATCCATGCTTGGTATATTTAAATATAAAGAAATTAAAAAGAAGATAAATCAATGATCATTTAATTTTCTATGGTTTTAATCTGAGTTAAAGTCATTAGATTTGGCATGCTGAAATTGGCCAGAATTCAAGATCTATTGATGATGTTGATTTTGAGTATGATAGTTTTGATCAAATTGAATAAATTATTAATGATATTGAAATAGAATAAATTGGAAAATAACTAATAATTGTTAATTTATATGGATATACTAAAAAATCATTGTATCTAGGTTGTACAAAATTTATGGTTTAAAGAATGATGTTAAGATTGATTAAATTGAAGGTAAAAATGGATGGAGTGACATATTTTTTACAAATTTTCTATTGATTTTGAAATGAATGCATACTAAATATAACGATCTTCCATATTCATATTATATTGTGAAGAAAATATTATTACCGATGGGTTTGGGGTACAAGAAGATAAATTCCTACCGGAATGAAATTGTTCTACATAAAATGGAATATTAAGGTCTTTTAGAGTGTCCTAAATATGGGAAATCATTATATAAGTTGAAATAAAAATAACAGGTTGACTTAGTAGTTATAGATACCCATGCTAATATAATTTGGTATCTTCCTATAATTCCTTGTTTGAAATGTTTATTTCCAAATTAAAAATAAGTAAAATGGTTAATATGAAATATAGATGAACATATATTTGATGGAGAATTATATCATCTAGATGATTGTCCAAAGTGGAAGAAAATTGATCAAAAATTTCTTACATTCAGATATGAAGTTATAAATATTATACTTGGACTATGAACATATAGAATGAATCCATATCTAAGACTAAGTAGAAAACATATTTCATTGACTATTTTATTGGTAATTTACAACTTATCCCCTACATTTTATATAAAGAGGAAATATATCATGTTGAGTTTAATGATTTTTGGACCAAAACAACTTAGAAATTATATTAATGTTTTCTTGTATCCATTAATTGATGATTTTAAACTTTTATGGAATTAAGGCAGTTTCATGAAATATTTTTACAAAAATGAAACATTTTTAACTACATGTAGTGATTCTGTTCTCTATAAATGACTTCCCTATAACACCCTGAGTTTTTAGGATTTTTTTTCTTCAAATAAATTAATTTTTTTGATTCCCTTTGTGATACACTACACCATTGATAAAACAAAATTTTATTGAATATTTTATTGATAATATATGATATAATTTCCTCAAATTATGCTAAATATTTTCAATCATGAAACATTTGGGATTAGATCATTCATTTGCAAATTTGATGAAAATTCTAGTTTTACCCTTTTAAAATTCACTGTAGTATTTCGGAAATAAAAATTATTTTGTAAATTATTTTGACTTAAAATTTTGTAAACATGTTCTTGACTTAACGAGCTACAAATTATATTCAAGACTTGGGAGCTGGATCGTGCATATGAGTGGAGTAAATGGGACATGAAAAAAAAGCTAGAATGAACTATCTAGATTGGACATTACTTCACCATTTGGGTCGTATCTTCTTCATATGAGCTTATATTGGGCCCAAATATTGATGAAATCACGGAGTCATTATTTAGAACAAATCATAATTCTAGAAGGCTAGCCAATTCACGCTTTTTGGAGGTAAACTATGTGGTACAACGTGGAATAAAATATTTGGCTGAGTTTTCATTTCACACTTAAAAAGTTATGTAACCCTAGACCTCACAAACTCTATTTAAAGGGGGTTTTCACTATTTGTTAGGGATGGTAGAGGCTTTTGGAAGGTGTGCCAGAAATGGTGTCTCTTGGGAACCCCTCACAACTCTTAGAATAAGTAAGTCTTTGTGAAAACCTCTCTTCCAAAAAGGCTCTCCTCTCCCACATCCTCTTTGTATTTATTTTCTTTAATGTTTATATCGTGACTTTTTCTTCAAATAATATTCTGTGTTATCCCATTTTCTTCTTCTATTAAACTTCCTAATTGGGTTGGAATCCAGAATGGAGACGATATTGGGTTGTACCCTTTCAATCCGTGCTTATTCAAAATGTCTCCACAATGACCACAACACCCATGGAAGAGTAGTATTTTAGTGATCAATCTATCTTCTACCCTATTCATTTAATTATTTTGAATCAATGAGCTACTTTAATTCAATTAATATGATCCATGAATTGTGTTTTTAAATTATAATAAACTAATCAAGCAATTGAACAATTAACACAAAAACACGCGAGGTCAAGATTTTGTGTAAATTGTGAGAGCGCGATCTTAATCGGTAATACAAGACCACACAAGATAAATTTGTAGAGTCCAAATATAATCCCTAAACACAATTAATCCTCATTTTTATAATGGATATGTTCTCTAATTAAGCACTGACCATAATCTAACCTTAGGACAACAATCAAAGTAGGGTGCTGCGATTGCATGTTCCGAAGCTAGCCTATGGTTTAAGTAATTTCATCTTTGTGGTTAAGTTAACTCTCATAGGGTTCAAGGGTTAACAAATTAGGGATCATAATTAATTTGATATTGATTTAAATGAAAATTATTAATAAGTAAATGAATAGGTAGATTTAGATCTATTACGACTTTTAAAATATTAAAAAAACATCTTCTTGTTGTGTCTTTTTAATCAAACTTAATTTCAAAATTAAAAACAAAAAAATGCAATCTTCTTCCAGAAAACTTCTTCAAGTTTTATAAATGATGAAAAACCCCAATCCTTTTATGTATTGTTTTAATTCAAATCTATTTTATTTTTATAATACTTTTAAGAAGTTGTTTTAATTTACTTCCTCCTTTGAAATACAACCTTAGTCCGCCACTCTGCTGCACCTAAGTACCCAAAAACCACTAATAATTTGAGGGCGCCCACAATAGCGCTCTTTCAAATTGGAACCATTTTCAGGGAGGCAAGTAATTTATTCAACTAATTATAGGTATTTATTTTATTTTTCATTTAATTATTTTCTTCCTATCTTTCTTTCTTCTTTATCCTTTCTCATGTTTTTTTCCCTTACTCTCTTCTTTAATTTTTATCGGACCAACTCAAAATTATTTTATTTTTAATATGGTACACTTTTATTTATTTCATTTTCATCTTTCATTGATGTATGACATGAAATAATCCCAAATATATCTTAGATATTGACCCTGAGATTTAATGTAGCCTTAGGGCACGAATCAGACATTCTCAGTCTACGGGAAGTTTTAATATTCAACTAGTTGGATAATACCTCCACTTTCAGAACATTGAAATTTTAAGCAATTAAAATTCAACCATAAAACAAGAACCAATGGCTGAAAATAATTGAAATGAACTTAATAGAACCATTCAAGAATTGGATGCACCTGATATTAACTATCAACCAAATTGTATTGCATACCCAAATCTTGAATCAGACTTTGAATTGAAATCTGGATTAATTCATCTTCTTCCAAAATTTTATGGCCTCTCAGGTGAGGATGACAATAAACACCTTAAGGAATTTAATGTGGTTTGCTCAACCTTGAAACCAAGAAATGTATCTGAATACCAAATAAAATTAAGTGCATTTCCATTCTCACTTGATGGAGCTGTGAGAGATTGCATTTATTATTTACAATCCTAATATGTAACTTGTTGGAACGATTTAAAAAGTCTTTTTATTGCAGGAGATTTTTACCAACATCAAGGACCACTTCCATTCGTAAAGAGATATCTGGGATCAAGTAAGAATAAGGGGAGTCAACGTATGAGTACTGGGAGCGATTCAAGAAGTTGTGTGCAAGCTTCCCATAACACCAAATCAGTGTGAAACTACTCATCTAGTACTTCTATGAAGGACTCATACCTATGGAGAGAAGAATGGTGGATGCTGTGGCTGAAGGAGAATTGGTGGACAAGACACCAGTAGCTGTAAGTGCATTGATCGAAAAAATGGCCCAAAAATCCCAATAATTTGGTGATCGAGGTACACCACATGTCAGGGGAGTACATCATGTAAGTCCATCTTCTCCTGAAAGTCATTTCATTGATACCAAGTTGGAAGAATTGACAACTATGGTGAGGAAGATTGCTTTGGCTCAAAATACATCCTTACCCCCTCCTTCAACGCCTTGTGGCATTTTCACTGAGACAAGCCTCCCAGCTGACTTTTTCCCACAACTACAAGAGACAGAGGATTACGTAGTAGTATTCTCAGGGAGACCATATTAGCAGCAACAACAAACATACCCCCAAAAGAACCTTGATTACTTTTCACCGACATACAACCAATGGTGGAAGGATCAATCCGCCATGAGCTATGTCTCTGGACAACAAAAAAGGCCCCCCTTTCAACAAAACTTCCAGCAACCTCTGCCTTACCAACAGGGATTCCAACAACCCCAAAGAAGATTTGAAGCCCAGACATCAACAATCCAGCAACAAGGAAATCCCCCACCAAAGGTAGATTCTAACACTGATGACCTTTTGAATAAAAATTTTCTTTATCAATAGAATGAGATAAAGAGTCAAGATTTGGAGCTGAGGGAGTTGAAGACTCAAATGAGCTAGATTTCCACTGCCGTCCATAAACCAGTAAGTAAGAATTCTGGAAATCTATTATCCCAAACTACTCCAAATCCCAAGGGGAATATCAGTGCCATCACATTGAGAAGCAGGAAGCAAACAATTGATGCTTCTCCACCTACCATTCCATTGAGATTCACCTCAAATCTTAAGAGGCCGCATTCCATACCAACTGATGAGAAAACCAAGGAGAAATATAAAGGTAAGGAAAATATTGATGATGTTCCTCCTAAACCCCTTCCATTTCCAAATAGGGTTGTAAAAACCAAGAAGATGGCTGAGGAGGCAATGCAAAAAGAAGTTTTGGATACATTAAAGCATGTAGAGATCAACATCCCTTTACTTTAAGCCATTAAGAAAATCCCAAGGTATGTGAAATTCTTAAAAGAACTTTGTACCAATTGAAGAGGGATCAAGGTAAATGAGATGATAAATCTTGGAAGGAATGTGTCAGCACTCATTGCACCAACTCTAGCATTGCTGAAAAAGTGCAAGGATCCAGGGACATTCACCATCCCATGAACCAGAGGGGAGTTACACTTTTCTAATGCACTTTGTGATTTGGGAGCTTCCATAAATGTGATTCCTCACTCTGTATTCTCTTCTTTGCAGGTTGGTGAGTTGAAGCCCACAAGAGTAGTTGTGCACTTAGCGAATAGAGCTACGACATATCCAACGAGAGTTCTTGAGGATGTACTTGTCTGAGTAGGAGACATAATATTTCTAGTAGATTTATATGTGCTTAACATGGAGGATGATCAGGTAAGTTCTCATGCCCCCATTATCTTAGGTAGACCCTTCCTCAAAACTGAAAAAAACAATCATAAAAGTTAATGAGGGTACACTTTACATGGAATTTGGGGATGAAGTTGTGAAATTTAATGTTATGGATTCTATGAAGTACCCCTCAAAGGATAATTTTACATTTTTTATCTCCCATTTTTAACCACTAGATAAAAAACCCATGGAATTTGATTATTCTATTCTTAGGGAGATTATGAATATTGGTTCTAGTTTAATGACTAAGAGTACTTCCACACCTATTTCTAATGAACAAGAATCTCTAAGAATTGATTTTGAAATGGATTCATATTCTGATATTGATCATGTGAACTCTGATTATGACATTTCTATTGAGTATGCTGATATATTTGATGATTTATTCTCTGATTGTGATGATTTATATTCTGATACTGATGCTCCTTTTGCACACATTTCAGTTCCTTCAATGTCTCCATCCATACACCACCCCCCTTCATTGGATCTCAAGACATTGCCACCAAATCTCAAATACTCATACATGTTGAGTGGTGATAAATTACTTGTTATCATTGCTAAAAATATATCTTTTTAACATGAAGAAAAACTTTTGAATCTTTTGAGGGAGAACATCATGGCAATTGGGTGGACCTTGGCTGGCATATTAGGTATTAGCCCCTATATTTGCATGCATAGGATTATTTTAGAGGATGAGGCTAAACTGGTGAGACAACCACAAAGGAGACTCAATCCAACCCTTCTGGAGGTTGTTAAAAAAGATGTTGAAAAATTGCTCGAGGTAGGTATAATCTATCCCATTTCAGATTCCCAGTGGGTGAGTCTTATTCAGGTTGTGCCTAAGAAAAGTGGTGTTACTATTGTTAAGAATGGGAAAGATGAGTTAGTTCTAATGAGGGTGAAAAACAGTTGGCGTGTGTGTATTGATTATAGGAAACTAAATCAATCTACTTGCATGGACCATTTACCCTCCCATTTATTGATTAGATGATTGAGAGACTTGCTAGGAAAACACATTATTGTTTCTTGGATGGATTTTTTGGATATTTTCAGGTTCCTATTTCTCTGAAGGATTAGGATAATACAACATTCACTTGTCCTTTCGGTACGTTTGCCTACCAAAGGATGCCATTTGGACTTTGCAATGCCACAGGTACCTTCCAGAGATGCATGGTGAGTATTTTTTCTGATTTTATTGAGAACTTCATGGAGGTATTCATGTATGATTTTATAGTGTATGGGTCTTCATTTGATGAATGTCTAAGTATTTTGGGAAAGGTGTTGAATCATTTTATTGAGAAGAATCTGGCCTTGAACTTGGAAAAGTTTCATTTCATGGTAGAGTATGACATTGTCTTAGGGCATGTAGTGTCAAAAAATTGGATAGAGGTTGATAGATCTAAGGTAGATATTATTTCATCCTTAACATAGCCTTCATGTGTGCATGATGTTAGATCTTTCCTAGGGTATGCGGGATTTTATCGGCGCTTCATCAAAGACTTTAGTAAGATTGCTCTTCCTATGTCACGATTACTTCAAAAGGATTTTGATTTTGCATTTGATGATTCTTGCAAGACTTCCTTTGATGAGATAAATAAGTGTCTGACCACTCCACCAATCATAATTCCACCATGGTGGGAGATTCCTTTTGAGATTATGTGTGATGCCTCCAACTTCGTGGTTGGAGCTATCTTATCTCAGAGGGTGGAGGGGTGTTCACATGTGATCGCCTATGCTTCAAGGACACTAGATTCAGCCCAATAAAACTACACAACCATAAAAAAGGAGTTTCTTGCTGTTATATTCGCTTTAGATAAATTTCTTTCATACTTACTGGGCTCTAAAGTAGTTGTTTTTTCTGACCATGCAGCTCTGAGGTACCTCTTGAAGAAGCCAGATGCAAAGACCAGGCTGATCTGATGGATGCTCCTTCTTCAGGAATTTGATATTGAGATAAAAAAAGGGGTCAGAAAACTTGGTGGTGGACCACATGAGTAGGATGACTCACACACTAGAGGATGACGCCTTGGACCAAGTACCACTTCGGGACACTTTCCCCAATGAGCATCTTTATTCCATCTGAGGTACGCATCATTGGTATACAGATTTAGTTAACTACCTTGTTGCCTCTAAAATCCCTGCAAATTTAAAGAAACATCAAGTCCAAAAATTAAAAAGTGAGTCTTGATATTATTTTTGGGATGATCCATACCTATGGAACATGTGTAGTGATCAAGTTATTAGGAGGTGTGTTCCTGATCATGAGTTCGAGTCTGTTTTACATTTTTGTCATACACTTTCTTGTGGTGGAAACTTTGGACCCCAATGGATAGCTAAAAAAGTTTTGGACTCTGGATTATATTGGTCTAGCTTATTCCATGATGCCCATGTGTTTTGTAAGTCATTCCCTCATTTCCAACACACTGGGAACTTTTCTAGGAGACATGAGATGCCCCAAAAACCCATACTATTCTGTGAGATTTTTGATGTATGGGGCATTGATTTTATGGGTAATTTTTCAAGTTCCTTTGGTTTTTTTATACATTTTGGTCTCTGTTGATTATGTGAGTAAATGGGTGGAGGCTAAGGCCACCAGCACTGATGATTATCATGTTGTTGTGGAATTTGTCAAAGCACATATTTTTTGCAGGTATGGAGTACGAAAGGCCATCATCAATGACCAAGGGACACACTTCTGTAATCAGAATTTTTCTTCCCTTCTTTGGAAGTATGGGGTAACACACAAAACATCAACACCATACCACCCTCAAACAAATGGCCAGACTGAGTTTTCAAATAGGGAATTAAAATGAATTTTGGAGAAAATTGTGCAACCAAATTGGAAAGATTGGAGAAAGTGCTTGGATGATGAATTATGGGATTATAGGACAGCATACAAGAAACTCATTGGTATGTACCCATTTCAGATTGTTTTTGGGAAAGCATGTCATCTCCCCATGGAGGTTGAGCATCGGGCTTATTGGGCTATAAAGAAATGCAACATGGATTTGGCCCAAGCTGGAATCCAAAGGAAGCTTCAAATTCAAGAGCTTGAGGAGATTCAGTTGTCTTCATATGAGAACTCAAGGCTCTATAAGGAAATATCAAAATCATCTCATGACAAAATGATCCAACAAAGGGAGTTTCATGTTGGAGATAAAGTCCTTCTCTATAGTTCACAACTAAAGCTGATGCCTAGTAAGATGAATTCCAGATAGTTAGGTCCTTATGTTGTGACTAATGTTTTTCCTTATGGTGCAGTGGAGATCACACAAGAGGACACAGGAAGGAGCTTTAGAGTAAATGGGAAATGTTTTAAGAGATACATTGAGGGACTTCCTACTGATGCAGTGGATTTTATCACACTGCATGACCCCATCATCACTTGAGCATATCAGTATATTCCTAATCCTTTAACTTATTTATTCTTTGTCCTATTTAAAATTATACATTTTATGTGCATATATCATATCATGGGTTCACATTGAGGAAAATGAAATATTTTAAGTGAGGGGGAGGGAACCTTTTAGTTTAGTAATTTCAATTGTTTTCCTGTTTAAAAAAAACAAAAAAAAGTGTTTTTTTAAAATTTTGTGTGTTTATTTTTCAAAATTTTGTGTGTTTTTTAAAATTTTGAGTTGAAATGATTCTCATAACCATTTTTAAATCCATTTAAATAAGTGAAAAAATTTATCCCTTGAAATAGAGCTTAAATGAATGCTGAAAATGACTTTGTTTCAAGTTTAAATATTTAGTAATTTCATGAAAAGTACACTTAATTTTGAATCCCATTCCACATCTCATTGTATTTATATTTAAAATCACTTTCCTATGAGGCCTCTGAACCATTATTTTCATATTATTTATATTCACCTCACTTCTTGAGAGAACCAAACCATTCTTGATTTAATGAGAATTTGATTTATTCCTGTCAAAACTTGAGGGTTTGAGGTACTTATGTTTAAATGATTGAGGCAGTTGTTTGGTATTAAAGCCCCTATTTCAAAGAATAATTTTTTATAATGGAATACCTTGAACATTTAATCCTTATATCCCTTATAATCCATGAAAAACCTGTTAGGTTATCCATATTACAATCCAATTTTCCCTATCCAACCAACTCTTGAAGTGAAATTGCATAATCTAGTTGAACTTAAGTGTGGGGGAAGATATCTTGTGTTGTGCTACCACATTCTGTGATACTTAGGGTGGAATATTAAATTCTGAAGAGATGTTTTTGTTTCTGAAGAATATGATTATATTGAAAGTTGTGCCTTTCTAGAGCTTTCATGATAAAAGAAGCTGTGCCTTTCTAGATATTTTGATATAGGGGGAAAGTTGTGCCTATCTAGAGCTTTTAAGAAAATAATGTTCAAGAAGATTGACATTTTTACCGCTGAAATGTTGAATGGTGTGAACATTCCTTTATTTTTTATGATGATGAACATGAATAGATTCTACATCAATTTAGGAGGAGACTATATTTAATTGAAAATTATATTAATGCAATTTTGCTTCAAAAAGAGTCAAGCCCTCCTCATTTAGCCTCATAGTTTTTCACATCTAAATCCTACCAACCAAAATCCACAGAACAACCCTGAAAAGTCTTCATGATTAACAGATGTCCTTGACTCACATTGGGTGGTGATTTAGGAATTTATCAAGCCAATGGTGACCCTTGTATGAGTTTTGATGAGAAATACATTGCAAAAACAAATTTGACATTTGTGTGATAAGAGAAAATTCAAGTGAGGTAAGTGTTTTGTGCATGGGAGGATAAATGAAGTGGAAATATATTGAATGATATCAATGGATAACTTGAAATAATGTTTTTTATGAGGCATGATATCTTCTTTTTCTTGGTGTGGAATTGTTGTATATCAAGGATATGTGTTTTAAAATTTGTTTTGATTTGATATTGATGTTTAATTGATATGAGGTTTTTCCCAGAAGTGCAAAAGGGTAAGTGTGGGGGATTTGATAAAACACAATTTTATTGAATATTTTATTGATAATAGATGATATAATTTCATCACATTATACTAAATATGTTCAATTATGAAATATTTGGGATTAGATCATTCATTTTCAAATTTGATGAAAATTCCAGTTTTACCCTTTTAAAATTCACTGTAGTATTTCAGGCATAAATATTCTTATGTAAATTATTTTGACTTAAAATTTTGTAACTATGTTACTGAATTAATGAGATATAAATTTTATTCAGGACTTGGGAGCTGGATCGTGCATATGAGTGGAGTAAATGGGCCATGAAAACAAAGATGGACCGAACTATCCAGATTAGACATCACTTCACCATTTGGGTCTTATCTTCTTTATGAACGTTTGTATGGGGCCCAAATTTTGAGGAAATATCGGGGACATGATTTTACCCAAATCATCCTTCTAGAAGGCTGACCAATTCACGCGTTTTGGAGGTCAACTATGCGGCGAAACTTGGAATAACATATTTGGAAGAGTTTTAATTTCACACTTAAAAAGTTGTGTAACCCTATCCATCACAAACTATATTTAAAGGGGGTTTTTACTCTTTGGGAGGTCTGGTCGAGGCTTTGGTAAGGTTTGGACTAAAGGGTGTCTCTTGGGATCCCCTCACAACTCTTAGAAGAAGTAAGGATTTGTGCAAATCTCTGTTCCAAAAAGGCTGTCCTCTCCCACCTCCTCTTTGTATTTCTTTTCTTTCATGTTTATATATTGACTTTTTATTCAAATAATCTTATATGTTCTTACCTTTTAATCTTCTATTAATCTTCCTAATTGGGTTGAAATCAAGAGTGGAGACGAGATTGGGTTCTACCCTTTCAATCTATGCTCATGCAAAATGTCTCCACGATGACCACACCACCCATGGAAGAGTAGTTTCTTAGTGATTGATCTATCTTCTACCCTCTTCATTTAATTATTTTGAATCAATGAGATACTGTAATTCACTTAATATGATCCATGAATTGTTTTTTTAAATTATAATAAACTAATCAATAAATTGAACAATTAACAGAAAAAAACACGTGAGGTCGAGATTTTGTGTAAATTGTGAGAGCACGATCTTAATCGGTAATACAAGACCACATAAGATAAATTTGTAGGGTTAAAATATAATACCTATACAAAATTAATCCCCATTTCTAGAATGGATATATTCTCTAATTAACCACTGACCATAAGCTAACCTTATAACAATAATCAAAGCAGTGTGCTGCGATTGCATGTACCGAAGCTAGCCTAGGGTTTAAGTAATTTTATCTCTATGGTTAAGTTAACTCTCGTAGGGTTCAAGTGTTGACAAATCAGGGGATCGTAATTAAGTGGATATTGATTTAAATGACAATTTTTAATAAGTAAATGAAGTGGTAGAGTTAGATCGATTATGAATTTTAAAATATTTTAAAAAAACATCTTCTTGTTGCAACATTTTAATCAAACTTCATTTCAAAATTAAAAAAATGAAATCTTCTTCCAGCAAACTTCTTCAAGTTTTATACATGATAAAAAAACTCCATCATTTCATGTAGTGTTTTAATTAAATTCTATTTTATTTTTAAAATAACTTTAAGAAGTTGTTTTAATTTACTTCCTCCTTTGAGAGACGACCTTGGTCAGCCACTCTGCTACACCTAAGTACCTAAAAACCACTAATCATTTGAGAGCACCCACGACAGCGCCTTTCAACCTTGTTAAAATTTCACTACATGAAATATCAACTTAACTGTTTTTACATGAAACACTGAGTTTCTACGAAACATCATTTTATTATTATAATTATTTAAAAAAGAAAATTATAAAATAGCTATTGGAATGGTGTGTATGAATAGGATTAATTGAATTATGAAGTTATATTTTACACATTTATATATAATTCTTTGAAAAATTAACAATAAATGAATGTAAAACCCTTTTTAAGATAAAAGGAAATGTTTTTATAAAAAACTACGCAAACGTGTATTTTACATAAAAAATCAATATTATTATATTATATTAATGAAATATATATATATATAATATTTAACATACATATTATGTGTTTTCTAGACTTTATATAATAATAAATCCATTTTTTCTCATAAAATAAGTATTTCTCTAAAAAAGCAGTTTTCCACCTTTTGATGGGGAACTTCTTTTAAATATCATTTTTAAAAATTTCATAAATTATATTTGAAAAAAATAAAATTATTCTTTAAAATATGGAAATAAAAATTTACTTTGGTTGAGTTTTTTTATTTTTCTCTTAAGTTTTATATTTTGATGAATAGTGAAAAACACTAAATGTTAATTTAAAATAGCTTTTTCATTGAAATAATTTATAGTGTTAAATTATATTTTTGATTAGTTTTAAATTATAATTAGATAAATTTTTTATTTTATTAATTCAATGTATGTCATTGGAATCAATTTTACATTGAATTTGGATATAAAAACCTATCAATTTTTTGAATGTTTTCACTTTAAATACCTGTTGTTTCGTCCCGTCTGTGGGATTAATTTCTTCAAATTATGTAAATTAAATTTGAAAAAATGGATTAAATATTTTTAATTATAAGTTTAAAATTTATTTATTGATTCCATTTTATATTGGGATAATATTAATTGTAATTTTAGTAATGTTAATTACCACGATTATGGGTAAATCACGTAATTATGGGTAAAAATAATATTAAAAATATTTGAAAAATTCCCAAAAACTTACCCAAATATTATTGGATTATGTTAATTAAACCCTTAACTTCTATGGTTGAGAATTAAATGATTTAGTGGGAACTTTCCATGAAAATTACTTGGATATTATTAAAATCAAAGAGAGTGACGAAATGTCACACTCCTACTTTTAATAAAAATAATATTTTTAATATGTGGTAAAATAGAAGATATTATTGAATATGTATATTAATATTAAATATAAAATGTTTATTTATATCATGTTATTTTATTTTCAAATTTTACTAAAGAAATAATTTTGAAAAATAACTACCCAATGATGATGCAGTAATTATTCAATTAATGAAACAATCAATTAAATGATATTATAAATATTAAATTAAAAAATTGACTTAATTAAGGTGATAATAAAATTTTATAGGTATACATGAAATTATAGGGGTGTATTAAATGATTTTTTTTTCAGAGTTTGATTTCTATAATGATTTTATTAAAGTCAATGTAATGAACAGTTTCAAAATTAACACTAATGATATTTTATGAAAATGATATATTATTAAATAAGTTAAAAATTATAAAAATACCAAATAAGGAAAAATAGGATGTCATATTCTCTAGGTATTAAAAATTTTCCATTTATGTTTCAATTAACTCCTTATATATAAAAAATATCTACCTTTTAATATTAAAAAGGTTGTTACCATAGTTAAAATTAAAATAGGTTAACTAAGGGTTAACAAAAAAGATAAAGTATAAAATTATAGTAAAAATAGTATAAAATATATTGGTTGATGGTATTATAACCCTATCCCACATTATCTTTGAATTACTTTCCAATTTAATGTATTTTTATTGATATTTAATTTATTATAAATTAATCTTTTGAGAAATTACAAAAGTGCACCTTCCCTCTCTTATAAAAGAGAATATATTATTCTCATTTATTCACACTTAATAACCTATTTGGTTCAAAAAATATAAAAATACCCTCCAAACATACCTACCTTCATTTTAAAATCCTTAATTTAGGAAGAAAGTCAACCAAATAAGTCCTTTTGTGAAAATCAAAAGGAGATACCCAAATAAGAGGCAACATTAATCGACAAATGTTTTTCTTTTATTTATTACTTAAACCCATTAAATTATTTTTATTTATTGTTTATATAATAATATTAGTATCCTAAATATACTGAGAATTTTTTTTATTAAGTTTTACCCTACACTAATACACACTTTCATCAAATGGGATACACAATCATCATTCATGTGTACGACAGACTACTGCCTCAAGAACTGATGTCATTTGTTCTTCCATTTAAACATTTAAAGGTTGGGAATAATTATGGAAATTAAATATTTATATGAAATATATGACATGTTTTATGTATTTATGCTTCTATAATTATTATATAACACATATATTCATGCTTTCTATTTTGTGTAAATATGACAACTTCATTTGGGGACGTGTGGACTACTGCTTTCTTAAAGAGATGTGATTCGTTCACACTTTATATGTAATGTATTAAGGATGGTTTTATAGAATTTATATGAAATAATAATTATATGTTAATGATATTATATATATTTCATTTAACTACATTATTTTAATATGATAAGAAAATTGAAGCTATGTTCATACGTGCGTTCGACCTATCGTCTCCATGAACGATGTATTTTATTTTCTAATTATATATTATATAGATTATTATAAATACATATATGATGAATATATATGACATATAGAACATGGTTATCATTCTGGAGATAATTAAATCATTATATAAGTAAGAGGACCAAGAATATAAAAAATCAAAACACATGCAGAAAATAAAGCATATATTACTCAAAGCATAACATTAACATAGAGTTGTTAAAAAATTGGTAATATAAAGAAATAATAAAATAATATATGGTATTATATATAAAAATATATTTCTTTATTATATTTATAATAAACTTGTATTTATTATATAGGAATTTTGTATGAGCACGAAGAGATTAAATACATAAGGTAAGGGATCTTCGTCTCACTATTATTTCTGCGGGACACATGTCTTATACACTACTTGTTTCTTTTTTATGTTTATATACCACCCATGAATGTATTTTATGAGTATTATTATTAAGATTATGATATTTTCATATCTATATAATTTTCTTTCTTTCATGGGAATACGATTCTACTAATTATAAAGTGATAAGTATTTATTCCATAATCTCATAAATATTCAGGATTATTTCTTTTTTAAATCTCTATTGGGGAATATTTATCCTCAATATACATGTTTTATAAATATGTTTTCAATTTTTTTTACTATTATAATATGAATATTTAATATTATTTTTACCCATGTTTTAATTTTTACTAAATGGTTTGAAATGAATATTTTTGTCATTTTTCAAATGAGGTACTTTGTGACTTTTACTGAAAAAGTACTAAGGGAATGTATTTATTTTAATTATATGGAATGAATGGATTTTTATGATTTCATGATTTCTTATTGACTTGAATCTTACCTTAAAATATTACAATGTTATTTTCAAAGATAATATTTTCTTTTAAAATTTCATGGCATTTCAAGGAAAGAAAATGTTTTCAATGAAGAAATGATATTTTCATCAAGAATTGTTTTTAAATCTATGATAAAATTTATTTATATTACTTTGATTTACTAGGTATATTATTCAAAAATACTATACCTATCCTTACTTTGGTTTATTTATGGTTATTATGGAATAATATTTCTGAAACCCCTTTCTTTTTCTTGGGTTATGTTAGGATTGAATGATGTTTATGAAATCTATTTCATTCCATGGGTTCTGATATAGTGAATGATTTATGTTCATGTGGAACACATATGTATGGTTTTAATTATGTGATGGGTGGGACCAATATCTTTTTCCAATTTATTGGGTAAATATGAATAACTCATGAGTTATATATTTTACGCATGAAACTAATTTCGTGCTCAAAATTCTATGTTTGGACCTTGTTTTCATGTCCATAATTTTGTGTGTAGACCTGGTTTTCATATCCATATACATATTCAAGGGCCTGATTTCATTTCCTTAATTTAATGAGTGAACATTTTACTATTAATACATATTTAAAAAGTTACAAGTTTATCTATATACCATGATTTCATGTCTTATTTCAATATTATGATCCCATGGATTGTGTATTTTGATTTCCTTATGATTCATGTCTTATGAACTACCAATATTGATGACATGATTCTTGTTTATGATATTTGATACGCAGGGTATGATCTTATAATGATATGATCATGTTTTTGTACCCTTTATGCTCATATTTATGCTTACATATCTCATGTGTTTACCCTTACTGAGAATTTGAGCTCACCCTTTAATTATGTTTCTTTTCCATGGGATATGAAGTTTTTTTTTAAATTTGATATGTTAAAAATGGTTCTATATATAAATAAATAGGTAGGAGAATATGTAGATTTATTATGAACTAGTTGTTTATTCTTCCATGTTTCCAAAGGGACTAAACTAATACGGTCTTTGGGAATGTTTTTGTGTATTCTACAAAATTGATTTAATATCCCTATGCATTAATCTTCAGTCATTATAGTTGGTATCAGAGAAAAGGTTTAATCAATATTTGGGAACTAGTATGAGAAAAAATTAGTAAGAAACCAAATGGTATGTCTAGGTTACAATCCTAGAGTTTTGGTAACAATAATGAATAACCTAAGTTAAACCTAAGGAGTTATATATTGAAATTTTATTAGTAATTTCTCTTGAATATGAGGTTTTACAATAATTATTAGTTTTACTCACACTATTATTTTTAGTTTTTTTCAATGGCTAGAACCTAAAGGAACAATGTTAATGATGAATATAATGGGAAATATAATGATTTTCCTCCTGAGTAACTATGTGTTGTGGGAATTAGAATGAAAAATATTATCCCTATACAAACAAAAGCTACAAATCATGCAAGAGTTTTAAATGAGAAAATAAGGGAGAAAAATTTTGTGAATTCCTTCATGAGGAAACATCCACCTTCTTTTAGTTGGTCTTCTGATCCACTAGTGCTAATAAATGGATCAAAACCGTTGAGAAAATATTTTATGTTCTTAAATGCTTAGGATATGAAGAATTTTTCCTAGTTGTTTATCATTTAGAAGGTTAAGAATATGATGAAAAGTGAAGAAATTGACTGCATGGAATGGGATGTGTTCAAGAAATTATTCTTCAATAAGTACCTTCGTTTTATTCTTTATACAAAAATGGAGAAGAAAATTATTGAGTTAAAGAAAAATGATGAAGAATATATTGGAACCTCTGAAGAAAATTTTACATGACTTGCGATGTATTCATCTGGAATTATCATCCAACCCAAAAGTAAAATTGATCAATTATTTAGCGGAATGAAACCAAATATTTGAAAATAATTAGCCATAAGTAACTTTTGAAGCTATGAATAAGCTGTTCAATGTGTGCTACAAGTGGAAATGGAAGTTTGTAACCCTCAACATTCTATTGATAAGAAAAGGAAGATGGAGTTTAATGGAAACTCCAGTGGTTTTCCACATGGAAGGAAGAAAAAGTTTCAACCTCATACTTACTAAAAATTTGGAAAGGGGCACTCATGAGATTACCTAAAAGGAACAAGAATATTATTCAAGTGTGGGAATATAGGAAATCACGAAAAATAGTGTCAGAGTGAGGTAAATAGGTTAGTTAATGGAATAAATATAGATAAATCTCAAAAAAAAATCACTACTCACATTTCTGTGATATAAATACGGAGATTTTTTCTAGTATGAAAATAAATGCCCCAATCCAAGGGTTAATATGGAAGATAATCCACAACGACCTATGAAGGAAAAAGATAAAGGGAAGCAAGATGATATCATAATGTATAAAGTGAACCATGCTAGTTATGGGATACTTATCCTAATCTCCTTGTAGGGAATTTCATGTTTGATTTTGAATGAATAATCCCTATGAAAATCTTATAGTTCATCCATTAGAAATATTTAATGTGATTATCTAAATGGATTCTGGAGTAATGAAATCACATATTCTATCGATACAAGAATGAACCCAAGCTTACAATGAAAATATTTTAATATAATAAAAGTGCTTATATAAGTAATAAATAAGTATGTGGCTTTTCAGGTTTTACCATGTTTCAATAGAATACATGATGATGGTATTCAAATGTTTAATATGTGACAATTTGGAGCTACATAAAGTTTTTTGGGGTATTAATGACAAGTTGATTTTTGATATTTATTAACCTCATTTCAAAAGTCTTGGAGTTTTATCTTTTGGAAGGTTCATATGGGTAACCATTTATGAAATTGTTTACATTGAAATTTGGATGAGGTTTTAGATATTTAAGTTTTGTAATATAAATATTTATATATATTGGATAGCATGCGATGACCATTTTGTTATGAGAAAGACTGATGAAATGACCTATCATTCTATTTATGGATCTAATTATCAGCTAATTCTTTAGGAATGAAAAATTCACCTTCATTTGTTGGAATAATAGATGAAGTGGAAATTGATCAAGGAACAACAAAGGGTGAGATGGTGTTGATATCAAGTAAGTATATCTTCTCATAAATTTTTTAAAATTGTGGAAAATAGTCTTGAAATTAAAATTTTGTCCTATTATCATCATTTTTTATATTATTAATGACCTTTTTCAAGCTTCTTTGGGTTATGGATTTGTAATTATTAACTTTCTCCTAACCTTTTTATCTATCACTCCCCATCAGAACATGATGGTTAGTTCTCTATTATATGTCCATGTTTTCACTTTCCACCTATGTTATCGTTTTTGGAAACCTAGTTATGAGTTACTTTGGGTAACTCTTATATTTCTAAACTTCTTTTTTAAATGGAATTTTAGTATTTATTTTTACTATGTGGGTTTTCTACGAAGGAATTTTCAAATAATACACCTTTCATTTTAGAAGTGCAATATCAAATTGCAAGGATGTGATTTCCTTTTTAAATTATTAATATTATCAGAATGGTAGCTTATCAATTGGAGATTTTATAAAATAGCTCTCAATTTCATGATGTTTTCTATGTATCCATTATAAGGAATTGGTCGACACGCTAGGGTTTTAGCCCTTGTGGCGATGAGTTCTGGTCCCTTACAGCTCTGAGCCTTCTAGCAGCGTCTTCCCCTGGTTTTCTCTTTGCCTACTTTCGAGTGCTTCCTACAGATTACACAAGGGGTTCATGGCGGTGATTTATGATGGTGTTTACCTAATCTGGAAGACGATGAGGTAGTTTCAATTGACGATCATTCTTTTTTGGATTTCATTCTGTTACTGGATAATGATTAAGGGGACATGGCTGAAGTAGTTCTAGTGTGAGGTCCTCCATCATCTCCATTCAGTTGATTTTGGCACGATGGGGAATCTTTTTTAATTTTACATATCATTGAACTTATGTTTCTATGATGTTTTGATTTTGGTATTTGGAAATTTTGAGGTTCTCACTAACCCTAAAGTGGCTTATTTGAAAATAAAAAAAAGAGGTCTGGCTCTTATAAGGAAGTACATACCTAATCCTTCACATTTACTAAACTCATAGGTTATACCGCTAGAACAAGATCCTCATAATGAAGAGAAACTGGTAGAAATTTTGGATCATATAGATAAAGTTCTATAAAACAAGACCACTCACCTGGTTAATATTTTGTGGATAAACCACCAGTTTTAAGAAGCTATGTGGTAACTTTAGGATATGATGAAGTAAAAGTATGCTCATTTGTTTGTATTAGAATAATGAATTTTGGTGGAAAATTCATTTTAAGGGGGGTAAAATGTAACACCTTGAGTTTTTTTAAATTTTTATTTAAATAAATTAATTTTTTTATGTCTTGTGTGATATGCTACACTATGTTAATCTTTAACTACACACAATACTGAATTAGCTTGCTTTACAGGCAATACTAAGTTTCTATGAAACATCATGTTATTATTATAATTATTTAAAAAATAAAATTATAACCTAAACATTAGAATGGAGGGTATGAACATGATTAACTAAACTATGAAATTATAGTTTAAACATGAGTATATAATTCATTGACTAATTAATTAAAAATTTACATAAAACCCTTTTTAAAATAAAAGGGATTTTTTTTTCTGAAAAACTATGCACAAGTGTGTTTTATATAAAAAATAACTCTTATAGGATTATATTAATTATATATATATATAATATTATATATAATTTTTAACTAACATCTTATATGTTTTCTAGAAATGATATAAGAAAAAATCCAATTTTTATCATAAAATAATTATTTATGTAAAAAGACATTTTTGCAACCTTTTGAGAGTGCACTTGTTTTAAATATAGTTTTTAACAATTTTATAAATTATATTTGAAAATATAAACTCATCATTTGAAATTAGGATATAAAAAATTACTTCAGTTGAGTTTTTGGTATTTTTTTGATATGTTTTATGTTTTGATGAATAATTAAAAATACTGAATTTTAATTTAAAACAAAATTTTAATCAAAATAATTTATAGAGTTAATTTATACTTTTTATTGGTTTAAAAGTATAACTAGATAAATATTTTATCATTTAATTAAATTTAGGTCATTTTAATCAATTTTATATGGAATTTTGATATAAAAACATATCAATATTTTGAACATTTTCACTTTAAAGACTCGTTGTTTCATCCCTTCTATGGGATTAATTTTTAATTTTTTTCAGAAAATTATGTGAATTGAATTTGGAAAAATGGATTCCATATATGGAATAAGAATTTCCAAATTTAGTAATTAGGTCACTTTTATTTTTGGACAATGAGAATTGTAATTTTTATAATTTTTATTACCATAGTTAGGGTAAATTGGATAATTAAAGGTAAAAATAATATTATAAATATTATAAAAATATAATAACACTTTACCAAATGTTATTGGATAAATTTAATTCTACCCTTAATTCATAACTTTATAAATTTAATAATTTAATGGACCATTTTCCCTAAAAATTACTTTGATATTATTAAAATCAAAGAGAGTGAAAAAATGTCACACTCACACTTTTAATAAGTATAATATTTTTAATATGTAGTTAAATAGAATATATTCTTAAAAATGTAAATTATTATGAAATATGAAGTTTTTATATACATCAAGGTATTTTATTTTTAAATTTAAGTGAAGAACTAATTTTTATAAATATTTACACAATGATGTTGGAGTAATTATTCAATTAATGAAACAATCAATTAAATGATATCATAAACATGGAATGAAATAAAAATTTTACTTAATTGAGGTTCTCTATGAATTTTCTAGGTATATATGACATGTTATGGGGGTATTAAAGTAATTATTTAGGAGTTATCTTTTTGTATTGATTTTATTAAAGTCAATTTAATGAATAGTTTCATAATTGACACTAATTATATTTTATGAAAATAATATTTTATTAAATTACTTAAAAATCATAAAAATACTTCATAAGGACAAATTTATTGTGATATTGTCTAAAATATCAAAAATTTTCCATTTATGGTTCAATTTAAACCTTATAATAAAAAATATCCACCTTTTAATATTAAAAGAGTTGTCACCGTAGTTAAAATTAAAATAGGTTAACTAAGGGTTGATAAAAAAGATAAGGTTTAAAATTACACAAAAACCCATATAAAATATATTTTTTTATTATATTATCACCCTATACTACATTATATGATAATTAGTTACTATTTTTAGTTATTTTTATTGATCTTTAATTTATTATAAATTAATCTTTTGAGAAATTCCAAAAGGGCCCCTTACCTCTCTTATAAATGGGTACCTATTATTCTTTTTTAATTCACACTTAAGAATGCATTTGGTTGGGAAAAATATATAAAAATATCCTACCAAATTCTATTAATTAATCATATAATCCTTAATTTGGTCATAAATTCAACCAATGAATTCCTTTTGTGAAAATAAAAAGGAGATTCTCAAAGAATATGCAACATTCCTCAACGAATATTTTTGTATTATTTATTACCTTAACCCCTTAAATATTTTTTATTTCATGTTTATATAATAACCACATTATCCTAAATATACTGATAAGTTTTTAAATTAATTTTTTGATGTACACTCACACACACTTCCATTAAATGGGATACACAATCATCATTTGTGTGTATGGAGAACTACCACCTCACGAACCAATGTCGTTCATTCTTACATTTCCATATTTCAAGGTTAGGAATAATTATGTGATTATATTTTTATATGATATTTATTATATTTATGATTTAATTATTCTTGTTTAATTATTATATAACTCATACCTTTATTATTTATATTTTGTGTAAATATGATAACTTCGTTTGTTGACATGTGAACTACCACCTCCTCAAAACGATGTGATTCGTTCAAACATTACATGGAATGTATTAAGGATGGGTTTAGTGAAATTATATGATATATATTTCATATTAATTATACTATAATTATAATATATATATATATTTAACTTATTTATTTTAATATGTTAATAAAATGGAAACAACATTCATGCATACATACGACCTATTGTCTCCATGAACAGTGTATTTAATTTTCTAATTCTATATTTTATAGATTATTATTAATAAATATATACTAACTATTTATGATATTTATATCATTTTTATCATTTTTTATATAATGAAATCATTATATAAGTAATAGGAAAAAATATAACAAATCAAAACACTTGTGAAAAACAAATATGATATTACCCAAATCATAACATTAACATGGAATTGTTAAAAAACTGGTAATATAAAGTCATAGTAAAATAATATATGGTATTAGATATAAAAATATGGTTCTGTAATATATGTATAATGAACATATATTTATTATATATTATTTTTTTATGATTATGAATCGATTCAAAACATATGGAAAGGGATCTTTGTCTCACTTTTTTTTGTGGGACACATGCCATATACACTAATTGTTTCTTTTTTGTGGTGTATATACTGCCAATGAATGTATTTTATGATTTTTATTCAAAATATTATGGTATTTTAGTATCTATATAATTTTATTTCTTTCATGGTAATACAATGCTACTGATTATAAAGTGATAAGTATTTATTCTAAAATCTCATCAATATTAGGGATTATTTCGTTTTAAATCTCCATTAGATAATATTTACCCTCCATGTCCATGTTTTCTAAAAAGGTTTTCAAAAAGGTTTTTAATATTCTCCTATGAATATTTAAAGTTATTTTTCCTCATTTTTAAATTTTTAAAAAATGGTTTGAAAGGAATATTTTTATCATATTCCAAATGAGGTATTTTGTGTTTTTTCTAGAAAAAGTAGAGAAGGAATGTTTTTTTAAATTATAAAACATGAATATATTTTCAAAAATTCATTATGAATTATTTCCATGAAGCTTCCATTACAATATTACAAGGTTATTTTTAATGAAAATGTTTTCTTTTAAAATTTCATAACATTTTAAGAAAAGAAAATTATTTTAAAGCAGAAAGGATATTTTCCTCAAGAATTATTTTTAAATCTATGATAACATTCATTTATATTTCTTATTATTTACTAGGGATATTATTCAATAATAATAAACCTATCCTTCCTATGGTTGATTTATGGCTATGATGGAATGATATTTAGGAAACCCATTTCTTTCCATGTGTTAAGTTATGATTGAATGATGTTTATGAAAACTATTTTATTCCATGGGTTCTGATATGGTGAATGATTTATGTTATTTTGGCACAAATATGAATAGTTTTCATTATTTAAAAAGTGATACCTATATACACATCTAATTCATTGGGTATATATGGATAACTAATGAGGTATATATGTTATGCATGAACCTAATTTCATGTTCACAATTCTATGTGTGGACTTGGTTTTCATGTTCATAATTTTATGCATGGACCTGGTTTTCATGTCTATATGTTTATTCAAGGGATTTATTTCATGTTCTTAATTTAACGAGTTAACCTACTACAATTTATAAATATTCAGAAAGTTACAAGTTTATGGGTATGACACAATTTAATTTCTTATGTCAATGTTATGATCTCATGGATTATGTTATTTTATTTCCTTATGATTTCAGTCTTATGAACTACAAATATTTATGCTATGATTCTTGTTTATGATCACCGATATGTAGGGAATGTGTAGGATTGAAATAATGATGTAGATTCTCAATATACAAGAGGGGGGGGGGGGGGTGAATTGTACACTTTAAAAATTTCCTTAGAAAAGGAAAGATCTATGTTTAACAAAGATAAACTAAGAAAATTCACAACACCTCGAACACCAATGAAAGATTGGGACAAAGTATGAAGTTACAATCATCTAGTTATATGCACATGCTTAAATTTGGAAAGTGATTCTGAAAACAGGTTCCAGAAATATGGATCCAGAAATTGAAACTTAACCAAAGTTTACAATAAGAGATTATACCTTATAGAGTATAGAATCTAAATGAAACAGAGTACAAGTGTAAGGAAATATAAGAAGGTTATACTTTCCTTACAATACAAAATGCAGCGGAAAAACTTGTAATAAAAAACAAGTAACAAGATATGAATCCTTTAACCCAAAGAGAAGGGTATCCAACAACCTTGGATAAAGGTCCCTTGATTTATAATTTCAAGAAAGTCTGTCTTACCCACACCAAGGTAAGCCCATGATATGAAGATCAGTGTCTCTATCTTGATATCCCCACAAGTCCTCAACTTTAAGGTAGTTGGAACCTCTGTCTTCCTCAGTAAGGAAGCCCTCGAACTTCAAGGAAGTCGACACCTCTATCTTCCTATCCCTGGAAGCCCTCAAATGTAATCACCAACATTCGGAGTCGCACGAAGCAATCTAATCGAGCAGTTCAGTACGCACAAAGCATGAAAATCTTCTCTCTCTAGAAATCAGCTTAATAGTGTGTGGTCTCTAGAGTGATCAACTTCATATTGAGCTCTTTGAAATGAGCTCCTATTTATAGGCTTGGTTGGAATGGTCGGCTCCCTCCTCCAACGGTCATATTTTTCTTAAATTTTGGAGGGACCTATACATGTGTCACTAAACCAATAGTTTGTTAGAAACATAATGGACGAAATCGTTTTATAACAAAACATATGTAACTGAATGCACGACATCATTTTATAATGAAAAAAGTGTAAACATAAGCAAAAACTAAAGTCCATAATGTAAGCAAATAAAAGTTCGGAGTCTAACCAAAATAGAATTCAGAGTCTTATATTAAAGAGATATTCAGAATCTGTTTTATAGGAATTCATAACTTGAATTCTGTAGAAATCTGGAGTCTGAATTTCTAAGGAAATTCGGAGTCTGGTTTCACTATAATTCAGAATTTGAACTTACAAAGTTCAGAGTCGAACTAATAAATGTTCGGAGTCGAACTCATAAAAGCTTGGAGTCTAGAATTCAGAGTGGAACTATATAAGAGTTCGTATCCAGAATTCGGAATGGAACTTTATTAGAGTTTGTATCCAGAATTCGGAGTCGAACTATATAAGAGTTCATATCCAGAATTCAGAATGGAACTTTATTTGAGTTCGTATCCAGAATTTGGAGTCGAACTATATGAGAGTTCGTATCCAGAATTTGGAATGGAACTTCATTAGAGTTTGTATCCAGAATTCGGAGTCAACTATATGAGAGTTCGTATCCAGAATTTGGAGTCAAACTATATAAGGGTTTGTATCCATAATTTGGAGTCGAACTATATGAGAGTTCATATCCAGAATTTGGAATGGAACTTCATTAGAGTTCATATCCAGAATTCAGATCCTAAAACAGAATTCTTCATATCTTAGAATTATATGATTCCGAGGTTTCGGGTATGAATCTGATTTTTACACTTAAGAAAAATATTGATATGTATATGGAAATATAAGTTAGGGTAAAATTCCTTAAGAAGGTAAATTTTCCTTATAGAAGTAAAATATCGATTTTCTTAAGTATAGGGTGTTTTTAATTTTCAAAACAAGAAGGAATGGAAAATTCATAAGGAAAACCTTATTGACTCAAAAATATCCCCCTTTTTGGAAAGCACAAACAACCTTACGAAAAAGAGTATTATGACTTTGAAAAATTTCATTTGACTTTGAAATTAAAACTTATCTCCCTTTGTTCATGGATAATGATGAATAAAACTAACTCCCCCTTAGGCATTGAAACTCTAAGGATTGTATTCTAAATTTTCGTAATGGAGTTTTCACTATCATGGGAATGAAAAAATTCGTAATGAGGAACTCCCCCTTACTTTAAGGATATTTCACTTAGAAAATTTTTCCTTCTCAATTTTGAATTTTTCTTTCTCCCCTTTTTAGTAATTCTTTTTCCTTCTCCCCCTTTGTGATTTTCAAAAAGAATTGAAGGGAATGGAAAAAAAATAAAGTACCTGAAACATTAGTACGTAACAAGACAAGATAGAACTGACCAACAAATTTCATTAGAGTTAAGAAAATTTTACAAGGAAAGATAAATACAACAAAAGATCAGAGTGGGTTTATTTTTCTTCCTTTTCCTTTGGGATCAGCTTCTTTAACAAGGTTTTCAGTTTCTTCAAATCTCTTTGATCCTCCTCAGATTGCCTCTCCAAAGCTTTCAGTTTTTTCGGCTTGGGAGATATGGATTGGGTTTCCTTAGATTTGGGTGTTTTGTCCTCAACAACCAATTCCTTAAGCTTCATCTTTTTAGTTACTTTCTTCACTGGTTCAGCCTTCTCCACATTTTCCTGAATGGTCTCAGCCTCTGTATCTATCAAATTATAAAACTCTCCTGTTTATTTTGAAAAGGCCATATTCATTCTTTTCAACATGTCATCACTGACAAGCATAAGCTTTCAATTCCAAACTTTGGACTTACATGCAATCTTCAAGGTGTCTAAACACCGAACTATCAGCTTTGATAGTAAGGCAGGGTACATAATGATTTGGGATCTTAAGTTTCCTTCCTTGATGTTCTTGATCGTCACAAGGATATGCCTCATCAGATTTATTTTTCTTAGATTCACTAAGAAGTCTAAGAAATATATGTCTCTTTTCTTCAGGGTATCTTTATCACCCTTTCTCAGAACCAAGAATCCTTGTACCCAAAGTTGAAGAATCCGGTTATTAGGAGAAATATGATCAATCTTTGTTGTCTTGACATCAGAAAGTCCAATACATTGTAATGCTTTAACCTTAACAAAACTTCCTTGAGCATCCGAAAGTTTTTGTGAACAAAATTCTGCTTCTCCTTCATACGCTAGCCCCACCAAGCTTGCCGCCTTGGTGTAAGTAAGTTGGTAAGTCTTGCCATAAGACTTGAAGGAAAACTTTTCTCTTCCATCTTCCTCATAAAAAATTACTGATTCATATAATTCTATAAGTAACTTCGGATAGACAGGGTCTTGATCACTAATCTTGGATATACATGCATCTTCCCAACCATCCAGCTTGATGTTCTTGGAGATGATAGAATTATACATGTAGAAGTTCGGATGAACTAGACTTTCTCTGTACACTTTCCATTTTGAAATCAGCTTTGAGGTAGACATATCTTGGTAAGTAGATTCAATATAAATTTGGAATGGAGAGTTCTGGAGGATTCAGAATGGGCTATAGAAAGATCGAAATGGTCCTTAAGAAGAGATTATGGGCTTCGAGATGCGAAAGATTTGAAAAACCGATGTGGGACAACGATCAGGGGTACCCTTTATATAGGCATTGAGACGACTGTTCAGTTTCCACAGCTGATCGAATGGTTGAGATACATTGAGATTTGATCTGACGGTTGAGATAAAAACCACATGGAAAACTTGACTCCAATCTTTTGAGGTTTTAAGAAAAACATTCAGATTTAAGAAAACTAGAATCTGAAAATTTTTAAAATACATATGAAAATACCAGCAAGCAAAAATTGACTACGAAAACTTGAGTAAAGAAGTCATACCTTTCGGATTGTCTAGGAAGTTTTTTCATAATAGATAATATTCTTCTTGAAGAAAAATTAGACTACGAAAAAAACTAACTACGAAAAAAAAACTCGCTACGAAAAATATGAGTACGAAAATTCTCATTATGAAAATCCTCATTACGAAAAATATTATTACGAAAAATTTGAGTACGAAAAATTTCATTATGAAAATTTCAGTTCTGAAAATTTCCATTCTGAAAATTTCAGTTCTGAAAATTTCCATTCCAAAAATTTCTGTTCTGAAAATTTCAATTCCGAAAATTTCAGTTCTGAAAATTTCATTCCGAAAATTTCCATTCCGAAAACTTCAATTCCGAAAATTTCATTACAAAAATTTATGTTCCGGAAATTTTCATTACAAAAAAAATTTTGGTTACAAAAGCTCTTAAAAAAACTATGAAAAATTTGGTTATGCTATCAAGAAAATGTACTCCCCCTAGTAAAAGGAGTTTATTACTGTAAGGAGAATTGTTCAATAGGAAGTTAATAAAGAAGGATTACCTTATGGTTATCATTCATAACTTCTTTTTAATGTATTAAAATCTATCATAGGGTAAGGATTTTGTGAAAATATCGGCAAGTTGACCTTGTATTCCGATAAACTGAAGAATAATATCTCCTTTTAGTGTGTGATCCCTAAAAAAGTGATGCATAATATCTATGTGTTTTGCACGGGAGTGATGTGCAGGGTTTTTACTAAGGGTAATGACACTTGTGTTATCACACAAAATTTGAGTCTTGGTAATTCTCAAGCCATAATCTGTGAGTGTGTGTTGCATCCACAACACTTGAGCACAACAACTTCCTGCTAATACATATTCAGCTTCAGTAGTAGAGAGTGCTACAGAATGTTGCTTCTTGTAGGACCAAGAAACTAATGAATCTCCTAAGAAATGACAAGTTCTAGATGTACTTTTTCTATCCATTCTACACCCACCAAAGTCAGCATTCAAAAATCTTTTTAAAACAAAGTCATTTCTAGAAGTATAAAAGAGTCCTAAATCTATGGTTCCCTTTAAGTAGCAAAAAATTATTTTCACTTCCTTTAAATGAGATTCCTTAGGATTGGATTGATATAAGGCACATAATCATACCGAAAATATCAAGTCTGGATGACTAGCTATTAGGTATAGTAGGCTTCCTATCATTCTTCTAAAGGATGTTTGATCTATTTGTTTCCCAGCTTCATCAAGATCAAGTGTGTTTGAGGTACCTATAGGAGTACTTATACTCTTAGTGTTGTCATAACCATACTTTTTAAGAATATATTTAATATAATTATGTTGGGATATGTAGATTACTTCTAGTTTTTGAGAAATTTGAAAACCAAGGAAAAATGTTAACTCACCCATCATACTCATTTCAAACTCAAATTTCATTAGATCCGCAAAGGAATCAGTTAAAGATTAATGAGTTGAACCTAATATAATTTCATCAATATAAATTTGAACAATCAAAACATTTTTCTTATCTTTCTTTATAAAAAGAGTTGGATCTAAATTTCCCTTAACATAGTTATTTTGAAGTAAAAATCCTATAAGTCTATCATACCAGGCTCGTGGGGCTTGTTTAAGGCCATACAAAGCTTTGGTAAGTCTAAAAACATGATCAGGATGTTTTGTATCTTTAAAGATAGGAGGTTGTTCAACAAAAACTTCCTCTTGAACATAACCATTAAGAAAATCACATTTCACATCCATTTGAAAAAGTTTAAAATTGAATAATGGTGCAAAGGCAAGTAAGATACGAATAGATTCAAGTCTAGCTACAGGAGCATAGGTTTCTTCATATTCTATTCCTTCTTTCTGATTATAGCCTTTAGAAACTAGTGTAGCTTTATTTCTAACTATGAATCCATTTTCATCACACTTATTTATGAAGACCCACTTTACTCCAATAATAGAAGTTTCCTTAGGTCTTTCAACCAATTTTCAGAATTTATTCCTTTCGAATTCATTTAGTTCATCTTGCATGGTTTTAATCCAATCATCATCACCTAGAGATTCATCAGTGCTTTTTGGTTCCAATTGGGAAAGTAATGCTAGATGTTCTACTTCATTTCTTAAGGAACTTCTAGTCCTTACAGGTTGATTGACATCACCAATGATACTATCACTGTGATGGTTCTTTAGAAACACCTAATTTTGGTTTTGTAAAACCTGTTCATCAACATAGGGTAGAAAGTCTTCTCGGGTAAATGTTTCAGAAGTATCTTCTTGAACATTTTACTTATCAGAAGGATCTTCTATCAAAGGTTGATAATCAGTTTTTGAAAACACATTCGAGCATGTATGTTGGGATGGTTTAAAAACAAAAGGATCAATTTCATCAAATCTTACATGTACTGTTTCCTCAATAGTACAAGTGTTTCTATTGAAAACTCTATAAGCCTTAGAATTTATGGAGTAGCCTAAGAAAATTCCTTCATCAGATTTTGGTGTGAATTTGTGTAGATTATCTTTAGTATTCAGGATGAATACCTTGCAACCAAAAACCTGAAAGTAGGAAAGTCTAGGTTTTCTACCGTTCCATAACTCATAAGGAGTTTTATTGAGAAAATGTCTAATCAAAACTAGATTTATAGTATAACAAGCAGTACTTACAGCTTCAGCGAAGAAATTTCTAGCTATAGAATATTCACTCAACATGGTTCTAGTTATCTCTTTAAGAATTCTATTTCTTCTTTCAACTACACCATTTTGTTGAGGAGTTCTAGGTGCTGAAAAGTTTTGAATAATACCTTTTCTACTACAAAAAGTTTCGAAATCTGAATTTTGAAATTCTCCTCCATAATCACTATGAATAGTTTTCAATGGAAGATTATTCTTATTTTTAAATTGGGATCTACAACTTTTGAAATAAGAAAAAGCTTCAGACTTCTTTGCTAGAAAATAGACCCATGTAAATCTAGTGTAATCATCAACTAGAACAAACACATAGTATTTGCCTCCAATGCTTCCAGTTTGTGTTGGACCAAAAAGGTCCATGTGCACCAACTGTAATGCATCAGTTGTTGAGACTTCACCAATGTATTTAAAACTATATTTATGTTTCTTTCCATATTGACAAGGATTACAAACTTTAGAAGAATCAAATCTAAGCTCCGGTAGATCCTTAAATAGTTTCTTCTTAAAGAGTTTACATAAGTTCCTAAGGTTATAGTGACATATCCTTCTATGCCAGAACCAAGAATGATCTTCCATTGCACTAATCCAAGGTAAGTCTTGGATCTTAAGGTCTTCTAAGTTTAATGTGTAAACATTCTCTTGCCTATGGGCAGAGAGAATAAACTCTTCCTTGGAATTGTGTACTAAGCACTTATCATTCCTAAAATTCACAATGTGTCCTTCATCACATAATTGAATTATGATAATGAGGTTGTTCTTAATATCTTTAACAAAAAAACATTTGAAATCAAAGTTTTACCAAGAAGAACAATATTACCTATACAAACAATTTCTCCTTGAGAATTATCTCCGAAAGTTACTTTTCCTCCTTTCGTCTTGATAATATTTTTAAAATAGATTTTGTTACCAGTCATGTGCTAGGAACATCCACTATCCATGTACCATGTATTTTTGTTGATACTTTCGTTATCTTCCTGAAAATGAGAAAAGAATTAGACTTTTGGAATCCAAACTTGTGTTTTATCTGAGATTTTTAGATAAAAAAATTTTGGGTACCCACATCTTCTTAGAGAAATAAGCCTTATGAAACCCAAGAGATTGAACTCTATTCAAAGAATAGTTTTTCTTCCAATGCCCACCACTTTGACACTTTGTGCAAAAAGGAGCTTTAGAAGGAATAAAATAGTTGTTTTTGAAAATCTGTATTTGGTGAGTAAAGCCTACTACATTAGTGTTTCCGTGAGGTTTAATTTGAGAATACATCTTGTCAAAATTTTCCTTCCCAGAGGTAAATGTTGCAAGAAGCTTCTTAAGAGAAAATATTTCAGATTTCAGTCTAATGACCAAATTTCTACCCTCAGGAATAATTTCCTTAGAGTTAGATTTTTCCTAAAAAACAATCATTTTTTAAATAGCATTCTTAAGATCTTTAGAAAGTTTTTCCTTATCAGAATTTGCTTTATCAAGGTCTTTAGAATTTTTTTCTAAAATCTCTTCTTTATCTTTAAGATCTGAAGAAAGATCTGAAATCTCTTTTGTAAGAATTTATTCCCTAGTATTTTCCTTGTCTAATTTCTTAGAAATTTTACAATTTTTTGCTTCAAGTAACTTGGAAAATCTAGATACTTCTTCATATGAAGGTTCTTCATTTTCTGAGGATGAACTGTCTTCATTAGAAGTACTATTTTCATAATAGTAATTCTTATCAGGAGATAAATTTGTTAAAGCCTCGGAAGAATGTACCTTGGCCATAAGACATGTATGTGGAAAAGAAGTATTCGCAATGAATCCCATATTCTTCCTAGTTGATGAATTATATTATGAAGATTCACTTTCTGAAGAGTCTCCATAGCTAGCACTCCAAGTAGTATTAGATTTCAGACTTTTCTTAGCTTTAGCTTTATATAACTTCTTTCTATTCCTTTCATAATGCCTCTGTTTGCTTTATTTATTTTTAAGCATAGGTCAATCAGGTTGTATGTGTCCACTTCTCTTTCATTCATAGTATGTGACCTCTAATTCTTTCTTATCTTTCATTTCCCTCTTCTTATACTTAGATTGGAAATTTCTTTGTCCAACAATCTTGTTCATCCTTTGAGCAATAATTGATAACTCATTCTATGAGACTTCACTATCACTAGATTCAGATTGGATAACAACCTTCTTAGACTTGGATCATGTTACTCTCTCAGGAATCTTAGCTTTCATGTGATTTGATGTAGTAGTAAAAGAAATAGTACCATTCCCATTCTTCTTTTTGATGTTGTTATAATCTCTCTTCATTCTTGTTTCATGTTGGAGAAGAGTTCCAAACAAATCATTTAAGGAAATTTGAGTATCCTTCTTATTCTAATTAATAGTTGTCCTCTTTGATTCCCACTCATTGGGCATAATATCTATAATCTTATCAACCATAGCTTCATCATCCAAACCCTTCTCTCCCATAGACTGTAAGCTGTTCACGATAGTCATAAATCTTTGTTGTACTTTTCAAATAGGTTCTCCATAAGGAAAATTGAAACCATGATATTCTACTCTCAACATATCTCTTCTAGTCTCAATCACTTTAAATGTACCAAAATGAGTAACTTCGAGTTTCTTCTATATACAGTTAGCTGTTTCACAATATGAAATTTGGATATATATGTTCCTAGTCATTAAACATAGTAGAGTGTTGCGTACCTTATAGTTTAATTGATAATCATGCTTCTCTTGGTTTGTGAAAGTACTCACTTCCTTATCAGGAATTTTATAACCTCTAGTAAGAATAAAACATTTATCTACTCCAGTATTGATAACGAAAGTCTTCATTCGATCTCTCCAATACTTATAATCATTTCCATAAAAAATGGTGTTCATGTAGGATTTAGGTTGTCGATGGAACCAACGTTTAAACCTGTCATCTTTAAGAAAAACTTTCTACACAGAAACTTGTTAATAACAAAAGTACAGATTCAAGGAAAAATATTCCTAAGAAAGGAAAATATAGAGAAAAGGAAAACTGAGCAAGAAAAACTTATATGTGAGTATAAGTATTTAAAATATCTGTTCTGATACCAAATGTGAGATTGGTATAGAGTATGAGGTTTCCAACCTCTGATACCAATTGTAGGATCGAAATAATGATGTAGATACTCAATATACAAGAGGGAGGAAGGGTGAATTGTACACTTTAAAAATTTCCTTAGACAAGGAAATATCTATGTTTAAAAAAGTTAAACTAAGCAAATTCACAAAACCTCTAACACCAATGAAAGATTGGGACAAAGTATGAAGTTACAAACTTCTAGTTCTATGCACTTTCTTAAATCTGGAAAGTGATTCCGAAAACAGGTTCTGGAAATAGGGATCTGGAAATTGAAACTTAACCAAAGTTTAAAATAAGAGATTATACCTTATAGCATATAGAATCTAAATGAAACAGAGTACAAGGGTAAGTAAATATAAGAAGGTTATACTTTCCTTACAATACAATATGTAGTAGAAAAACTTGTAATAAAAAACAAGTAATAAGATATAAATATTTTAACCCAAAGAGAAGGGTATCCAACAACCTTAGATAAAGGTCCCTTGATTTATACTTTCAGGAAAGTCTGTCTTACCCACACTAGGGTAATCACTCGATATGAAGATCGGTGTCTCTGTCTTTCTATCCCCGTAAGCCATCAACTTCAAGGTAGTTGGAACCTCTGGCTTCCTCAGCAAGGAAGGCCTTGAACTTCAAGGAATTCAGCACCTCTATCTTCCTATCCCTAGAATCCCTCGAATGTAATCACCCAAATTCGGAGTCGTATGAAGTAATCTGAATGAGAAGTTCAGTATGCACAAAGCATGGAAAGATTCTCTCTCTAGAAATCACCTTAACAGCGTGTGGTCTCTAGAGTGATCAAAATCATATTAAGCTCTTTCAAATGAGCTCATATTTATAGGCTCGGTTGGAATGGTCAGCTCTCTCCTCTAATGGTCATATTTTCCATAAATTTTGGAGGGACCTGTACACATGTCACTAAACCAACGGTTTTTTAGGAACAGAATGGACGACATTGTTTTATAACAAAACATATGTAATTGAATGCACGACATAGTTTTATAATGAAACAAGTGTAACCATAAGCAAAAACTAAAGTTCAGAATGTAAGAAAATAAAATTTAGGAGTCTAACCAAAATGGAATTCGGAGTCTTATAATAAAGAGATATTCGTATTCTTTTTTATTGGAATTCGGAACCTGAATTCTGTAGAAATCCGGAGTCTGAATTTCTAAGGAAATTCAGAGTCTGGTTTCACTAGAATTCAAAATCTGAACTTACAAAGTTTGGAGTTGAACTAATAAAAGTTCGGAGTCCAGAATTCGGAGTGGAACTATATAAGAGTTCGTATCCAGAATTCGGAATGGAACTTTATTAGAGTTCTAATCCAGAATTCGGTGTAGAACTATATAAGAGTTCGTATCCAGAATTCGGAATGGAACTTTATTAGAGTTCATATCCAGAATTCAGAGTCGAACTATATGAGAGTTCATATCCAGAATTCGGAATGGAATTTCATTAGAGTTCGTATCCAGAATTCAGAGTCAACCTATATGAGAGTTCGTATCCAGAATTCAGAGTCGACCTATATGAGAGTTTGTATCCAGAATTCAGAGTCAAACTATTTGAGAGTTCGTATCCAGAATTAGGAGTCGAATTATATGAGAGTTCATATCCAGAATTCGAAATGGAACTTCATTAGAGTTCTTATCCAGAATTCGGATCCTAAAACAGAATGCTTCATATCTGAGCATTATATGAATCCGAGGTTTTGGGTATGAATATGATTTTTACACTTAAGAAAAATATTGATATGTATAAGGAAATCTATGTTAGGGTAAAATTCCTTAATAAGGGAAATTTTCCTTATAGAAGTAAAATATCAATTTTCTTAAGTTTAGGGTATTTGTGATTTTCAAAACAAGAAGGAATGGAAAAGTCATAAGGAAAACCTTATTGACTCAACATTATGATATTCTAATGTTCTGATCACATTATCATACACTTTATCCTCATATTTATGCTTACATATCTCCATTGTTTACTGTTACTGAGAACCTGAGTTCACCCTTTTCTTAAGTTTATTTTCCCCAAGATATGAAGAACTGTTTAAGTATGATATGTACAAAAGGGTTATAGATATGTTGAAATCATCAGAAAAAGATGTATATTTATTATGAACTAGTTGTTTATGTTTCTAAGTTTACAAAGGAACTGAACTAATACATTATTTGTCCTTGTGTATGTGTATTCCTCAAAAAATGATGTAGTATCCATGTATGTTAATCCTAGGTCATTATATTCCCAGTATATGGAAATTTGTTTGGATACAATGTTAACAGGTATAAATCTTGTCAAATTTGTGAATAAAAACTTCACATTATTAATTATTAAATAGAAGAAAAATAGTATAAAAAGGTTATTAGAGGTTTTTTTTGATATATTACTCTTATCAAAGATTGAAAAATTTATTCAGTGGCTCACAAGAATTTTATATTTCTCTGAAATAGTTTTCCACTTACCAGTATTTTGAGAGTGGGAAAAAAATTTATGTCACATTTGTAATGATACAAAAATTTTCTAATAATAGAAATATTTGGAAGAAATGATAAATATTTTTTAGCTTTAATATTATAGATATAATAAGAAAAAACATAACACAAATTTTATTTATATGGAGTAGAATATCTATGAGATTTTGGTTGTAAAATTGTTAGATAAAAAAGGAAAGACTAAAGATTAGTAGAATGAAATATTAGACTTACTCTCAATGGGAATATGTATGGAGTTAACTGCCACTCTTAATAGAAGAACATAACTGCCCCTGGATTGTCTTACATTATACACGATAGGGAAAATTAGTATTTTTAAGTTGTCACCATGGTATCAAATTTCTACAAGTTTAATCTTCAAATGTAAAAAACTTTGTGGTGATAAAAAATTCAATCTTTACAACAAATAAATCTCATGATTGTCACATAATGATGTAACAAATTCTACTAGATTAATTTCATGAAAAATTTACTATCTTTTTCAAAATGACTATCATGAAGATTTTTTATCTTTTCAATTAAAATTTTAACATATTGACTGATTTGAATTTATTAAACAATTTAAATAATGATGCAATTTTTATACTTTGTGAACTAGAAATGCATTTTACTCCATATTTTTTTGATATCATGGTTCATGTAATGGTTCATTTAGTGAAATAAATAAATCTTTGATGACCACAAGATCTATGTTGGATATATCCTTTTGAAAATTATATTAATTTATTGAATTTATATGTTAATAATACTTACCAAACTGATGTATTTATAATTGAGAAGTATATTTCTAAGGAGTTTGCAGAGTTCTGTATAAGCTATATGTTAGTAGTGGAGAAAATTGTTATTTCCACATCTCATCATGAATGAGTCAATTATGAGATAAAGGGTATCTATTGATTGAATGTAAAACCATTGGTAGGTGAAAAGATAAATCATTAATATTTATACATATTAAATAACATAGATGATGCTAAACCATATAAAATATTGAATATTAACGTGTTAGAACAATGTTACCCAAAGAAGAAAGATTAATGTATTTTGAATGAGTATAAAAAAAATACATGGTTTAAGGATACTATTCATGGTAGAATATATCCATTATAAACATTGAGATATTTACCGGGTGGCTTAAATATAAATTTGATAACATGGTTTGGGTATGAGATTAATGGTCATACATTTCATATGAATGTTCAAGATAAAAAAAGTGTAGTTTAGAATATTAGTGTATTTGTGTTCATAGAATCAACACATTTTTTGAGTGCCAAATACAAAAACCCAATATCGACATCAAGTTTATTTTATAGTTATTGAAGAAATATGGGAGGTTGAATGCATTAAATTTAAATTTCCATTGTTTAACTGAAAATGGGTTATCAGTAACAATAATTTCAGACATGATGAATTCATCATGACACTATTTAATTTGAATATATTAGAATACAAAATTAATCCTTTTATCATGTAAAAATGCGAATCTTTTTTTATATGTTCTTGATCCATCAAATATGAATTTTTCTATAGTTTTACAAAGAAAAATATTGAATGTTAGAGATGAAAAAATTAATAAAGGTACTTATTTATATGAAATCCATAAATCCATATAAATATTAATATATAATATTGATAATCACATCATAGACATGGTTTGTTCCATATAGAGTGATCATGAGAAAGGAATATGGTAAAACATTCCCTTAGATATTACAAAATATTACAGGTAATATATATATTTACTTTTATAAATTTTATATAATGTTAGATATATTAGATTTATTTTTTTACTTAAAAAACATACTATATCTAATATATTAAATTGTTTGTTGATATTATTTTATTTTATTTTGTCTCATTTTTCAATTTTTCAACTTTATATGTAACTGGTGTATTTTAATTAATTTTTACTTAATCTTTATTTTATTTTTTTTTATTGTTTTGTTTTGTTTTTTTCTTTTTAAAATGTTATAATTTTTTTTCTAATAGTTGGATTTATTTTCCTTAATTTATTTCATTTCACAAACCTCTCATTAACATCATTATGATTTTAGTTAACTACATTACCATATATGAATAAAAATGTGTTTAGTTTAGTTTACTTTTTATTGGGTCATTTTTCTTTTTTTATTTAAATTTATATTTACTATTTGGATTTTTATATTTTTGTACTAATTGTTTGTTAATTTTTGGCTATAGGTTAATTTTGGATCAAACATCTGAGTCACCTTGAGATTTTGGAGAGGAATGCACACATAATTATTAGGAGTCTCCTCATACTTCTACATTAGAGGAATCTACTACTATAGAGGAAGATAATACTTCTAGGGTTGGTAAACATGCTGGAACATGTTTTCCAAAATTATTAGTTACCCCATAGCCTAGAACAAATGATTTCAGTTAACATTGATGATAATGATATTCCTATGGGTCCAAATTCAAACAAACTTAAGATTTTGGATTCAATTGAAGATCAGTCCAAAGATATTATTTTGATTTGTGATTAGAAAAGTTTCAAAAAATAATCAATATCTTAATTATGGGAGATAATTTTGGTAAGATTGTTTATTATTATTCTACTTATCATATAGTTTTTTTATGAATATAGGTGTTTTTTGCTTCTTGTTAGATGACATATGATATACCTAACACTGGAGAATCTAGGAAGAAATGTTTAGCTTTGTCTAAAAAGAGATAGAGAGATGTTAAATCATCCCTCACAATATAAATGATTAGTAGAGACAAAATAAATATCCATTTAATATATATCCTTATATAGAGGAATATACATAGAAGCAATTTGTTTAAAGTATAAGGAAAGAATCATTTTTGGTAAGTGAAATGACATATGTTATAATTTTTTTTATATTAATGATTTTTTATTCTTATTTACAACTACTGAGGAGATCTCATCAATATATATTTTCCAAAAATATATACCCTCATAATTTATCTCATGGAGTTTATACATTATTAGAAAAAAATTATGGCTGGAAATTTTCAAAAAACTCAGAGATGGGTCATATGACTCCATAGAAGCTAGCCCTCCTTCCCCCCAACTTGACATGAAAAATTTAAGGGAAACTAAATGAGTAAAAAGAGTTAATATATTATAGAAGAGTCAAGCAATTTAGTTGAGAGGATTGCAATTTATTTAATTTTTTTTATTTAAGTTAATTCAAATCTTGTTATATTGGGATTAACTAGTGATTTTTCAAATATTTTATAGAGGAATTTCTTAAGGATAATAGAGTATAGGGTACTTTAATACCTAAGGGAAAGAAGGATATTTTATCCATTACATTTAGAAAATCTAATCACCTAGGTCGTGTATGAGGATATGTAGAAGGTGTATTAATAAAAAATGTGTTTGGTCATTCTAGATGATTTCAAAAGGAAGATGTATATAAAATGAAAATAAAATACTTTCAATCTAAAGTTCAAGATATGGGAAAGACAATAGAGGAGAGGATCAAAGCTTCAGTACAGTTAATGTTTTCAAACATAAAAAACAATTTGAGGATGTATATTCCACTCATTCTCCTCAACATGAATATCCCACTCCATCGCCTCAACTTAAAGATCCCACTCCTACACCTCCACCTACACAACTTCCCATTTATTGAGAGTTATATATTGAGGATCCTTGAAGTCATATTATTTCATATGGGATTTTATATTATATTGGAGATAACGTTCATCATCAAAATATAGATATAGAGCAGTTTAGGGTCACTGTAAAGGATATTATAAATAGATCAGCAAGAGTACCATTTCCCATAGATGAGGTCACTAAAGTTTGATAAATTATCATCAATTTGTTGGTTTGTACATCGAGATTTATCCAAAAAATTATCACTGAGGTATGTAGATTTTATTTCGATTATTTCACGATGGTGTTAAATTTGTTTTAAAATTTTAAAATTAATATATTTATATAATTTTTACTTGAATAATTTAAAGGTAAATATATATTATATAGACAACAACAAGTATATTATTCTATGAATTTGGATACTGCTTCCCTTGCACTTGATATATCATCAACATATTCATATTTGTTGTTGGATGTTTATAGGATTCTAATGGATGCTAACATTTTTCGAAACCAATGTAATTTGATTATTTTAAAGAAAAATTTCATGGAGATTGTAAATAGATCTTTGGTGAGCATCAATATGATGCAATTATTTTATATGTAAGTCCATTATCATATATCTTCCAATTATTTTAATTCATGAAAGATTATAACTTATGTATTTTTATATTAGGTACCTTTATAAAATTTTTATTTAGCATTATGATATAACAATATATGGATTTTTGTATCCATAATGTATTTCATGAATAATGATGATAGTGATAGATGAATAAAAAACAATATATATTGCCAAAAGATCTCAAAATAATGCAACTCAATGTTGGATTCTTCCATATATTGAAAATTATGAAGCATGTATTTCTTATAATGTTATTAATCTTAACTAAATAACAACTCATATTATATTTTTTTTTGTATATTAGTGGCCATTATATGTTGGGTGTTTTTATTTTCTAAGAGAGAAGAAAGTTTGCTGGTTATTTTTTATACATGGTGAAAGAGTATATTTTTAGTTAAGTATTAAACATGTAATTTTGATTATTTAAATACTTGTATATTATAAGGAATTATAATTTTATTTCATATATATCATTTTCAATCCGGGCATGAGATTACTTTCGGTAGACAACAAGGACGAGCGTAAAGATCAAATACGTAAAAGAAAGTTTGAATGATTTATAATTACTAAATTTTGGATACAAGTACATAAAATGATATTTTTAATTGAAAAATTATTTTGAAATTGAATTTTCATCATCAAGAAGGAATAAAGGAATTTGGATATTATGTTTTAAGAATTATGATTGAAATAGTTTCAGTCAGAATAGTTACAAAATTACAAAAGGCTATATTTTCTTATAAAATATCATTAATTTATCTTATAATTATATTTTGGATACACGTTAAATGATTTAGTTTTAATTTGTATATTTTTTATAAACCTTTCCCTTTGATGCATAAGAGATGAATTACTTACAAAGGGAATGGGAGGAATATTTCATAGGTTTGTTTGGGTTTAAGTTTATTTATAATATATATTGTAATGTTTAATTTTTAATTATAAAGTTAAGTTTGATTTGAAGATATGACTGTTTTTTCTATTTTTTACTATTTTTTTGTTCCTGGTTACATTATTGCTGTTTTGCACTCATATTTAACATTTTTATTTAAAAATATCAATTTTCACCACAATTATTCCATAACCAAAACGAAAAATGTCAAAAAATTATTTTATCATGTTAGTTTTTGTATAACTAATGTGAATACACCTTTATCACATTGATTATTTTAATTAAATGACCTAATAAATCATTATTCACATCATTTATACAAAAAATGAGGTGATAAAAAAAGATATTAATATATAATTAAGGTAATTTTAATGTCAGTTTTTTTAAAAAATAATGTGAGAAAGTATTTATTATGTCGGTTCTTATTAATCGATGTGAAAAATGTATATACATGGTTTCCTATAATCAAATAATGAGGTAACTAAAGTAAAAAACCAAGAAAAATAGGTGTAAAAAACCATTTTCTACATTAATTCACAACCATGGATATGTGGCGTAGGGAACTTGGAAACTTGAACAAATAAAGGGATACTATGTTGTTGCCCACATAATTGCACCATATCCACTGTAGTCCAACAATGAAGAATGAAGCTACATCCTCAAGAATAGTATTGCACCATGGGTATACAGTTAAGGAAAATGGATTAGAGGAAGATGGTGAATTTATATACTATAGGTGTTTCACCATGCCATAATGATGGTCTAAAGGTAATATATGAGAAAATGAGGAAGACGTTGAAGTGACTTAGGATTGGGTCATTTCTATGGTGGTGATTAGAATGAAATTATGACCATCTTGATAAATAGGAAGGGCTGCGATTGTAGTTAGATGTCTATGTCATAGCCAAGTATGGAGCTGTGTAAGGGTAATTTACAAGCTATATAAGGCTAATGAACAAAGTTTCATATGGGTAGATATGGCATGTGTAATGGTAAAAATACTGAACCTTATGCAATTTCCAAGGCCTACATAAAGGTAAATTTCCTTACCCTTACATAGATCATTTGAGCCACATGATGTTTGTCTATTTCACAATGGTTTCCAATGTCATAGCTTTTGGGGATTCTAAAATTTCAATGACCAAAGATTTGAGCTATCCACAAAATACATACAAGCTGTTAGGAGTTTAAATATAAGGATACATACATTGGGGACTCTTCGACAAAATAAGAGTTTGAAATACTCTACAAAAGGGAAGAATATGAATGATAAATATACAAACATAGAAGACTCATCCAACCTATAACTCATTAAAAAATGAGAATTTTTCAAATATAGAGAAGGTGGGATTTTCATACAAGGGGAGTATTTGTTCAAGAGAAGAAAAAATATTGAAGTAGTGAAAAATATAGGAGGGAAAGAGAAAATTTAAAATAGTAGATAAGTGATAGAATTCACTCGGTGTGCTGCCTATAAATAGTAAAGGAATAATACTATAGAAAGGTGAACTAACCTCAAGGATATAGGTCCCCAAAAATTCTCTAAACTAGAGGGGGAGGATTGCTACTAATTTAGTACACTAACGTAGGAGGAGAAATAGAGTAGGTCTTCCTAACATTCGAAGTGATAGTGGAAGATAAGAGTCATATTTAATGATAATCCGAATTCATATATACTTTTTTCTTCCATTTACTTAATGATTTTAATTGATTTATTCTATAATATTATTGGTATGTGCTGAATTTTATAGGAATAAGGCTTCCAAGGTTTCAAAGGAGTAAATGAATAAAAGGATCATAACAAACCTATTACATGTTATGAAACTGAAGTACATGTCAAGTAATAGGATTTCACAGCATCTTGAAAGTAGTGAACCAAGTCATGAATAGTGAAATTAAAGAATCCATTGCATGTCATGAGTGGATAATACACACTGTAAACTATTTGAATGAGATACACTATTCAGAGATATAGCTGGAAGGCCATAACACATTGTGAGTCAGTGGTATAAAACATGAAATTAGTAAAACCTCATATCTCATATGAGATACATGCACGATACACATAATATTCTAAACCCATGGATACTTAAATTTATTGGAATTACATGATGTGGATCCCATTACTTGTCATGTAATATTTTTACTATAAATAAATAAACCCGATAGAAGATTTGGAGAGCTTACAGAGCAAAATTATTTTGTGTTTTTCATTATTTTGAGTTTCCTTTTGTTCTCTTCCCACTAAACTCAAATTTATTTTCATTTTTCATTATCTTATTCTAATATAAGTGTCATGGTTCATGTTTCAGCATCGCATTCATTTCCATTTTTCTCATCATGACTGTTGGTCATCATCAATTACCAATGAATTCATATCGAATCCATTTCCTCTTTTATCCTAAGAAATTAAGTGATTGAATTGTGATTTACATTTCTTTAAATCCCGATTGCATGCTCATCCCATTTTGTGAATTTTAATTATTTCATGATTGTGATCTTTTTAAATTTAATCATCATTTTCATGTTAAGAACAGTTTAAATTATTCATTTGTTTAGATTAATTCCTACCATGAGTGGATAAACCAACCAGGGGTATGGATCGATTGCAGGTGTGTATGAACACAATTAAATCTTTAATTATAAACTTGGTAACCTTAAGGGATAATAATCAAGATAAAAGTTAATTAACTATCCAATTCATTTGAGCATCCCAGATCATGAGATATTCTATTATAGGACCATATCTTGGTTGGAGTAGATTAACCTACAACCAATTGACTAAAATACTTTCTACCTTAGAAGACAAGCTTAATACATCTAGGTTGTCACTATCTCCTAATCAAGGAATAGTTACCTCATATGTAGAACTATGTGACTTTACCAAATTCAACTAGCGACCTATTATTACTTCATAGCTAAACCTTAGGATCTTACTAAGTAAAAATTGAGATCATTATTTCTACAGATACCCAAAATTGATTTTGATCCCTCTCTCATTATTTAATTAAACCATAAACCACCATAAATCTATTTTTCCCCAATCTGAAGAAAACTAGAAAGGAATCCTACCCCAAAGAGTTTTAAGCCATTGAATTTTAGAATCTAGTTCATATCCCCTTGTTACCGACCCCAAAGTATCTCTATACCATGCCTTAATAGTGAGTGAAGTTTGGGAAATCAAAAATTTTAATCTGAATACAGCCATGAAAATTCAACGATGCGTGTAGGCATGTAAAATTTTGGTTCTATTGCTAGGGAATGCAATGTTGTGCTTATAAGCCTCTGGAAAAAAGTCATGGGATTACCTTTCCTTGACCCCCTTTCCTTCTATTATTTAAAGATGCCCTTGCATCTCTACTTTGTGATATAGTGCTTGTACCAATATCCTTAGACTCATTCAAAGATACTTGATAGAAAAGAATAACTAGACTTCGATCCTGAGATCAAACAGTATCTTCTTGCTTGCTGCTGGTCAATAATGGTCGACCTGAGAAATCAAGCGGGACCCAACCCACCAAACCCTCAGAACCTTCAACAAGTGGTTCTTGGAGAGAACCCGATGCATCCAAAGAGGACAGTCATGGATTAGGGATTTCCATCAATCCATGGTGTGACTCCCAGAATAGTGTGTCCTCCTATCCAAGATCATACATTTGAAATCAAACCTAGACTCATTCATATGATCCAAAACATGGAGAAATTTAGTTTACTTCAGAGTGGAGACCCACATGAGCATATCTCCAAATTACTAGAAGTTTGAGATATATTTCACAATTAGGGAGTATCTTCAGATGCAATAATACTCTATGTGTTACCATTTTCCTTGCGATATCGAGCTAAGGACTAGCTTAAAATTCAAGCTTCTGAGTCAATCATGACTTGGGACAATCCTACCAAGAAGTTATTGGAAAAACATTTCCCACTGATCTGGACATGGAAGCTCTATAATGACATTCATAACTTCACTTAGATAGATGGAGAATCTATATGTGAAGTATGGGAAATATTCAAGGAGCTTATGAGGAATTGTACACATCATTGACTGGACATTTGGATTCAACTACAAACATTTTATCAAGGACTGCAACAAGCTGCACAAATAGTTTTCGATGTTGTCTTTCATGGAGGACTATTGTTCAAGACACCAGAAGATGGAAGAGACATCTTAGAAAAATTTTCACACAATTAAAACCTTTGTAAAAGTGATTGTGGACCACCTCAATGTGATATCCACCAATTAGATGAAAATACAAGACTACTATCTCAAGTTGACGTGCTAACCAATAATCTAGAATCATTTTAGCTACCTGATACAAAAACCCCTCCTGCCCCCATGATGGAAATACAATCCTTTAATATGTGTGATGTCCTACATCTATACTAATATTGCAAGGAAGGTGTTAAAGAAACAAAATCCCAAGATTGTAATTATGTAAATTACAATCTACATAACCCTCAATT